>OY720051.1:833674-1442404 GCA_963082485.1 Eudonia mercurella
AAAAACTTATAACCTGAATTCCTTCAAGGCGAGAGTTAATAGGCATTTTCTGGGGCAGCTCGCTCCATCTTAGACCTCATCTACGCTCACCATCAGGCGAGATCGAGGTCAAGAGCTGTCTTATAAAACATTAAAAAAAAAAAATTACATATAACTTTACGCAAATATTGTTACGAACAAATCACAATTTGAAAAAAGACAAAGTGTTGAAAAAAAATCCTCATATGTTAAAATCCACCATGCCGTTTGGGCTGAGGGCGTGCCAAAGAAACATACATACATACATACATCCATTTATTTATACATACGTACATACATACATACATATATACATACATACATACACTGGAAAAACATAACCCTCCTTCTGACGCAGTCGGGTAAAAATACTCATCAACCATTGGTCAGCGTGGAAGCAGAATATTTTTAAGATCGAGAAGTAAGCAATACCAGCGTGTGTTGATGTGCTACGAGCCGCTGCAACGCGGCCCGCAGCGTGGGCAGCGTGGTGGTGGCGGCGAGGCGCGAGAACAGCGCGTCGGCCGCGGCGGACAGCGCGCAGCACACGCGCGCCGCTCCTGCACCCGTTATCACCGGCCCTCCCTGCTGGGGTTGCACTATCAGTTATAGTCTACCGTAATTTTTTTTAATTATTTATTTATTTATTTTCTATTTTAGGGAATTTAACAGCTCATTTAACAACATGTTCACCTTATAAACTACTATAAGCTAATTATAAATCTCCACATATGTTTATCTATTTTCCATTAAATATATATCGCTAAACTAATAACTACACACAAATTTTCGAGAAAATTAATTTGACAAAGAATAATAAAAAGTTATACCTAATTCCTTAGACTAGTGTTAACTAGTCGGTTTTGAGAAAAAGAAACTATTAGCTATTAGCTACAGTCTTTACATAGTTATTAAAAATCTTTGACTTGAACTAAATAAAACAGTAAGTAATTAGATAAGTCATCATTATCGTCATCCTCATTCCAGATTGGTTGTGGAAGTCTAGTAGTGAATTGTAAAACGGGGTGTCTTCACAAAATTATGATTTTTTGTGAAAACAATATGAGCATATCAAATTTTTTGGACAAGTGTGATTGATTTTTTTTGAGGCAGAAACAGATCGAATATTTTTGTGGTTAATGGTTTCATAGCGTCACACTATAGTAATAAGCAGTTTTAGGATAAATTAGTAACTAAATCGGCAACAAAAAATAAAAAGGTTTAAATTACATTACGTAGTCACTACCTCTTGTCGACATGTCTCCACGATCTTCGAGACAGACATTTCGCTGTTCGCGTTGTTTTCGAGCACCGGCTGCAAGAAGTTGAAGACGTCCACGCTACAAATGATGTCAAGAAACTAATTAATAGACGCAATGCGTAATGTAAAACATATATTTTTTAATCTTTAGCTTAACATGTTTTTGAATTAAGGAAAAGTTTGAACTTTCTTCTTGTTTTATTATGTGCTAAATAAATTGTAACCATACGGCGTAAATCATGGTCTAAGACCATTTAAAAACAGACCACCCAACTTATAAAATAATACGAGTATGTTAAAAGAAACTTGTTTGCATAATAACTATTTCAGAAACTTGCAATCACTCACCAAGTCTCGTCATCTCTCCCGTCCAGTGGTAACTTAGCATCAGCCTGTAAAACGGAGACCGTCTTGTTTCTACCAGTCTGCATGGTAATGATTGGGGTAGCATTGTTTCCTTGTTGCCCGAACAGCGTGTGTTCAAAACTGGATACGTATTGGCACGCAGCGAAGATGTGCTCCCAGCATTCGGGCGCTTTGGAGCCTAATTCTAAACCTCCTGTATGGATGGTAATAATCCTTTTTGGTATTACAAATATATAAATTGGCGCCCAACTGGTATTTGGATAATGAAGAGAACGTAAGCCTTACATTAATATAAACAAGAAAATTTATGGTATTAACTCGATACTGAATAATTAATTATTCTGTGTATTAAAGTATTATAGTTCTAGAAGTTTTGGCGCTCACCGTGGGGCCAATCCTAAAGTAGTTGAATCGGTATTAGACATTATTTTACACTATTCTATTTAAATGGCAGCCGTTTTCCTCTACGCTAAGCGTTTAGCAATGTGATGAACATAAGTATTTGTACCTAAATCATTTACCTATATAAGTATAAGTATAAGTATAAGTATGTAAATGGTTATATATAAGTTTACACTCTTATTGTAAGAATATTGGTCCTAGATTAAGTTAATTACTGCTAACCTGTTATTAATATGTCCAACGAAAGCGCGTGTGTGGATAATATCTTCCCATTGGGGGGCTGGGAGATAGCGGAGTTCGCCAGGAGTGCTAGAATACTGCTGCACCGGTTTTGTAGGCTCAAAGTGTTGCTTACCCTGGCTGCCTAAATAAAGGAATAACTTGATTGAAATTGGGGACAATTTGATTAATTTTTCGTTTCTTCTAATGTTATGTACTGTACTTACATAACATTAGAAGAAACGAACAATAAATCAAATTAGTATTTACAAAACAATTAGAATAATAATGAATGCAAATACGCTTGTGTATTTATTGTTGCAAAATAACAGCTATTAAACAGCTATAAACGCAGTTACCAGCTTTAAAAAAATATAGTTAATTTATTAATAATGTTTATTTTTTTGGCCCTTTCTTCCGTCAAACCGCACAAAATCACAATAGGTGGCGAGCTCTTGTATTGGAGGTCAAGACATACTTTTTGTCGCTGAGTAAGTAGGTAAGTATTCTTCTCCACAACTAAGACATCCTCAATAGAAAGTACTTAACCAAAAAAAAATGGATGACCCATGGACGAACCATTTCGAAAATAATGCTTATTTTCACCAAACGACGTCTAACATGGCTTACATACCACAGATAGTAACTAAATAACATTAGTATTTACAATAAAATGTTGTTTCTGGCGCCCATTCTTCTCCCCAGCATGCCTCAGCTAAAATACGCCCTTATTCTATGGATGATCCATTTTGACGACTATACCCATTTTGACCGACATTCGGTAACAGTTTTATTTAAATATCTAATTAAAACTGAAGGATGGTTGGTGAAAAAAACACACATAATTTTAAAATAATGTTCTACTCCTGTAAAATATTTCCCGCTCTTCATCATCATCAGCTCATTTATGTCCCCACTGCTGGGGTACGAGCCTTCCCTATGTATGGATAGGGAGAACGGGCCATAAACACCATAAGCCATTCCCGCTCTTCATGTCAGGGAAAAGGGGATTGGCTGAAAACCAGCGCTGAGAAAATCTCAGTGAAAGCTGAGCCATTCCCTTTTGCGTTTGACCCTGTGTTAATTTTTTTTGTGTATCATTATCATAATCTCAGCAAAATACATCCACTGTTGTTATTTAGGTATGTTTAGTTGTAACTTTTTCAGGCAATAAACTATTTCATTATTAATTATTTATTAAATAATTGTCCTATTAAATTATCCAAGTTACCTTATGCAGCCCTTCGAGACACTGTATTGTGAGTCCCTCCCACGCGATCCGTTTCCTCTTCCCGAAGGAGTTGATCTTCTTGGCCAGAATGCCTTGCAGCTTCTCCTTGCGGTTCTTGTGACAGGTTAGCGGAACACTCAGCACCGTCACCATCGACTCCCAGATACAAGTCAGTATTCTGAAACATAAAGGGGAAAAAATCTCAATCAGAATAAACCTCTCTTCGTTTTTCACCAGATTGCTCTACTTTACTTTTTTGAGAGAGTTTGCTGATTGCCACTTGGCATTTTCAGCTTCAGTTGTTGCATAAGTTTGCTGGCTCAGTAACATAAAAATAGGAGTATTCAAGTCATAAAAGTTGCAAAAGTTAACAAGTATATTTACTAGGTGTGCCCCGTGGTTGCAAGATAAATACCTATCAAAAACTCCCTACTCGACACGAAAAGGTAAAAAGTACTGTCAGAAAGAAAAACAAGAACATACTGTTTATAACTATTATTTATTTTTCTCTACATATGAAAATTATAATCATTATTATGTTTTTATAACAATAAAATTCTTATATGAGTAACTAAATATACTCTTATTAAATTTGATAATCAACAATTTACAATATAAAAAAGTTGTTGTTTTATAAACTAATAAATAAAATATGAAGGTACAAAACAAAATATTTTTTATAATTATTTGTAAAATAAAAATGTTGATAATTGTTTGTTTTTTTTTTAGTTTTAAAGCATTTAAATCACAGTTTTGACTACGTTGATCTTTATTCTTACTAAACTAATGTTTTAGTCTTAATAGGAAAGCAAAATAATTTCTATAATTATTTATCATCATCAACATCATCAGCTCATATATATGTCCCCACTGCTGGGGCACGAGCCTTCCCTATGGATGGATAGGGAGAACGGGCCATAAACCACCACGCGGGCCTAGTGCGGGTTGGTGGTTGTTAACGACTGCTAATGCAGCAGGGACCTACGGCTTTACGTGACTTCCGAAGCACGGAGGAGCTCGAGATGATACATTTTTGGTCACCCATCCGATGACCGGCCTTTGCGAAAATTGCTTAACCTCAGCACTCGCAGACCGGGTGCGTTATCCACTGCGCCATCGAGCTCCTCCAATTAAATCAATTATTTATAATTTTATATAATAAATAAACGTACAAAATAAGGCCGAGAACAGAGGGCGCTTTTTCATACCGGGAGCCGGTATTTACACTGTTGGGAGGTTATTTTACTAGAAGTTAATAGTTATTGGTTTTAAAGTTCTACTTTTCAATCTGACTGTACTTTCTGTTTTTTCTCTAAGCGTTTATGACAATGTGTCGAGTTGGGAGTTAGGGAGTTAGGTATTTATCTTGCGTGTCGAGTTGGGCATAAGCCACTTTTCATTGCTGCTCCATTCCTATTAGTCATAGCGTGATGTAATATAGCCTTATAATAGCCTTCCTCAATAAATAGACTATTCAACACAAAAATAATTTTTCAATTACATCCACGAGATTAGTTCCTGAGATTAGCGCGTTCAACCAAACAAACAAACAAACTCTTCAGCTTATAATATTAGTATAGATGCAAGTATTCTACATCTTGGATGATATCCTCGCTTTTCATCAAGTGAGATAGATAAATAGAGTCAAATGCAATACTGCCCATGATGAGATCTATGTACCATACCCACATGATGCAACATATACAAGTATATCACTATGACACTTTATAAGCGTTTACCTTCTTGCCCATCGAACGCTGGCTTGGTGCTGCGGCGATTCGTCAGTGGTGTTGTAAATCATGGAGACTTCTTTCAACTTCTGCCAATCGGACATCACGGGGCTCTGGTCCAATCCGCCGAGATCTGATGCAATAACATATTATTACAAAAAAAACCTAGTTATTCACCAAAAATGATTTTATTCTCATTTGATTTGTGGGATATCGTTGTTATCAAGTGAAACATGTTTTTTAGATTTAAGCAGGAGCAGTAAGTAGACAAACATTTTCATGGTTATTTAAGAAGTCATGGGGCCTATTGAATAGATTTTTTTTATTTTTGTATTATCTTCTTATTAAAAAAAATTACTTACCAGCATTTATGAGAAGTAGCGTTACACAGGTTTTCAATATTTGTCCAGAACTTAAGGTCACGTTGTAAAATCGCTCAAACTATCCTTAGAGCATATTTACCTGATAGCAAATGCACTAGTGGATGTTCCGCGCTCGGCACTTCCTTCAGCAGGTCGTTGGCCAAGACCTGCTGATAGACTTCCCTGAGCCAAGTCGCTGACAAGTACACTAGCACTCCGCTGCCTTGCACCTCGTCCACGAACTCGTCTTCCGTCATTGACACTTGAGGTTTCTGGGAAGAATAAACTTTTTTGTAAGCTTTTTAAAGGTAAGTTTTTTAAGGGCTTGGATCAGAAAAGATCGATCCGTTGTGTGGTCCTCGTATCTAGTATTTTTTAAGGTCAGTAGCCTGATTCTAATGTTTGCCCCATAGGCCAAAATGATTACGCCACTAAGAAATGATCGTGGATGTTTAAAAATAACGGCTAATTAAACTAAACACTGGTTGGCTATGAAAAGTCGTGACTATATCCATTTTATGCAATAACAGATTTATTAGACTTTATGAGTGAATATGATTTTTTCTGAGCTTTTATGTAGAAAGCCTTTGTATACCATTTCTTAAGAGTTATGTCCCCATTTTACGCAACAAAAAAACTTTGATTGAGTAAAAATTTTTTTCTGAATTTTCTAATATATTTAGTGTTTGCTATGTTTTTCTTCACATAGTGTGCTAACAACAGTTTCATACTTACATCATTCCCAGTATAGTAGTCAGCGCGTCGCTGTTTTAAATTAAGAAGAAGAGCAGCATACGTGGCCAAGTATACGCCATCCGCATTCATGATGCAAGCTGTGGCGGGAGGCTGTGCTGCGTTGTGCTGGCAGCACTTGGACGCGAACTCTTGCATAGCCTCGTCCACCTGTAAATGATTGAATCATCAGACATTTTGGAATATGTGTTGGAACAGCTAAGCTATGTATTCAGTTGGAAGAAATATCACAGTTAAGTATGCCGTTTCTTCATCATCATCATCATTAGCCTACACTAGTCCACTGTAGGACATCGTTTCCATCACCATCGCTTCTGTTAGGTAAATTGCCTACAAAAGGCAGTCCAATGTTGTCAAAACTCAAGTTTTTAAATTCAAATAAAGTTAAAGATAAGTGTTTTTAATCACTCATTTTTTATTAACTACCCATTCATGTTTTCTATATTTTAGCTGTGGAGAAGTATCATCATCATCATCATCATCATCATCATCATCATCATCATCATCATCATCATCATCATCATCATCAGCCTATACTAGTCCACTGCAGGACATGCGAGTAGGCCTTTCCCAGTTCACGCCACTGAGCACAATCCGCGGCTACTCTTATACCGCTTTTGCCAGCCACCTTGCGAAGATCGTCGTTCCACCTAGTCAAAAGTATGCGGTGCGGTATATAAAGGTGCAAGGAACTGCAAAGTTTTTCAAAAGTAACGACATTTACGAAAATAAAGTTGTACAATTAGAAATTTAATAATTTTTGAAAGATTCTGAAAATAAATTGAAATAAATCTTCCAGCAACAAAAGCAAAAAATATTGTTTAGAAAGAGTTTTAAAAAAGTTGTTTTTAAAAAAAAAACTTTTCCATTAGATTACGATGGCTTATTTCTGAAATCCTAACTAACTATATATTTTTATGGCATAGAAATACTGACCTCAATACACGTCCGAAGATTAGTAAGTTTAGGCAGCAGCGAGTTCTGTAGCGTCTTCACGAATTGCCTGGCGTTGTGCCGCTCTAAGTCGACATTACATTCCGTTACCGTGCATCTAGAAAAACAATAAATAGAAAATCTTATTCTGGCTGCACATGATCGCTCAACTTTCCAAACTGGGCCTCTATGTAAATTTAAAAGTATAAGGCCACTAAGAAACGGTTGTGGACGTTTTAAAACAGCAGACTCGAAATCCTGAATCTACGTGGATTACCTACGCTTGAGAAACGGGTTTCCGAATTCTCGTCTCCTCTTCTCGTAAATAGTTGAAAGGCTGAATGATAGCACCAGTGATGTGATGATCACTGCTGGACGTATGCTTCTCCAATTCGGGAATATAGCGGAAGTCATTCTGAAAGTTTTCTTGAATATACGCAGTTGAGTTTTTGGTATTACCTCGGTCTTCATCACGCCCTCTCGCTCCGAATTTTCGGAAGACGAAGAGTTGCTTTGGAATATGGCGGAAGTTATTCTGTAAGTTAACTTAAACACATCTTCTCCCTCTCACCTGCCCAAGTGAAAAGTCTTCGGTATCGCGTCGGCCTTCGTCGCACTCTCTAACTCCGATTCTTCTGAAGACGAGGGGTTGTTCGCCCTGGTGGGTAGAAATACGTTATCTGCATCGGAGTCCGCTTCGCCGTCGCTACCTGAACTCACGTTCTCAGGACCTGATGTATCTGTTTGAGATTGAAAAAAAAATGTGACTTGTACGCTTCTATAATGTCATTATGTTCTGCCTTTTAGTAAAAGACAGACTAGTCAACTTGAAAATTAATATTAAATTAAAGGAGCTTGATGGCACAGCTAGTGCGACCAAGTTTATATATCTTGAATTCCTTCATGCCACGGAATGCAAGTTAAGTCGTCGGTCCGGCTTGTTGTCTTAAGACAGCAGCTGTTAAAACCCATCAACCAGCATCAGGTCAGTGAGGTAGACTAAAGCTAAATCTCCATATATTCTTCATGTGGGAAAGCCTGAGCTTAGCAGCAGGACTTCTTTTTATAGGCTAACGACGACATATTTAATTACCTGAAGAATCATGACCCTTCTCCTCACTGCTCTGAAGTACAGCCACCACATCACTGAAACAGAAACAAATATATTAAAGAGTGCATCTTAGCCACCAACATACAAGGGCATAATAAATAGTCTGATAAGTCAGCAGCCCCTTTTATTCTGCCTCTTGTAGCTTCGGCCAGTGTTGAAACACGAAGCAAAAGTAGCACAGAGTTTTTCTAACACATTCAATACGGATACTACGCTTTCAACAGCCGCCGCTATGACTTTTGTTTGTACAGCTTCAGAAATAAGCTCCAATAATTGCTCGGCAGCTTAGTCAGCGTCGGATAAGTCAGCGGTCACGTGTGATCCGCTTTTTGCAACTTCAGCTCCTTTGGTTGGCATTGCCTTGCATAATGAACAGCTTAAATAATCAACTTTTACCAGTTAGGGCTTGGTAGTCTCGCCATAGTCTGCTAAGTCAGCGACAACATGTAGGTAAGCCACTTCTTGCAGCTTCGTCTATGTCGGCTAGCATATTCCCAAAGCACAATCCCTAACAAAAAATAATGTAGTTTCAAATATTCATATATTTACCGGTAAGGGCTCTGTAGTCTAGCTAGAATCTGGTAAGTCAGCGGCACCGTATAATCCGCATCTTGTAGCTTCGGCTAGTAGCACGAGGGCTGCTACGTCAGCCGGCATGTATTCTCCAGAAGTGTAACATAGTTTCTCTAACGCGTCCAATGGGGATACTATGCTTTCTCCAACCTCCGCGCCGCTAACATTTAGGTATGTGCAGTTTCAGGAATATACTAAGCTTTTGCCAATAACCACTCGGCAGTCTAGTCAGCACGTCACGTGTAATCCGTTTCTTGCAGCTTCATCTTCATCAGCTGGTATATTCCCAAAGCACAATCCCTAACACAAAATAATGTAATTTCAAAAGTAAATCATATATTACCGGTAAGGGCTTGGCAGCCTGGCCAGGGTCTGGTAAGTCAGCGGTCCCGTATAATCCGCATCTTGTAGCTTCGGCCAGTGTTGAAGCACGAGCGTCGCTACGTCAGCCGGCATGTATTCTCCAGAAGTAGCACAGAGTTTCTCTAACGCGTCTAATAGAGATACTACGCTTTCAACAGCCGCTGCTATGACCTCTGGGTTGCCGCTGCGGCCGCAGTCCTCGATGCCGTCCATGATTCTATGGGAATTAAAGTAATTGATTCAAATTGCTATTGAATAACACTGTTTATAATAATAACAATAATAAAATTATAATATTGAAGCATAATACAACAGATACAAAATAAATTGTCACATAGACAAACGACAAAAATGGCCGTCAAATTGATAATAAGTAATCTCTTACAGGCAACTTTCGCAATGATGGCGGCTGCTCTTTAAATTCAGCTTCTGAGATAAATAGTTTTCCTGCCATATCATATCGGAAGCTGGTGGTTCAACTTCCACCTGACAGTCATATTTTTGGAATATACTTTATAAAACCAATATATCAGAGTAACTATTTATTTATTTATAAAGACCAAAAAATTCAACAACATATATAAACTATTTTTATGAAAAAACCTTAAATTTATATACGCTAGTTTTCAAGAAAAACGCCAAAAGACATTTCGATTAAAAAGAAAAATAAAGCACTTTCGGTAGTTTCAATTCAAAGAAGCCGAAACAGAGAGGCCGCAATGCCTTCACCGCTTACACGTCCCCCTATTTTTATTCAAAAGAGCCGACAGAGAGGCCGCTCTTAAAAATATTACAATTTTTGTGTCAGGAAAAGTAAAAAAAAAACTAGCCTGAATTTTTTTTAAATGCTAGGGCCTTATTTCTCTGATATAATTAGATGTTTTGACAAAATATTTGCAGTTGATAAAAAGTGACCTTATATATAAATATATAATAATACCAACAAGGATCTACAAAGATATCCGTATATTTAAAGGAGTAAGGCTAAGGCGTAAAGGTAAAAAGGTAATAGGTAAAAGCTAAAAGGCGTAAAGGAGTAAGGCTGCCTGTCCATTGAAGCGAAGCGAGGCTGCGGTGCGGAGAAGCGAAAAAATATTAACCAATAGGATGATAGAGAGGAGATTTAATGCAATCCCATTGGTTAATATTTCTTCGCTTCTCCGCACCAAAGCCTCGCTCCGCTACAATGGACAGGCAGTAGACCGCTCGAGAGCGCTGGGACTGTTGCAAGCATGTCGCGTGCGCAGATCACCTGGAGTAGAGAGCAATTGGTGTCGTCGGTGACCTTACCTCGCTTAAAAATCTTTACAGTAATTTGACGAATGAATTGATATAAAACTCAAAAGTTTCAATCATTTTTTTCAATAAAAATTTCAATCGCTTCTTTCAATAAAAATTTCAATTATTTTTTGCATCATAAAAAAATATCAGCTGTCATCTCGTCACCGCTAGTGTAACAGTGCATAAAACATATACCTAGACATATACTCACAATCTAACTATAGCCATGTCGTCACTGTGTCTCTCTGGATGATCAGTTTTCTTCAATAGCACCAACTGCACCAGCCTCTTAGGATTGTGCAGTAACTCCCTTACGCTTCTCAACGGCTCCACCCGGTGTGCTACGGGCGGGTATAGTAGCATCCGATGATAGAGTGCTTCGAGTACAGGTCGTAGGTTTGAAGTTGAGCCGACCAGGCGAACGAGTTGATTGGCTATGCTGTTAACGAAGTCGAAAAATTAAGGTAAATAAAGTTCACATAATGGACATCGATAAAGTATACAAAAAAGTAAACTAAATAGCCTTTAACTGTCCCTCTGCTGGGCAAAAGCCTCCATCATTAAATTTAACATCATCATCATCATCAACTTATTTTATGTCCCCACCTGGGCCATGAGCCTTCCCTATGGATGGATAAAGAGAACAGGCCATAAACCACCACGCGGGCCCAGTGCGGGTTGGTGGTTGTTAACGACTGCTAAAGCAGCCGGGACCTACGGCTTTACGTGCCTTCCGAAGCACGGAAGAGCTCGAGATGATAAATTGTGGGTCACCCATCCGATGACTGGCCTATGCGAAAGTTGCTTTACCTTAGCAATCGCAGACCGGGCGCATTAACCACTGCGCCATCGAGCTTCTTGAATTGAAATCATGCCATCGCTACACTTAATGGATAATGGCTTAATCAATTACCTCGCTTGCCGCGGGTTGGTGATAACAAACCCGGGCTGTTTCAGAACAGACTTTGCCCGACCTGGGGGTCGACCGCCTAACTCTCTCGCTTTCGATCGCTTTGAAGGCGAGGCGAGGAGGAGGCGTCATCATGTCATTTCGAAAGCAACATGAAAGCAATATCGAAAGCTATAGGATATAGCTTTCGATATTATTCGATATTATATTAGAAAGCGAGGCGAGGGCCTCGCCTTCAAAGCGATCGAAAACGAGAGTGTTAGGCGGTTGGGGGGCTGATATCTATACTTATATTATAAAAATAAAATAAAAAAATAAAATAAAATACATTTATTTCGACCACTTTAGATCATAAAGGCATTTCATTGAATTCATTATTAATAATATTATAAAATCTAATTTAATAAAATAATTTAAATCACAATTAGAATCAAATTTAAAAACACAATTAAAATCACATCAAAAATCAAATTTAAATAAAATAATAAAAATCACAACTAAAATAAAATAAAATAACAATTAAATTAAAATCAAAATTGGGCATATTGTCTTGATGTCATTACATGAACCATAGCGGCATGGTTCATGTACTGGCAATCAAATCGATTTGAAAACACTTTGAGGGTCCTGTTAGGGCTGGCGCGTACCCTGCGCACCAGAGATGTGCACCGCTTACGCATGGTCGTGTAAAAACAATCCACTCGATATTCGGCAAATATACCCGATGCGCTGCAGAAACGCGGCAGCCCCAACAACACCCTAAAGATAAAGATGAAACCTTTGCACTTTTGTCGCTTCCTTTTAAACATGATGCTCCCATTTACATGTTGTCTGCACATGCCCGTGGAGTTACAGCATACGTATGTTACTGTGTCCTTGTTTGTTTAATTGTATTTTCTGTTGTAACTCTGTTATGTGTGGCTTATAATTAAATAAATAAATTCCACCTTAGGTTGGCTGGAAGAGATCTCTTTTAGAGATAAGTCCATCTTTGCTCACCATAGTTTGTAAACTGTTCTCAGTATGTGTGTTTATGTGCAATAAAGAATATATATACCTTTGTATTTTTGTATGTACGTATGTATGTATGTATGTTTGCAACGAATAAACTCAAAAACTACTGGACCGATTTAAAAAATTCTTTCACCATTAGGATGCTACATTAGCGCTGTGTAACATAGGCTATATTAAAAAAAATGTCCACTCGTGCGTAGCAGGGACGGGCCGCTAGTAAAGTATACAGTAATAGGACAATAAGGCCATTTGCAATTGTTTATTATTGGGTAAAGTAGGTCAGTCTGAGCAGCAAAAAAGCAAGGTAAGGTAGGTTGAAAAGATAGTGACCTGACTGATTCAGTTTTTGTTGTGTTAAAGAGATGAACAAGATTAAAGTTAGTAACTTAGATATTAAATTACGGAAAATACATTTTCAAGAATGTTAGAGAGAAAAGAGGACATTCCTAATGCTGGAGAAGGCATATTTGTGTTGAAGGAGACATTGATTAGGAGACTGCATGATGTGATGAATTTTATGTTTTGTTGTATTCATGAACGGCAACCTTTATTTAGTTTGTAAATAGTTTTTCAATTGTTTATCTCTATGTGATAAAAAGTTTTTTTTTAATAACTTGTAACTGTGTAAAATAAACTTACCTATAAATAGCTTTGGCCTGTCGGCTGTTGAAACTCGGCGCACTGTTCAGCGCTCCGGAGCCTCGGCCCGAGTCATCTACTAAGTGGCCTTCGTGTTCCCTGAAATATGAGAAGAATTATTTTATTACTACCTTAATACTACTTGTTAAGTTTCTGTAAGATGAATGTTATTTATTAGGAAATTACGAGTATTAATAGAACATTAAACTTTTTGATGAAACAATATTACTTGGTTTACCTTTCATGCAAAACGTAATAGTAGATTGTCATAACAATACAGTCTTTGCCACATGATTGATTTCCTTACCGCGATTTGATATTCTTGTCGACTCTTGGAGTACCAAGGAAAGATATAAGTGAAGGGCAGAACTTCTGCCATAGAAATGTAGTGAAATGTGAGTTGCCGCTCACGCGTTCCGACAGACTGGACATCAACGTGAGCAGGCAGTCCAGGAAGAATAACGCTAAAGGATTCTGCTTTGGCACCCTGAAACAAGAAACACAATTTATTTGTTTAATTATTCTAGGAATCGCTTCGAATCGAAAATCGTAATCAAATCGCCTTCATATCACGTGATTTTAAAAGATGATATGATCGAAGGTGGAGCCTAATTTTACTGGGTATCCTCAACTACTGAAGAACTGGCTACCACAGTATCAAATTTTCGACGGAAGATAACAAATTCTGCTACGACAGACTTAGATAAGGTGCTGGTAGCTAGCCAAGTCGAGGGCTTCACAATATAGCATTCTTAAAAAGTAATCAGGCAATTGGTAATATAGGAATGCTACTGTCCATGGAGGAAGAACCGAAACCTTCAGCCCCCTTTTCACCAAAGCTTCTTTTAAATGCACGTCAAAAAGTAAGTTCTGGTTGCTTTGCTAATAAAATTAAGTTATAGTCGTTTCTCACCGTTCGGGAGTTCTGTTTTGAGTTCGTTGGGTTCCTAGTGTTATTCTATTATTTGACAGGAAAATATTTATAGTTACATTTGTGTTTCAGACAGCCTACTGCACAGGTACTGTATGACCGGTATGACTTCGCTGTAGCAGCTCACTGCCACGATGTGGCTTCTACCGAGGGGCGATCCTTCAGAAATCAGCTCCTGATATTCCTCATCTGCGCAAGAAAGGAACGTTGTACTTACTTATTATACTCTAATTCAGTAAGACGGTGTCACTCATTCCCTTTGGATGATTCGGATCTAAACTTCTCTTATCGATTACCATAGTTAGTAGAGCACAATTCACGAAGTCTTTATGACGAAGAATTATCCTCTAAATAACTAAACTGGATGACTATTCACAATACGCCACGCTAGTTTTCTGAGTGGTAGAGCCACGCTGCGTTGCAGCACGAAATGGGCCGGCTCGCCCGGCGTAATACTACCCTCTCACAGAATATCGGCGTGAAACAATGGCACTCGTTGCTGTTGTGTTTCGTCTGGTGAGTGAAAGTACCGGAGGCCCATCTATCACCCCTCCCCCCTCCCAATTCCTATTTCCTCCTTAAGATCCAACTCCTTCCTCAAGGCCGGCAACGCATCTGCGATTACTTTGGTTTTGCAAGTGTCCATGGGCGGCGGCGATTACTTCCCACCAGGAGGCGTGACCCGCCTGCTCGTTTGCCTCCTTTTAATATAAAAAAAAATATAGTTACGTGTTAGCAGCTGACTGCGACCTTCTACCCACTGACAGCTGTGCTGACACCATACTTCCCGCATTTGAGTGTCTGTATCAGATGTTTTTGACTATGGCATATAAAACATAACCCGGAAAGGATGGTGAGAATCTCGGTAGATCTAAAGCCTTAGTGGAACTCTAAAGAATCTGGTTAACCGTGTTTCAGAGGGGAGAGAGTTGTAGATAACATGTGTGCTAACGTGACAGCTACTACGCGGCAGCAGCACTACGGCTCTTCATTCGTTTACTTACCTACTGCTACAAGTTTGTAAATTTGTGTCAGTATCAATCATTCCAGCTACCAGTGATAAGCTTGTAACAATTTTGATAGTTTAAGTTTATATATAAGAAATGTATTAAAGTAAGGTCCTAAAAATGGGAAACATTATAATAATATTAAATTAATGGTAATAAGAAAATAACATGTAATACTAAGCTGTGTCCCTACTCTATATGTATAAAATAAAAATCTGTGTTCTGAAGAACTTATTACCCCAAGTACAAAAGAAAATTAGGTAGTTAATATACTAAGATTTAAAAAGCAGAACACCCACAGAATGTAGGTGATGGATGAATGTGTGGAATGTGGAATATGAGTACGAGAGGCATAAATGATAGAACTTGAATGAAAGAGAACTAAAGTAATAAAAAAAAGGCTCCGATCATATTGGTGGAAGTAGGATAAAAAAAACACATCAAGCTTTCTCCCGGAAGGATGAATAAAAAGAAAAGGTTAGTTTAAATAGCTATGTATACACGCCTGCATCAGACTACCACAAATTGTCGATTTTCTTCAATAGACTTTGAACTTTATAGACTTCGTTCGCGAAGACCACACTATCCCAAAGGAACCTGTTACTGAGATAAAAAGTATTCTATATCCTAGTCCGAGTCATGGTGTATCTGTGTGCAAAGTTTCATCCAAATCCGTTCAGCCATTTTCACGTGATGTGCGGTCAAACAGACAAACAGACAAACTTCTAAAAACTGTTGGACACGTTCCAATCTTTTCTAAGTATCTAAGTTCTGTTATCGATTCTAAGTATCCCCAGCCAATTTTTTTCGAATATCTTCCATGTACTTACAGACTTTCGACCCTCTTTAGCTTTATTATATGTATAGATAGATAGACAGATGAGTGTCATGAAATTTGACAGTTTTGGAGAGTTTTAGATAGGCGTCTCTACAACCAAACGTAACACATGCTGACCTAGTTGTGCACAGTACGCTCGCAGTGCTTGGGCCGCTGCAGCCCTAGCAGCGGCGGCGACGGGAGCGGCGGCGGCGGCTGCCTCGCCGCAGCGGCCGCACGCCCACACGCACAGCCGGCCGTTGAGCGTTCGCCGCGGTGAAAGCGCCAGGGACAGATACATACGGAATATCTGGACCTGTATAACCGTTGGCATTCTTAAATTAGCTAGGATCATCAGCATAATCAAAAAACGCCAAAAAATTACAGATTTTCATTGAAATTTTACTTTTACTTTTTTTTTGAAGACAGCAAGAAAGCAGGTGATCTATAATCAGTTGCTGACCCCTACTTAAAACGCACAACGGCGTCGGCTACATTGTATAATCACGTTCACTGCTGGACAAAGGCCTCAACCAAGGATCTAATTGACACGCTTGGCAGGCGGGTAGGCGATCGCAGTAAGATGAGTAATCACAAAGAGACGCTGCTGCCCATCCTCTGAAATGGTCCCTTAGTCGCCTTCTACGACGCCCACGGGGAGAAATGGGGTGGTGCAATTCTTTATCCTCGGCATCACAAGGGCCTAGGTTGCTCGGGTCATTGCTAGGTTGAATGGGCTAAATACTTGTGCTTTCCAATGAGACTCAACTCTATATTATAAAATTGGAAGATAGCGAAATAATCGCACAAATGATCGTAGCAATCGTAGCAAACGCACAGCGGCACTTGGGGCTTTGCGACTCTTGTTAGATCTTAGATTTGTATGGTAGCACAAATAATTATAGTTACCTACAATTCTTATCCACCTTTAATTATAAGGTCCCCTAAAACAAACAAACGGACCTTCGAGTCGGATTTGAATTAGCGATGTAAGATAAATGTGAAGACGTAAGCTTCTTATTTTTTTTAAAATTTATTCTTACATTTGAAAATAATCTTAAATATTACATACATTGTGTATTAAAACCCTTAAGGGTTTGTTTATACACATTGGAGTCACACACCAACATAGATATTTTGTTTATTTATTTACACCACCTTCAGCTTAAGAGTAAAACTTATCCTCGTCGTAGCTCACCTGTGTATCTGGCAAGTGGTACATCACCGAAGCGGTCGCGCACAGCAGTTGTGAAGGCATCCATAGCGAATCGTTCTCTGGCTCAATGCCTCTGTGGAATCTGTCGTCGCGCAGCATTTTCTGGAAGGTAAAAATTAATTATATCTTTTGTAAAAATCAAATCACTCCTGAGCTATTGTATAAATGAAGAGACGACATTAGGCAATTGGTCGACGATATAAAAAAGTTAGGGGCAACTCCTGGTTTAGCGTAGCACAGGATTGGCTCATGTGGCGGGTACAAACAGAGGCGTATAGTGTCCAGTGTGAGTTTTGTTTCCCGTATTCATTTGATTACGTTTACAAAACGAAAATTTGTTTGGCAAAATGTTAACTCATCTCGTATGTCGCCAGGAGGCGCTGCTCCAATGCCATACTAATTTTCGTTTTCGTTAACGTGATCAAATGCCAAATGAAACTCACACTAGGCGCTCAGGGCTATTGTATAAATGATGAGACATGGTTCGTCGACAACATCAAAAAAGTTGGGGGCAACTCCTGACTTATGTGGCGGGAGGCTTACAGTGTGTATTGTAAATTCTTATCGATCCCGGTACCTCTCGCTTGGCTTGCGAGAGGTACCGGGATCAATACCCGGCGCCTCCACCAAGTGTAAAGCCTTAAGGGCTTTACTTATAATAAAAGGGGGTTTATCGATAGAAACCAATGATATATTACATTAAGGCGAAGGGTAAGGCATACTAACGCCACCAATTGATAATTTGACAATTACTAACGGACCGGATCTTTTTTAAACATTGCGTACCGTCCGACAACAGGAAAGCATCCATAGTATTTATTTAATAATTGTGCACTACTTTTGTTGCGTGGTTTATTCACATAACGGGCTATCGCATTTATATATATTTATATATATATTTACAATGGCCACTGTTGGTGTCAGCGAATGAATACAAAAACAAACCTTAAAGTAGTGCACAATTATTAAATAATAGATGTTTGCCTAGTGTCAGATGGTCCGCAATGTTTGAAAAAAAATCCAGTTTAGCAATTATCAAATTAAATCCTTTAGCGGCGCTAGTGTGCCTTACTCTTCGCCTTAAAAGGAAGATCATTGTTAGAAACACACTAAACGTTTAAGAAGTATATTTTTTCAGCTCAAGGAATTACTATCGTGCCCTACGCGTCGCGGCGGGCTCACGTCGACTCTCCTCCGATCTTCTCTTGTTTGCTTCCATCCGATTATTCTTAATTTCTACTACGTTCAAATTCAGATCGTGGCGGCTGCCAGTAAGCTTGCCCAACCAAGTAGTCCCGATCACTACAGTACCTACCTACCGACTTAATGATAATGATGACTTACATGGAAGCCCTGTAATGCGAAGGTCACCAGTCTCGGCCTCTTGCTCTCGAGCGCAATCTGTAGCGGCAGCAAGCAGACCCGCCGTAGCTCGTAGCACGGACGACGGCCGCTGCTTTCTTGCAAGCATAGTGCCTCTGGCAAAAACGTAAGTATTAAGGGTAATTCAGTAATAAAAACTTGTTTTATGTTCATTCATACGTATATGTTAGTCTGTAAGGTATTTGTAAGCCAAATAATAAGTCTTCACTAACTCTTGTAGTGTCACCATTGTTCGATTCGATCTGAACCCCTCGGAGAATCTAGTAGGGCACGGGGACACGCACTAGTGTGTGATGCCGTTTCCTCTAGAAAACCTCCGAAGGTGATTCGTTTCACACGGCTTGAGGAACTCTTTAGGTTTCTCACCGCCCCCAAAAAAGCCCGGTGAAGCTGAAAATGCCGTCTAAGGCTATCAGCTAACTCTCTCAAAAAACAAAAAAAAGGTCACCAGTGTTCGGCACATAAAGTCAGTGCTCGACACCGTAATATTAATATAGAAAATAATATAGAATTTTATTATAATTTTACTGTATCACAGCTGGGGAGCGTTGCTAAAGTCAAAAATCAGGTTCTGACCGCTATTTTTAATAATTGAAGGAAAAAAGTGTCATCACTGGTACTACCCTAGGTACTTAGACTTTGTACTTCATTTTATCTTTAGCTGCGCTTCAAAAAGTGAAAATATTTTTATCACTATTCATAAAGTTACTATGGAGAAATGGCATTTTTCTTCAGACTCGAGGTTTATTTGTTCGAGCCATTTTTTGGTAAATGGTAATGTAATAATTTTCAATTTAAAAATAAATTTAAAAAATGTTGGTGGTGGCTAGAAATTTATTATGTTATTTCAATAGTTACTATTTGAATATAGTGTTTGAATAAGAATAATCTAAGAATAATCTTTTACCATTATTGGTACCACTAGATGGCGTTCGCGATTTCTGCGATAACAATTAGCGGGAAATATCTGCTGGTAAGTAGGTACGTGATTGATTACCCGTTTGGTTATCCTGATATTTTATAAAATAATTTCGTAATATTTATTGATAATTTTCTTGCAAATATAAAACAGAACCTGACATAATATTTCTAAATTTTTCCTAAAAAAATATTCTTCTTATCATTATCAAAATAGTATCAGTGGTATTATTTGTAGGCAATGATATTAATATTATTATTCCTTTTATTGTAATATCATTGATTGTAGGTATATTTCTTAGCTTATGTTGTTGCACTGACGTTTAGATATGATTTACAGCTGTTTACTAAACTAGTAAATCAGTATGTTCCCTTATCCTAATTACCTATTTTGAACAAAATTCATATAATTTACCTAAAGCATCCTGGCAAGCTTTTCTCAATGTAGTCAATTTGGGCCCAGTAGCCTCTTTAAATACTTCTTGGAGTAGTTCCTCCATCATGGTAACATTTAATCACATTCACGGTAAAGATAATGCCATATATTAACACTATTGACTTAAATTGTAAAGGATTATAACTTATACATTGAAATAACTGCGTTTTGTATATTTGAGTGGGCGGCCAGTCGTGTCGCGTTATCAACCGGTGACGTAGTCACACTACTGCACGGAGCATGCTCAGTACGAAAATCAATACTGAGAAGCATACGATTACGTATTTTGTCTATGAGCGCAACAGGTAAATTAGTTTACTTTTTATATCTGCGAATATATTTTCATAATATTGTAAAGCAGAGGTTCCCAAACTTATTTCCTCTAACGGCTACTTTGAAAATCAGTTATTTTGTCGCGCCCCTCATTTTTTTTTCACCTTAAAAACCTCATTAATGCCTAGAGTTTAATTAAACCTATATTCTAAACACGAATATTTCTCAGTGTTTGATACCTATTACCCTCTAAGCCTATTACCTACATACCAAATATCTTAAAATATAAATAGCGTTGTGAACGCATTAAAAATAATAAATATTTAATGTATTTTCTGTTTATATTTATACAATAAAATAGGATATAAATATGAACTAATAAATGGATGTTGTGTAGTAGGAGGATTTTAATTTCAGTACATTTTAAAATATGAAGTAGCTGAAGTTATAAATCACCCATCGCTCCCTTAAATCACATCAGCGCTCCCCAATTTTTTCGGGGCTATAAGGGGCGGTAAGCCGCCCTTGGGAAAGACTGTTGTAAAGTCTTATGCGAGTGCCTTATAGCATAGGTATCGTTGTTGTTTTCAAAATATGGGTTTTGTCATACCTACCCGAAAAGTATAGGTATTGATAAAAAGTATTCATATTCATAATTAAAATAAAGTAAATTAAAGGTGATAGGTAGTTTTCGATGTTTCTAATACCTACCTTATGCAATGAAAAGTAGCCAATGTCATTCTGCAGCCCTCGGACTGCTATATCTTGAAAGAAAAATTACGCCGACGACATCGTTTGCTATCAAACGTTTCAACATGGAAGAAGGACCAGTGCACCTTTACAGTTTTATATGTATAAAAGGTATACCTATTATGTTAAAAAATAAATAACAACTATTTCCGTATTTCGTAATAACTATTTAATCTTGAATTTGGCGCCATTTCTTATTTATCTCTTTTACCATTGGAAGACAAAGGGATCTTTACTCTAGTACAGACACCCTAATATTTTTTTGTCATTAGACGTAAGATGGCCAGTTTTCTTATTAATGATTAATGATGTAACATCATAATGCAAACGTGACTCTTTACTTCCCTTTTAGAAATGATGTGCAAAATATTGTAATGGTGAGATTCGATTCGGACATTTGATTCGTTTTCTTGCCTGTGGTGGGTGGTTTGACATGACTTGACACTGACACAAATTTGAAGTTGGCAGCAATGAACATTTTCTGTTTGACTGTCAAAAATAGTCAAATTAAGAATGGTTTCTTGGAGTGGATTAGGCCGATCTTTCGGCATAAATTTATTGAAACATAACATTAAAACACCTTATTCTATTCAAAATGTAAGCTTTACAACAAGCAAGGCCTTAAACGCTGGACACAAGACAATGGCGCTACAGCCATCCAGGTAATGTTGAGTGTAGTGATTACCTAACCAATTTTTATTTACCGATGCATGATATAAAATTATCGAAAAATTAATCTTAACTACCTATATTATATTAATCAACAAAGAAAAGAATGACAAGAAATCATATTCAAGTACTTAATAGTCACAGCTCGTCAATACGATGACATTTTACGCACATAACCTTATTGACGATGTTATGATTGCAGATGGCAGTGGCATAAATTCAAGGATATGTTCCACTACTATGCTATGGTCGGATTGATTCCAGTGAGCCTGATTATCTTCTACACGAACGTCTTCATAGGCCCTGCTCAACTGACCCCAATTCCTGAAGGGTACAATCCCCAGCACTGGGAATACTTTCGCCATCCAATTACTCGTTTTATCGCTCGCTACGTACACTCAAGTCCACAACAGGTAATCTATTAAAATTATTTTAATTTATTTCACTATACCTCAGTAGGTCAATCACTTATACTCTAGCCAAACTCGATAAACACTACACATATCACTTAAATCAGTCTCTCAACGTCGCGTCGGTAAAAACGTTATAATACGAAGAACGTAAAAAAAACGTTAACTATTTTTACTTGTTAAGCCTATAAAACAAATGTCATTACTAAAATTGAGGTATTCTAAACAATTCTGTTGTTATAAACTAGCATTCCAAATGAAGATGACAATAGTATCCATAAGGGGTCAATCATCTTAACTACCTCTGAAATCTGCAGCGTAAACAGTGCATTTGCAATGCAACATTCATGAACAAATTGAATTGACATAAGAAAATAGATTGTGACAGCAGTTGATTAATTTATGTAATAAATAAATTATTGAATCTTCAAGTGCAGTTTTTTAATTATTTTTATTCACTCACATAGGTTAAAACTAAGTTATGATTGAGCTATGGTTTTTGGTTTTTAAATTTTTCGTACAGTATTTAATATAAATAAATCTTTTACATAAAATCTTTCCTGTTGACCAAGTGGCAAAGGTTGTCAATACATGCCTGTCACTGGTTGCTTGGCAACGCTTTGTTGGTAAACATTCTTTATCGAATTTGGCTATAGTATAGGTTTGGTCTGACCATGTAAATGACTTCAAGCAGTTGCAATTGTGAGTTAATAATGACAGATTCATGGATCTGGTTAACAGAGACTGCCCTAAAAAATGATGTATGAATGTATACATTATGTATTTTAATTTCAATAGAAGATTTCTATTGAATGTAGTTTATTTATTTGCAAGGACTTATTTTACTTTTGCTTGAGTTTATTACTATAAGAGGGAATTCAGATAACCTATTGAATTTTCCAGAATCCTATGTAAACTTAGTTATTCGTTTTTATTTCATTTTATTCTTAAATATAGGTGAATTTTGTTCTTAAACTGATTGACAATATGTCAACTGTTATAGTTTTGACTAAGTTTTAATAAAGTTCTTAAATTGCGTTGCAGGAATACGAAAAATTCATGCATTTTATTGATGAAGAAGCCCAAAAGTGCAAGATAAGAGCACTAGAGAAAGCTGTCCTCAGGAAGATGGGTGAGCGTAATGACTACCAAGCTTACTACTATAAACCATTGGTCAACAAGTATCTACGTATCAATAAGAAGACCGGTGACGAAATTGTTGAGCGCATTGGTGATGACTTCAAGGATGATTAAACAAATTTCAAGCCTTTGCGAATTGTGTTAGTATATCTTTAGTAATCAAGTGTATTGTTACATATTTCAGTGTAGATTAAAATTTTTTTGATTATTGCTTAGGCATTGGTTTATTTATATAACACCAAAGTAGTTAAAATATGAGCAGTAAAACAAGAGTAATAAAACAATAATACTACACATTTTTGATGTTTTTTTTTCTTGTATTGTTTGACCTCTTGACTTGACTCTGGAGCCTTATCTCCATTAAAGTTATTTAAAAAAAAATTACAGGTTAAAGAAAACTATAGTTATGGTAACATTGTTATTTATTTTACAGGAAATTTCTAACGATTGACAATAATAAATTCCGACATGTGGGAACTCTTACAAAATTAATGTCAACACTTACCTAGCATATCTAAATGCGACCTGATATGGTACTACATTTGTTATCCTTTACAATGGGTTATAATAATATTAAGTATTGACAGCAATCCAAAGTTATGGGAACACCTTTAGTTTTTGATTTAAACTGGTAACTAATTATTTTTACTCCATATCATAACCACTTTTTGAGATTGATTGATTGATTGAAGCAGAACACTGAATGGACAGTAAACAGTAATGTTTATTTGACAAATAAAAAATTTAACAAAAAGTTTTCATTAAATTTTAATACCAAAACCACTTTAAAGGTGCTTAAAAGTTGTGTTGAAAATTACAAACAACAGTTTAAATGCAAATTGTATTTGCTAATAAAATCCACACAAAATTAATGACAAATCGTCCTTAAATTGTTACTGGCACCTAGCGAAAGCAAGCGATGTACAAGCGATACAAATATCTATTGACCAGCCCAGACTAGATTGTTGTGGTAGAGCCTAATTTGAAATGATACTAAAGATGTTGTTGAAGAGAAAAAAGTGTTCGCATCGCCCTAATAACATTCAATTGTATGAAACTAAAGGTGTTCATTCACAAACATGAAAATGCTGCCACAGAAGGTTAAGTAGAGTATGGGGATGAAAAACTACATTTGGAATGGATAGTCAATATATAACAATTAGTTTAGCTGTTGATGTATGACTAATGATTAAGCAATTTCAATGTTGTATGACAAAATATTACTTTTGGTATTAACTTTTAAAAAGTTGTATACATAACTTATACTAATCAAGCTTCCCCTACAGATAAACTAAGTACGACAAAATTAGTACCTACGTAATAAATAAATTCTTTGGCGGTGCTGGAATGCACAAAGCTCTTAACTTTAGTGTTAAACAATTAAATTACAAAACGATATGATTTCATTATCCCATTCTTTCAGTCTTCGCAGTTTGTAGAGTTCCAACTATGACCCAACAACTATGTATTTAGATTGCTTCTCATTATAACATTTGATAGTAAAACTATATACAACAACCCTAATTTAATAAACAATTTCAAGACGAAATTGAAACTAAGCTAAACAACTTAAAACAATAAAAAATTGTATCAAAGCACAAACACAAATAAACCATTACCAATTAGTTGAAGTAAAAAGTAAACTTTTAAAGTATCTTACTGTAATTAATAATATAGTTGTATACGTGGACTACAATAGACTCGTTAGATATATGCTATTTAAAATTCTTTACTATTCATCAATAATAACAACTTTCGAATCTAATATTAAGACGGCTACGATTTACTACAATGTAAAAATTTAAGTTTTGTTGATCCTTATTTACTTTTCTCCTTCTCCGCCTGCGCGGCCATTTTCGCCTCTTTCTTGGCCTTTTTCTTTTCTTCCTTCGCTAGTACTTTGGCCTGTCTCTCCTCCTCCTTCGCTAAGAGTTTGGCTTGTCTCTCCTCCTCTTTAGCTTGGATTTTAGCCTCCTTCTTAGCTTCTTTCTCAGCTTTGAGCCTCAGTTTCTGTTCCTTTTTCTTTTCGGCCTGTTCATTTTTCTTGTTGTCACTGCTTTCATCCTTTTTACTTTTATCTTCTTGCTTAGTGTTCTCTTCTTCTTTCTTCTTTTTCTCTTCTTTCTTGGGTTTTGTTTTGGGGTTATCTTTTTTCCTTTCAGTCTCTTTGCTTTGATCTCTGGATTTTGGGGGATCGTCTTTGTTTGGGGGCTTTAAGGGCCGGAAAAAGTGTTGCTTGTTCTTTTGCGGCGAAGTTTCTAGCTGTGTTACTATTTTCTGGGCACACCTGCAAGAAATAATAATAGTTATATTAATGACTTACTGTATTACCTACTGTATTCGTAAAATAAATTATGTTTATTCTTCAAAATGTGTTAGCTCAAGTTTCAGTCTTGTACATATATTGAAGACAATTAAACAACAAGCCAACATTTTTGTATTGACGACATACTTAGAAAGATTTGTAATGGTAAAATCACTTTGCCCAACCAAACTTGGAGTTACCATCTAGCACCAAACAAACAAAATAATTTAAGTACTTATTTATTTACACATACAGGTCATGAAATACACTGTAACTAAAGTTTAATTAGAAAGAGAGGAATAGAGAAACATTTATTGACACACAAATAAAATAGAATGATTTATTTAATTAATTAACCTAATTACGCCCAATATGTGCCCTCCGCTTTGAATCGAACCTAGGACCTCAGGGCTGTCGTTTAACTCCTAGACCATAGGTGGTAGGTTTCTGTTTATCGTTCTTATGGGGTTTACCTCCAAAGGTCTTTTAAGTAGACCATCTAGTAATTTTTTTTTGTTAACTTCTCTTATTGTCTCTTGTCTGTGTTAAAATAAATGTTTTTTTCTTCTTCTAATTACTACCTTATTCTAGTGGAGGCGGAGGCAGCAGCTGCGCTCTCTCGTCTCCCCTCCCGGAATTCCCGTTGGAACTCTCTGATGGGCGGCAGGCGGCCGGAGGTCTCCCCGGCCGGTCCGCCCGTGTAACTGTGCACTTGGTACTCCTGTAGTCTAGCCTGTAGTAGAAAACGTCTGGTTAATACGTTATGCAGAGCTTTACGCTGATGATGCCTTGTACAAATTCCGATTCCTACAACAATTTAATTTTAACCAATCAGATTTAAGAGTTGTTTAATAAGACTTAAGAGAATGCTAATGTCTTTAGTTGGTTCCGTAGTATAATCGTCGTTTGGTTCCATAGTCTAAGTTTAGGTTCAATAAATAAATAAAAGATTATGTTTTCGTCAAGATCTGAGCACGGAGACCTTCATGGTCATTTTTTTTAAATTAAAAATTAAAAATCATTTATTCAGTTTAGGCTACAAGTAGCTCTTGTGAATGTCACAGTAGTATAATATTGGGCATTCTATCCCACCCCTCGTTCGTGTCGGCAAACGTTCGTTTGCCTCCACTCTCTTGCGGTGGGATAGAACACCCAATATTATAAATAGATTTGATATGAACAAATTTTACGTTTCCGTGATGAATGTGCATAAAATCTTAGCTTACAGAACAAATTGCGTGGCAATACTTATCATTGCAGTTGGTATAAAAAGCCGATTTAATAAAAAACAAATCATTTTGTCTACGACGACATCCTGCACAACTATGAAATTTATTAAGCAATCTCAGACGCTTCAGTTAAATATTGTTTGCCCGGACAACGAGGTAGTTGCTAACCGACATGGGAACCTTCTTCCTAATTCTATTAGATGTATTATTTGTGGTCCATCAAACTGTGGAAAAACAAACTTAATCATAGGACTGTTATTACATGAAAATGGTTTACGTTTTAAAAATGTATATGTGTACTGTAAAACACTGTACCAACCCAAGTATACTTTCTTAGAAAAGGTTTTTCATTTAGTTCCAAATATTTCGTTTGCTAAATATCAAGACAATGAACTAATTCTCAGCCCACATGACGCTAAACCACATTCAGTAATAATTTTCGATGATGTTGCATGTGAGAATCAAACGAACATGCGTGATTATTTTGCCATGGGTAGACATAAATTTATAGATAGTTTTTATTTGAATCAAACGTATAGTAAAGTTCCAAAACAATTAGTAAGAGATAACGCAAACCTTTTAGTATTATTCAAACAAGATGACGTAAACTTGCGTCATGTATATGATGAGCATGTTGGTACTGATATGACATGGACAGATTTTCGAGAAATGTGCTCAAAAATTTGGAATAATCCATACAATTACTTAGTAATTAATAAAGATTGTCCAATAAATAAAGGTTGTTACAGAATGAACTTTGATACCTTTGTTGATTTTGAAAAATGAATTTAATAAAAAGGTATCAAAATGATGATCGTTTTCATTTTATTGATACAACAAGGAAACATAACACGTATTCTAAACATCAATTTTAATTAAAATGGAAAAAGAGTTAAAAGCTAAGGTTGTTCAAGCTGCAGAAGCTGTCAAAAAGAAAGTAAAAGAAATGCGATCGATGGAATCTTATAATGAAAAAATGATGGACACAGTTTTTCAACCCATTACAAAACCTCTTCATCAAATGATCCATGATAATAAACAATCAAAGTTATCAAATGAATCTAAGGATAATTCCTTTGTCATAAAAGATGATATCATAAATGATGAATCACAGGACCAACACTACAAAAACATAAAATCTACACTGCACCTTCAAGGAGACGGTTCGGATGAAGATATTAATGAAGACTTAAATAAAAGTATTACAAGCAATAGTTCATTTAGAACCGTTGAGTCGCTGCAAAGTCCTAGTCAAGACACCTCATCTTGGTCGTTGTCATCTGAAATGTTTGAAGATGTTCCTTTTGGAGTTAGAAAAGAACGTGGAAAGCTATTCATAGGAACATCACGTGTAAACGTTCACGACGATAAAATTTATATAGCGGGTCATGTGTATAGAAAAACACCTGGCTTAAATGAACTTTTATTTAAAAAAGTACCTGATTTAGATATAGTAACAGGAAAAGATGAACAAGCATATAAAGAAATTTTGATAGAAACCAATGCTCATCGACGAGATTATGATCCGAATAAACCGATTAAGACAAATAGAGGTCGGAAGTATTTGCATATAATTAAACCGCTTTTTAAACTACGCAAACCTTCTACTTCGTCTGTTTCATCTTCTAAAAGTACTGCAGACCACGTAAGCGAAGGGGAAGGATTAATTCTTATGAAGAAATTTAAAAAGAATACTGATTTTGTTTATTGGGATGATCCTAATGAGTTAGTTGAAAGATTAAAACTGTTAATAGCCTCTAGAGATGCTGGGAACACTGGATTAGATAACGAAGTTATTTCTATCATTGAGGAATTACGAGAAAAGGGCATTATAAATTGACAATCGCAACTCTTTCTTTTTATTTATAAACCTTTCTTTAAATGAAAAGGATCTCTTAAAAATGAATATTGACAAATTCGGGCAACATGTTCACAAAAGATTACGTTTCTCAGAAATATTTGATTACAAGGAAAACTCTTTAGTGAAATCAGAAAATGGAAATTATGACTTGCAATCATCGCGATTAACTGGTGTTGGAGAACCTATTTCACCGGATGATGTTGTAAATAAAAAGTATGTCGACGAACAGTTATTAAATTTATGTTCAAAGGACGAAGTGACAGTATTGTTGAATTCGATAAAAGCTGATATCTCAGAAAGAATTAGGCAGTTGGAAAATAAATTCGGTGGTAAAGACTTCTTAGTTCGCAATAAACAAAATGATAAAGCAACAGATAGTAAAAGAAATACATAGATCAGCTCGCAAAAATTTTGATCGACGATGTGTTAAGCTCAAAGGAATAAATGATTTATGGCAAGCTGACCTGATTGACATGAAGTCGTTAAAAAAGTATAATAAAGGATTTACGTTTATTTTAGTTGTGATAGATTGTTTTACCAAATATGCGTGGGCTGTTCCATTAAAGTCAAAATCAAGAGAAGAGGTTGTTGCCGCATTTAATAATATTGTAAAAACAAGTTGCAAACATCCGGTCAACTTACAAACCGATATGGGAACTGAATTTTACAATAAATCGTTTAAAGAGCTTATGCAGTCACTAAACATAAATCACTATTCATCGTACTCTACAAAAAAAGCATCTATTGTTGAAAGGCTGATAAGAACTTTAAAAAGTAAATTGCATGTAGCGTTCAGTTATAATGGCAGCTACGAGTGGTTGGGAAATACTTTAAAAGATGTTTTGAATACTTATAATAATAATAAACATAGTGTCACAAAATACAAGCCAGCGGATGTAAATACTATAAATGAAGCTAGTGTTAGAAACAATATTAAAAAGTTCAATAACAAGTTCGTTAAAACACAAAAAAGTATATTGAAAATTGGTGACTTTGTTCGAATTAGTAAATATAAAAGCAGTTTTGATAAAGGTTATACACCAAATTGGTCCGCAGAATTATTTACAATTAAAACAGTTAATAAAACTTCTCCAGTTACTTATCAAATACAAGATCAAAGAAAACAACAAATATTAGGATCATTTTACAAAGAGGAATTACAAAAAACAAACCATCCTAATGTTTACTTAATCGAAAAGATTTTAAGGAAAAAAGACAACAATTATTTCGTCAAATGGTTGGGACTTTCTGATCAAGAAAACAGTTGGGTAAACAGCAGCTCCATCATAAAATAATATAAATATCCTAGTTTGTAGTTTGCAATCATTACATAAAAGAATATGCAAGGAGGAGGACTAGTTAATAATATAATTGACCGTTTACCATTTGAACTTCATTTACCAGGTTATAACTATTGTGGTCCAGGTACAAAGTTGAAACAAAGATTGTTAAGAGGCGACAAGGGAATCAATAAATTGGATGAAGCTTGCAAATATCACGATATTGCGTACCTAAACACTGACTTAGCTAGCAGACATAAAGCAGATACCCAACTGTTAGATATGGCTAAGAAACGATTACATTCAAAAGACGCTGGCAAACGCGAAAGGTTAGCTTCATGGATAGTTGGTAAAGTTATGAATGCTAAACTGAAAACGGGCTCAGGGATCAAAAAGTTTAAGACCGTTATATCTAAAATTCATTCACACATTAAAAAATTAAAACCGAAAAATCATTCAACAGCAATTAAATATGCATATGAAGCCGCGAAAAAGTGTTTTCCTAAAAACTGTCACTTTCGTTTACCACGAATAATACCAATTCCCAAGACAGGAGGAATTTTACCACTGATACCTATATTTGCGGGTCTGTCTGCTTTGGGTGCATTAGCTGGAGGTGCGGCTGGTGTGGCAAAAACCGTAAACGAATATAAAGCAGCTCAACAAAATTTGAAAGAATCAGAACGCCATAACAAATCAATGGAGGCTATCGCAATAGGTAGAGGACTTTACATCAAACCATATAAAAAAGGCAGCGGATTATTTTTGAAAAGTTCAAAAAACTAACTTTTAAGCTACCCAGTCGTGCTCTTACGAATATTGATATAATTAAGCATGCTGTCAATATCCCATACTTTCGTGGAGTTTATATGAGAGATAGTTTGCCAAATAAATCAAAACTTATAGAATGTGGAATCGTTAATTTAGACGATTCCAACAATAATGGCACACATTGGGTAGCTTACGTAATAATTTATAACTATTGTGAATATTTTGACAGTTTTGGTGATTTGAAACCTCCTACAGAACTGGTAAAATATTTCGGCTGCCGTGATATTTATTACAATTATGTACGATATCAAAAATATGATAGTGTAATCTGCGGACATTTATGTTTAAATTATTTACAGAACTTTTGGAACAAATATAATATATATTAATAAATTAATTGTTTCATTCAATCATTTCCAAGATGTCTTTCACGCTGTCCATATCTGGAAAAAGTTCTATTTTAACAACAAACTATACTCCTACTTTGGAACTCGATGGTGAATATGAATGCGCTTTGCTTCACTTTTCTACTTTTAATTCTATACCAAATATCACCAAAAATAACAATAAATTTCATTATGGCATTAACGAAGTTGTTGAAATTCCTGAAGGAGCATATGAACTCCAAGATATATATGACTTTCTAAAAATGAAAGTAAAAGATTGTATTTTTAAATTATATTGCAACAACAACACACTCAAAACGACTGTATTTTGCACCAAGGATATTCATTTTGAAAAGCAAGGATCCATTGGAGGTTTATTGGGTTTTGATAAAGTACCTTTAAAAAGCCATAAATTACATGAATCATTACTTCCAGTCAACATTTTATCAACGACCGTGGTGCGGATCGAATGTGACATTATTAACGGTTCATATATAAATGGAAAATCAAGTCACACAATACATGAATTTTCCCCAAATGTGCCTCCTGGTTATAGAATAATAGAAATTCCAAAGAACACCATCTATTTTCCAGTTAATAGAGACACTATTACTAGTATCAGCATAAGAATATTAGACGTAAATAATAATCTCGTTGATCTTCGTGGTGAGGAAGTAAATCTGTACCTACATTTAAAGCAACATGATAGACTACAATAAATATGCCATACCCCGTTATCAAAATATCAGTGGTAAAAAAGCAGTCCAAAATACCACACATTCCCGTGCTAAAATTAGAAAATTAACAGCAGAAAATAAAAAATTCCTAAAATTAATTAGACTGATAAAATGAGTATTTTAAATATAACTAATCCGCCTGTTTACGATAATTCAATAGAATGTATAGAAACTCATTCGTACAAGCCTTACATAACCAGCTTTAATAGGAACGATGAAATAAGAATCCCTATAAACCAACAAGACTTATACATTCTTCCAAGTGCAAGTACCTTGTATATAGAAGGTGTGGTAAATGTTATGAAGAGCGACAACAAGGAGAGAGCACAATTTTTTCAATTCACCAACAATCCTCTTATGTATTTATTTCAAGATATTCGTTATGAATTAAACGGTGTAGAAATAGACAAAGTGAAGAATGCCGGAATAACCACCACTATGAAATCATTATTGTCCATGAATGACTCCGAAGCCAAGGTATCTAAAGCATGGGGTTGGGACTTACATGGTATCAAAAACAACATAATGGGACATTTTTCTGCATCCATTCCACTTAATAAAATATTGGGATTTGCAGAAGACTATAGAAAAGTTATTGTGAATTGTAAACATGAGCTTGTACTACTACGAAGTAACACGGACCTCAACGCAGTGAAACTCAATACCAACGAAACAGTGCAAAGCATAGAAATACATAAAATAATTTGGCGCGTACCTCATGTGAAAGTATCCGACAGAGAAAAAATTAACTTACTTAAAGTGCTTGAAAAGGACAGAGCTATTCAATTAGCGTTCCGGAACTGGGATCTATACGAATACCCTTTGTTACCAAAGACCACAAAACATACATGGTCAATTAAAACTTCGACACAAATTGAAAAGCCAAGATACGTAATTCTTGGGTTGCAAACTAATAGAAAAAATGATACGTCTAAAGATATGTCGCAATTTGATCATTGTGATGTACGTGATGTCAAAGTTTATTTAAACTCCACATATTATCCATACGAAAGTTATAATACCGACTTTGCAAACCATAATTCTTCCTTAATATATGAACAATTTGCAAACTTTCAACAGTCTTACTATGGACGTCAATCTAGTTCGTTGTTGAGTGCTCAAGAATTTAGAGATATTGCTCCATTATTTGTTATAGACTGCTCAAGACAAAACGACAACATAAAAACAGGACCAGTCATTAATATCCGCTTAGAATTGGAGAGTCATAAAGAGATACCAGACCACACAGCTGCATATTGTTTAATTTTAAATGACTGTATGGTAGAATACAAACCTCTTAGCAACATTGTTCGGAAGATATCATGAACTCAGTTATTTTTGTTGATATTCAAGGATTTAAAGACTATCAAAATCAATTTATTATCAAGGAATTTGCATTATCTACAAAGGAGTTCACCCAGGTTTTCTTGATAAAACCTCCATATCCGTACTCAAAATTAACTACGGACGAAAAAAAGAGTGTAAGATGGATCGAGCGTAATAGAGGTATTACTTGGAGTCAAGGTAACATTGACTATAGAGAGTTCAAGAGATTAATATTTCCAATTTTACAAAATAAAACAATTATAATGAAAGGTCTTGAGAAACAGAAATGGATTAAGGAGTTATGTGAAAACTGTGTTTTGGTAGACATTGAAGATAAAGGTAGCCCTAATTTTTCAAAATTGTACATGTCATTTTGTAAATGTGAATCTAGATTTACTTGCTTAAGCCATAATAAAGAGTGTGCTCTTAAAAACGTTATCTGTATTAAAAAATGGTATTTAAATAATTGTTGCTAAAATTGTAAATATATTGTTTTTAAAATAAATAAATAAATAATAATAATAATTTTAATTTGCTATTTTTTTCTGTTCTTTGTTAAGTTTAGTTAAGAATGTTTCTTTTTGTTGTGTATATATTGTAATGTTATGTTTATAAAATTAAATGTTATCATTAATAAATAAATTTATTATAAATATTTTTTTTTATTTCAACGTCTAAGTTGTAGGATCATTCAATAAAACAAAGGACATACATTTTATATTTTTATTTTAAAATGACATAACTTAAATACAAAACTAACATAACTATAACTTTAAAAATTAACTTTACTTACATATTTTTATAAATTAGTATCACATATTTTTTTACTTATACTAGTTATCAATTGTTCCGTATGTTCCATTATAGGGTTAAAATTGTCTGTAACAACATACTGAACACTGCATAGTACTTTTTCATATACACCATCACTTTGCACGGCACTGTTGTTCTCCAAGTCCACGATCTCCACCCTGATGAGTCGAATACCTCGTCTGGGTTCACTGCTGTATACATATGAAGATGCATTTTGCATGCAAGGTTTCTTTGGCGGTGCGTGGCTTTCTTGACTGCAGCGTTTTGTCCTCCTTTTCTTTGGTTCCCGTTGTAGTTTGGCTAGCTCCGGGTACACTTCGTCAAAGTCAGCAAGAGGGTCTTGAGCATGTTGTTCAAACAAGTTATAAGATGACTCCATATCTGTCGGTTCGTTTTATTATGGTATTATTTGCGTAAAATCGTGTTGTAGTCTCAATGGTCGACTATTGAATGACAGAAATGATTTAAAATCTAATTACTTCAAAAGAACATGCTGAATTTGTATTAAATGCAAACACGTGCATTAGTAAAAATTATTCATGTTCATACATGATTGTGTAAGTGCATAGAAAGCATTTACAAAATTGAAGAGTCTTGTTTCATTGACTTCGTGTTATTTACGTCATCTAATGCTTATTTAACAAAAAACATGTTCGTATAGTCACTAGCAAAAATATGTAAACAATTTCTAACTCTTAATACAATGAAATAAATATCAAAGTGTTAACATATCAATGCTCATGACTGTACTGAATGTTAAATGTAATATATGAATATGGAGCATAACATAATTTAATATTTTATAGTAATAATAGTAAACAGCCTATACTTGTCCTACTGCTGGGCAACGGCCTCCATCATTGGAATCAAGTCATCGCTACAAGTGATGGGTAATGGCATAATCACCACGCTTGCCAAATGCGGGTTGGTGATCACAAACACTGGCTATAACACATCTTGCCAGATTTGGGAATTGAACCCGGGACCTTCGGGTATAGGGCCGAGGGCTCTGCCACTCGGTCACCGAGGCGAATTTAATATTTTAATGATAAAATATTTACTAAGGTACTTTAGGTAAATATTTCTGAAAACTATTTACTCAAATTTATTAGATTGTTATGAAATAAAACACGTAAGTCTGCAAGTATGTAAATTTTATTTTAAACATTATACATAAAACTTATTCTAAACAACATTAAAATAACTATATACCATTAAAATAACTATATTATATATTTCTATTATATATCTAAAACTTACACTAAAACAACCTATAATTAAGAGACGCTTTATAACCAATCGCAAGTAAACATAATATCCAAACATTTACAGTATGTCAGAACTTCCCCAAGCAATTGTTGATATTTTGTTAGACGATATCAGTCTTTTGTCATCATTACCAGAGAGCGCAATTTTATTTACATCTCTGGTAAATATTTCATGTCTGATAGATTTAAATAGTTTGTTCTTTTTACGTATTACATTCTTGTTGAGGAGCACTGACTCATAATCCATCATGTTTAAATCACGAATAACGTAAGATTTGACACCTTTTGCTTTTTTTATAACTTTGTCTAATGTTCTTACACAATAGAGTTTGGATCGCAAACCAACGAAATCTGATATCAATTGTCCACTCATTTCATCTTTAAATAACCCTGGTACCTTTTTATTTATTAGTGGCAAATCGAATTGATTATTATTACTAAAGTTACTTGTATCAAAGTATTTCAAAAAAACATTTTTAAGATCTTTATAAAAATCTGAGGTATTAATGATGTATATGAAGCTATCGGTATCTGTGTAACATAGTTGTACTCGTTGATCATAAAAAGGTTTAATTATATTATAATGAAAGTGATACATATGAGATTTAGATAATTCTAGTACGGTAAAACCGATATAGATTGGTTTATCTAAAATAATTTGATCTGGCTTCATTTGAACGGCCACTAAATTGTTGGTAAATATAGATACGCTATGAAAATGAGGATTAGCAATCAGTTTGCTAGCACTCAATCTTTTTTTAGTTTTATTACTAGTATCAGTCCAGTTATTTACCAAATGTACGTTTACTCTAGCCTCGTTGTTTTCTAGCGTTTTACCAAATACAGAATTATTAAGAAGTTTAAAAAAATCTTGCTCAAAGACCGATTCAGCTTTTTGACGCAAAGATGTATTTAACTCAATATATTTTTTAAGATACGCACTTTGTCGAAATGTAATTGCGCGATGAATTTTGCGCAGCAATAGTCCATGCTCTAAACATTTTTTAAGTGAACGTAGTGAACTACATAGTTATATTTGTTATATAAATTAGGTATCAGTTTACTGTTTTTACCGCCAGGTGGAACGCATTTTTCAGGACAAAATGGCAAATCATTATGGGTACGATGCAAGGATATAGGATAATGCAAATCGACTTCGAGTATGTAACCATACTCCGCATCGTCGTTCACTTCTAAAATATTTAACGCCATTACTTCACAGTTATTTAAAAATCTAAAGTTAGAATAGGGTAGGTACTGACTCATACTGTATCCATATAAATTATTACAATCTAAGTAAACTAAAAAGGAGTCTTCATTAGAGGAATCATAGTCAGGCATATATTTGTTGTTCGCCTTGGCGTATCTATGAGAACACATGCATACTCCACCTCTTATTCCCTTTTGAATCATACGGATCATTGACAAATCGTCAAGCAGCTCAAGCTGAACACCCGTTTTTAAAAGCATTGCGTCGAATGATAGACTCGGTGCAGTTACATAAAATGCAGGATCAAGTTGATAGTGACGTTTACATGTTTTGCGGAATTTTTCAAATATATCAGACAATAAAAGTACATCTGTTTTTAGATACAAGTCGGTATAGTCACCTAAATCCTTTATTCTAAACATTGACCAAACAGCTTGAGCATGTTTATAGTCGTTTTCAGAAATATGTTCATTTATAAGTGAGTTAAAGAAACTTGATTTAGGTGGCAATGCATTTTCCGAATAAGAGCTCCAATTATTCATGTAATCGTAAGGATAAACTCCTTTTCTCGTTAATAAATCAAACTGAATGTCATTAGAGAAATGAGAGCGTAAGCAGTGAAAATCATCCTTCTTCATAGTTTTAGCTAGTTTGTCCAGACTGGTTCCTAAAAATTTAAATGAATCTGTGAAACGTAGTTGTATAAACTCATCATTGATCACGGGTAGAAACTTTATAAACGATATATAGTTTTCCTTCGTTTTCGGAATTACTTTTACTTTACCGGGCATTTCCCCTAATTCTTTTATAAAAAGGTGACAATCATAACCTGATAAATTATGAAAAAATATTGGTAGAAATTGAGGTGTTTTGTATCGTAAATTACAAATTTGATGAGCTGCGCCGCGATAACGACCTGATATATGACAATGGTCGCGTACTTTGTCATGCCAAAGAAGATGACTACATATATGGCATTTTATGGCTTTATCAAAATTTTCCGCATCTAGATCAGTAAAAATCATTGGTTTAGCATTGCTTAACATCTTATGAATATTTCTCGCCTGATTATTTATAAGTTTTATAAACTTGGTAACACAATCTTTACCGCGATAAGTTACGAATTTATTCTGCGTTGCATCATAGGAACAAACAACGTTGTATGCAAAAGCGACTGGCACGTGTCGCTGTAGGTCGGTAGTGCTCGCCAGGCTCGGATCGGGTTCACAACCCGATACTGGTTGTAACATAGTCTCAAAGTCTGCGTATATTACAAAAGGTATATTTTGTTTGCGATCAAAGTTTTTAAATTGTAAAACAGAACCTTTTCTAGGTAAAACAGTAACAACTCCTCCGCACACGTGATTATTAAGCTCATCTTCAGAAGGAAAAAATATTAAACAGCTATCACAAAAAAACAAAGAGCCATGATGTTTAGTTATTTGACTTCTAACGAGACGACCTAAATTTTTGATTAAACAATAATGAGATAAGCCATCCTCATCTATAAGTAAAAGATGAATGCGCTTACTATTTTTATGATGATTTTCTGATTTATATAATGGACCTGTAATAAACTTATTATCTTTCAAACCATAAACATATATACTAATTTTAGTATTATTTTTCTCAAATATACTAATATCAGAAAAACTCATTGGAAAACAAATATCGTTTGTATTAAGTACATGTTTATAATGCGGATAGGACGATACGCGCTCAGGGTGTTTGTCGGTCGGGTAGAGGGCCGCGATAACACACCACAAGAAACAATCTTTATCTTTATTGCGAATATTAAGGCAGGCTCTTTTATTTTTTATAAACTTTGGTAAGTCTATAAAAGAAGATCCACTAAGTGGTTGAAACTTATTGATATTTATTTCAAAATGTGAGTTATGCATTAGAGACCAGCCACTGTCTCTTTCTTGAAATTCTTCAATATTTTTTCTTAAAGAAATCACAATAGTAGAGTAAAGTTTATTAAAATTATAATTTAAATGGATTGGATAGTTTTTTGTTGCAAACGACTTCATTTCCTGCCTATCATCCTTAAACAATAGAAACATTGCAAAAAGTTCAAAGTTAACTTTAACACTAGTATGAATTTTCAATGATTGGTCTATAAGAGATTTTACCCTGGAGCGCATACTATTGAAGAATGAATTTAAACAATAGAATTCATTATCTTCGGGAGCTACAATTCTGTAAGTAGCAATGCGGCCGCGAAAGGCTGACCTCACTATTTGCACACCTTCGCAATACGCTGTGCTGCTGTTGTTCTTGTGACTGTTACTTCGTAAGTGTCCTATCCATCGTCTTTTATCTACTGTTACACTACAAGATGAGCAAAAAGGCATAATTGCTTACTTACTCACAAACGTAAAAATATTTCTGTTATTAATCTATATGGTCTATAATTAATGTAGAATATTATGAATTTGTTTTTTAGTTTAATAGCGTCTCGTTATTAAACCAACATGTATAGTAACTAAAAGTAAATACTATAAAAGATAGCCAAAACAAATCTTATTATCTTACTAAATATTACTCAATAGTTATAGCCTTAATTAGTCATTTATCGTTAAAAAAAGAAGGAATACTATTATCAAATAAAAGATTAGCTTCTTTCACGAACCGCTGCAGGTGTTTCCACTGCGTCGAGTCGCTCTCCAGCTGACAGTTGAGTCGGAGCAACGCTTTCTTCCAGCGCTCGTCTGCACGGCTGGCCTCGGCGTCCTCGCGGTGGTATACCTTCAACTCCACGTAGAAGTCGCCGACGGTGGAAGCGAGCCGGCGTTGGGATCCGTTTGCCACTCTGTTACTGATGTACGATGGCAATGTAGATGGCTTCGTCTCCTCGACTAGTACGTCTTCGACACATAGACCAAATACGTCTACAGGTTTAGATTTCTTGTTAGAGTTTCTGAAAAAAACAAAATAAAACTATAACAATTGCTATTATTGGTATAAGTAAACCTTACTAGGATTCGAACCCACCTCGTAGGTACTAGCAATCACATAGAAACAAACATTTACATAAATTATTTTACTCAGGTTGAAAAGTAAAATACTTTTATTTAAATTTTATACCATCACTTTTCTTTAAAATTATCATTTTTAGCTAATAACCCACATAACTTACATTTCTATAATATTCAAATCTTTAGATAAAATTAAAAGTATTTAATTGAACAGACTATTCGACACATAATAATAACACATGTTCCTTTGAATGTTATGAATTTATAAAGAGTTACAAAGTTACAAGAGTTACAAAGAGTTTAATTTTATTATGATTATTTCAAACAAAAGAAACAGAAATATTTACCTTTCGGAGTTGTTGGTGCTGCTGGTCTTACGCTTAGTAGCAGAGGACGAAGCCGCGGTCTTCTTCGCGGTCTTCTTCGCGGTATTAGCAACTACTTTCTGGAGAGCAACGGATTCACACTCGGAGTCAGACCTGAAAGTAAAAACATTGATTTGTAAGTAAACTTTATATTTGAATCCAATTAGAATATCCACAAAATCTAAGATAAATCCGTATCTTGAAATTTGTATCAGTTTGAACAGATAGTTTAACTCACTTGTATTACAATACCAACAATTACATTGCAAAAAATGACATACATACATCATCATCATCATCATCATCATCATCAGCCTATAAACGTCCCACTGCTGGGCACAGACCTCCCACGGGAACAACAGCACGTGGGGATATTGGGCCATAACCCACCACACTAGCTAGGTATGGTACTGGCTGGGTATCTTCCACACAATTAGATCAGTAAAAAACGTTTATAAAATAATACTTACTAACATTTTTTATAAGTCTTCAAAGTTGTAGTTTCCAACGAAAATAGAGCAAACCTCAAGGTTATACAGCAGAGCTCAAAGGCAGCGAACAGCGAGTGGCAGCGGTCTTGAGTAGGTACTTGATGCACAGAGTGTTGGTGAATGAAAAGAATAACGTTCAAATATTCCGAGTTTTTATTAGAAAAAAATGCTTCACTATCAGTTTTCCATATTTATTAAAAGGACGTAACTCCACTTTTTAATTATAGTTTGCAAAATAATCCTACTTGCTTATCCATTACGATTTATAAATATCATAAACGGAACACATTCAACACCTTTCAACTAATAGTAACAAAAAAACACAATTTTAAAATATAGAAACAATTTGTATCATCATCATCATCAGCCTATAAACGTCCCACTGCTGGGCACAGACCTCCCACGTGAACAAATAGCACGTGGGGATATTGGGCCATAACCACGCTGGCCCAATGCGGGTTGGTGGGTTAAATCAATTTGTATGATTATTTTATATTTTTTATAATGTGTGTTGAAACCATCTGAAAACATACACATTTTAAAGAGAAAAGAAAATTACCAGATTTAATTTAGAAAAGGAAAAATTCTTAGTTAACTTACCGGGAATCAAACCCTGCCATCATTAGACCATTAATCGAACATCATGTCTATTTCGCAAATGTAGTTGTAAGATTTATGTGTTTATTTGTGGGGCTAGGTCACTATTTATCATTGTTATAACCGCCTCTGTGGTGTAGTGGTTAGATGCAAAGGTCGGACTCAATTTCTAGCATATTATTGTACTCGATTTGGTTAGCAGTAATATTTATTGTAAGTACGCCAAACAAGCTACCGCCATCTTATCTAAGTCTGTTGTTATTATGATAACAATACTAGTAACGTGGTTGATAGTATAATATTAATTTAAGTTCCATTATTTTGATAACATTTTAATTTTATAAGTATTTTTGTAAATAACAATAGTAAAATTATCAAAATAATATTGTACCCAATTATATGGAATAAACAAGTGACGCCAGGTCATAATATTAACTTGCTAAAATATCATTTTTCAGTTAACGGATGTCGGCGAAGTTCCATCGCTTTAATGCTTAACTTACATAAAATAGAGACCAACACATAATCTTGTAACCCAGTACAGGCTATGATATAATATATCAAAAAGCATCGTAATCACATTTACTTACGTTTGAATATCAATATATTTAAAATTTACGTACACAATATGTGTTTTAAAAAAAAAAAACAAATTCTCGCAAACATTCATAACATTTCATTCAGATAATGAAATGAAAATTATTATTTCGGTAACATACATATTTGTAATAAAAACATTGTTGAAGTCATCTTTTGAGTACATACAAATACTTGTGACAGATGACTTCGTTTCTTCATATGTATGTGTGTATGTGTGTGTGTGAGCACACTTAAATATCACTACATTCTTAATGTCATAAAAATGTATCTTAATTTATTATAGCTCATCAAAGAACACAGCCTTTATTATTATTATATGTCGTCAGCAATACAATTCAATAACACCCGATTCTTCATTATATACTACGCTGCAAAAAAGTTGTAACATGTAAAATTGTATGTGTTGTGCAATGAGGTATGGTCTAAGTAACAGAACAAATACGAACAGCCTAATTTAATATTAAGGTAAACATGTATGCAATACATCAATGCAGTTGTTTTTTAGTAAATTAGTCTAAGAGTTTATTTGCATTGGTAACTATAACTAAATGAAATGAAAATTTTATTATTTAACTAGCTTTTGCCCGCGACTTCGTCCGCGTGGAATAGTGACTTCCGGCAGATTTTTGGTTCTTCCCACATAGTTCCCGTTCTTGCGGGATTTTCGGAATGGTCGAGTTCCCGCATAATTATCGCGGACTGTTTTTTAGATCATTAAAAGAGCTATTATTCTTTAATACATATTTTTTGTGTATCTTGAACCGTTTTCAAGGCGCACGCAACGGAAGGCTTCAAAGATGAAATAATTTCTCCCGTTTTTTACACATTTACCACTATATCTTTGCTCCTATTGGTCGTAGCGTGATATTATATAGCCTATAGCCTTCCTCGATAACTGGACTATCCAACACAAAAAGAATTATTCAATTCGAACCAGTAGTTTCGGAGATTAGCGCGTTCAAACAAACAACCTATCTGATGACTTGTTGCTAAAAGTGGCTTCAGCATGACATAATTGTTACCTGTCGCTCTGTCTATCCCACTTTATAATTATTTGTTAATCGATTTTCATTCTCCTCCGTAATTAAAAAAATGGTTACCGGGTTAATCTCAAACTCCGCAGACAACTTCAGAAAATACTAATTTTAGCTACTCTGAGGACAATAGAACGAAAAAATTATACTAATATTTCATCAACATCAGCCTATAAACGTTCCACTGCTGAGCACAGACCTCTCACGTGGACAATAGCACGTGAGGATATTGGGTCATAACCCACCACGCTGACCCAATGCGGTTGATGGGTTTTAGCGACTATCATCTTACGACAACAACCGAGACCAACGGCTTAACGCACCTTTGCACGGAGGAGCTCAAGATGTTTTAAATTTGATTACCCATCCAGCGACTCAGCATTGCGAAAGTTGCTTAGCGAACAAGATCGCAAGCCGAACGCGCTAGCCGCTGCGCTATCGTGCTACTATACTAATATTTAAATAATAATTTTTATATTTTCCAAACAAAAGATTGGAGGCGTTTGGGAATAACCCGTATTAAAATTGTTTTTGTCAGCATTGAAATGGGAAGTAGTCGAACTCGTAGGTAACGTGTGTGAGTGTGTGTGTAGTGATTGCATACGTTGTTGTTGGTGGGATTGATATAAATAAGGTAACTAATAATTCCCTGCACAGTTGTCTGCATTGACTTAGATCAAAAAGCACAAGTGTTTATCTATTATGAAAACCTTGAAAATGTGTTGAGTAGATCGGAGACGATAAAGACAATTGGCAACTGATTCTAATCAAAATACACAAGTGTTTTCCTATGGGTCGAGGTACTACTTTGACAAATGTTATTCATAGTACTAACTTATTCGGGGATCCAGTCCTGGGAGACCAGGAGCCCCATCCAGTTTAAGTTGTGCTGTAATTCCATGTTGTTAAAAACCTTTGCATCTAATAGACGAAGACCTTGAAAATGTGTAAAGTAGATCGGAATCATCGTATACAAAACGAAGTTTGATTGAAAAACACAAGTGTTTTCCTATGAGTCAAGGTTCAAATTTAACATATGTTATTCATAGTACTAACTTATTCGGGGATCCAGTCCTGGGAGACCAGGAGCCCCATCCAGCTTAAGTTGTGCTGTAATTCTATATTGTTAAAAACCTTTGCATTCAATAGACGAAATCCTTGAAAATGTGTTAAGTAGATCGAAGTCGTTGTATACAGAAATTTTACTATTACAAACTGGATTGGTACGACCAAACTGGCTGGAAAGAATCTTGAGCAATCAGCCACATGTTTTAAAAATCATTTTAAAACCATGTGAAGATTTCGTTTCCAGGTACCTATATTTAAAAATCTTAATACGATGGTACGACCAAACTGGCTGGAAAGAATCTTGAGCAATCAGCCGCATGTTTTAAAAATCATTTTAAAACCATGTGAAGATTTCGTTTCCAGGTACCTATATTTAAAAATCTTAATACGATGGTACGACCAAACTGGCTGGAAAGAATCTTGAGCAATCAGCCGCATGTTTTAAAAATCATTTTAAAACCATGTGAAGATTTCGTTTCCAGGTACCTATATTTAAAAAATCTTAATACGTGGTACCACCAAACTGTTTGGAAAAAGTCTTGAGCAATCAGCCACATGTTTTAAAAATCATTTTAAAGCCATGTGAAGATTTCGTTTCCAGGTACCTATATTTAAAAATCTTAATACGATGGTACGACCAAACTGGCTGGAAAGAATCTTGAGCAATCAGCCACATGTTTTAAAAATAATTTTAAAACCATGCGAAGATTTCATTTCCCGGTACCTAAGATCGGAGTCATCGTATACATAATGAAGTTTGATTGAAAAACACAAGTGTTTTCCTATGAGTCAAGGTTCAAATTTAACATATGTTATTCATAGTACTACCTTATTCGGGGATCCAGTCCTGAGAGACCAGGAGCCCCATCCAGCTTAAGTTGTGCTGTTATTCTATATTGTTAAAAACCTTTGCATTCAATAGACGAAATCCTTGAAAATGTGTTAAGTAGATCGAAATCGTTGTATACAGAAATTAAACTATGAATTCGATTAAAATACACAAGTGTTTTCTTATGAGGCAAGAATAAAATTTGACAAATGCTATAGTACAACTATGCGATACACCTTGGAGCGTGGTGGCAAATAAAATAAAATAAAACCGTATATGTTGGATATTAAAGTTTAATAATGTGGTCTCAATGATGAATCGAAACTATATTACACAAGGACGATATAAACAATACACAATAAATGGGCAAAGCTGTATTGATGATATATTGCTATTTTTCAATGTGTAGGCGCTTGCGTCTTCACAACAACTTATTCAGTACTGAGAGGTCACATTCACTTTAAGTTGTACTGTAATTCCATATTGCCAAAAACTCTTGCATCTTATGAACGAAAACCTTGAAAATGTGTAAAGTAGATCGCAGTCGTAGTCATTTTAGTAATCTAACTGGTATGATTACATATATACTGAAATAACGATTGAGCATTCTAGAACACTTTTCAACGACCTCACTGACGTTCGATCAATGAAGTGAATCGCGCGATTATTGGACATTCTACTTTAAAGTATTGCCACGCAATTTGTTCTGTAAGCTAAGATTTTATGCACATTCATCACGGAAACGTAAAATTTGTTCATATCAAATCTATTTATAATATTGGGTGTTCTATCCCACCGCAAGAGAGTGGAGGCAAACGAACGTTTGCCGACACGAACGAGGGGTGGGATAGAATGCCCAATATTATACTACTACTTATATATTAGATTTAATTCAGCTCAAGTGTAGCAATAAATACTTAAAAATAAAAATAAAAATTTATATCGATTTGTGGTATTCGTCTGCAAAGATGAATCTGCATGTCCATCGGTTGCGATCACCTTTGGATAGATGGCCCTAATATCGCTCTAAAGCATTTTTAAAAATCAAAAAAGCAGTGACAAAATTCAGCGCTTACGTCAGCCTTCCCGGTAGCATAATGGTCAGTGCAGCCGCCCGGATTGAGGAAGACCCAGGTTCGATTCCTGGCTGGGTCGGGTGGGCGTTTAATTTTTTCCACTGTATTTTATATAAATATTTAGTAAGTGTAGCAACCAACACTTAAAGTAAAGTAAAAATGGAAAATATCACCATCGTCATTTATTTATTTATTTATTTATTTATTTATTCAACAATGTTTCAACAGCATTTAACTAAACACAAGGTACAGATGATGTTACTTAAATATAAGCCAATTACAGAAACATATTATGCTACTAGAAAATGTTGACATAATTAATGAACGCAGGTAGGTAGTCTAAAAATAAAAATAGGTAAGTAGATGAAATTTTGTCGAATGATAACTTACAGAATAGGTGTGAATCTGATCGTGTTGTGTCGATGTGTAAAAGTGCGTGTGAGTGTAATATTGTGGTTGGTTTACATGGATGCTCGAATTGATGATGACCGTTGGTTATTAATTGTAGAATATATTAAAATATTTTAAAGATTTAATTAAAACATTGTTTTAACTTAACTTAAGCTTATGAACTCATCTCTCATATGATGTCATCATCATCAGCTCATTTTATGTCCCCACTCCTGGGGCATGAGCCTTCCCCTATAGACGAAAACACCACAGGGAGAACGGGCCGTAAACCACCACGCGAGCCCAGTGCGGATTGGTGGTTGTTAACGACTGCTAATGCAGCCGGGACCGACGGCTTTACGTGCCTTCCGAAGCACGGAGGAGCGAGAGATGATACATTTTTGGTCCCGGCCTTTGCGAAAGTTGCTTAACCTCAGCACTCGCAGACCGGGCGCGTTAACCACTGCGCCATCGAGCTCCTCATGTAACATATGCGGCAGATAAATAATAAACACATTTTGTATACTTAAGGTACGCAAAACACACTTTACAATCATAGGGTACGCACTGCACTTACTTTACTAACAGAAGGTACGAACTACACACACTTTACAGACAGACGGTACGCATTACAAGGTAGCAGATATCCTACCCTACTCTCTACAGACTACAAACTTATTTATTTATTTATTAGGTACACAAAACATAGAAATTAAAAAAATAACAAAAAGCATGATAATCTGTATAAGAGCTAAATACCTAACTAAAACATGTGTACACATCACGATTATTAGTTAGCGTCTGTTAAAATTTTCCTAATCTAAAACTATATCCAATTAAAAACTAATTATATACATAGAATGGTGAATAATAAAAATATAACAAATTGAAAACTTATTTTAGGTTAATGTTGACAACTTTATGAAGATATCTTAATAAGTGGGAGATGACGAACCGAGAATTTTCCGGACATTTTTTTAAAATTCATGTATTTTCATGGAATATATTTCGATGTTGTTATTAAGTGCAACCAGTTCATTGTATAGACGGCACTTTCTGACAATGGGATTATAATATGATGTATTATCATATTATGTACATACATCTTATACACCTCTGATAGCGCTACAAACACCTTTTACCTAGCTCGCGTAGTAACACGCTATTCATACTCCAGATAGACACTAAACACACAGCAGGTACAGAGTCTCATTATTAAACATACAGCAGATACACATAAGATACAACAAACTATATACACCAATGATATTATATAAAACAAGAAGCAGATATGTCATAAGCGCGCACGTTGTGAAGATTCCTGTGTCCTTACCAAAAAAATCAAAAATGCCATCGTGTGTGTTTCGGAAGTGTACCAATTATGACTTTAAAGTAAACAAAACACAAGGGATCTCTTACCACATGTAACGCAAAGATACTTAGATTATTTAGTATATTTCAATTATTTTTCCAAACAATCTAATGACTGACGCAAAGACGCCATGTCCAGATGAAGAAAGAGAAAGCGATCTAGTAGAAACATTTGAAGTGCAATTATTAAAATTCTCTTTTATTTGCGTGCTATTTCGTATCTTTTGTTTTACTTATCAGTGAAACTTGTCAATGTGTGCAGTTTTGGATTGCTCGAAACAGATATAAAACGCAAATTACTATGAACGTAACATATCTATAGTTTATAATATCATTGATATACTCGCTATACTAACAGAAGCTATACAGCTATACCTACGAAGGGCGAAGGGACCGCCGGCCGCAGCAACCGCTGTATTAGTATCTGCGCTATTTAATACAACTCAGGTGCGTAACATATACGGCAGGTACACAATAAACACATTAAATATACTTAAAGTACTACACTCATCTTATATACCATAGGAACGCAAAACACACCTTACACAGAGCAGGTACATACTACACACAATATTTTTGTTTTATATAATTTTAACGCAAATTTTGTTGTGAAACAAATTACAAAAACACAAATGTTGAAAAAATTTCCACGAGCAGGATTTGAACCTGCACCCTTCTGACATACCGGGTCAGGTGCTCTCCCAATTGAGCTATCGTGGTTCTAACCAGCCCGCCGAAATTATTCAACACTATAATATATATATAATAATTACCCTGTTATTTATGAGTACACACATTGTGAATTATGGTTGTGAAACAAATAAATAAATCTTCTGTGCAATCTCGCATCATCATCTTATCTCTCAGCCCAGATTGAAGGCAAGAGCGAACCCACTTTATGTCAAAATTGTTCATAGAACATTCACATTGAATCACAAAATTAATTTAGTTAGATATTAACCATTTTTTTTATCTTTCACAGATTTATGACCTCAAAGTCCGGTAAATTATACCTCCACACCGACATTAGAATAATAGTGTCACGCAAAGCTGATCTAGACACTGCCACCGCCCACTCGCTTTTCCGACCAATCGCAAACGAAAACGCACTAGATAACGATGAGAGTGCAACGAGTCATAACGCTACCGAGTCTGAGAGAGCGACGAGTCATAACGCCACCGAGTCAGAGAGAGCGACGAGTCGGCCGAACCGAGTGTTCGGCGGGTCGAGTGAGCACGACTCGGAGGTGACGAAGGAGATGCGCGAGATTGGTTACGAGAATCAAAATGGCGTCGCTTACGAGTTGAGAAGCTTTACTTATGCGCCGGAGAATCCCAAGTATTCGCCGCGGTAGTTCGTGTATGTTTTAATGAGAAAATATATTTTTTGGTTTTTTATTAAATATGGTGTTTTTTTTTATCCTTTTTTTTATTTATTGTAATATCGCATCTTTTATTTATCAGAACTTTTAGTTTTATTTAATTTATTGAAGCAATAAATGCCAACATTTAGTTAGAGTAATTGGGAGCGCACTAAATCTAATTTGTTTAAAAGTGCGGGTTCGAATCCCGCTTGTGAAAATTTATTCTATATTTTTCCAATTTATTAAAATTGACTTGTCTAGTCTATGATAATTACAAAGTGTGTTATTTAATGTGTCTGCTGCAGCCCGGGAGCAAAACGCTGATTGTCTGTCCACAACCACTAGGACAGTGCGGAGATAGTAATACTTGTTAATAATTTTCTTGATTTAAGTCTTTAAACCACCCACCAACCCGCATTGGGCCAGCGTGGTGGATTATGGCCCAATTTCCTAACGTTCTATTGTTCACGTGGGAGGCCTGTGCCCAGCAGTGGGACATTTATGCTGGTGGGCTGATGATGAAGTTTTTGAACCAAGCACAATGAATTTGCTTTTATTGGGATTGAGCACTGGCCCATTTCTTTTTAACCAGTTGGACAGTCTATTTAGGTCTGCGTTTAGTAATTGCAATTATTGTGTTATAGTATTAGGAACGTCCAATACATACAGCTGGACGTCATCCGCATATAAGTGGTACTACAAATAATAAATAATAAAGGGGTTAGAATTGACCCCTGAGGTACCTACACCACGAACTATCGCTTTGGGCTCTGATAAAAGGCTTGTGCCATCACGTCTTCGGAGTTTCACGATCTGAGATCGACCACTTAAGTAACTATTGAACAACTTTATAGACTTGTAATCCAATCCGTAATAAGCCAACTTTGACAGCAGCAAAGGAATATTTATACTGTCAAACGCACGTGAAAAATCTAAAATTAAGAGTCATAACGTCCAATACATACATCCATCCAACGCCCTGCATCTTGCTCAGTAAGTATATTGTCTGTAACATCAAGCAATGCCGTTACAGTTCCACGACTCTTACGGAAACCTGATTGAAGAGAGGGTAGAATACTATTGCCTTCAATATAATATATTAACTGAGTATACACTGCTTTCTCCAGTAATTTTGACAAAAAAGGCAATATATTAGGTCCTTACCTATGAAATTGCTGTTTTAAATAAAGATTTTTTATAAAATTCTATTTTTCATACTAATGTTTTTTCAATTTTCTTATCATTTACTTAGGTTAATACTTAAAAATTGTAGGGCAGTGTATTTGTTTCACTAGCTAAATATAGCAGACCCTAAAAAAAAACAAGTACCTTCAAAGCTACAATGAAACAAAAGGTCAATTCCGCTAACAAAAAAATAAATCAATTTAAAAAAAATATTTGGGCCATAACACAAAATCAAAAATCTTTGTTATCACTGAAGCATACGTAATATAGTCTTAATTAAATGTGTATGATAATATTAACAACCGCTATTGAGTTTTAGAAGTAATACACCTATTAATGAGTGAGAAAAAAACGCCAATTTCATAGGTACGACCCAATACTAATTGGTCTAAGATCTTCTGGCTCAGTAGGAGGATCAGTCTTGGGCAACGGTTTTACTAAAGCTTCTTTCCATTGACTAGGGACAACTTCCGAAAGTAAAGATTTATCATCTCAGCTGATGTTCAGTGACGATGGGGCCGAAGATGGAAGCGTGCAAGCGGAATCCGCAACTACTGAGGCCCCCTATGTTACCTTTAATTAGCGCCTTAATATTAGTTTTTTATTTCTCCGTCCTATACCCATCTAAGCGATCAAAAATTCAAAGAAAAACTCTTTTAAATAATTGTCGGGTTCTTATTAATTTTCTGTCAATTTTATTGGATTGCACTCCTATGAATGTTCTACCTACTCAATCCGCATCCCAACTCCGGGGATCACATTCGATGGTTAGTCTGCCGGACCTATATGGGTCCGAGGGACACGGGACCTGGATGTAGATCACCAGGGCTAGATGCACATCCAGATTCAACTCCTAATTAACAGAGGATGGGTAGGCCATCTCTACTACAAACATTGATGTTATGGCAACATATTTAGATAAGATGGTGATAACAAGCCCTACCACCAACCAAACCGAGTACACAGACATGTACCCCCCGCTGGGAATCGGAACCGGGTTCTCTTGGTCTAAACCGGTGGTCATAATCACTAGACAGCAGAGCCGGTTTGTTATAATCAATTCATAATTATTTTCTTAATAATTATTCTTTTGTTATTTTTTCTTTTATCTATACTAATACTAGCTGACCCGGCAAATGTCGTTTTGCCATAAAAATTTTTAAAAATATTTAGGGGTGGACTACCCCTAACATTTAGGGGGATGAAAAATAGATGTTGGCCGATTCTCATAGATAGCGGATGACCCGGCAAACGTTGTTTTGCCATAAAAAATTAAAAAAAATTAGGGGTGGACTACCCCTAACATTTAGGAGGATGAAAAATAGATGTTGGCAGATTCTCATAGATACCGGATAAGCACAAAAAATTTCATCAAAATCGGTCAAGCCGTTTCGGAGGAGTATGGCAACGAAAACTGTGACGCGAGAATTTTATATATTAGATTATAAAGAGGAAACCTTTGTATTTTTGTATGTATGTATGTTTGCAACGAATAAACTCAAAACTACTGGACCGATTTAAAAAATTCTTTCACCATTAGAATTCTACATTGGCGCTGAGTAACATAGGCTATATAAAAAAAATTAAAAAATACTAAAAACGACAATTTAATTTTGTTGTCATGGAAACCATTAATATATATTTAACGCAACGATGGAAACTGTCAAAGCGGTACGAAGTCCGCCGGGTCGTTAGATAAAATAGGTTACCGTTGGTTTCGATTATAGCCTGATGATGATGATGGTGATGATGATGATGATGATGATGATAAGGATGGTGATGGTAGTGATGATAATGACGATGATGAGGGGTATCAATGGACGAAATCCAGGTATTAAAACAAAATCAAAGTAAAATGTAGGCTGTACTTTATTAAGCCTATTGTAAAAAAATACAATACAAAATCCTTAAATCTAGATAATAAATTAATAAATTAAACTTATCTATACTGACTGGTTGAAACTGGGCCCTTACGCGTATTTAAACAGGTATTTAAATTAACAATAATTTAATAAATTAACATTATCAGTAAATTATTATGAATTTCCCATTTTGTATAAACTTTGATTAAAGAAATGACATTTAATTTGTTAGTTTTTTAACACGTTATGAAAAAAGGAATTCATTAGTTACATTATGGTATTTTAAGTCATTATCATAGTAGCTAGCATGGAGGACTTAAAACAAGCCCTACACCTAAATACAGCTACCGAATCGAACCTAATACCTTTGAGGATTAAATGGCCAATATGATTATGAATATGATAATACAACAATTTAGTTTTAATTTCAAATGAAAAGCAACAAAAATATACACCAGTGGCACTTAAGTGTCGAACACACTAAGATTTCGTCGCTAAAAAATAACATAGGTTGTCATTGAAATTTTACGGGAACTAAAATCAGTAACCGACCCCTTTTTTTAATGATTATAGGAAAAAACGGTCGATCACTGGATCCTGTTGATAACTGGCGCCACTACCTCTATCCGCGTTTGATTTAGGTATCATCGGCTTATATATTTTCTGTTACTTTTTAATTGGTCTGAGGCAGCAATGTGTTCAATATTAAACAAATCAGTCTTTAGTCAGAAGCGGTCGGTACACGACGTCTTTCCGATCCTGAGCGTGGTACGGAGAGGTGGGTAAGTCTTCTAGCTCTGCTGTTTCCTAGAAGAAAAGAGTAAAAACAATTAATTAATAATATTAATTCATGCTTGTAGCTTTTTTTGATAGTAGGAAAGTTCTTTGCCTTAAGTTGTGATTGTTATTATTTGAATGTATTATTATAATTAATTTTAATGATCTTAATTTATTGTAATTTTAATTTTATTCAACTTTTATAATAATTTATATGGCTGTAATGTTTTTAAAGGCTGAAATAAATAAATTGAATTGAATTGAATTAAGGCCGAAGGTGGAAGCACACTTCATCCAGAATCTTCAACTACTGAGACTCTAGCTATCTTATTTCTAGCTGCCGGAACACAACAATGCTACAAACATTGATGTTATGGTGACATTTAAATAAGATGGTGTTAGCTGCCATTAGCCATTTGGACTTAAAACAAGCCCTACCAGCAACCAAACCGAGTGCTATACCCCCCGCTGGGAACCGAACCCGGGAATTCTGGACCTGAGACCGGTGATCTTTACCGTTAGACTACAGAGGAGGGTCTAGGAAGCAGTAGTAATTATTTATAACGGTTCTGGATCAGCCTAGAGGAGAAGTGCAAAAATACCCTCCTTCCTTCTTGAGGGTGTCAGGGAAAGAATACATTAGGCATGTAGGACACATGCCTATATATATATATAAAAATGTCGATGAGTCGGCAAATAACTCCACTCCACCCACAGCTAGTGGAGCAGGATTGTGCCTCACATCACAAACCGTCCTCACGTTGCCGACCTGCAAGTTGCTTCACACCTCGTTTAAAGAACCCCATGTTGTAGGAAGGAGGAAACACGTTTGCTGGCAGAGCATTCTATTATTTGGTGGTGCGAGAAAGAAAGGATTCACCAAATGCTGGTGATGCTGATCTTCAGCTGTTAGTTTCCAAGGGTCTGCAGTAGGCTGTATATTGAGAAGGAAAGGATTCACCACATGCCGCACTGTCACATAGACAGATGCGATGGCCACTGCTGGATTATGCTCTGTTTTGGTCAACTGCCCCATCAAGGCTAGAACTACTAGAGGCGCCCGCTAGATGCAATGTCTCCGGCTGAGTCAACCGCGTAGGATTGTGGAATGAGGTACCTACAAGGTACTGAGATTTGAGTGGACTTTCAACTCCGCTACCAAGGAGGACATTTGGTAGTCGACTTTAGAGTTGACGATCCAAGCAGTGGAAACTGCGAGTTTTATGATATTAGTTGTTGATGTTGTGTATGCATGTTGATCTTCAGCTGCTAGTTTCTAAGGGTCTGTAGGTTGTATATATGTGCGTACCTCTGGGCTGATACTCCTGGACCAGGGTCCCCAGCCGCCTCCATGCTCTTCCTCGTGGTCGTAGTGGTGCTGATGTTGTGCGTGCTCGTAGTATATCACCTGGGGACAACACGTTACATATTTTTATTATTTAATCGAAACCACGACGTCAAATTTTATCTTGTAACAATATATAGCATTTTGAATGAAAAATTAAAAATAATAAAAATATTTATAGGGAATTACGTCTTTATCGATCACTAGTGATCGCCCAGCGGTAGAAATTCGACCGTAATTTTATTAAGGCTGCACGGATTGTATCCTAAGCAATGAAAAATTAAAAAAGATAGAGTGTGAGTTTGACATTGACAGATTTCGGCCGCTCCTCTTCCATTTTTGAAATTTTTAAAAAGAGTATATAAGCGTGTGTGTCAAATGCATATGCGTGTGTGTCATATACATGGTAGTGTGTGTAATGTTTGTTTTATTGATTTAATATATTTTTTATGCATAATTAAAAAATATATTAACATGCTGCAATCCTTCTATTTAAAAACTATAAGTGTGCGAAATTTCATACTCCTCCGTCCGCGCAATTTACGTAAAAAGGGGTACAAAGTTTTTGCTTCACGTATTAATATATAGATTAAATATGTACTTGCAAAAGTGTTCTTTCGACTTTGAGGGTAGTAACTTCACAGTGACGTAATACCGCTTGCTTGCAGCGTAAATCACAAAGTACTAAAAGAATTCAACGAGTCTTCTGGAGCCTCGGTAGGTCAGCGGTCAGAGTATTGTACCGGTTATCCAAAGGTCGTGGGTTCGATTCCCACTCGAGCTTCCTGAGACTGGTTGATTCTTTCTAGTAAAATCTTATCTTGTAACAGCTCACATGCCATTAGTATGGTTTATTTGTAAACTAGCTGACTCGGCAAACGTTGTTTTGCCATATACATTTTTGCTGCTCCACTATTAGTCATAGTGTTCGCGCCAGAAACGCGACGGTGTCATTCAAATAAAAGATACGCCGGCACAAGCCGACGGCGGAGCGAATGTGTGTGCGGGTGCATTCGCATTGAGTTCTCACCGATCGACCCGCCCGTGACGTCGCGTTATACCATATCAGCTCTCCGCTCCAGAACCTTCTAGAACTGCTCGTGAATTGCCTACCAGCCGGTACACCCTTCATAAAGTGCGTGTGCGCATGTGTGTGTGTGCGCGAAATAAACGACTTCTACCAGCATCAGCTCCATCTCCACAAGAGTCGTGTCGTGGCTACGCCGTTGGCGCCAGCTCGCCAAGTAAGTCCGAAAGATTATTCATCATCCATCCTCAGCTCCCTATTCCTCCCCAATTTGCCCACTCTGCTGTGTCGGCATTGCCTTTCCGGTAGCCGATACACATAGCGTGATGTAATATAGCCTTCCTCAATAAATGAACTATTCAACACAAAAATAATTTTTCAATTCGAACCAGTAGTTCCTGAGATTAGCGCGTTCAACCAAACAAACAAACAAACAAACTCTTCAGCTTTATAATATTTAGATTAAAGCTGGCTGCACTATAGACTCGTACGAACACGTTTTTTTTGGAGATAGGTTACTGATTGCCTCAAGTAGACGGCATTTTTAGCGGCACTGGACTTTTTTCAAGCCGAGTGAAACGAAACACCGTCAGACGTGGTCTAGAGGGAACGGCATCACGCACTAGTTCGTGTCCCCGTTCCCATCGAAAAATCCGAAATGCACCTGGTAATTGAACCTAGGACCTTCGGATATGGTGTCGAGGTGTTCAGTAGGTATATAGGCTATTTCCTACTACTAAGTATTGATTATTGATACATTCTTTAAACAAACCTAGATTGTTCCTAGAAAACGAAATCATACTGTGTTGTGCTCTGTGAATCACATTCCATATAAAGCGACATTGTATGAAAAAAGTATGTTCGTAATGGCGCCAAAAATATTTTTGAAAAATGGATATATATTCTTTATAAAACAAAACAAAACAAAACCTGCAACTAAATTACCGATTTAACTCAGTTAAACTTCTTGATGATCACGAATGGTCGGCGAAAGTCATCGTTAGCGCGCATACCTCCTGTTTAAGATTACTTGCAATTTGCAAAATCATGCACTATGATGGTCCATGACCTCGCGACATAGTGTCTAGGAATGCAGTATGACCACTTTCTCGAAGCAAAGTAAGTAAATGTACTTACATGTTAAAGATGACAGTCAATCTATTACAAATATTATTACTTCGATGTAAAAACAAGTTATTATTTAACTTGGTAATTTACATAATTTATAACTTGAAAAAAAATACTGACTTAGGCATCTTCTATTTAGAGCAAAGAAAACATTTTACACCCAATAGATCGTTTAAATGGAGAAATAATAAAGTTGCACACAGAACAGACCCCTGAGGAACTCCAGCATCAATAGCCTGCAGATCAGATGTCCAGCCTTTTAAGACTACACGTCGTGACCTCTTTCTCAACAAATCTGATATCCAATCGCAGAGGTCAAATGGAATCTCATACGACGGAAGCTTGTTTATAAGGCTAAGTGGGCAAACACTATCAAAGGCCTTGAAGACGTCAAGAGACACGGCAAGAGCCTCAGCGTGTTTCTCTACAGGATAAAAACACAAATGTTGAAAAAATTTCCACGAGTAGGATTTGAACCTGCACCCTTCTGACATCGGGTCAGGTGCTCTTCCAATTGAGCTATCGTGGTTCTAACCAGCCCGCCGAAATTTTTCAACACTTTTTACTTTGAAAGCCAAAGGCGCCCATTCAATGTCAACAACTACCGTCACTAACATCCGATCGTAATATTTTTACAAATATTAAAGATCAGCAAGCTATTTATAAATGTTCAAATAATTTTTAAAGCAAATTTTGTTGCGAACAAAAAATTTTTGAAAAATTTTTCAACATTTGTGTTTTTATAATTTGTTCGCAACAATATTTGAACATTTATCTCTACAGGATGTTTGGTAATAGGTGTATAGTCCCGAAACATAGCCATGCAACCAAGTATAAAGACCACTGTGATAACATGCAAAATCATATTTACGTAGATTTTCTTTTCCCTAAAGAAACTCAAATTTATTTTATTAAGTTTTTTTTGTTAAGTTCTGCGTATTTGACTTCTGTTTCAGAATGAGGTTGACGACCGAAAACAACGTGTCAGCTTGACCTGGGGTTGTCATTTTACAGTTTTACTTAGTAACAAAGAACCTCAATATCTCGGCCATGTGATGCTTTTCAGTAATGTTCATAATTTTCCAGGGTTCTATGAACGGTACCCTATCTGCCATATTTGGAATTATACAGGTCCAACCAAACATCTTGTATATAAGGTCACATTTTATCAACTGCAAATATTTGGAGGATAAATTCAACTACATATTTTTGTGAAAAAACCTTAAATTTTTATACGCTAGTTTTCAAGAAAAACGCCAAAAGACATTTCGATTAAAAAGATAAATAAAGCATTTTCGGTAGTTTCAAATCAAAGGAGCCGAAACAGAGAGGCCGCAATGTCTTCAACGCTTGCACGTGCCCCTAGTTTCATTCAAAAAAACCAACAGAAAGGCCGCTCTTAAAAATATTACAATTTTTGTGCCAGGAAAAGTATTTTTTTTTTAAATGCTAGGGCCTTATTTGTCTTCTTCTTCTTCTTCTTTTCGAGTCAGCGGGTTCAGCTATACTTTGTCGGACCAATAAGTAGCCACGGCTGTTGCATCATTATTAGCCTCATGTTTTCCAGTGTGCAGGTGGCTGGGCACAGAGGAAGAATTAGATGTTTTGTCAAAATATTTGCAGTTGATAAAAAGTGACCTTATATAGGCATTAGGCATGATACGTATCCTAGTGGTCGTTGCTCAAAATCAGCATTTTGCTTACAGGCAAATGTATCGCTGAGCTCTGACCTTTTTGCACTGCTGCGGCACACACATGCCACATAATGTAGGTTTATTTTGAAAAACTATATTTTTTGCTATTATGTCTGTGATTTTTGAAATAAATGTATTAATATTATAAACGCAAAAGTTTGTAAGTATGGATGGATGGTTTCTTTCTTACTCTTTCACGTTAAAACTACTGAATGGATATGGATAAAATTCGGCATACAGATAGTTTATAACCTGGATACACATAGGATAGTTTTTATCCCGATACTCCCACGGGAATTAATGGAAACTGTCAAAGCGGTACGAAGTCCGCCGGGTCCACTAGTAAAATATAAAAAAGAAGATCTCCCGTAGACCACCTCGGCGAAACCCACGGCCACTAAAAATGTCATGGTCTTCAAGGTATACCAGGAGTCGTTTCTCTGCAGGTATATCGTTTATGGATTATTTATATATTTATTTAAAGGCCAACCAACAAGACAAACAAATACAAGCAATAACTACGTAACACATATTGTAGACTTAGCTGGATGTCGTCTCAGCCAGCTTTTATTTTGTATATTTTGTTTTTTTTCTTATCTTGGTTTATTTATAATATAAGTATATATAATTATATCCAAATATATATATATATATATATATATATATATATATATTTCTTCCTTAATTCGAAACGTCCTCGGACAGGCCCTGCCAGAATACCAGCGCCGTTGCGATGTGAGTGACTTTCTCACATCGTAGCGGCATATGCTGAGGTAGGGTCCTGATTGGCTCCTCACACTATTGTGTTTTTTTTATTTGTTATTTTTTTAGTTATTTTTGTTTTTTGTGAGAGTCAATAAATGTTTTTTCTTTCTTTTTTTAAGTAACGGAAAATACTAAAAACGACAATTTAATTTTCCAATACAAATGTTTCTAACTGTGAAACATTTGATGTCTTTGATGTTTCGTTGTCATATAACATAGAAACTATCAAAGCGGTACGAAGTCCGCCGGGTCCGCTAGTAATTAATAACTCTTAAAAGGTTACTACAAACCAAGCTTAGCCCACTATGGGGTCAAATAGCAATGTCTATAGTATTAATATCGTCGTTGACATCTGTCATCATTCACTTGTCTCGCTTGCAAGGTTTACATACTGAGTGGCCCACTGTGCATGCCCCACAGAGTGTGCGAGGTCGTGTCGATGTCTCGTCTCCGTGAAAGTGAACCAGTGGGTCCGGGTGAGTGGAATAGGGCTGGCAACTACATTAAGACTAACCTTGGAAGAATTAAAGAGAGCAGGAAAAAACCAAAGAATTTTAGCAAGGATTTTTTTAAAACTTAGTTGTACTTTCTTGTTAAGAGCCTATTTGTCCTTTTAATATAGTATAAAAAAACTACTTCTTTCCTTCCATTGTTTCAGTCCGTTTCATCCCATTCTACATTTCACAATAAAGTATACTATTTTACTTTCTTTCAAACCAATACTATGTCACTTTTCTAAATCTTTCTTTGTATAAGAAAAAAATATAGACATCTTGACATTTAAAAGAAAATATAACAAAAAAAAACTTTTATTTGATTGATTTTATACGATTTGAAAATTTTCTTATCTAGTGGACTGTTTACCGATGGTAATAAATAAATAAAATAAAATGCATTTAATTCATATTCAGATAATCCACAGTGTTACTCCGGATCCGGATGCCATCAATTTGAGCCGGACAAGGGTTCTATAGAAACCCTAACTATATCCAGATTTAACGCAAAGCGCTCGCCCGCACCCGAAAATCCCGTGCTCAATTCCCAGTTCTGACAAAGTGTGTTTCGAATTTTTCGACGCATATCCCGGGTTTGTTATCACCAACCCGCATTTGGAAAGCGTGGTGATTAAGCCATTACCCTTCAATTGTCTGATGACTTGATTGCAATGATGGAGGCCTTTGCCCAGCAGCGGGACAGTCATAGCATGCCCACAACCTTAACTGAGATCGAAGATATTTTTTTAATGCTATTTGTATTTTAAAACTGGACGAGTTTCAATGCATATGTAATAACTGTGCCCTGCGGTTTCACCCGCGTTAATTAGCGACTGTTCCACTCCTATTAGTCATAGCGTGATGTAATATAGCCTATAGCCTTCCTCAATAAATGTACTGGTGGATGTAATGGTGGATGTGTATTTGAGTGTGTGTGTCTGTTTGTGTGTGTATATTTGTTTCTAATATACATGATTTTAAAAATATTTATTTAGGGGCAGGGATTTTCAATATCCACGCCTAAGGTAATGTATATATGTATTATGTATCCGTTTCGTATGTTTTATTGTTATGTGTTGTGCAGGTCAATAGATGTATCTTCATCTTTATCAGCGGTTATATTCAATCCCTAAGAAAACTAGCAATGAAGTGTGCGCGTGTGTGATTCTGAACGTAGAGCAGCACACAACAAACGCACACATTCACAACTAAAACCTTACCGAATCCAGAAAAAAAATTAAAAACATTTTGATTACGACTCACACTTGGCCGATTTTTGGGTCGCCGTACCCACAGTCATTTTTGTGTGCTGGATTTATTTTTATTATTTTTTTATATCCGTTTAACTCGGACGCTTGACAGCCCTAATCGCAAAGATGGAGTTGTGAGAATGGCACAGATCGCCAGTCACGGTAAGGTACTGTACAGTTAGCGGGATAACTCTGACTTCAGGCTACATAAGCACAGGCAGCTTACAAAGCATATGAAGTTTTACCATTATCCGTTTTTACCATTGAAAATGGTTATCAGATGCAAATCGCCTGAGACGTATTTTTGGCCGTAGCTCCGAGGATTTTGAGAGAATCGAAATGTTAATAGTACCAAAAGTTGAGGAATTTATCGAAACACGTGTGAGCGTTTAAATTTTGAAAATCTACTGGAAACTTTTTTTGGAATTTAGAAAAATGTAAAAAAAAAACGGGTTTTTTGGGGGGTGTTTGTTTACTAAATTGTAAATATTTAAAAAAAAGCAAAAAAAAAAGGAAAAAGCTGGGCATCGGATGGGTGACCAAAAAAGTCGAGCTCCTCCGCGCTTCGAAAGGCACGTAAAGCCGTTGGTCCCGGCTGCATTAGCAGTCGTTAACTACCACTAATCCGCACTGGGCCCGCGTGGTGATGATTTACGGTCCGTTCTCTCTATCCATAGGAGGGTTCGTGCCCCAGCAGTGGGGACATAAAATGAGTTGGAGTAATAAGTGTGATGTTTAAAAAAAAACTCGACACGTATTTCAGCAGCTGACTGTACAATGCCTCCTTTGGGAGTCTTAGGAAATAAATTAGCGATATCAATGGAAACGTGAAAGCGGATGTATCGAGACAGAGAAAGCATTGACCTTGCAACCTTGCATTGTCTATACAGGGTGACTGGTTTTAAAAGGGGCAATGATATACAGCATGATATATTGAAACTACCTATGTGGTATAGTGGTTAGAGAGCTGGTCTTACCCAGAGCCCCTGGATCCCCTAAACCGACTGGGGGATCAGGGTGCCTAGTGCGAATTTTATTCGCTATTCGATAAAGTTAACGAAAACAAAAATTTGTAAAAATTAAAAATTAAAAAAAAAATTGCAATCGGCTTAAATACGCAAATTTAGGTCGAAATTATTTATTTGTGCCATTTGCGGTGAAAAAATGGGTTTATGGGGACCGGAGGCAAAGCAGCTTGTTAAAGAGTTAAGTGCTCGCCTTATTGAGAGGCCTAGAAGGCTGGCAGCTACCTCTACCTCTGCCAACGTACTAACTTGGCAATCCAAAGGAGCAATGTTGCCAGCATTCTTGAGACCGTTCCCATGAGACCACAGTTGGAGGACATCTTTTATTTATAGGTCTTTAGTTTTTAATTTTCTAATTATTTTTTTCTGTTTTTTTTTCAAGTTAAGTAATGTTTCTTTTTGTTGTGTACATAAATAAATAATTATACTATAATAAATAAATAAATTATTACCCTGTGTGGTGCCGGGGATAAAGAGTTGTACCACTCCATCTCTTCCCGTGGGTGTCGTAAAAGCCGACTAAGGGACCATTCCAGAGGATGGGCAGCAGCATCTCTCTGAGGTTACCCTCAACCTACTGCGATCGCCAACCCGCCTGCCAAGCGTGGCGATTACGGCAAATACCCCTCATATCCTTGGGGGAGGCCTTTGTCCAGCAGTGGACGTCTTTTGGCTGAGATGATGATGATGATGATGAAATAAATAAAATATGAACAATTGTTGTTCTTGTATCCCGTTTGATTGGTGGTAGGGCTTATTTTAAGTACGCCTAGCTACCACCATTTGTTTAATGGTTTAATCAACACGCTTGCCTATACGGGTTGGTAATCACAAACCCGGGCTATGCATCGACACATCCGAAACACACATAGCCCGATCTGGGCATTGAACCCAGCAAATCCGAATATCAGGCCGATCACTTCGGAATTTTGTTTATTTTCTTTGAGTAAAAAAAAGAGTTTTTTTTGGGGAAATCTTTATTTTTAAAGTAATAACTATCAAAATGAATAATTTAATCGATCTATAGATTTTTCAATAAAAATAAAGAAAGACGTGTTTTAGCATTTTTCGAAAAACCTCCCCCCACAGAGGTGAAATAAGGGTGGAAAGTTGTATGGAAATCTGTCATTCCTTAAATTTCAGTATTGAGCCTGGTAAGAAATTGTTAAGTGTTTCAGAATTTTTGGAGGTTTCAAAACGGACCAAAATTATTTATACAGAGTGATCTTTATTACGTTGTTTTGTGTTAGATACTTTTTACTTATACCCTTATGATATTTACTTTTAATGAGTTTGGTTTTTATTACGAATAAACACAAAACGTGTAGCCCACGTGAGCAAAGCCGCGAACAAAAGCTAGTTGTTTATATAATACACCGACCAACACATGGTGTCAGTAATCTGCGTGTCGTATATAGTCGTTGCACCTTGAGTCATTACCTTGAATAACAGATATGTAGTAATGGCAACAACAACAACGTTTTGAAAAGATGGCCGTACGCACTTAGAGGAGATCTCCATTTTTGGTCGGTTGATAGCCAATACCGCGTTACGAGTGTTAAAACTGTGAGATACCACGTACTGGTGGTCCAGGTCCATGTTCCAGCCATTTTGATCCACCGGCCACCAACCTGGTGCCGACACGTGGTGCCTACTGCCGCTTGCTGATCAAGGTATTTCCCCCTTTTTTTCTCTCCATCGAATTGTTTACCCATTGCCTATGTCGCCATCCCTCGCAGTTCGAAACCTCGCCTAGTATAACGCCAATAAGAAATACAGTCCACTATAAATTAGAGCATCGCCCGCGGCATTATTTTGTGGTAGAGTAGTTATAGTTTATAGTTTTTACAAGTTTAATTTAAAGTTCTTTAATTTACTTTTGATTGCTTTGTTTGTAAATAAACATTAATATACACTTATAACTATGAGGAGCTCGATGGCGCACGGGTTAACGCGCCCGGTCTGCGAGTGCTGAGGTTAAGCAACTTTCGCAAAGGTCGGTCATCGGATGGGTGACCAAAAATTTATCATCACGAGCTCCTCCGTGCTTCAGAAGGCACGTAAAGCCGTTGGTCCCGGCTGCATTAGCAGTCGTTAACAACCACCAATCAGCACTGGGCCCGCGTGGTGGTTTATGGCCCGTTCTCCCTATCCATCCATAGGAAAGGATCGTGTCCCAGCAGTGGGGACATAAAATGAGCTGATGATGATATACTTAAAACATGATTACTGACATAATTACGCACATGTACCCATCGTACTCGAACACGACGAGACAACAGTTAAACTAATTGCAGTTAACCAACCAGTTAAAAGAACCAGTTATCGTGGTAGTTTAAGCCAGTTTACTGTATACGATTAACCCTTTTAGCTCGAGAAAACTCATCGCGCCGAGAGAGCATTGACTGTGTTTTTTTTGTTGTTTTTTTAGCACATTTAGCCATTGTCAAAGTAACTTTTCTTACAAGTAATACATAAATAAACTTCCTATGATGACCCCTACGAATATAATCAAACGAAAAATTTACCACTAAACCATATGGGTGGTAAGATAAGGTACCAAAACAGAGTAGAACCATTAGGCTACCCTTTAAACAAAATGGAAAAAAATTTTATTTATTTATTTATTTATTTATTTACACATAAACTTACAACTATCATTACAGGTTTTTTTTTTTATCCCCAATGCGATAGATGAAGCGATTGAATTTATTTATAACAAATTGTCCAACTAGCTAATTTTGTGAATTCGCTCAATGAACACATGAATAAATCTGTCTCTTTATCGATGAGGTTGATTGTGCAAAAGGCGCGCGTCAGTGGCGCCTCTTTCAGTAAATTAGTTCGACTTCTAGGGACGAACAGTAGGTTTGGCCGTCGTCGTCGCCATACGTATTTATCCGGAACATAAACACCCATCATCTCTAACATCTCCGGATTGGATATGTTACCTCTAAGCACCATAAAAAGATACGAAACTAGCCTGAGCTCTCTCCTGACTCTAAGCTGGTTGTATCCTACCATACCCAGAACAAATAACGTAGGGTACTGCAGTGGGTAAAGTGGGTAAAATTGCATATACCTACGTCCGGTGATATACAAAAACAAATACGAATTCAGGCCACTTTCTATTTTTAACGCACTCCACGCATGTCTAATGAATGAGCAATGTCAAAGGAATCTGTCTGTTCACCTTGTTAGTTCCGTATTGAGTTTCAGCTGAAATATTTTTCATTCAATCCATTTGAAAAGGTTATATTAAATACTAGTTCTTCACTCGCGACTTCGTCCGCGTGGATTTAAGATTGAAAAATAAACTCTTTTTTAAAGTAAAGTCTATGCCTATGATACTCGAAAGAAATACATCATTCTATGAGTGAAAGAATTTTCGGAATTGAACCAGTAGTTCCAGAGATTAGCCCCAACATACATACAAACAAACAAACAAAGTCACTAACGTTACCTCTTTAGTATAGATGACATCTAGATTATAACAATGATTGCACTCTACACACATTCACAGAAGAATAGCATCTTGTTTGCCTTAATCTCCGTGAATCGGAAGGCACGTAAAGCCGTTGGTCCCGGCTGCATTAGCAGTCGTTAACAACCTCAATCCGCACTGGGCCCGCGTGCTGACTTATGGCTTGTTCTCCCTGGTGTTTCCATCCATGGGGAAGGCTTGTGCCCCAGTAGTGATGACATAAATAAAACTGGTGGTTATATGATAAAAGTATATTATAGCAAAGTGAGCATCGGCATTTCCAAAAGCTGCTTACTGAAATGGATTTAGGGTATCAGAAGCCATCACAATTACTGAGAAGGATAAAGGAGGCTGGAGGAGGCGAAAGTCTTTGACCAGTGTGTGTTGCCAGTGATGACATACGGGACTGAGACGTGGTCGCTCACTATGGGCCTTATCAGAAGGCTCAAGGTCACTCAAAGAGCAATGGAGAGGGCTATGGTTGGGGTTTCTCTGCGTGACCGAATCAGAAATGAGGAGATCCGCAAAAGAACAAAGGTAATCCACATAGCCCCGAAGAGTTGCTAAGCTCAAGTGACATTGGGCAGGGCACATTGCTCGCAGGACTGATGGCCGCTGGGGTGGAATAGTCCTTGAGTGGCGACCGCGTACCAGAAAGCGCAGTGTGGGCAGGAAGCCGCTGGATGCGAGCAGTACAAAACCGGTCGTTGTGGAGATCCTTGGGGGAGGCCTTTGTCCAGAAGTGGACGTCTTTTGGCTGAGATGATGATGATGATAAAGGAGGCTGGTTGTGGGAAGTTTAATATACAGAGATCCCAAATTAGTCTGGGACGTGAAAATAATGTATCAGCTGCCTTCCCGTGCATGTGGTAAGAGCCGACTAAGGGACCAGGGTTCCAAAATGCTCGCACATCAGGCGGTCGGCTGCAACCCATCACTGATGTTATCTATCCCACCTCGGAGCCCTACTTTGTATATGCTAAATATGGCGTTGAGGTCACTAACGGCAAGTTTACTCAAAATTGGTGATTTCGATGCTTTAGCTGTCTACCCCTTTTGGAAGAAGGACGTGAGAGTATAAAGAGAGAAATATGTCAAATTTGCTAACTAAGATATTTTAATTATTTAATTTTGCTTTTTACATGTTGTCAAAAATGGTTGTCTTTAATTTTTTGTGTGTTTATTTGTGATGGAAAGTGTCCTTTTACGATAGGACATTTTCCAATATTTTGACGCTGTAAGGGGGAAAAGAATTGGCGGTTCTTCTCAGTAAAAGGTCTCCCGCGACTATAGACTTACGAACCGATGGCATAGTGACATTCATAAGAGTTACTTGTAGCCTAAACTGAATGAATAAAAACACAAATGTTGAAAAAAATTCCACGAGCAGGATTTGAACCTGCACCCTTCTGACATTCCGGGTCAGGTGCTTTTCCAATTGAGCTATCGTGGTTCTAACCAGCCCGCCGAAATTATTTAACACTTTTTACTTTGAAAGCCAAAGGCGCCCATTCAATGTCAACAACTACGGTCACTAACATCCGATCATAATATTTTTACAAATATTAAAGATCAGTTAAGAAGTAAGCAAGCTATTTATAAATGTCCAAATAAATTTTAACGCAAATGTTGTTGCGAAACAAATGTTGAAAAAAAATCTGTTTTGTAATTTGTTTGCAACAAAATTTGCGTTAAAATTTATTTGAACATGAATGAATGAAGGTAAAAATAAACAACTTTTACGGATCTACTCGCGTTTATTGTATACATTAGTTTTAAGTAATGTTTATCCTGACGTTTCGAACCCTTTGCAGGGTCTGTGGTTACAGGGAGACTGAGGTGTTAGTCGTCAAAGTCGTAAAAGTTGTTTCATTTCAATGTGTAGTGTTAGCGTAAACTTTAGAAACATAATTAATTTAAATTTTGAATTCAACTTTACAGCCTTACAATGTTGCAGAACCCTAAAATTATTATCCAGTTAGCGAGTGCTTTGAATTTGATATTATTACACCGACTTAATGCGTGCCTCTCGCTCTTCATACGAACGAAGGTGAAAGTTATGCTCATCACAAACAAAGAGTGATTGTTTCGTTGTTATTCAAGTCAGAATGTTAAATTTAACAGTAGGTTTAACAAATACATATTACAGATACTGTGCGTATTGTTAATTAACATGTATAATACATCTATACTTAATATTATAAAGCTGAAGAGTTTGTTTGTTTAGTTGAACGCGCTAATCTTAGGAACTACTGGTTCGAATTTAAAAATTATTTTTGTGTTGAATAGTCCATTTATTGAGGAAGGCTATAGGCTATAGATTGTTCGCTAATTAACGCGGGTGAAACCGCGGGGCACAGCTAGCAAATAATAATAATAATTGTATTTCAAATTATTGTTAATAATAAATTATTTGAATTGAATTTAATTAATTATTATCCGCACTAGGGTCACGTTTACGGCCCTTTCTCCCTTAGTGTTGCCATCCATAGGGAATGCTCGTGCCCAGCAGTAGGGACATAAAATGAGCTGATGATGATAATGATGTATATGATTATTTACATATAATTTTACGCAAATATTGTTGCGAACAAATCACCCCATGACATGCCGGGTCAGGTGCACTGCTAACTATGCTATCGTGGCTCAATCCAACTTGACGAAATTAATCAACACTATCTACTTTTACTTTATAAATATGCCCTATTCAAAGCTGACAACTACTTCGTCTTTAAAAAAAAAATTATAATGATGTGATTTAAATCCCGTGATGGGAGAGTGTGTTAAAGATATGTTAGATTTTAAAGGCCATAAAAGAAGATGGAGCTGATGTTATGAGGATGGTAGACTGACCTTTTGAGGTTGGTGGCTATGTTTGTTCTTAATGTCGATCCAGAGTCTCGCCAGGTTGATGCCCAGACCGATCAGGGCTATCAAGAAGAACTTCACCTGTTAACAGAAGAAATGGAATTAGTAAATTTTTAACATATTTTATGTTAATATTTTAAATGTTCTTATGTTTATATAGTCGTCTTGATACAATCAAACTAAAGCTGTTACTTTAGTAATTTAATGACATCCACACAAAAACTACTTTAAAAAAAAAATTAACGGGTAAGCACAGTGCCTTGATCTCACCTGATGTTAAGTGATGATAAGGCCAATGATGGAAGCGCACTTCACCCGGGATCCTCAACTAGCGAGGCACTGGCTATCTTATCTCTAGCTGCCGGAACACAACAATGCTACAAACATTGATGTTATGGCGACATATTTAGATAAGATAGTGGTAGCTAGCCACGCTACCAACAACCAAACCGAGTACACAAACATGTACCCCCCGCTGGGAATCGAACCCGATACCTCTGGGTCTAAACCGGTGGTCTTAGCCACTAGACCACAGACATTTAAACATATTGTGAACAAAAATGTATCATCTCGAGCTCCTCCGTTCTTCGGAAGGCATGTAAAGCCGTTGGCCCGGCTGCATTAGCAGTCGTTAACAACCACCAACCCGCACTAGGCCTGCGTGATGGTTTATGGCCCGTTCTCCCTATAGGGAAGGCTCGTGCCCCAGCAGTCGGGACATAAAATGAGCTGATGAAGATAATGATTCAGCTATTCCTCAGCCTTACTTCCTTTGTTATGTGTAAAGTTAGTAAGAAACCACTCACTTGCAGTTTGAAGGACAGTATTTGCAGCAGAGTCCCGATCTTAGCTTTCAGCACCGCTCCCAGGATCAGCAGCTTCAGGATGGCCTTTTTCTTCTTTTTCTTCTTACCTCTCTGTTCTAGAATGTTACAGAAGGACAGTCGTTAGTTGAACTTTAAACTCTTTTATTTCATTCGGTTTTTGTCATGCTGGTATTTTTATATTTTGGACCCATACGGTTACGTGGTGTGAAAAACGAGTATGATTAGGTAACAGTTCATTATTAAATGAAAGTTTGTCCAACATTGATTGATTATATAACGTGTAACAGAAAGATCTTGATCTTGTATGCAGCATTACTAAGTCATAATTATTAACTTTAATTTGTTGTGCCATTTTCAATTAAATATTTTTAAAATGTTCAAATAATTTTTAACGCAAATTTTGTTACGAACAAATAACAAAAACATAAATGTTGAAAAATTTCCTCGAGCAGGATTTGAACCTGCACCCTTCTGACATACCGGGGCAGGTGCTCTTCCAATTGAGGTATCGTGGTTCTAACCAGCCCGCCGAAATTATTCAACACTTTTTACTTTGAAAGCCAAAGGCGCCCATTCAATGTCAACAACTACCGTCACTAACATCCGATCATAATATTTTTACAAATATTAAAGATCAGTTAAGAAGTAAGCAAGCTATTTATAAAATGTTCAAATAATTTTTAACGCAAATTTTGTTGCGGACAAATTACAAAAACACAAATGTTGAAACAATATTACATATAAATATTTTTATTTTGTTGTCACATCAAAATAAACAAGTCACAGCCCTAGTGGTTTAGTAACCTCTGTGTTTACAACATTTATGATCACTGCTGCTTGCTTATGCGCTGCCGACTTCCGACTTCACTGACATAAATATTTAATTTATAATTGCAAGACCAATTAAAGTTAATAATGAGGTCTTAGTAATAACACAAACAACATCTCGATCGGATACACTTTTAATCTTTTCATTTTCGGCCAAGGCCTTCATTAATTCAAAGTTTGTCTAACCTCAATACGGTTCAATAGCACTAAATCAATATCGATTCAAAAATAGTCAAATATTGTCCACATTAATATTATTAGTCTAGTAATTGATCCAACTTCGTCCTAGTTTACTAGAACCAGTCCAGCATAAACCAATGTTGTCCCGACACTTAACTGGTTCAATAGAATCAGTCTAATATTGACCAAAAATTGGTCCTACAATGTCCCGATTCAAAAGAACCCAGTCTTAAGGCGAAGGGTAAGGCACACTAGCGCCGCTTATGGATTTAATTTGATAACTGCTAAACTGGATTTTTTTTCAAACATTGCGGACCTTCCGACGCTAGGCAAACATCTATTATTTAATAATTGTGCACTACTTTCAGGTTTGTTTTTGTATTCATTCGCTAACATCAAAAGTGGCCATTGTTTGTAAATAAATGCGATAGTCCGTTTTGTGAATAAACCACGCAACAAAAAGTAGTGCACAATTATTAAATAAATACTATGGATGCTTTCCTGTTGTCGGACGGTGCGCAATATATAAAAAATGATCCGGTCCGTTAGTAATTGTCAAATTATCAATTGGTGGCGCTAGTGTGCCTTACCCTTCGCCTTAAGTCGGTCTAATAAAACTCTTGGTTAAAATTACCAATTCAACATTGATAGTATCTTCTAAATTAAGAAAAGGAGAACTGATTTAATGATTGACTGACATATCATCGCACATACCAAACTACTAGGTATAGAAACTTGAAATGTTGGCACCATGCTTCCTTTTATAGTGTAGGTGAGCACTACGAAAGGATTTTTGAAAATTCGCCCTTTAAGAGGGTAAAAAAAGGGGGGCTAAGTTTGTTTGAAACTCCGTCAGTTTTGAAGTTAAATGGATAAAAATTGGTTAGAAATTAAGAATTACGTATTTTAGGATTTTTGAAAATTCAAAACTTAAAGGGGTGAAAAAGGGTGACAAAACCAACGTGGACGAAATCACGGGGAAGTGCTGGTTTCATATAATAAAAAATAAAGAAAGCCTTACTCTACACCTAAGTAAGACGTAGTTATAAATACATTAGGAATAATAAATGATCGTTCAAAGTGTGTCTACAGTAATGTCTGTATATCGCGTAGGACAAATTACACGGCCATAGGAAAATGTCGGGAAAATCTAAGTAGCACGACCAAGTTCAAAGTGGTCAAACATGCAACGAGTTTAAGAAAGTCAGCTGCCGTCATGCATTTACAACAATCGCAAATGTCAAGTTACATAAGGTGTGGTTGGTAATCGGATGGGTGACCAAATATTTGCTTTAGATCCTCCTACGTGTTCTAAAAGGCGAAACTAATAGCGGACGTAAAACCAAAGTCATGGTCGATAACTTGAATAACTGACAAGCGGATACCTACGAGGATAGATGATGATGTTGATGAATACCTACCTATACAGGGTGTTTGGTAATAAATGTATAATCCCGAAGCATAGTCATGTAACTAAACGTCGCTTAAGCTCTAACACCGCGGAAGTCAAAAATGACAACTTTTCAGGAGAGCAAAAATATCGTGCCTTTTTACCTATATATCGCGATCATAATAATTATGATTTTGTTTTTAAAATAAAACGGCTAGTATTCGGTACTTGGAGTGCGTCTTTCTATTATCTATCGAATGACAAGCAAAAGTCAAAATGACAAATTTTGGACTTCCGCGGTGTTAGAATTTAGGCGACGTAAGTATAGAGAACACTGTAAAAACATACAAAATTTTATTAACAAAGATAAACATCCCGAAAAAAAAAATTTTCCTCGTTTTTTTTTTCTAAACCATCCTTGTATTAGAGCGAACAAAACAAAATAAAAATAATTAAAATCGGTCAAGCCGTTTTTGAGTTTTAGCGAGACTAACGAAGAGCAATTCATTTTTATTTATACATATTGATAGATAGATAATAATATGATTGAAACTTTTTCGTGCTTTTTCTTAGAAAATGATGCAAATTATATCTAAAGAATAAATATATCTTAAACATCTGTATGCAGTTTATCTTATCATTCTCTAATACAAAACTACATGCAAATTATCAATAAAAAAACATGCAAACAAAATGCATAATCCATTTCAAGATGCGTATCAAAAATGGTTTGTAAAAATTACCACAAATTTATCGGTAATTCTGTAAAAAAAGAGTAAAAAATTAGATAGGTACACACTTTCATTAGCGACGACTGAGCTTGATAGTGTAGTGGTAATGGCGCTCGGTCTGCGATCGCTGAAGTTAGCAACTTTCGCTAAGGCCGGTTATCGGATGGGTGACCAAAACTGTATCATCTGTACTTCAGAAGGCACGTCAAGCCGTTGGTCCCGGCTGCATTAGGGGTCGTTCACAACCACCGCAACGCACTGGAACCTTGTGGTGGTTTGCGGCCCGTTCTGTGGTGTTCCCATCCATAAGGAAGGCTCGTGTCCCAGCAGTAGGGAAAGATGATGATGATTTAACGACTTTCTGTTGTCTTCACTACGTCTTTTCCCAAGACCCTACTAAAACCTCGGTTGACACGCGCGCTATACCAGGTACACATAATGTGCCTGGTCAACTCTCCCCTCCCCCACGACCTGGTCAATCCGAGAGGTCCTAGCCACCTTTAAGAATACATGAAGTAGAGAAATGAGATAAGATAGACCTAATGTTGAGCCCTAGAAAACCTTTGATCGGTCAATACAGCTTGAGGAACCATCATATTTCTAGACATCCATAAACAATTGGGAATCTCATGATATGGCATGTCTATGATATATGTATTCTTTAGTAATTGCGCATGTCCTCTCTCTACTTCTTGGGTTAAACCAAAGGTTGTCTGAAAGATATCGCTTGTAGCGATAAAACCCCTTTGCCCATAGCTTTAAGATTATGTAACTAGTTGTTTTCTTCATCTGTTTTGTGAGCAATAAAGTGATTAACTATAATTCTATCTCATGTCCTTAAAAAAGTCTAGTACTTACATACATTTCCTAAATAGGTTTAGTATGTGTCTTTTTGAGTAACATAGCTTGATGAAAAGCGTATTACGTAGCCCTATAGAGACTTCAAACACCAGGGGTCAATCGCGCTATGCTGACCATGAATAAACCTCTTTACTATCTTGAAGAACCGCTTGTACAGTCTCTAGGGAAGACCACGACAGGATTATCATTCTTCAACCAAAGAATTCACGGAAAAATCACAAGAACAAAGTAATTACTATCATCCAAAGTATTCTATCTTAAAAACGAACAAGATGCAACCACCACCAACCTTCCAACGAGCTTTTATCCGCAACCCCATCCTCGTTCTCATCACTCTTCAACGCATGCTCAGCCGCCGAGTCCAAAGCCTCTTCTCCAACGTCCCACAAGTCGGAAAGAATCCCCCTCCCTCTCCTGTCGGAAGAGTTGACGCTCCTCTCCTGCCCAATCACCCAGGACTGCACGCTCCCAGCGTTGGAGAACGTCCGACCTTTCTCGTGTTTCTGCATGGCTTGCATCATCATTGGGTGGACGAGGTGAATCTTTGGGGGCTTGGTTTTCTTCTTCTTCATTTTCTTCTTCTCGCCTCCCCCTGTCGAGATGGTTATGGAGTCGATGCCGCCGCTGTCGTGCTTCTTGGATAGTGCTCTGGAAGAGAGGGGGATCAATTAGTTTTCTTTATATTCTTCTTTGTATCCTAATTCTAGGTGGAGCAACTATCTTGGTAATTTAAACGATTTTTTTAATTTAATTTTTTAATTTTATATGTTTATTTATTTATTTAAAATAGGTACTGACAGATTACAGTCGATATATGGAAAAAATACTAATTACTAGATTATAACCTACAAATAATTTACACAGCATAAATTTTATTATTTTCTACTTAAAAGTATAATAAAATAAACTACATTAACATTACAAGCAATAAAAATAAAGAAAGAAAGTAGGTACAAGTAAGTTTTTGTTTGTTAAAGTTTAACTTTTATTTTTATTTTGTTATCCTTTTAATTTTGGATCTCTGACTAATAATAGTATTTATTATTAAAATAGAAATGAGAAGTCAGAAGTGATATACTCCCCAACCCCTCGAGTATTTCAGTAAAGATGTGGGGCTTTACTAAGTCCTCGGGCGGACTTCGTGAGAGAATTTGAAAAGTGACGTTGCACTGTTTTGTTTCATTTACACACTCATGAACACTTAACGGTTAATAATCCATCATTATTTCAGATTAATATTCGACATAACACAAATTTTAGAAAATAAAACAAAACCACAGACATGACTCTTCACTTTCCCGCCAAGAAGCATGTACAAAAGTTAATTAGTTTATTTTTATTTTTTATTTTTATTTATTTAGGTTTGCCAACATTTGTGTACAACAATACATAAGCTCACTTAAATACTATATATATATATATATATATATATATATATATATAAAACTAAAAAAAACTAATTGTCACAAATTCTTACAGGCAAACACAGCATGCACTAAAACAATTATATTTGCCAAAAGAAACTAATAATAATAAAGTAAATTATTCTATTGCTATGATTCCTATAGGCACTTAAATTTGGTACAAAGAATGATTCTTTTTTGGTTGTATGGAACTTAATAAATTAAATTTTTACTTAAACCAAAAATAAAGTAAACCAAAAAAAAAAAACATAAGCGAAGCGGGACAAGAAAGACAATAGGACAAAAAAGCAATCTAAGATTGCGCTTCACTGTTAAGCTTGGCCAAAATTATCCTACGGACCTTGGTGGGTGAGTCGTAGTGAATATCAATATCGTTACTATACTCATTTACCAGCTTACAGAACCTTGCAATTGGTGAGTATTAGTTAATTAATATATTAGTAGAAAGGCTGGCAGCTACCTCTGCCAGCATATCAGCTTGGCAATCCAAATGGGCAATGTTGCCAGCATTCTTGGGACCGTTCCCATGAGCCCACAGTTGGAGGACATCTTTTATTTATAGGTCTTTAGTTTTTAATTTTCTAATTATTTTCCTCTGTTTTTTTTTTTAAGTTAAGTTAAGTACCTACTTAATGTTTCTTTTTGTTGTGTATATAAATAAATTTTATTACATAGTAGATATGTTAATAGTAATAATTGTTATTGATGTAAGGTTAAATTTAAGCAACTATCGCACTAGATTTAGTCTGCAAGGATAATTGTGTATTGAAATAAAAAATAAATAAAGAAATCTTTTTTGCAAAACAATATTTACATATTACATTCAGCCTGATCAGCCAGCAGTACCATGCAAATTGCCATGATTTTCACAAACAGACAGTAACTGAGTTAACACTCAAACGTAATAATTGGTTTTCGGTCACGTCTGTTCTGTTTGCTTTAAGCACAACTATTTCACATGCTCTCTAGAAAGTTCACACGTTTCTAGACACATATGGGGTTTGTCGTATTTCTAATGATATGACGAAACATCCGACAAGTTGAAGTGTTAGTGGGCCAGCTATGTTTGAAAGAAGCACAAAGCTGGCGTTTTTAATTTGACAGTTAATTTTTTTTAGTATAATTACTTATCACAGAAACCACTAAGTTTTTTAAATAATGCTACAATTGTAATTGGTTTTAATTTAGTTTCAATATTTCTTGTTGATTGTTTTAGAAAATTGTTGTCTGAGCTTGTAATTGGCTGACATATTATTTTATTTTCAATTGAATATATTTTTTATAAATACATATTATTTTTGCCGTACGTGTGTGTACCAAACAGAGACAAACTTCGTACTCGTCATTTTGTAAAGTAAATTCGAACCTGGCATCGGCAACTATAATATAAAATACCAGTAAGTCTAAAATAACTTCCAATTATCAAATTCAAAAAGAAACTGACATAAATATTAATAGAAAATGTTACTACTATATACGATACATTTTAATTTGAAATTAATTGCTTTTACAGATTTACTCGCGTTTATTTCATACATTACTTAGATTTTCAAATCAAATTAATGTTTAAATAAAAGCGAGTAGATCCGTAAAAGTTGTTTCATTTCAATGTGTAGTGTTCGCGTAAACTTTAGAAAACCACATTTTAATTTATTTGCTTTATAAATAGTAATGAATCTTATTTTTGTTTGTTTGTTCACTTTTATTGATTCTTTTATTATAACATCATTTAATTCTTACATTTATTTATTATGTATTTTGTACATGTTAATTTTAATAAAATTGTTATAATATCTGTTATCTTTAACTGATTTTGCATAATTTAAATATAATTGTATTAATGTTTCTACGCTGCTTTCTGGCAATACAAGACACCCTATTATTGTACTCAAATTCATCATCATCAGCTCATTTTATGTCCCCACTGCTGGGGCACGAGCCTTCCCTATGGATGGATAGGGAGAACGGGCCATAAACCATCACGCGGGCCCAGTGCGGATTGGCGGTTGTTAACGACTGCTAATGCAGCCGGGACCAACGGCTTTACGTGCCTTTCAAAGCACGGAGGAGCTCGAGATGATAAATTTTTGGTCACCCATCCGATGACCGGCCTTTGCGAAAGTTGCTTAACCTCAGCACTCGCAGACTGCGCCATCGAGCCACTCAAATTAATTGTATCAAAATACTTAATTGTATTTATATAAATAAATTTATTCATTCATTCTCTCGAACCAGAATATTTAAGTGGCAAGCAAATTACTTACAAAGAGTAACAGTTCACAAAACGCAACAGCAAATAGAAATACTCATTACGCTTGCACCATTACCATTAGTAACACTAACTGACGGCATTACAATGGGGCTTAACCACAGGTGGTCTGAGTTAAGACATTCCGGTTTAAATACAGCTCATTGGAAACCGTAGCAGCAAGTAAATATATATAATATATAAAGTCACATTTTATCAACTGCAAATATTTTTAGGATAAATTCAACAACATATATAAACTATTTTTATGATAAAACCTTAAATTTTTATACGCTAGTTTTCAAGAAAAACGCCGATTAAAAAGTAAAACAAAGCACTTTCGGTAGTTTCAATTCAAAGAAGCCGAAACAGAGAGGCCGCAATGCCTTCACCGCTTACACGTGCCCGTAGTTTCATTCAAAGGAGCCGACAGAGAGGCCGCTCTTAAAAATATTACAATTTTTGTGTAAGGAAAAGTAAAAAAAAACTAGCTTGAATTTTTTTTAAAATGCTAGGGCCTTATTTCACTATTATAATTAGATGTTTTGTCAAAATATTTGCAGTTGATAAAATGTGACGTAAGGCACGTAAAGCCGTTGGTCCCGGCTGCATTAGTCGTTAACAACCACCAATCCGCACTGGGCCCGCGTGGTGGTTTATGGCCCTTTCTCCCTTTCCATCCATAGGGAAGGCTCGTGTCCCAGCAGTAGGGTCATTAAATGAGCTGATGATGATAATGATGAAATACATATATATTATATGTATAAAAAATGCGTAAAAATATATAGAACTACAATGGTAAATCATAGTTTGCCTAATTTTTAACTGATGAAATGAAATGAAAATACACTTTATTGTACACCATACAAAAAAAGAGGACAATAGAAAAAGAAAGAAGTGCAAATGGCGGCCTTATCGCTAAAAAGCCATTTCTTCCAGGCAACCATGTGTTGAACTGGACCAAAAAGGCATAGAAATGGGCTGTAAATGGTGTTTTCAGAAATATAAGTTGACGTTTATTTACACACAATATCAATAAACTTAATTATTATACATACAATGCATATACCTACATACATATATATAAATTTAATACATACATATCAACTAAAACTGATCTTTAATATCTGTAAATATATTAAGATGAGATGTTGATGACGTACTCAGTTATCGACATTGAATATTCTTTGGCTTACAGAGTAAGAGCACGTAAGTTGGATTGAGCCACGATAGCATAGTTGGTAGTGCACGTGACCCGGCAATTCATGGGGTGCGGTTTCGAATACCGCTCTCGGATTTTTTATAACACAGAACAAGATAAAACCAACACCACCAAAGACAGAAATGGGACAGATACCACAAAATTCAACACACAAAATACACAGCATAATTAAATATGTAGGTATGTATGTAAATTATATAAGGTCACTTTTTATCAACTACAAATATTTTGAAAAAACATCTAATTCTATCAGAGAAATAAGGCCCTAACATTAAAAAAAAATTCAGACTAGTTTTTTTTACTTTTCCTGACACAAAAATTGTAATATTTTTAAGAGCGGCCTCTCTGTCGGGTTTTTTTGAATGAAACTAGGGGCACGTGTAAGCGGTGAAGGCATTGCGGCCTCTCTGTTTCGGCTCCTTTGAATTGAAAGTAACGAAAGTGCTTTATTTTTCTTTTTAATCGAAATGTCTTTGGCGTTTTTCTCGAAAACTAGCGTATAAAAATTTAAGGTTTTTTCATAAAAATAGTTTATATATGGTGTTGAATTTATCCTCAAAATATTTGCAGTTGATAAAATGTGACCTTATATAATATGTTTTTTACTTTTATTTTTAAGTGTTAATTGCTACACTTAAGCTGAATTAAATATTTATATAAAATACAGTGAAAAAATTAAACGCCCACCCGACCCAGCCGGGAATCGAACCTGGGTCTTCCGCAATCCGGGCGGCTGTACTGACCAATATGCTACCGAGAAGGCTGACGTAAGCGCTGAATTTTGTCACTGCTTTTTGATTTTTTTGAAAATGCTTTAGAGCGACATTAGTGCCATCTATCCAAAGGTATTTGCAACCGATGGATGGTGGGCGTTTAATTTTTTCACTGTATTATATATAAATATTTATATAATATGTATAAACTTCTTCTTAACAAACATCCCCCAGGACACGACACGATCAGTTAACGGATCCCACATCGCATTCAACTCCCAATGCGGCATCGGTATGCAGGTATGCAATTGACATTCAGCCACGACCGGTAACCGAAGTTGCACCGTGCCGCCCGGTGACCCTGTTACGCGGCCGCGGCTTACTTAGCGACGAGCAGAGAAAGTTCATTAATGTGCACTGAATATTGTGTGTGCTTACGTATCTGCGATGAAGACACCCGTTGCAATTTTGCTGTTTAAGGCGAAGGGTAAGGCACACTAGCGCCACCAATTGATAATTTGACAATTACTAACGGACCGGATCTTTTTTTAAACGTTGCGTACCGTCCGACAACAGGAAAGCATCCATAGTATTTATTTAATAACTGTGCACTACTTTTTGTTGCGTGCTTTATTCACAAAACGGGCTATCGCATTTATTCACAAACAATGGCCACTGTTGGTGTTAGCGAATGAATACAAAACAAACCTAAAAGTAGTGCACAATTATTAAATAATAGATGTTTGCCTAGTGTCGGAAGGTCTGCAATGATTGAAAAAAAATCCAGTTTAGCAGTTATCAAATTAAATCCATTAGCGGCGCTAATGTGCCTTACTCTTCGCCTTAAGAGCCACTTTTCGACGCACGAACCGGTGATTGACACTTGCTTTCCGGTAGGTGGCGCTGTTAGAGCGGTCCATCATGAGATACGGACGGGTGTTCTTAAGCGGACGAATGATTTGTTTGTTTTGTTATCATGGAAACTGTCAAAGCAGTACGAATTCCGCCGGCCAGCTAGTTTTAAGTAAAAAGGAGAATTAGGATCTCATTTACAATTGAAAATAGGCCTATCAAACCTTCGACACCATCGAGACCTGGGCTGTCCTGAAGTCCATGCAGAGATGTCTTATCGACTGCTAATATATCGAGGTGCTGTGTCTTTATAAAGCTGCAACGATGACCGTCCAAGTACAAGAAAGGAGCACACGGCCAATCTGCGTCGAAGCGTAACACAAGGAGATGTAATCTCTCCGCGTTGGAGGACGTCTTCAAGACACTCGATTGGAATGGACGGGGCATCAATATCAACGGCCAATATCGATTTGCAGATGACATTGTCGTTATGGCAGAATCTTTGCAGGTTTAGGGAGAAATGCTAAACAGTCTTGACGAGTAACAACAGGTAGGTCTCAGGATGAACCTGGACAAGACTGAGGTCATGTTCAATGGTGGCGTTTCCCCGAGACCTGCAGTCGTAGGCGACGCTACTCTTGGCGAAAGTTGCTTAACCTCAGCACTCGCAGACCGGGTGCGTTAGCCACTGCGCCATCGAGCTCCTAAAATGCGCTGCGCCATCGAGCTCCTCAATTATGCACCTACACACCATCAAATGGGGTCTCTCGGAGGACGGAGATTCGTAGGTAAAAAACTGTTCTCTGAAATGTTTACAATTACTCTCTACAGTTGATAAGAACGGCCATTTTGTTAACACCGGCAATGAACTCAAATGTCTCAAACTCTCTCTCTCTTAAAACAGCTGACAGCCAGTGCTACCACAGCGTAATTTCTTTTGAAATCTTAAAAAAGCTGTTAATCTAAAATTATCAATTTTTAAGGAAAAGTTCTTAGACAAAAGTTATTCACTATCATGTATACTTTCGGCTTAGTACCCCCGTTCCGACTAACGTTGTATGCAACTGGGTAGACACAACTGCATGAAAGAGGCGGACAGTAGTATCCTTTTGGGCTAGGCGGCGTTCGAGAAGTTTCGCAGTATATTTCAGCCGTCGATTCACCAGTGCTTGAAAACGAAAGTATTCAATCAGTGCGTCCTCCTGCTTATTTATATATCGCACCTTCATAATTAAAGAGACTCATTCCGAAATTCGGAGATTTTTACTTTGAGTCACGAAACGACTTTAAACAACTATGTTCATCGACTCATATTAAAAGAAAGACTTTCTGCAGCGCAGAGAAAGAGACACTAACACTTCGGTCTGTTTCACGCCGCCCTCTTCCCCTGCGTCTATTTCGTTTTAAAGAGACGCAAGCAGTAGTGAGTCGCGAGTACAACGAGCAAGTCGCTGCGTGTTCGTATTTGTAAAGACCCATTTGTAATTAGGCCGGTACACGACTGAAAAGTAAGGTATGCACACGTAACTATTTTTAATAAAGTGTAGACCTACTACTGATTGAGTCTGTTGTATAGCAAAAAAATTCTATGCAGCTGTGACTTATTCGTTATTGAGTTACTGCTATACTGAAAATAATTAAAATTTAATAAAAATATTCAGAATTAGAGAGACCTAAATACCAAAAAGTCTTTTTAAAAAACAATGATTTTAATCAAAAAGAGACCCAAATTGGCAGTAAATTTAAATAAATAAAAATATAATATTATAATTTCTTATTTTACTATTTATTGATTTAGATAATCTAGATAAATAAGTCGAGCATTCAATGTTATTAAAAAAAATTGGATATTTGAAAAGTACAGCTAAATATCTCCCATTATCTACAAAATATATAGATTTGTGAATCTTTAATCGACGTTTTCTAAAAACTTGTCTTTTTGAGATAGGCCTCTTTAATTCTGAAGGTGCGATATAGTTATGAAATTCAAAATAATGTCTTTACCTTACTGGAGCTGGACCTGTACTTTCCAGAGTTTACCCTCTTCAAACAAACAAACCTTACCCACAGATTAGTTAATACCTTACCTCTTTATTAATAGTATAGAAATCTATAGATTCATAAGTTATCTATACTAATATTATAAAGAGGAAAGCTTTGTATTTTTGTATGTATGTATGTTTGTGACGAATAAACTCAAAAACTACTGGACCGATTTAAAAAATTCTTTCACCATTATAATGCTACATTAGCGCTGAGTAACATAGGCTATATGTAAAAAAAAGAACAAAAAGAAATGTGGTACGAAGTCCGCCGGGTCAGCTAGTGAAGTTATAAAGAAAAGCTCGATAGCGCAATGCCATCGTGTTTTACGCAGAGAGACTTTATCTTCGTTTTATGTAAATGCGTAAGTGTAGTGTTTGCGTAAACTTTAGAAAACAATATGTTTATCTTATTTCTCTTCAACTTATAATGCTACTTTAAATGTATGAGTCATTAAACATCCATATTAGTTGTAAAAGACTTTCATTACGAATTCGCAAACAAACGACCTTAAAACCACTTTCGTCAAACAATAAGTGTGTCTCCTTCTAGCACGCCCACTTCCGATACGAGGGAGCGAGACAACAAGATGCGTGAGTGTGTCAGTGAAATCGAATGCTCAACTTTGTCGGACAAATTATATGTTTCATTTTGAAAGTGTCGTAATGTTACAAAGTTTATTATTTGCAACCAGCATTACCACCAACATTAACATTTAAACATTGTTACTCTTAATTCAATGGAATAAGAGCCAAACTCTAGTCAAAGTGTTTACATACTGATTCCACCTTCACCTTTTTATCTTCGGGGAAGTAGACGCGGACTGAGATCATACCCATATTAAGCGCACAAAGCGCTCTGCGTCATCATTTTTGATGCGGACAGCGGAGTGGAACTCCCTTCATGCGGATCTGCTTCCAGATAAGTACAACCTGGACATTTTTAAGACAAGGGTGAACAGGCATTATCTAGGCAAGTATGCTACATTCTCCATTCTTCAGGCCGCATCATCACTTACCAGACCACCAGGAGATCGCGGTCAAATACTTGTCTAAACAGAACTTATGAATTGAAGAGTTCGATGGCGCAGTTCAACACGCCCGGTCTGCGAGTGCTGAGGTTAAGCAAATTTTGCAAAGGCCGGTTATAGGATGGGTAACCAAAAGTTTATCATGTCGAGCTACTTCGTGCTTCGGAAGGCACGTAAAGCCGTTGGTCCCGGCTGCATTAGCAGTCGTTAACAACCACCAATCTACACTGGGCCCGCGTGGAGGTTTATGGCCCGTTCTCCCTATCCATCCATAGGGAAGGCTCGAGCCCCAGCAGTGGGGACATAAAATGAGCTGATGATGATGATGATGATGATGATGATGATGATAGAATAAATATAGGTAAATATAAATTGTTCGTCTTTGACTTTGCTGGGCACAGTCAGTCCTTCCTTGTTAGCCACACACACTGCTTTTTGTTTATATATTTTATTTTTGTTTGAATATTTCGATTTTTGCACTTTATTATGTTATATATAAATGTTTTATTGTTTCTTCTTTCTTTCCTTTCTGTCCTTCGTTGAGAATTCAAAATATTAGCGGGCGAAATTGATGGTATTTGAGCTCAACACCGCAATCTGTCAATGCCAATACAAACTCACATTCTATCTTTTTTAACTTTTCATTGCTTAGGATACAATCCGTGCAGCCTTAATAAAATTATGATCGAATTTCGACCACTAAGCGACCACTAGTTTAATTTAATAATTGTAGTATTGATCGTTTTTTTATAAATTTTGTTCCTAATTAATTTTGTTTATAATTTTATTTTATTTTATTTTATTGGTGAACTCAGACCTTAGACTAACCAATGATAGATTTTTCCAAATGATAGGGCAATAATAAATAAAATCTTGTGATAAAAACACGTATTTTATTCTAGACAATCAAGTTTGAAGCACATTCATAACAAGAGACTACTACACTGTCAAATATTACAAAATTTAAATATAAAAGTCAAAATTGTGCAAAAAGTTCTTTTACATGTTAGTGAAAAACTTCTTGCTTCAACACTCCTCCTCAATTTCGACTTCATACTAACTACTACTTATACAACTCCCATACATAATGTACACCACGCAAACTTTCCTTTCAGCAAAGGTTTGGTCAATGAGTCAGCAACCATACGTTCTGTCTGAACATACTCTAACTCAATGTGCCCATGTTCAACTGCCTCTCTCACAAAATGGTGGCGTACAGCAATATGTTTTGTACGCTGGTGATGCACAGGGTTATGTGCAATTGCAATAGCAGATTGGCTGTCACTGTAGATCTTTATCGGCAATTCGGCTTGACCAGTTATTTCAGCCACAAATCTTTTTAGAAATATTGCCTCTCTTGCAGCTTCCGACATTGCAACATACTCAGCTTCAGCTGTAGATAATGCAATGGTCTTCTGCTTCTTGCTTTCCCAGCTGACAGCAGCTCCCATATGCAAGAATACTGCTCCTGAATACGACCTCTTATCATAACAGGAGGCATGACTTGCATCTGCGTAGCAATAAACTTCATCTGATGTTTCTCTCTTAAACATCAATCCAAAATCTTGAGTTCCTCTAAGGTACCTTAATACACGCTTTGCAGCAATCCAATGCTCGTCACTATAGTTGCTGTTAAACTGACTTAGATAGTTAACCGCATATGCTATATCTGGTCTAGTGCATACAGATAGATACATCAAAGACCCAATCAAACTTTGATATGGTGTGTCAGGATCGGATACATTCTCCGGTCCAGGTTTATTTAAATTTTGACCCGTAACTGCAGGCGTAGCTGCTGGCTTGCAGTTCTCCATTCCAAAAAACTTCAAAACCTTATTCACATACTTCGATTGATCCACTTTGATACCTAACTCGCTCTGAGTTATGTGCATTCCTAGGATAAGTTCAGCTTTGCCTAAGTCCTTCATTTCAAACTTGGCCATGAGTTCCTGCTTAACCTTCCGTAGTTCAGCAGCATTATTCCAAAATATCAACATGTCGTCAACATACACTGCTAGTATGATCACATTGTTGCCTTTAGATCTTGTGTACACGCAGGGTTCATTCTTTGATCTCTTGAATCCTAGTTGTAGTAACTCCTTATTGAGCTTTGTGTTCCATTCCCTTGGGGCTTGCTTCAACCCATACAGTGAACGTTTCAATAAACAAACATGGTCTTCTTTCCCTTTTTCTTCAAAGCCTTCTGGTTGTTTCATGTAGACAGTTTCATGTAACTCTCCATTAAGAAATGCTGTCTTGACGTCCATCTGATCTATTTTTAGTCCTTGTATCACAGCTTGAGCAATGAGGGCTCGCAAAGAACTATGTCTTACTACTGGCGCAAACGTCTCTTCATAGTCAATTCCGCGCCTTTGACGGAATCCTCGTGCCACAAGACGTGCTTTATACCGTCTTTTATTCCCCGCCTCTTCTTTGACTTTGAAGAGCCACTTTGAGTCAACGATGTTACACCTTTTTTCAAGTTTTACAAGAATCCATGTTTTATTTTTCTTCAGTGCATCAAGCTCCTCTTGAATTGCTTGTTTCCAGTCTTCGCTGTCTAATCTTGCTATCAAGATTGCCTCACGCACTGTCACTGGATCTTGTTCCGCCTCAGCGTGATAAAGGATGTAGTCAGGAAACTCTTTCTTCTTTCTATCCCTGATTGGGTACCTCCTTTCACTTTCTTCTTCATTTTCAGAAACATCGTCCAACTCACAATCTTCAAATATATCTTCAGTTTCTGGTTCTGGAACTTGTGCTTCTGACTCCTGAATTTCAGCCTCTGGCTCCTGAATTTCCGCTTCTGGTTTCTGTATTCCAGTCTCTGGCTCATGAATTTCAGCCTGCAGTTCACGATCCTCCTTTTCAGATCTCGGACTCACAGATCCAAACTGTCTTACTTCTACACGCGGATCTCCATTGCCAAGAACTTTCTCGGAAGACGTGTGTATAAACTTTTCAGTGTCTTGAGTTCGATCACTTTCAGGTTCAGAGAATATTATGAAGTTCTCCTCTGAATTCTCTGGATCTGTGTATTTGCTATTTTCCAGAAATACAACATCTCTGGCTTTGTACTGTCTCCCTGTTTGAGGATCAATAAGGCGGTAAGCTTTGGCATTGTCACAAAAACCGGTGTGAACCAACTCTATACTCTTCGCATCCCATTTGGTTCGCTTTAGTTTTGGAACGTGCATAAAAGCTTTGCACCCAAAAGTCCTTACCATGCTCAGATCACATTTATTTCCAGACCATTTCTCCTCTGGTGTCATATTTCTCACCGCAATGGTTGGTGATCTATTTTTGAGATATACTGCATGATGAACAGCCTCGGCCCAGAACCGTTGAGGTAGTCCAGAATCTTGCAGCATACTCCTCGCTTTTTCACAGATAGTGCGGTTTGCCCTTTCCGCAACTCCATTCTGTTCTGGCGTGTAGTCAACTGTCAATTGATGATGAATCCCGTTCGCTGCTAGGAAGTCATGCATCCGTTTGTTGACATACTCGGTGCCATTATCCGATCGTAAAATCTTTATCTTCTTGCCTGTTTGATTTTCAGCATAAGTTGTAAACTCTTTAAACTTTTCATAAACTTCATTCTTTTGTTTTAAAAAATATACAAAAGTCTTACGCGATAAATCGTCAATAAACGTAACAAAATAAAGATTTCTACCAATTGAGGGAATACGCATAGGTCCGCACACATCAGAGTGCACCAAGCCTAGAACCTCAGTAGCCCTCGAACCATTTTTAGTTAAAGGTTGCCTAGTTTGTTTTCCCATAATGCAAGAAATGCATTCTAATTTACAAGAACAATTTTGAAAACTCACCCCAGTTGCCATCTTGTCTCTCAGTAACTTCAGATTTCTCAAGCCCAGATGACCCATTCGTCTGTGCCATAAAACCAGATCGTTTGGCTCACCTTCTGCTGTTACAAGTGCAGAACCGTATGTACAATCCTTAATTTTGTAAATACCTCTATCTTCTACACCTGATCCAACATATTCGCCATACACCTCGCATCCGTTACTCTTAAAGATGTTGCACTTGTCCTCCGTAAACACTAATACATGACCTTTCTTAGCTATAGCATTCACACTCAGTAAATTAGATGCTAAATTTGGTACATAAGTTACATCGCTTACCGTCATCTTGTCACACACAACCATACCAACACTTTCACCCAGCACCACGTTTCCATCCGCACACGTAACTCTCAAAGGTCTAGAATTCTTCTTTAAATCTTTTAGCCAGGCTTTCGTCTTCGTCATATGTGAAGAAGCACCAGAGTCGATCACCCAATCTTCTCTAGTTGCAGTATCAGACGCAGTTCCGAAAGCGAATGCTTGATGAGCTTCCTTCTTGGAGTTTTCCTTGTTTGGACATTGGAAACACTTATGAGGGCCATCACAGATGTAGCACTTCAATACTTTCTTTGTAAATTTCTTAGTATCTCCCTTGCTATTTCTGTTTCCTTTATTCTTTGTCAGTAGTGCTGACGTTGACGTCTGGTTTCCACTACCTGAAGCAGCGTAGGTATCTTCCATTTGATACAGTTTGTTCTTCACGTAATCTGACGTGAGTTCAGTTTGACTGTTCTCAATCGTGATTTTCAAAGGTTGAAACTCTGGTGTTAGACCTTGTAGGAGAAGGGCAGCCAATAGTTCATCATCAACTTCCTTTCCTATGTCTCTCAACTCTTCGGCTATAGTTAACACAGCAGTAACATAAGCTCGTACCGTTGAAAATCCTTCTAATTTTAAACTGACTAACTTTGATAACAGGCAGCAACGATTGTTCACGCCTTTATCCTGAAACGTCTTACTCAGCTTAATCCAAGCTTCCTTTGCTGTCTTCGCAGACCGTATGTGCACAAGACATTCAGGTTGAACCATCATACCTATCTTGGCTTTTGCTTTCTGGTCTCTTTTCTTGGCAGCTATATCAGTCGTATCTGGCTCTGTCCCAGTAAACTCCCAAAGATCTTCGTAGACAAGTGCCATTTCCATCTGGACTTTCCACGTAGCATAATTGGAGCTACCCTCTAGCCTCGCCATTGGTGGCATGTTTATACCACTATTACTTGCCATCTCGACTGATCTTCCTTCAATATTGTCTCCGCTTCCTATGTCTCTCATCAAATCTTAGAATGGCCCATAACCTATTGGTGAACTCAGACCTTAGACTAACCAATGATAGATTTTTCCAAATGATAGGGCAATAATAAATAAAATCTTGTGATAAAAACACGTATTTTATTCTAGACAATCAAGTTTGAAGTACATTCATAACAAGAGACTACTACACTGTCAAATATTACAAAATTTAAATATAAAAGTCAAAATTGTGCAAAAAGTTCTTTTACATGTTAGTGAAAAACTTCTTGCTTCAACATATTTGAATGCATATTGTGATTGCATAATAGTAAGAGCCGTTAGCTAAGAGAAAAAAATATCTTTTATTTATTGTAACTTAAAATACTGTCCAATAAATAAATAAATAAACATTTTATTTTTCTCTGAATCCAAGCATTTTATGTTCAAACCCAGGTAATATTGTTTGTTTGTCAACTTAGTAGAAATAAAGATTAACTATATATTACCTTGCAACTCCGTTCCCGACGATCTCGGCTAGGGAGTTGAGAGAGCTCTCAACTTGTCCCCCGATTTTTGAGGGCATCTCTCCCATAGACCTTCCCGATGATAGGACCTCGGCATCAGCCGCCTCTGCAAACAAAAGACATTTATAAACATTGGTATAGGTAACTAGATAAATTTTATTGCAATCTATAAATTAAATTAAATTCAATGTTTTTATTTCAGACAACAAAGATCCATATAAGTGGTTAGTACAACAAGAGCTTAAAACCTTGTTAGTACTTAATAACTAGATGGGAATTGGTTATGCTACACTGTGCGCCCCCGCGCACTGTGCGCGCGCAGTAGACAGTCCCCACTATCAGCGATGCTTTTCAGGCCAGTATTACGGCTGCCGCGGACTCGACGCAGAAGGGATACCGCTTTTTTTACGCAGAAGCCGGGAAACTGTCGACCTGGTAGGCTACTCTTGACGCAAACTCAATCTCAATACAATTCCAATCCCAAATCTAAAAAATTCAAATGGCACTCTTTAAAGCGATAATAGCGCTACATTGGAATTAAATTGCGTGGAAATTGAGTGAACAAATTATTATCGAGATGGGGCGTTCCGAAATTGCGAAACTTATCCCAATATCGATACATAATAATCGCATTGGAATTGTATTGAGATTAAGTTTGCGTCAAGAGTAGCCTACCTGCGCATCCGTAAACATTCCTGACGCACTACAGAATCGCGGCAGCCGCATAGTGCTCTGATACTAGTCAATAGTCTATGAAATGGTGGGGTATTTTCCAATACTTGACATTCGAAAGGGCGATAAGATATGGCCTTGCTGATTTGTTGCCAGTTCTTCTTAGTACAAGGTATCTCACCCAGGAGACTTAAGGCGAAGGGTAAGGCACACTAGCGCCGCTAATATTTAATTTGATAACTGCTTTACTGATTTTTTTTCAAGCATTGCGGACCTTCCGACACTAGGCAAACATCTATTATTTAATAATTGTGCACTACTTTTAGGTTTGTTTTTGTATTCTTTCGTTAACACCAAAAGTGGCCATTGTTTGTGAACAAACGATAGCCCGTTTTGTGAATAAACCACGCAACAAAAAGTAGTGCACAATTATTAAATAAATACTATGGATGCTTTCCTGTTGTCGGACGGTACGCAATGTTTAAAAAAGATCCGGTCTGTTAGTAATTGTCGAATTATCAATTAGTGGCGCTAGTGTGCCTTACCCTTCGCCTTAAGAACTTTTTAAGAATTGATGGCGATGGCGTAGTGAATCATGGCAGACTAAACTAACTTTTTAAACTCGATGCAATAAAATAGGTCGCGGGTGAATTTTGTGTTGCCGATCTTAGAAAAACCTCTTTACACCTCTTTTGAAAGGGTTCATGTCATAGCTCAATGGAAATCCTAATTTCTGTGATGCCAAGCCATGCACTGTATAAAATAATAAAATAAAAACACAAATTTTGAAAAAATTTCCACGAGCAGGATTTGAACCTGCACCCTTCTGACATTATCAGTTGAATAATTTCGGCGGGCTGGTTAGAACCACGATATCTCAATTGGAAGAGCACCTGACCCGGTATGTCAGAAGAGTGCAGGTTCAAATTCTGCTCGTGGAATTTTTTTCAACATTTGTGTTTTTGTAATTGTTCGCAACAAAATTTGCGTTAAAAATTATTTGAACATTTTATAATAAAATAATATACTAGAAGCCATTGGTCTCTGTTATCGTAATATGGCAGCCGTTGAAACACACAAACCCGCATTGGGCCAGCGCGGTGGCACGTTTAAAGCTGATATTGATTTAACTCCCTTTTATCTGACGAGAAGTAATTATTAGACAAATAAGATAGTATTGTTTGTTTGTCAGTGAAAGGGAGATCGGTTCCCATGGCGATATTTTCTCAACTTTCGATAATTTCCCACAAATATCGTCAGTCATTGTGAGTAACAAACTCTTACTTTTAACCTACAACCGTTTTCCTATTTCTTTAATCTAGTTAAAGACGTGTTATGTTTTAGTTTGCACGGCTATCAAATTTCTGATGCATCCCCAAGGACAGATTCTATTAAAGACACAGTACTTAAAAATAAGTCTTAATTTTTTTCTAATAGAAAAAAACCATATTAAAAAAAAAATATATATATATATATATATATTTATTTTTCTAAGTCTATAATAGAGTATATATACACTTTCGGTATCTGGTGCAAACTTCCAAGCAAAATGCAGAAACGTTATAATTTAATTGAATTGAATTATATGATGGAAAATTCTGATAATCAATATGATATGACTTTGTAGATAGATAGATACTTATTACTTGTATTGCAATTAGCTGATCATTAGAGATCTGAAGTGGTGTGGTACTGTGAAGTTTCTAATTACCCTGAATAATTCGCTATGACAATAAATGATTGATAATGAATACTTTATAAACTGTTATTTTGTCAATCAAGTCATCGATTGATAGTCATTTGCGTTATAATAGGGTATTTTGCACCATGTAAGAAAACATCTAAAAAAACGTATTTACGATGGAAATGTTGATTACTATTTAAAAAAATGAAATATAATTTTTATAATTCAGTTTGAAATATTTTTTTTAAAATCTATTCTTCAAAATATGTCTAAAACGCTATTTCTCCATATTGGATTCCAACGTGACGTCACTTCGATAGTAAACAATCTAGATTTTTGTTGCGCTGCGTGTTATTTTCTTTTTTTCAAGTTTTGTAGAAATTTATTGAAATCGTATCATGGAAGAAGGTTTTGTAAAAGCAGAAAGTACTAATCTGCCTAGAATTTGATGGTGGCGAAATTTTTTGCCTGCAATCCCGATTTCTGTTCTGCCGAGTTGAGGAATGTTAAAACATCAATGTAAGTAGTACCTATTGTACCAACTTTTGTTTAACAATAAGCACAACAACAATGTTATAACTCATTATTATTTTCTAAAAATAGTCTTTTGTATTTTATTTATAAATCAATGTCTGTAAGCGATATTTATTTACTGACGCAGTGACGTCACGAGCCGAAACATCATGGCGGCTAGTGTTTCCGTACGAAAATTTAAAACGATAAATTAAAAGTAGTTTTTATGGCATTAATCGGTTTTAAAAAGTCATATAAAAATTATAGTAATTTATTATAACTCTAGGAGTCATTTAAAGCACTTTTTTGAAAAAGGGTGTCATCATCATCATCATCATCATCAGCTCATATTATGTCCCCACTGCTTTCCCTATGGATGGATAGGGAGAACGGGCCATAAACCACCACGGGGGCCCAGTGCGGATTGGTGGTTAATAACGACTGCTAATGCAGCCGGGACCAACGGCTTTACGCGCCTTCCGAAGCACGGAGGAGCTCGATATGATAAATTGTTGGTCACCCATCCGATGACCGGCCTTTGCGAAAGTTGCTTAACCTCAGCAATCGCAGACCGGGCGCGTTAACCACTGCGCCATCGAGCTCCTCGAAAAAGGGTGTACTTACTTAATACTCTATTGTCAAACGCGGGTTGGTGAACACAAACCCGGGTTATCCATCGATAACTTCGAATACACTTCGCCCTACCTAGGAATTGAACACAGGACCTTCAGATACAAGGCTGAGTAATTACAACTCTACCAAAAGCGTCAATAATCTATAGCTCATTATATTGGGTCCTTACCTATGAAATTGGTGTTTTTTTCTTACTCATTAATAAGTGTATTACTTCTAAAACTCAATACCGGTTGTTAATATTATTATACACCTTTAATTAGGACTATGTTACTTAGGCTTCAGTAATAACAATGATTATTAATTTTGTGTCTTTATGGCCCAGTTTTATTTTTTAAATTGACTTCTTTTTTGTTTTGCGGAATTGACTGTTTGTTTAATTGTAGCTTTGAAGGGACTTGATTTTTTCCCTTTTTAATGTCTGCTATATTTAGCTAGTCAAACAAACACACTACCCTTAAAATTTTATAGTGTTAACATAAATAGATGCTAAGAAAATTAAAAAAAAACGTTAGTAAGAAAAATATAATTTTATAAAAAATCTTTACACAAAACGTCAATTTAATAGGTAAGGACCTAATATATAGTAACTAGTCCAGGCGACTGCCCACTGCTGGGGCACGAGCCTTCCCTATGGATGGATACTTATCAGGAAGAAAGTACACGTTATATGACTCGTGATCTGATCATCTTCTTGGCGTAGAATAGTACCTCTTACTTTAATCCTATTATTCTATATTATGTGTACCTTAAAGTCATAATAAGGACACGCTTAAGTCACAGTATATATAAATATATTAATTAATATACACACACAGTATATATAAATATATAAATTAATTATAGTAAGTTAACAATCTAATTTTAAGCCAGATAATTCTATTAAGTTTTAATATGTTTTGAAGCTTTTTTTGTTACAAGCGCGAGCCCAGTGAGTATTGGTGGTTGCTAACGACTGCTGCCGGGATCGACGGCTTTACGTGCTTTAATAAACAATTAAAATCAACATCTATTTGGGGAACCATTAACTTTTAAAGCATCCTTAAACGTTTTATTATCAGTCACGAATCACAGATGCACTTTCATGATAATTGTGCATCACCACGAACGAACACAAGACCCCACACTTTCCCTCAAACCGGAATCGAACCGCGAACCGGTACATTTCGAAACCTGAAATTCGCATAGCCCACTTCCCATAATGATTCGTCAAATTCCATGAAAACATAATTCGCTAAACGGAATGTGGCGTGATAAGGTGGTATTTTAAAATGTATTTAAAATATTCGCGATTTGTAGGACAGGTGAAACCGTTTCATAATCATTTAAATTGATTAAAATATGATTAAACCACTCTCGCGCAACGGCTTAGCGATTTGCGTGCGAGCTCACGAACCGTACTTGTTGTTGAAGGCACGTTGAGACGTCTGACTCGGTTGTTGTACAAATTCAAATCGTTTATTTGCAGGTAAATAGGTTTACATATTAATTTTATAAGTTCTTAAGAGTAAGTTTAGTGCTCCATTCTGTCAATAGAATTAACATGCAAAATCTGAGTTTAAAAAGTCCTTTCAAAATTCAAAATTCAAAAACATTTTTCAGTTTAGGCTACAAGTAGTTCTTATCATCATTTTTTTATCATTACAGCACATGCATTCTAAAGCACCTGATGTTAAGTAGTGTCCATATGCTCCACAGCTAGTGGAACAGCATCGTGCCTCACCAGCCGTCTTCACCTTGCCGACCCGCAAGTTGCTTCTTCACACCTCACTTAAAAGACCCCATGTTGTAATAAGGAGGAAATACGTGTGTTGTAGAGGAGCTCCATGGCGCAGTGGTCAACGCGCCCGGTCTGCGAGTGCTGAGGTTAAGCAACTTTCGCAAAGGCTGGTCATTGGTGACCAAAAATTTATCATCTCTCGCTCCTCCGTGCTTCGGAAGGCACGTAAAGTTGTCCCGGCTTTATTAGCAGTCGTTAACAACCACCAATCCGCATGGGTCCGCGTGGTGATTTATGGCTCGTTCTCCCTATCCATCCATAGGGAAGGCTCGTGCCCCAGCAGTGGGGACATACAATGAGCTGATGATGATGATGACATGTGTTGAAAGAGAATAAATTGGTGGTGGTTTGACAGAACAATTTTTTATCCGATTCCTTTGTTTGCTACGGAAGTTGGTGATGGTTATATGACACAGATATTTAACCGCTTTTGTGTTCAAGTGGTTAAGACAGAGGGTTCCATCCTCAGTGGTTATACATGTTTGTGTACTCGGTTTGGTTGGTGGTAGGGCTTGTTTGTCCGCCTGACAACCACCATCTTATCTAAATATGTCACTAACATCAATGTTTGTAGTATTGTTGTGTTCCGGCAGCTAGAGATAAGATAGCCAGTGCCTCATAGTTGAGGATCGCGGGTGAAGTGCGCTTTCACCTTCGACTTTATCATCACTTAACATCAGGTAAGGTGAATGCCAAGTGCTTACTGCTTATGAACAGAACCTTTTTCATTAGCTGTGACTTGGAATCAATCCGTTTGACCTTTAAGTAGGTGCCTTATTAGCTTATTAAATAATGACTACCATTTAGAAACAACGCCAGATATTTGTGTACATAGGAGAGTACATACGAGAGTGTGCCGGGGAGCTTTTCGAGCATATACCACCATCGCCCTTTTACCACCGAACCTCCAGACGTACTGCAGGATATCATCCCCACCTAGTAGAAATTCCACTATGTCGCACTAAACGCTTCATGTCATCATTTTTACTGCGCGCTGGCAGGGAGTGGAATTCTCTGCCATCGTCTGTGTTCCCAAAAACTTATAACCTGAATTCCTTCAAGGCGAGAGTTAATAGGCATCTTCTGGGGCAGCTCGCTCCGTCGTAGGCCTCATCTACGCTCACCATCAGGCGAGATCGACGTCAAGAGCTGTCTTATAAGGCATACAAAAAAAAACATAATTTCTATTTTATTTTATTGATCTATGGACAACAAATCATACACCAGGGCCCTTAGCCAAAGTAACATTACAAAAACGATAGCGAAGTTCGAAAATAACAAAATGTATGGGATCGACATAAGCCGCGCTAAATCACGTGGTCAACGTCATGTCAATCCCATACATTTATTCTTTTCTAACTTCGCTATCGTTTCGCTATCGTTTTTGTAATGTTATGTACTTTGGCTAAGGGCTCTGGACGTTCATTACATTAAAAACCCTATAACTATTACACAGGCGCTGCTTTGCATAATTTCAAACTTCAAAATAAAGATGGCACTACATAATAATGATGATTAAATAAAAAATAAAAAAGTAATTTTATTGAAATGTTTTAATTTAAAAAAATAATATGATAGAAATACCTGAATTGAAAAAAATAATAGTTTTCTAATGTTAATAACTACTGAATTGAAAAAATCAACAACAGGCAATCTTAACATTTTTTATTTATTTAAAAAACACTGTTTTTAATAGTGCTCATATATTCGCAATAAAATTTTATAGTTTTACTAATAAAGCTTGTTATCTTCTTTACAATGTACAATGCAGGATCGGATTAAAAATGAAGTTTTTTATTACTTAATAACATATGATTTGCTCAGAGGCGACCACTAGGAGAGGCCCAGACCAGAATGGGGTTTATCATCATGTTTTTATTATTAAAATAAAGGAAGATAAAGTTTTTAAAAATAATTCTAAAAATCTATTAATGCAAAATGTAGTTAAGCATAACAGATAATGCAAACAATCGTCCAAAGGTGGTTTACCATCTCGCATAAGTTATATTAGGTCACCCATCTTAAGGCTAGCCATTCTGAAAGCTACTTAACTTTCACGATCTTACCGTTAGTCATAACGCCTTCAAATCCGTGTTTTATCGTTTTGCATTACAATATAGTTCTACATTCTTTTCCTATAACTATAGTAGGTGCTTTAAGAGAAAGTCGGTATATGTAGAGCTCTTCTCGACAGATCAAAACCAGTATTTAATGAGCATATGAGATGCGAAGAAAGCTTTTAATCTGGTGAAGTACAAAAGAGTTTTTAATATCTTTAATAAACTACTTAGCAATGAGCCTAATCTTTTTTTTTTCTTTTTGTTGATGGCTTCGTGCGATTAGCACATTTAGCCAGTGTCAAAGTAATTTTTCTAACAAGTAATACATAAATAAATAATATTTCTTTTCTGTATGATGATGATGAATGATAATAGAAATGAGAAGTGAGAAATGATATACCCCCCAACCCCTCGAGTATCTCAGTAAAGATGTGGGGCTTTACTAAGTCCTCGGGCGGACTTCTTGAGAGAATTTGAAAAGTGACGTTGCACTGTTTTGTTTCATCTGCCGACACTCATGCACACTCACGAACACTTAACGGTCAATGATCCACAATTATTTCACATTAATATTCGATATAACAGAAATTTTCGAAAATAAAACAAAACCGCAGACATGACTCATCACTTTCCCGCCAAGAAGTCCAAGAGCCTAATCTTATAGCAAGCTTTATTATTTGAAAAGAAAGAATAATGACAGTGACAATAGGTAAGTGTTGCCATTTGTGAAATAAATAAATAAGTATAAGATTGCAAACCATCTTTTTTATTAGGATTCCAAACTCTAATGGCTTCTGACAGAATACTATTTAATCTTCCTTCTTAATTATTTATTTATTTTAATGGGAATCCATTGGTAAAGTTTGTGACTTTGTTTGTTTGAAGAGGGTAATCTTTCACTGATTCCAAAAAGTCTTTCACTGATAGAAAATTCTTTCACTACATTCCTTGCTGGTAACATAGGCTATATTTTATTTCGAAAAAAAATACGAAATCAACGCGGACGAAGTCTTGTGGTAAGTGCTAGTTTAGAATATGTAGGCTCATCTGAACTAAGGAACAGGGAAAAACGTGAGATTTATTAATATTTAAAATTGCAAAATTCAAATTTCAAAATCATTTATTCAGTTTAGGCTATAAGTAACTCTTATGAATGCCACTATGCCAGCGCAAACTATAGCAATTTTACTTGCGCCATAGCAATACTACTTGTTTAAATGAAACAACTTTTACGGATCTACTCGCGTTTATTTTCTCCCTGTGACCACGGACCCTGCAAAGGATTCGAAACGTCAGGATAAACATTAAATAATGTGTAAAGTAAAATAAACGCGAGTAGATCCGTAAAAGTTGTTTCATTTAAATGTGTAGTGTTCGCGTAAACTTTAGAAAACAATACTACTTGTCCTCAAAACAATCGAAATAGTTCCTTGCAACTTTTTAAAGTTCTCGCTTATTATTTTCAAACTTTTAGACCATATAGACTAGACAGGACAGGAGGAGCTCGATGGCGCAGTGGTTAACGCGCCCAGTCGGCGAATGCTGAGGTTAAGCAACTTTCGCAAAGGCCGGTCATCGCATGGGTAACCAAAAATATATTATCTCGAGCTTCTCCGTGCTTCGGAAGGCACGTTAAGCCGTTGATCCCGGCTGCATTAGCAGTCGTTAACAACCATCAATCCGCACTGGGCCCGCGTGGTGGTTTACGGCCCGTTCTCCCTATCCTTCCGTACGGAAGGCTCGTGCCCCAGCAGTGGGGACATAAATGAGCTGATGATGATGATGATGATGAGACTAGACAGTACTAGACACTACATCGGCTATACGTTTAATCTCGCCTTCCCGGAAGTGCGTAAACTAGGCTTAATAAGATTTCTTAGTTTCTAGCCACAGACCGTCACGGTGTCTGAGACCGCAAAATTTCATTTAGCTGGATGCAAGGTAATTGACACAAACATGCCATTTCTTTAATAATTAGTTAAGTATGTACTTATCTTGTTTATTAATCTTCAATGTGCAGTCATTAGGCGTCGTCCTAATAGGGTATTTGACTACAATGAAAATATAGATCAAACTGTTGTTAACTTAACAGTAAACATTTTTTTAAACCAATTTAGCCAGCACATAACTTTAAAATAAGTATATTTTTTATAAAAAATCATTTATAAAATAATTAAATTTTTATGATTGACCACGTGATCGAAAACGCACGGGATTGGTCACGTGATGTCGTGACGTCATTTGCAAGCAAATCAAAGATGTCACTCGAAGTTTTGCACGGTGTGATTTGACAGCTAACAGTTTGTTTACATGCAACTGACGTCACGACGTCACGTGACCTGCATGCATCGTTTTGGCGGCTATTTTATTCATTTGAATTTTAATGGCGATTTTTATAAAAAGTTAAGAAATTCACAACGAATTAATGAAATTGCAAATATGCTATACTGAACCATTAGACATATTTTTCTAAAACTTGTCAAATACCCTATTAGCAATGGCAATGGTCGTACCATGGTCGTGCGATAACTTGCGAACTACACTCTGAAGAAATCTGTATGTTTGAAAAATGTTTAAATATTTTATAACGCAAATTTTGTTGCGAACAAATTACAAAAACACAAATGTTGAAAAAAATTTCCACGAGCAGGATTTGAACCTGCACCCTTCTGACATTCCGGGTCAGATGCTCTTCCAACTGAGCTATCGTGGTTCTAACCAGCCCGCCGAAATTATTCAACACTTTTTACTTTGAAAGCCAAAGGCGCCCATTCAATGTCAATGTCAGAAGGGTGCAGGTTCAAATCCTGCTCGTGGAAATTTTTTTCAACATTTGTGTTTCTGTTTGTTTGAACTTATCACACGACGAGAACGCATCGTGTCATCGTATGATTATTGTCAATTAGGACGACGCCAAGTCTTTGGACGACAATGGGGCATTGGAGTTTTCGTCGCCAAAAAAATATGGAATTGGGTTGTTGACGGTTAGTGAATAGAGAGACTTTTTGGCAACTGTCAAAACGATTTGTTTCAATCAAAAATTGTATGGGAATGGAAACTATGACGTCATTATCTTGTTCCGTCAATTGGGTGTTTATTAATAACTTTTTGGGTTCATGGCTATGACCATCACAGAAATTCAAACTTATGTCAAATAAAAAACTGGCCAAGTGCGAGTCGGACTCGCGCACGAACGGTTTCGTACCATTATCTATAAAAATATTTTAAGTTTCATTTTTTTCATTTCAAATTTTGTTGCGAACAAATTACCATTTAGAAAAATTTTTGAAAAAAATTTCACGAACGGTATTTGAACCCGCAGCTCATGACAAGCCGGGTCAGGTGCACTATGCTATCGTGGATCAATCCAACTCGCCGAAATTAATCAACATCTACTTATTAGTAGTATATGTTCCCGCTTCTGGCTGGCGGTTAATAAGTAAATATTACTCTTCAGAAACTATGCGAGTTATAATCTGTATAATTATAGAAGTTTTCTTAAGTCAATAAATTTTATTTCGGATATTAATTCACAGTTTTTTTTCATTGGTTGATGGCTTCATGCGATTAGCACCATTTAGCCAGTGTCAAAGTAATTTTTCTTACAAGTACGTAATACATAAATAAATAATATTTCTTTCCTGTATGATGATGATGAATGATAATAGAAATGAGAAGTGAGAAATGATATCCCCCCCCCCCCCCCAACCCCTCGAGTATCTCAGTAAATATGTGGGGCTTTACTAAGCCCTCGGACGGACTTCTTGAAAGAATTTGAAAAGTGACGTTGCACTGTTTTGTTTCATTTGCCAACACTCATGCACACTCACGAACACGTAACGGTTAATAATCCACCATTATATCACATTAATATTCGACATAACACAAATTTTAGAAAATAAAACAAAACCACAGATAAGACTCTTCACTTTCCCGCCAAGAAGTCAAACGGTACAGTAAAGAAAAAAGTTTAAGTAAATTTTTTTTTTTTTGGTAAATTTATCGAAAGGAATAATTATTGAAATTCAATGTTTATTTGTACTGTCAAATATTTCAATTACTTAAACGCCAGAGACACAAAATTAAATATTTGAAATTTGTTGTTTGGAAGAGATCCTTTTTAAGGGATTAGACCGCTTAATTGTAACTTTACTAGGTACAGCTTAATTACTTTACTTTACATATTTACTTTTAACTATATTATTATAAAAAAGTCCTTAATATAAAAAATTATAGACTTTAATTTAATACAAAAGTTTGTTTAATTTTTTTGTTTCTATTCAGAAAATAATTATGATTCTGATTTTGAACCATATAATTTTTACTTTGAACTTTGAATATAGCACTAAATTGTTTTGCCTCAAGTGGGATTTGAACCTGCGACCTTTCACAAAACGCGTGACGCCTCCAATTGAGCTACAGCGAGATATTGTTTTCCCTGTCGTCGGTCAAGTGGTCGTCGTCCGTGGTACGAGTCCCACTTCAAGCAAGACGTTTTGTTCACGTGCCATTTATGTTATCGATACAAATATACATACATTGTGAATGCATAGTGATTGATATTTATATGAAATTTAAAATTAGTTTTTATGTTAATTATTAGCAAAATTTTTTTTTTGTTGATTGATGCTTTCAAAAAATTTGTTATAAAATAGAAAATATTTATTTGTCAGTTGTAAGTTGCGTCTCTGTTTAGTTACTATAGTGGACAAACACTATAGTATTAAATACAATTGAGCTTTGATATAATTATAACGCAATAATTAAAAGTCTGTAGGTATATCAAATTACTTACAAACGAGTAGTAACAAAATAAGTGTTTAAATTTTTTAAGACTTTGTAATAATTAACGTCTTGTAAATTAATAATAATTAATTGTAACGTCTCGGTGGCTCATTGGCAGAGCGGTCGGCCCAGTACCTATCCGGGTTCAATTCCCAGGTGGGGCAACATGTATTTCGGATTTTTCGATACATAGTCCGGGTTTGCCATCACCGACCCGCATTTGGCATGCGTGATGATTAAAGCCATTACCCATCAATTGTAGTGATGACTTGATTTTCAATGATGGAGGCCTTTGCCCAGCAGTGGGACAGTTATAGGCTGTTTACTACTACTACTGTGATAATTATAAGATATACCATTATTACAGTGTATAAATACTTTTTAATTCATTCTTACTTTTTTTTTAAAATAAACTTTAAACGTAATAGAAACGTAAATACCTTGCCAACTCCTCCTTTGCTTCTGCACCTCCCCATCCCAAGTGTCAAGTAGTTTTCCCGCTTTTTCCTTCGCACATGACATAGGCTCTTCCTCGCCCATACAGTCCAAAATCGACATCAAACTGGGCGCCCAACTCTTGCCCAGGTTCATGAAATACTCATAAGACCTCTCGAAAATGCTAGCACCCTCGACGTTGTTGCAAAAAACAAGAAACAAAACTAATTGCACTGTTTTAGACATCTTGACGTCTGAACGTCAAACGTTGTCTATGACTCTTTCTTTTTTTTAATTGAAAAGCGCGCGCGCGCTCCCGCGTTCAAGGTTGCACTGAGCGCGGCGCGGGTCAGGAACTCTTTTTAATGCGCCTACTTTCTTTTTTATTTTTCTTAAAGTTGCCGTCATGTGAGGAAATGAGTTTTGAGCATTTTGCTGCCTTTAAGAAATTACTCTTTTTGGCGAAGAAAGCTGATAAAGATTAGTCGTTGAATGGACAAGGAGCGAAAGTGTGGGCGATTGAGGACATGCCTTTGCCCTTTAGAAGCAAGGTGGACCTTATTTATTTCACGAGAACGCAATAACCTAATAAAAAATATATAAGTAGTTACTTTGTTATTTTTAAATTTTACAATAGAAAAAAAACTATTACATAACTATAATATTCATCATCATCATCAGCTCATTTTTATGTCCCCACTGCTGGGGCACGAGCCTTCCCTATGGATGGATAGGGAGAACGGGCCATAAACCACCACGCGGGCCCAGTGCGGATTGGTGGTGGATAAGTGGTGTGAGGCTTTACGTGCCTCCTGAAGCACAGAGGAGCTCGAGATGATTAATTTTTTGGTCACCCATCCGATGACCGGCATTTGCGAAAGTTGCTTAACCTCAGCACCACTGCGCCATCGAGCTCCTCAACGGATGGTTGACCAAAAATGTATTATCTCGAGTACCTCCGTGCTTCGGAAGGCATGTAAAGCCGTTGGTCCCGGCTGCATTAGCAGTCGTTAACAACCACCGCCCGCACTGGGCCCGCGTAGTTTACGGTGCTTTCTCTCTGTGGTGTGTCCATCCATAGGTAAGGCTCGGGCCCCAGAGTGGGACATAGAGTTGAGCTGATGATGAAGTGTCTACCTGTGTCCTACTAGATTCTCCTAGATTGGAATACGAAGAGAGTTTCTATAACGCGTCTCAATTTAATATTTGTAATTTCACTGACAATTCGATATATTAGTACAACTAAGTAAATAGTTATTTGAGATTGTCAAATATGGTTTGCTATTAGAAAGTGGACGGTTCCAATTATATATGTAGTTATAACGTGTGTGTATGGATTACTTCGAAAATATAATGAAATAACTGTGAAATTTTCTATAGTTTCTAATATCCTTCATCTCAGCTGATATATCATATTTTTTTGAGTGGTTTAACTTAAGGTAAACGTAAAAGTCGTCGGGATCCAACCTCCTCAGAGGAAGCGGGTTTCTGGAGGGGATGTGGTATCACAAAAGCGTCTTACTGGTAAGCTCAGTGCCTTCATCTCACCTGATGTTCAGTGATGATAAATACAATGGTGGAACGTTATTCACCCGGATCCTCAACTACTGAGGCACTGGCTAACTTTTCTCTAGCTGCTGGAACACAACAATGCTACAAACATTGATGTTATGAAGACATATTTAGATAAGATGGCGGTAGCTAGCCAGGCGGGCAAACAAGCCCTACCACCAACCAAACTGAGTACACAAACATGTACCCCCGCTTGGAATCGAACCCGGTACCTCTAAACCGGTGGTCTTAGCCACTAGACTAAAGAGGCGGTTATGTAACTTGTTATATATAACTTGTATGGATTACTTTGGGCTGGATAAGAGTAGCCGCGGATCGTGCTCAGGACTTGGACACTTGGAGAGGTATATGTCCAGCAGTGGACATAGTAGGCTGATGATGATGATGATGATTGCTTTGAAAAGAAGATGAAGTACGTAAGTGAGAAAATTTAGAGAACTTTTATGTATATTCCGGTATACCGCTTCGGTGGCTGAGTGGCATAGCGCTCGGCCCGCCATCCGGAAGTCTTGGGTTCAACTCAATTTCGATTGGGTTAAATTTCGACACATAGCCCAATTTTGTGATCATTTCTCAGTACAATAACGTGCTCTGTGTAGACTTATGAACTGATGGCATAGTGACATTCGTAAGGTAAGCATTATTTTATTTGTAACTAGCGGCCCGTCCCTGCTTCGCACGGGTGGACATTTTTTTCTTTTCCTTTATCTGTCCGGGGAAGTAGTAATCAAACTTTAAGAGTGTGATCTATGAACATTTTTATCGATAAAAATACCTCAAATCAGGGGTCTGACCCACCTCTCGCCAAATTACAAGAATTTAAGTTTTTTCTTTTTAGTATTGACTTCTTCCTTTAAAAAAAATCGATAGCATAGGTACCTTGCCACTGATAAGCAAATATTTGATATCATTCGATAGCTAACAAGATTACCTATTAGTGGAAGTAGCAAACATACACGGGCCCTATACATTTTGAGAAAGTAAGGATTGATTTAAGTAAAAAAACATGTAATTTTTTCACGTATTTTTCAGTTAATTTAAAATATCATAAAAACAATGTCATTAAAGTATGTTTTATTTGCATTGTATTACTAGTATTTGGGCTATTCTACAAAACGAAGGTAAATTTATTACTTCACGTCAATTAGTTCCGATGCTATCGTTGAATAAAGAGACCCCTTCACAGCGGCGCGTAGCGCGGCTAGTCAGGTAGTCGGATTAGTTTCTGGAAATCTTTTGTATTTATTGTTAGAAAGAGGCAGATGATATTTATGAAAGAATAGGGCGATGACTACATCGCATTGGTGAGAATCAGTGTTGAAACCAGTGTGTCTTTAGTCTGTTTTACACAGTCACTTCAATCGTGCGTGTCCCGTTATCTTGTTTTGTTATTTCTGTTTTGAACAAGTTTTGAACGTTTTTCGCTATGCCGCGTGGAGGATACGAGTATTCTAATGCAGAATTAGCAGACATCCATTTTATTTACGGATTTTGCAACGGCAACGCTAGAGCCGCAGTACGTGAATATGCAAGAAGATACCCGACACGACGAACGCCGAACTTTCGTACGTTTATCAACGTGCACAGCAGGATTGCAGAACAAGGGATAAGCTTAAGGCCAGTTGAGCGATCTCCCGTGGTACGCCATCCAAGACACGATGTTGAAGAAGAAATATTGTTAGCAATAACTAGAGAGCCAAGATTGAGCGTCCGTAGACTTGGTATACGTTTGGGCTTACCGAAAACACACGTGTGGGAAATTTTGAAGAAAAATGGACTTCATCCGTATCATTTTCGAAAAGTACAAAATGTTTTAGATCCGGATTACCGGCTTCGATCAGTTTTTTGTGCATGGATCAGCAGAAAACCCGGGAAGATCCACATTTTATGAGGAAAATCATGTGGACAGATGAAGCTAAATTTACACGAACGGGAATTACAAATTTTCGCAATTTGCATGTGTGGGCTGAAGAAAATCCTCACGCTAAACGTCCTGCAAGCTTTCAACACGAGTTTTCCGTGAATGTTTGGGCTGCAATGATCGACGATCAATTAATCGGACCCATTGAGCTGCCACCATCGCTGAACGGAGCAAGATTTTTGGAGTTTTTGAGGAACGAGTTCACCGAAGCTTTGACTGAGCTACCACTCATTTATCGGCGTAGGATGTGGTTGCAGTTAGATGGTGCTCCGGCCCATTTTGCTAGAGATGTGCGTCGACATTTAAATGAAAGATTCCCAGGACAGTGGGTGGGTCGTTTAGGTCCAGTTAGTTGGCCTCCGCGTTCGCCTGACATTACCCCTTTAGATTTTTTTCTTTGGGGTAAAATGAAATAGCAAGTATATTTCGAACCGGTAAACTCCCGAGAAGAATTACTACACAGAATTATGCTTGTCAACGATGAGATACGACAGAATCATCGTATGTTGCGCAAAGCAACTAATCAAGTAGCTTTAAGAGCGACTATGTGCATTACAAATGGAGGGGGTCATTTCGAACATTTAATTTAAGTTTTTACTCATGTTGTTAGTTATTACTACTTACTAGGGCTTACTACTATAAAAGTTACAAATAAAAACTTTGAAAAAATACATTGATTTTATTATTTGTTTTCTTTTCTTATCATCGATCTGTGTAAAATTAAAAATTAAAAAAGGGACCCCTTTCGTTCAGCGATAGCATCGGAACTAATAGACGTAAAGTAATAAATTTACCTTCGTTTTGTAGAATAGCTCAAATACTAGTAATACAATGCAAATAAAACATACTTTAATGACATTGTTTTTATGATATTTTAAAATAGCTGAAAAAGACGTGAAAAAATTACATGTTTTTTTACTTAAATCAATCCTTACTTTCTCAAAATGTATGGGGCCCGTGTATGTTTGCTACTTCCACTAATAGGTAATCTTGTTAGCTATCGAATGATACCAAATATTTGCTTATCAGTGGCAAGGTACCTATGCTATCGATTTTTTTTAAAGGAAGAAGTCAATACTAAAAAGAAAAAACTTAAATTCTTGTAATTTGGCGAGAGGTGGGTCAGACCCCAGCCCCCCAACCGCGTAACACTCTCGCTTTCAAAAGCTTTGAAGGCGAGGCCCTCGCCTCGCTTTCTAATATAATATCGAAATAAAATATCGAATGATATCAAAAGCTATAGCCTATAGCTTTCGATATTGCTTTCATATTGCTTTCGAAATGACAAGATGACGCCTCCTCCTCGCCTCGCCTTCAAAGCGATCGAAAGCGAGAGTGTTAGGCGGTCGACCCCCAGATTTGAGGTATTTTTATCGATAAAAATGTTCATAGATCACACTCTTAAAGTTTGATTACTACTTCCCCGGACAGATTGTATATAGTATAGTGTAGACTAGCTGACACGGCGGATTTCGTACTGCTTTGACAGTTTCTATGACAGCAAAACAAACAAATCGTTAAATAGTTTACGCGTGAAAGGGTATCACACAAACAAACAAACAAACAAAGTAACTCATTTTTAATAATAAGTCTTCGATTATACTCTTGGGAATATATGTGCAAAATTTCATGAAGGTCGGACGCGTGAAAGCGTAACAAATAACAAATAAACAAACAAACTCACTTTCGCATATTAAGTTAGTTTACTATTGGTTAGTATAAACTCTGATTTAGACACACATCTGCTTATAACGTACACCACTAGTGTAACCCTGTAAAGGCCATTCCAAACTTATCCAAACTACGCGGAGAATCTAGTAGAGTGCGGGAGCACGATTGCGTGATGGCATTCCCTCTAGAAGCCTTCTGACGTTGTTTTGATCGTGATCAAGCAGTGTGGTTTGAGGAACCCTTTACGTTTCTCGCCGCCCCCAAAAAAGTCCGGTGCCGCTGTGAAGGCCGTTTACAGATAACAGCAAACTCTCTCCTAAAAATGGTTGTGCTTATCAGCGAAATCAATCTTTTTTTATATAATGATTCAACCTTTTTTGAATAAAATTGGATTGAGTTTTCAAACATGACATGTGTCAAAATAAAATGTAATTTAGGACTTCTTGGCGGGAAAGTGAAGAGTCATGTCTGCGGTTTTGTTTTATTTTCTAAAATTTGTGTTATGTCGAATATTAATGTGAAATAATGGTGGATCATTAACCGTTAAGTGTTCGTGAGTGTGCATGAGTGTTGGCAAATGAAACAAAACAGTGCAACGTCACTTTTCAAATTCTCTCAAGAAGTCCGCCCGAGGTCTTAGTAAAGCCCCACATCTTTACTGAGATACTCGAGGGGTTGGGTGGTATATCATTTCTCATTTCTATTATCATTCATCATCATCATACAGAAAATAAATATTGTTTATTTATGTATTACTTGTTAGAAAAATTACTTTGACACTGGCTAAATATGCTAATCGCACAAAGCCATCAACAAAATAAAAAAAAAAAAAATGTAATTTAAATCAAAAGCACTAAGGAGTATTGATATCAACTTCGAAGCAAATCACCGCCAAAATAACTTTCTACCCTTTTTAATCCCGTTAGGGGATGAATTTCAGTAAAATACGAACACGTCTTCCACCAATATACTGTTAAAAAAGGTTTATGCAAAATTTGAAGTAGATTGGACCAAGGAATCTAGCCTAAGCTGCTAGCAGTGGGAGTGTGGGACTAATATATTTAATTGACTTTATATACGGTACTTAATAAAATTTTGAAAGTTCAAATTTTATTTTACTTCTACGCTGAAAAAAATTTAAAAAACTAATGGAAGGTGTAATGTGGTGTCATAAGAGCTCAATAAATGTAGCCTCCTCATCAGCTCAGTACCAATATATCGAATTCTCAGTGAAATTACAAATATTAAATTGAGACGCATTGGAGAAACTCTCTTCGTATTCCGATCTAGGACAATATAGTAGGCACAGGTAGACACTACATCATCAGCTCCACTCAAGCTCAATTTCATGTCCCCACTGCTGAGGCACGAGCACGCGGGCCCAGTGCAGATTGGTGGTTGTTAACGACTGCTAATGCAGCCGGGACAAACGGCCTTACGTGCCTTCTGAAGCACGGTGGCGCTCGAGATAATAAACTTTTGGTCACCCATCCGGGGCCATCCTTTGCTAAAGTTGCTTAACCTAAGCACTCGCAGACCGGGCGCGTTAACCACACAGCGTTAAGCCTCCATAGGATACATTTAAGCTACATTTGGAGGACCTCTTCTCCAAATGTAACCTAAATTGAATAAGGCTTCACGCACGCGTTGCTATATATTTTTACGCCACGTAATTTCGCTAATATACGTCAACAACTTTTAATAGCGCCCTTGTTTGTCAGGCTTCTCGGTTCAATCGGAAGTAGGTCGCGGAACAATAAACACCTTGATTTTGGAGCCGTACAAATGTGTACTTTAATTAAGAATAAAATAAGAAGAAATTTTTTGAATTTTATTCATGTTCCGCTAAAACTAAAGTGCCTGTAGACATCTGAAAGCAATGTTTTAGAAAATACATAATGCTTACTTGTTTTGGTAGGGTAAAAATTGTGACAAGCGAAGATATAAATATCTTCAAGTGTATTTTCTCCGTCTCTTTAAGATTTTGATATAATGCGTTGATAAAAGTAATATAGATTTCAAACACTTTAAATATCAAATTCATTATAAAATTTATCAACCAGTTTCCAGAAGCTCGGGTGGGAATCGAATTTACAACAACCAATATAATTTTATCTTGTAAAACATGTGGCGTTATGAATGCATAAAAAATGTTGAGATTTCATTTCCACTATCGGGATTTGAACCCGTACCGAATCGAGATTGGCTTCCACGAACAAGAACATTAGTGCTTTTGATGTGTAACATCTTTCCGCTCGGGGAGTGATTTCGTAGAAAAGGGACGGAAGTACGTAACAGTGTGATCCGTAACAGCCACCAGCCAATGTCCGTTGTAGGTAGTAACATTTGTGGGAGTGATTTCGTATAAATGTGATCGTAACAGTGTGATACTGCCGCCTTACTGCCGCACAATTTATGAACGCATTAAGTACAACTTACTGTGTTTATGATTATGATATTTGATGTGCTGACATTACGACCTATTTTCTCAAACTGTTCACATCATATGCGACTACTAGGCTCGTTAATTTTTTTAAACTGTTTCTGTAATTAGGGTGTTGTAAGTTATCAGTAGACTCAGTAGTTCAGTCTAAACATTTTTTTTAGTTTTTATTATTATTATTTGGATTTTATAGTTTTGACGTCAATGAATGCCTGTGAATTGTTAAATTGATATAGATGATTATTGATTAATATTAATAATCATTGGATCAAGGGTCAGATTCAGAAAGCAGTACTGCTTGACACGGCACGTATTGCCAGGAGGTTCCTCACTCTGCAGCCCTGACCACCGGTATCTTGGGCCCTGACCCGCTGCTGGTGGTGGTCTAGGATTAGGTTTTAAATATTGTAAAAATCTAGTTTTATGAAAGAAAATAAATAAAGGGGATAATAATAATAATGTTAACTGAGAAGTAGATTCATCCATGCGATTGCCGAGGATGAGCAACTTTCATCGGTCATCGGACGGGTGACCAAAAATGTATCATCTCGAGCTCCTCCGTGCTTCGGATGGCACGTAAAGCTACGTTGGTCCTGGCTACATTAATCTGCACTGGGCCCGCGTGGTGGTTTATGCCCCATTCTCTCTATCCATCCATAGGGAAGGCTCGTGCCCCAGCATTGAAGACATAAAATTATATGGTGATGAATGACGATGAAGAACTATAAATAGTGCGTTACCACAGACACAATAGAATTTTAATTGTTATCGGCCACCTGGTGGTCCCTCGACGCTTGAGGGGTTATACAATGAGAATGATTAATGAAACTGAAATAAATGAAACTGAAATATAAATTATAAGTACAAACACAACGTATGGCGCATTGGAATGTATCTACGAGACGAGTACGTGCTTATTGCGAGCGTTAAGAACGATCTACCGATCTACTGTTTAATGGTTGGGTTCTGTACATTTTGTATAAAAAGCGAGTGAGCGAGTGAGCGCTTAAATTACCTATACCCATAAGTAATTTAAACGCTCACCAGAAATATTGTTTAGACCCTAAGTCTAAGTATCAAATAAATTAAATGACTGTACAAATATTATTATTGCTTCCCAAAATGGATAAATGCTCACCAAATTTTTACACTATTATTCAAATGATTGAGGATACTAGCTGCCCTACTCCTGTAGGTCACGTGTTAGGTTAGAAATTTAAGACAATCGCGAAGCGCGCAGCGTAGCGATTGTCTTGAATTTCGAAGTTATTTTTTTTATTAGACAACAGAAAGCAAAAATTACTAGATTGAAACTACTCGAGGCATAAAATATTGGTGTTATCTATTTGGTGATAAAATAACATATTTGGTCTGAAATGCAGTTAAGTGGTATTCATATATTTTATTGCATTTAATAAAAATATAAATTGTATCCTTTTTATAATATTTTAGGAAACACAATTTGGTGAGCATTTATCCGTTTTGGTGAGTGTTTCGAATTTTATTGGTAGTAGAATTGATACATTTTTGGTAGCCGTTTAAACACAAGCCTTTTTTATTTATTTCTTACATAGATTGCACGGAACTCCACTCCACCTGATGTTAAGTTGAAATGGAGACCAGACGCGAAGACAACTGGTGCAGCGTGAAAACAACGCAGCATCAGTCACCCTCGCCCTGCCGGCCCACAAGGTGCCTCTTCACGCCTCGTTTGAAGGACCCCATATCATAGGAGGGAAAGCGTGTGCTGGAAGACCATTCCATCTTTTGGAGGTGCGACAAAGAAAACAATCACTAAATTTCTTTGTGTGCGATGAAATGTCAGAGATTGTTCAGTGGTGACTTTTCAGAAAGACACGCGTACTCCTATGGAGGAAGGGAGAAGGTGGGATGAGGTCAAAGAGTTCTTTAGAACACATACTAAACATGCACACTCGCATATGCCCAAGACACCGTATTCGTAGAACAAGGGTACGACGAGCCGGTTCACACGCGCTCTATACCAGGTACAGACATGGCCTGGGCGTTTCTCCCCACCATCACTACCACGGCCCAGTCAACCCGAGCTGAGGTCCTAACGTAAACGTCTAAGTGCTGGTTCTAAAGGTACTTAATTAAGTAAAATAAATGTAAAATTTAAATATACGGCGCTATTAGCAGTAGCAGTCGTAATTGTTAAGCAACTTTCACCGAGGTCTACCACCGGATGGTTGACGAAACATTTTTTTTGCATTTATTGCAACAAACGTTAGAACGTTTTATCCTTGAGGGAGGCCTTTGTCTAGCAGTGGTTAGTTTAGAGCAGCTCGATGGCGCCGAGGTTTACGCGCCCGGTCTGTGATTGCTAAGGATAAGTAACTTTCGCAAAGGCCGGTCATCGAATGGGTGATCAAGAAGTTCATCCGTGATTCAGAAGGCATGTAAAGCCGTTGGTCCCGACTGCATTAGCAGTCGTTAACAACCACCAATCCGCACTGAGCCCGCGAGGTGGTTTATGGCCCGTTCTCCTTATCCATCCATAGGGAAGGCTCATGCCCCAGTAGTGGGGACATATAATGAGCTGGTGTGTGGACGTATTTTGGCTGAAATGATAATGATGATGATTTAGTATTACCTGAGTATGTTTAGTAGTATCAGACGAAGCATTTTTTGAGACTGTAAATTGAAGGGAGAAAAATGCCACTGCTGCCACTCTTGCCGGTTCTTTTCAGTACAAGGTCTCCCGCGCTGTGCAGACTTACCAACCGATGGCATAGTGACATTCATAAAAGCTATTTTTTGTAGCCTAAACTGAATAAAACATTTTGAATTTTACACTAATAAAAGTAGCAAAAATATTAATTTCAATGCGGTACCCAAAAATAGACTTTGAAGCCCATAGCACGTAAGTCACTCAGTTCTAACGATCGCGTGTGATTTAGATCTTCGCATGTAGGTGAAGCAAAACAAATAATAAGAAAAATATCTCAATATTAAAATGTAAAACCACAGTAAGTAATAATAAAAAAACACAAAATAAAATTACAAAAAAAAAACATATTTTTTTTAACACAAACCCATAAACAGTGAAACAAGAAAACGTTCTAAATAAAAAATAAAAAAAAAGTGAAAAAAAAGTTTTTTTTTCTTGTAAAAAAAACAAAAAAAAAATTTGTTAAAAAAAACAATGTCTACAACCAAAATCGTGATCGTCAACGAACATTACAACACGGAAACAGAAAAGACTAAGTGTCTTCTGTGCCTTCAAACTCTGTTCCATTTCGTTTCATGGTGCATATGCAACTACGTGGCATGCTATGGCTTCACCATTTGGTACAGCATCAGTGAGGAGCAGACCAAAGACGACCTTATGGACAACGTGAAAAGGTTCTTTATGCTCTACTTCACCAATTGGAATTATGTAAGTCACTAATAATTCATTTATAATCAATAATCATTAAGTATATAAATGTTTCGGAAACTACTTGCAACTTAAAAAGTGTTGAAAAAATTTCGACGAGCGTGTTCGAACCCGCACCACAAGACAATAACATACTGGGTCATGTCCCCACTGTTGGGGCACGAGCCTTCCCTATGGATGGATACGGAGACAGGCCATGAACCACCACGCAGGCCCAGTGCGGGTTGGTGGTTGTTAACGACTGCTAATGCAGCCGGGACCGACGGCTTTACGTGCCTTCCGAAGCACGGAGGAGCTTGAGATGAAAAATTTTTGATCACCCATCCAATGACCGGCCTTGCCGAAAGTTGCTTAACCTTACTTAGCAATCGCGGACCGGGCGCGTTAACCACTGCGCCATCGAGGTCTTCAAGCTCCTGTTGTTGAAAGCAATGGCCGTATTGAACTAAAATAAGAAAAGGAGTAAATTACACACGAAGTTCACACCTATTTTGTGGCCGAATATTCGGTAATCGGTATTCGGCCAAATCACTATTTGTGGTATCTCTAGTTTGGAGTAAGCATGCCTCTTTGAGTAGCAAACAAGCTGTCAAATAATGACAAGCAGTTTGACAGTTTGTCACAATCTTGCTTCAAACAATACAACAAGGTATTTGTAACATGCCCCTCCCTAAGATTGTCACCCGTTATCTATACATATAATAAAGCTAAAGAGGGTCGAAAGTCTGTAGAAGAAATTCGAAAAAAAGTTTTGATGAGACATGGAGGATATTTGAAAAAAGTTTTTAGAATTTTTGTCTGTTTATTTGACCGCGCATCACGAGAAAATGGCTGGGCGGATTTGGATGAAACTAGCACATAGACAGACCATCATGACCCGGACTAGAACATAGGATACTTTTTATCCTGGTAACAGGTTCCTGTGGGATAGTGTAGTCTTCGCCAACAAAGTCGCGGGCGACAACTAGTTTATTATAAAGTATTGTACGTTATTTCGGGTTACTCTAAGTATAGAGTTATGAGAACAATAAAGTACGCGAAAATACTTTATTTAACTTATTTTGTTTCTCTGGGATTCTTTTTACATAATAACACGCAAAAAAGTTGCTGTGCTGATATTTAGCAGTGATAAATGTTTGTTAAAAGTTGCTAAAAACAATGAGAAGTATGTTTTTAAGCGAAATAAATAATCGTATGATTATTTTACATGTAATTTAACGCAAATATTTTTACGAACAAATTACAATTTGAAAAAAGACAAAGTGTTGAAAAAATTCCAACAGCAACAATATTTGCGTTAAATTATATGTAAAATTATCATAAATATAGCTTGCCTAATTCTTAACTGATCTTTCAATATTTGTAAAAATATTAAGATCGGATGTTGATGACGTAGTTGTCGACATTAAAATAGAGTGTTGATTAATTTCAGCGAGTTGGATTGAGCCACGATAGCATAGTTGGCAGTGCACCTGACCCGGCATGCGGGGTGCGGGTTCGAATCCCGCTCGTGGAATTTTTTCAACACTTTGTCTTTTTTCAAATAATCGTACTTAATTTTGACATAATGTACTTTTTTTCTACCTTGTAATAATCAATGTATTTTATTTGCACAAAAAAAGGTGTCAACCCTACTCCTACCTAACCTATAACCTAGAGCTAAGCTAACGTCTTTCGAGCCTTTTTTGTTATCTATACTAATATTATAAAGAGGAAACCTTTGTATTTTTGTATGTATGTATGTTTGCATCGAATAAACTCAAAAACTACTGGACCGATTTAAAAAATTCTTTCACCATTAGAATGCTACATTAGCGCTGAGTAACATAGGCTATATTTAAAAAAAAGAAATGCGGTACGAAGTCCGCTGGGTCAGCTAGTGATAAATGAATCGTTTAACCTACTTATACCTATCTTTACCTACCGGCACCAAATTAAGATGTAACGTCAATAATGAACATAATTAAACTTACCTAAACTACTTACCTATTACTTCTTCTAACCATTATTATCATATTAAACCAAAACCGAGAATAACCTACTTATTTAAATCCCATCTAAAAGATCATTTTGGCCATGTGATCGTCTAGTGCACCCAACCCACGAAGGTCCGCAATAACCTAAGCACTTTAAGGAACTTAAGGGGGTGCAGCGCGGACGCAAAACTGCGAGTTTCAAGTTTCTTTATGACAGCGAGCGCGCGGCGCGTGGCAGTGGTGTGACAACGGCGCACGACAAGAATACGCACGCACACTAATATCTGTACAGAGTAGGCTGGTGATTTAATTAGAGCAATGTTTACTTTCGCAAAATCATAGGCGTTTGGGTAAAAAATAAGAAAAGTCTTAATATTTTCATATTCATGTTTTTTAATGGAAAAATAAGACAACAGTGACCTGCGGAATATCAATACAAACATTTCGATGTCGGATCATTGTTTCATTTGGGCTATATTTACAAAGTTTCTGAAGAAATAAGTTTTTAGATATCATTATTTTACGTAATGTTTATGCAGTTTCTGGATATTTGTTTCAAATTCCAAGACAACCATGATCTTGTGAAAGGATCAAGCTAACCTACACTAGTCCTTTTAATGTATAAGACCTATTCAGCGCCTAGCACCAGTGACTTAAAAACACGTAAATTTTCAAATTCCGCGCTGCACCCCCTTAAGGCAAAATCTAACAACCCTTTACTACCTATTATTATCTTAATTATCTATCCTATATTTATCTTAACTGTACAGCCTCTAATATATATTAATTCATGACCCTTATCATTACAACTCGACTTACCGTGTAGATACTATTATATAAACAAACAAAGCAATGACGTACGCCACGCTAGATTAAGGAGATAAAATAAAAAAATCTATAATATAGTCTGTACAAGACACCTAGAGATGCTGTGATAAAAACTAAAAGATGATATTGATTTAAACTATTTACTTATAACACGAATAATTGATAACGTAAAATGATACTACTACGCTAATTGATTGATATATGAGCGCGCGTCCGCCGCGATGTGTGTGGGTGACGTGAAACTAATGTAAAATTATAATTATTTAATTCAATTAATAAATTGATGATTTGGCGAAATGCACGGTTGCACTGTACACAGTCACATGATGATTTAATAATATAATATAGTTTCATTATGGGATGGGTGACCGTGTGGTGTGCTACGATTTTTTTATTTTATCTCCTTAATCTATCGTGGCGTAGGTCACTGCTTTAAAATAAAATAAAAAAATGTTTCCTACACTCACACCAATTGTCTAGTCCCAAGAAAAGCTTCCTTAAGAAACTCGTTATATGGTTAACTAGACAACGGATAAACCATACTTAATATACTTAAATACATACTTATTATACATAGGAAACACCCAGACCCGAAACAATATAGAAAAACAGGTATTTCTAAATTGATCCAACCGGGGATCGAAACCTGGACCTCAGAGATAGCGACACCATGAAAACCGGTGTGCAGCCACTCGACCAAGGAGGTCGCCATTGCTTTGTTTTTAATATACTGATTAAAATTATTAAATGTTAAGCTGTATTAGGTATATAATATAATACAGCAATAATACATTTATAATAATAGTTTTTCTATCTTATAGTTTTATCTCCGGAGATGTTTGTTTAGATTTGTTATTTGGTTAGATTTGTTTTGACTGTGGGAGTGACATAGGCTATAAAAAAACAAAAAATAAACAAAAAAGAGTAAAACATTGGCCGGGTTAGCTATTAGTAGTTTTGACCCCAATCAAACTGTTAGATCGACCACACGATCAAAACTCTTTAAACGAACTACAACGTCTACGGAATTTAAAGGATATGGCCAATTTTTCTATGGACGTAGATGTAGTTAATAATTTTCATTTACAGCAATGTTATGGTGTTTTGTTTTTGGGAATATTAGCAGTTGATTTAATTTAGTTGGTCCTAGACAAATCAATGATGATCTTCTTATTAATCTAACAATGAAAATCATTAAAACTTAATAGTTACCAATTAATAATATTCAAATTTCAAAGTTGGTTCAAAATACTTTTTACCATTGAAAATGGTTATCAGATGCAAATCGCCTGAAACGTATTTTTGGCCATAGCTCCGAGGATTTTAAGAGAATCGAGATGTAAATAGTACCAAGAGTTGAGAATTTATCGAGACACGTGTGAGCGTTTGAATTTTGAAAATAGGCTGGAAACTTTTTTTGGAATTTTTAAAATGTGAAAAAAATAGGGTTTTTTTGGGGGTGTTTGTATACTAAATTGTAAATATTAAAAAAAAATCGATTATAAAAAAATGAAATAAAGGGTCCTAGGGTAACTTTTTACAATACAATAAATAAAAACTAAGGACAACCCTAGCAGTACCTACCCTAGTGACACCATGCAGTTCGATCTCTATTTATTGACCAATAGTTATTTTTATTATTTAATTTTGGATAGTATCAAATTATTCAGATTGTTCAGAAAGTATTGACTTGCTTCTTACTATGAAATAAGACTGTGAAATAAGAAGTACTTTTATATTGTTTTTTTTCCTCTTTATTTTAATAAATTTAAATTGAACGGTGTGCTCGGTTGTTACTGAAATGCAAATTTAGAAATATCATTGTACCTATGTAAAAAATTGTATGTTTTGATTTGTATTTTGTTACCGTGCCAAAAATAAATAAATAAATAAATAATTAAATAAATAAATAAATTAATAAATAAATAAATAAATATACTAAAAATGTCTTAAATACAAAGTAAATATCGTCATAATTTGCAAAGCACAATTTTAACTATACATCAATACCTACTACTACACCATACAATATATTAAATGTATTTTATTTTATATTAAACGATTTTCTAAGATTGTTAAAAAAAGATAAGCTTTCCATAATGTTTACACAATAAGATGGTGACTAATGACAAGCCTGAATGAAGATTAAAAGCTTCTTATTTTATTTTGAATTTTTCACAAAAAAAATCCTTGAGCATAGAAACTTTAATTATAATAATAATAATAATAAAATTTATTTATTTTCTCTCCACAAAACTACAATAAACAATGTGCTTAACCTATAACATAAATTTAATATTTGTGGGAGACTGGAGTCTAAACTAGGCAGTGCCCTGCCGGTATTATAATTATAATTTACTTTTGCTGTATGAAAAACATTGAAGTTTGAAGTTTCGTTCGATCAACTATGTGGCTATTCTATTTCCGCGATAACCAAGCAAACAAAAAAATGACTTTTACAAAAATAAAATGTGTTGTTTAAAAAAAATTACAATAAAAAGGCCACATATCATAGAATGTCATCAAACCAAAGGCAAACTCGTATTAAAATTAAATTATCTGTCACTTAAACCTGTCTATTGTTCGGGGTTCCTTAAATAATATCTAAATGTTATTACGTGAAGCAAAAACTTTGTACCCCTTTTTACGAAAATTGCGCGGACGGAGGAGTATGAAATTTTGCACACTTATATTAAATTATATTTAATATATTACACAAATATTATATTTAATATTTGTGTTTTTGTAATTTGTTCGCAACAAAATTTGCGTTAAAAATTATTTGAACATTTATAAATAGATTGCTTACTTCTTAACTGATCTTTAATATTTGTAAAAATATTATGATCGGATGTTAGTGACGGTAGTTGTTGACATTGAATAGGCGCCTTTGGCTTTCAAAGTAAAAAGTGTTGAATAATTTCGGCGGGCTGGTTAGAACCACGATAGCTCAATTGGAAGAGCACCTGACCCGGAATGTCAGAAGGGTGCAGGTTCAAATCGTGCTCGTGGAAATTTTTTCAACATTTCTGTTTTTATCATGTAATTGTTAATTAAATATCCATATTAATGAAAACATGCGCGTCAGGCGCGCGTCAGCAAGCAGCAGTGATCATAAACGTTAGCACAGAGGTTACTACACCTGTGGCTGTGACTTGTTTACTTTGATGTGACGTCACAATAGAAATATTAAATTAAAAATTGTATAACAAATTAAATTTAATAATTATGCTAGTAACTCTGCGTACAAGATCAAGGTCGGATACACTTACACCCGTTTGCACTAAACTTATGAATCGCTTAAGAGCGTTTAGGCCGCACACTAGCGCCGCCAATGAAAAAAAAAATATCTAGAAATTAGAGATAGAAAATCAAATTATGCTCTCTGTGTATCTATTTGCATAATTTTAGTATTTATTTAAGTATCATTTAAGTAAAAAAAAAAAATCATTATTATTTATACTATTATTTGTTAATATTATCTACATATAGTAATTTTTTTTAATTTTTTTTTATATGTAATAATATTTTTATCGACTGTTGTGGTTCACAGATTACAGATTTCATGTTAGTCCTCTCGTTTTATGAATAATGTGATTATTGTAAGTTGTAGTGTTTAAGCATCATGTAACATTACTTTTATAATATTTTTTGTTTTGTTATCAAACTAAGCTAGTTGTGTACATATTGGCATTGGCTGTTTATGTACCGATTAAAATAAAGTGTTACGAGATCACGTAGTAAGAGATACGCTAATTCGGCAAACACTATGAACAACAGTGCACACGGCCCTAAAAGCTGAGTTGGCGATTGTACGAACTTCGTCCGCTCCAGTTTACGCGGCTGGCGTAAATTGCTGACACCGCGCCTCGTGTTTCCACGCGGCGGCCTACGTGACGGAACCACCACGGCACTTCGGTACATACATCGATCGGGTCGACACTTAGATTTTATTACTAGTTATAATTTTTTCTATTGTAATTCTAATATCAGAATTAAATATATTATAAAATAAATCGGTTTTTTTTGAGCTCTCCGGCCGTGGCTAACGTAATTGGCGCAGTCGGTAGGATTCCCGGGTTAGTGCGCGTAAAGACTTTTCTCCGAATTCGTCACCGGCGTATCTGATCGGCTTTCAAGCCCTTACCGGGAGTTCTGCACAACGAGCGAGCCTGCACCGGAGTATCCAGACATCGATAGCAAGATCAAAGAAACCGAGTTCTATGATGTTCATGTAAGTACACCACTGAATTTTCTCTAGTGTTGCTCTCCTTTTATTCCTACTCTTAATTCCTAGATTTATATTTTTTATTGATAATTTCATCCTGCGGTTATCATAATCCTTCAAAATTTTCCATCCAAGGAGTAATAGGGGCCCTAAGGCTATTAGAAGTACTAGGGTTACCCGCACTATTGTCGATAGTAATAGAAATATTAATAGTGATAACGAAAGTTGTTATAGTTTTAGTACAATCAGTGAAGTAAGCTCAATGGCTTTGCCCACTGATCCTGATATGATCCTCAAGGCTCTACGCCTGTTGCCAGAATTTGATGGCAACCCTAATGTACTGACTAGATTTGTGAGACTATGTGATCAAATATTAGAGTCTTATAACGAACAAACAGACGCTTTAGGCAAACTATTTCTAGTGAACGGGATACTTAATAAAATCACGGGACCCGCAGCTAGAACGGTTAATTCCAATGGAATTCCTGAGAGTTGGTGTGGCATTAGAAGCGTTTTGATAAATAATTTTACTGACCAACGGGACGAATCCACCCTTTACAATGACCTAGCTGTTCAAACCCAAGGGAGCAACACCCCCCAAGAATTTTACGATAAATGCCAAACATTATTTTCCACGATTATGACGTACGTTACCTTACACGAGACTATAGAGACCACTATTGAGGCAAAACGTAACTTATATAAAAAACTCACAATGCAAGCGTTTGTGCGCGGACTTAAGGAGCCTCTAGGATCTCGTATAAGGTGCATGCGCCCGGATTCTATAGAAAAAGCATTGGAATACGTACAGGAAGAACTTAACACTATGTACTTACAGAATCGAAACGAAGCTTTACCTAAAACAGTACAGAACGCGTCTAATTATAGGCCTCCCGTACATATGCCAATGCCTAATGCTTTCGCTATGCAACGACCATTCACCTTTCCTATGAAACTACCAAGCATCCAAACTCCACCTCCTCGTTTTACTAACAGCTTCCAACCAAAACCTCAATTCCAACAATACTTGCCACCGCCTCCTATGCGTATGCCCACGCGCACTCAACAAATGTTCGGTGCGCGTCCTGCTAATTACAACCCGCAAAGTAATATGTTTAAGATGCAACAGAGACCTAATTATAATTTTAATAATAATGCTCCAAAACCCATGAGTGGGGTTAGCCACTTTGCACCTCGAGTTTTGCCACCATCAGGGCATGACTGGACGAAGCATGGTAATCCACCACCGTCAAATTACTTTAAAACTCGCGATATAAACGTGAATGAGTGTACCCCATATGATGATTATTCAAATTATTACTATAATGACTGCTATGACGTTGACTCTTACTTTACTACGAATGACCCATACAATAACTACGAATATGATAATTCAATTTCATATCAATATGAGGAGCCGCCACAACCAGAAGTTTGGTATGGGCAGGTAGAAGAGCAGGCCCAGCCTTCTACATCCTCTAAAAATGATGATCAGGATTTTCAATCGGTCAGGAATTTAAAAAGCTCAAAATAGAAGTTAATCTTCAAACACAAAGACAGCTTCCATTTATTCTCATTGCTGACCCACCTTTAAAATTATTGATCGATACTGGGGCCAACCAATCTTTCTTGAGCCCGGATGCTGTAAGTAACTTTTATCCTAACATAAAATTAGACTACGATCCATTTGAAGTGTCTAACATACATGGAACTAGTAGAAGTAGTCACTCAATAACGATGCCTTGTTTTAAAGAACTTAAGGATGAAAGTAGTATAAAATTTTTCATATATAAATTCCACGACTATTTTGATGGACTTATTGGACTTGACCTTTTGACGCAATGGGAAGCTACTATAAATTTAAAAGATAACGTTCTGACAACTCGGACCACTACTAACCCTATTAGGATGTATAATTCGCGAAATATTAATCTCTACGAGGACATGATACCAGCTAACTCATCAAAATTAGTAAGATTACCTATAAATGCGTTGGACGGCGATGTCATAGTCAACGAACAAATTTTGTGTAACTGTATTATTTCAGAATGCGTCACCAACATAGTAAATAATCGCGGCATCATAGAAGTGACGAATCCAACAAACAATGACGTCATATTTTCACTAGATCGCCCCGCGGCCGCTGAAATATTTAATACCGAGTCGTTTGATGTTAAGTACGCGTGTACCGAGCAAAGTAATAACTCACGTGTCAATGACGTAATTTCGCGGCTTAGGACTGACCATTTAAACCCGGAAGAGAAAGCGAATCTTAAGCAACTTTGCTCTCAATACTGTGACATATTTTATCTAGATGGCGAACCGCTAACCTTTAGTAATAAAATCAAACACTCCATTAGAACCACAGATGAAATGCCTATCTATACAAAGAGTTATCGATATCCGTTTGTACATCGTGACGAGGTCCGGGAACAAATCGCAAAAATGTTAGAGCAGGGAATCATAGGACCTTCAGACTCCGCTTGGAGCTCACCGATTTGGATAGTACCTAAAAAAGCTGACGCGTCAGGTAGACAAAAATGGCGTTTAGTTATTGACTTCAGAAAACTAAACGAAAAGACAATTGACGACAAATATCCTATCCCCAACATATCAGATGTCCTCGATAAGTTAGGGAAATGTCAATACTTCACAACCTTGGACCTGGCTAGTGGATTCTATCAGGTACAAATGAACCCTGATGATATCCATAAAACAGCCTTCAATGTAGAGCATGGACACTTCGAGTTCCTTAGGATGCCCATGGGTCTCAAGAATTCTCCATCAACCTTTCAGAGGGTGATGGACAATGTCCTGAGAGGGCTGCAAAATGTCATCTGCCTGGTCTACCTTGATGACATTATTGTCTTCAGCACCAGCCTCCAGGAACATATGATCAATCTCGAGAAAGTGTTCCATAGACTTAGGGAATCTAATTTCAAGATCCAGATGGATAAGTCTGAGTTCTTGAAATTAGAAACTGCATCTCTTGGACATGTCATAAGTAGGGATGGGATTAAACCAAACCCAGATAAGATCAAGGCCATTGAAAAATACCCGTTACCGAAAACAACAAAACAAATCAAACAATTTTTAGGTTTGCTTGGCTATTACCGTAAGTTCATTCCGGACTTTGCTAAAATCACTAAGCCCTTGACACAATGTCTAAAGAAAAGTAAATCAATAACTTTAGACTCTAATTATATCACTTGCTTTGAAAAATGCAAAAGACTTCTTACTAACGATCCCATACTACAATACCCTGACTTTACTCGTGAATTTAACCTGACAACTGACGCGTCAAACCTTGCCATCGGCGCCATCCTATCACAAGGGCCAATAGGTTCGGATAAGCCAATCGCGTTTGCTTCTCGCACACTCAACGACAGCGAGATAAACTATAGCACAATTGAAAAAGAATTGTTGGCTATGGTTTGGGCTACGAAGTATTTCCGACCCTATCTGTTTGGACGAAAATTTAAAGTGATCACTGATCATAAGCCTCTCCAGTGGCTCATGAACCTAAAAGAGCCGAATTCTAGACTTACGAGATGGCGTCTTAAACTAAGTGAATACAACTACACTATAATCTATAAAACAGGAAAGGCCAATACGAACGCAGATGCCCTTTCCCGAGTCGAAATTCACAATGAAGAGACTAGCTCCATGTCGGTGAACCCTTCTGAACGACCCCCCACTTTAAGGAATAACTCTGACACCAACACTGTCCACACTGACCAAGAGCACCCCATACTTGAGGTCCCCATAACAGACGACCCACTAAACAAATTTCACCGTCAGTTATGTCTTACCATCGTAGGCGATATTAAGAAACGAGCAATCGTAACAAAGCCATTTGATACTCACACACGTATATCAGCCCAACTATCGGAACTTGATCTAGAGAATGATGTAGTAAATATAGTCAAAGAATACGTAAACCCGAAAGTAAAAACTGCACTTTTAATAACACCTCCATTAGGCATGTATAAAATAGTTCCTATATTACAAGAAAAGTTTAAAAATTCAGCAATGAACCTTGTTATTGCCAAAATTGAAGTAGAAAATGTTAGGGAGTACCTTCGGCAGCAGGAGATCATTAGGCTTTACCATGAAGGGAAAACCAATCATAGAGGCATTAATGAATGCTATCTATCATTATCTTATAAATACTATTGGCCAAAAATGAAAGAGCATGTTACCAAGTTCATCAATGAGTGCACCATCTGCGGGCAAGCTAAATATGATAGACACCCTATACGGCAACAATTTAATATTGTACCCCCTGCTAGCAAGCCCTTTGAAGTCGTTCATATGGACCTTTTTACCGTCCAAAGTGAAAAGTACGTCACTTTCATCGACGTTTTCTCCAAATATGGACAAGCCTACCACCTAAGAGATGGTACTGCTCTTAGTGTAATCCAGGCCATGTTAAAATATTCCACACATCATGGGTTACCTCTGACTATAATTACTGACCAAGGTACGGAATTCACAAACCAGATGTTCGCGGAGTTCACTAGAGTCCATAAGATCATCCACCATAAAACGCTCGCGAACGCACCCAACGATAACGGAAACATCGAAAGATTTCACTCCACCATATTGGAACATCTAAGGATACTGCGGCTTCAGAATAGGGATGAGGCAATCGTGGATCTTATGCCCTATGCGATAATAGCATATAATAGTTCAATTCACAGTTTTACCAAATGTAGACCCTTTGACATTATAAATGGACATCTTGACCCTAGAGACCCAACAGACATAGACATAACCGGACACCTAATGCAGCAATATATTCATACTCATCGAGACCAAATGAAGACAGTTTATGACCTAATCAACGACTCAAGTTTAGCTAACCGTACCGCCCTTATCGAAAGACACAATAAAACTCGCGAACCAGAACAGGAATACCAGCCACAGCAACAGGTATTTATTTCTAATCCTTTGGCGAGTCGACAAAAGATAGCCCCACGATACACACAGGATAACGTTTTAGCTGACTTGCCTATACATATTTACACTTCAAAGAAACGAGGCCCTATTGCCAAATCTAGACTCAAACGTGTACCAAAAAGCGCCAAATTGTTACAGGATGACGCTGACTCTGACCATGACCCTGGGACTGGCGCACGAGATAAGACTTGAGAGTTTGGACGACGGACCGGGACTTTTACCGTTTAAACTTGGACCTATGAACCTTGCGACACACTACCACAGCTTCCTGCAATACATAGAACTAACCGATATCCATAGTAAAATTAAAATAGTTAAAGGGCAAATTATAGAACTGGAAAATAAGTTACCTAACGACACTCATATATTGTTTGAAATACAGATTAATTATCTCAGTTCTAAGTTAGATAAAGTAACTTACCAGTTAGAAGGGTTAGAGCCCCATCGGTTGAAGCGAGGTCTTGTAGATGGATTAGGATCTGTAGTTAAATCTTTAACAGGAAATTTAGATTACACCGACGCGATTAAATATAGTAATGCCATAAAAAATCTCAAAGATAACCAAGATAAAATTTCATCTCAAATCAATAATCATATTAGCCTTAGCAAAGAATGGATGACACACCATACGAGTATTATCTCAAGTATTGTACAGAATCAAATTAAAATTAACAATACTTTACACTTACTTTTAGATACAGATGCTTATATTCAACATAGTTTAATAAAATATGCCAAACTAGCTCAGCTTCTTACTATTATCACAGATAATATAGATGATTTATCTTATGAGTTACAACGAATAGAAGATGTTATAGCGTTTACGCGTACCGCGAGTACACATCATTCAATGATAGGGGTAGACACGTTAAAAAGGATGCTAAACGAGCTCGAACATTTTTATAATAAAGATCAATTGTTAGATTTAGAACTCAGAGAATACTACGATATAATAAAAACAGGTTCATTTTATTCAGCTAGACAAATAGTTATAGTCTATAAAGTACCAATAATATCATCTCATACTTACCAACTATATAAGCTTCCTATAGCACCCAATAGAGCTAATCGTGTCCTTATCCCACCTTATCCCTTAGTAGCAACCAATGAGAACTTTTACGTGTACATTGAGGCTGAATGCCCGAAGTACAACACTCGATATCTTTGCCACGAGAAATTGAATCAACATTTAAGATCAGATCCAGACTGCATCCAGGAGCTTCTGCACCATCAACGGCTGGACGAGTCCTGCAAAACAACAGTCGTGACTGTCTTAAAAGAAGACATTCAAAGGTTAGATGATCGCAACTATATAGCAACATTTCCAGAGGCAACGAAGATCCAACTCACTTGCGAACGCAACGACTATCAAATGCTGAAAGGTAGCTATCTTATAACCATTCCATCTCAATGTTCAATACGGACGAGAGACTCTACCATATATAACACCAACGACCAAATTGAAGGGCAACCCATGAAGATATTGAACATCTCCGATTACGTCATTACAAATACAGCAACACCGGCTCCTGTAACACTCTCATCATTGAATCTCAACGACCTTCGAGTAATACAAGATAAAATCGCTTCCCAGACTGCAGTACATCTCAATGAGGTCCCGACAGATTCATTATATCATACTACCATACCATTTTATGTAGCGCTGTTTAGTGCACTTGCACTCGTTATTATCTTGATATATAGAAAATATGCGATGTGTTTCAAGAATAAAGATATAGCTCAGGAGATAACACCCGAACTTCCAGAACGTGTTCACACCTATGCAACACCAGCACCTGCCAAGCCGGCGCGACAGGACTCAGCAACATTTTTGCGATTTGCCCAAAAATAGTTGCTGCTCTTCGGGAGGGAGATGTTACGAGATCACGTAGTAAGAGATACGCTAATTCGGCAAACACTATGAACAACAGTGCACACGGCCCTAAAAGCTGAGTTGGCGATTGTACGAACTTCGTCCGCTCCAGTTTACGCGGCTGGCGTAAATTGCTGACACCGCGCCTCGTGTTTCCACGCGGCGGCCTACGTGACGGAACCACCACGGCACTTCGGTACATACATCGATCGGGTCGACACTTAGATTTTATTACTAGTTATAATTTTTTCTATTGTAATTCTAATATCAGAATTAAATATATTATAAAATAAATCGGTTTTTTTTGAGCTCTCCGGCCGTGGCTAACGTAATTAAAGTAAAAATAAAATAATTTTATAAATATTTATAAAATACTATTTATATAATACAGTGAAAAAAGTAAGAGTGTCGGGTGGGCGTTTAATTTTTTCACTGTATTTTATAAATATTTAATTCAGCTTCAGAGCAGCAATTAGCACTTAAAAATAAAATTTACTATAGCGTTGTGTTATCAAAGTTTCATCTGCAAAGATGAATCCTGCATAGCCATCGGTTGCAATAACCTTTGGATAGACGGCACTGTGCCGCAATAAGCACTCAAAAAAAATAAAAAGCAGTGACAAAATTCAGCGCTTACGTCAGCCTTCCCGGTAGCATAGCGGTCAATGCAGCCGCCCGGATTGCGGAAAACCCAGGTTCAATTCCTGGCTGGGTCGGGTGGGCGTTAAATTTTTTCACTGTATTTTATAACTTTTTTATAAATATCAGCAAAATAGATTTGTATTTTTATTTAAATAACTAAAAATCATATTTTTTACTTTTTTTATTACATTACACACACTACCATGTATTTTACACACACACATATAATGTATAATCTTTTCAAAAATTTCAATAATGGAAGAGGAGCGGCCGTAACCTGTCAATGCCAATCCAAACTCACATTCTATCTTTTTTAATGTTTTATTGCTTAGGATACAATCCGTGCAGCCTTAATAAAATTACGGTCGAATTTCGACCACTGGGCGACCACTAGTTATTATAAAAATTGCACGGAATAAGTTGCGCATGATTTCCATCACACTTCCCTATTATTTTTATTGCATGCAATAAACATCGTGGGTCGGTCACCCAATCCGCGACCTTCGTAGTCGTTCACTATGACTATTACGAATATTAATGATTGACTTTGAACGTTGTACTACAGATTATAAAATACATAATTATAAATCTAAATTTAGAAGCGGGGACGCGCAAAAACTGACAGCTTGAATATAAAAATATCCGGACTACTTCTTACTTGAGGCTAATCTAGTCGTTGGTCCCGGCTGCAGTCGTTAACAACCACCAATCCGCACTGGGCCCGCGTGGTGGTTTATTTTTTCTCTCTCTCTTTACTTTTTTCAAAAAAGTAAAGAGTTCATTAGGTTAGGTTAGGTAAGTATTTGTGGAAAGGCGGACGGGTGAGTCCCACATAACCTGGGCCTCTTCAAGGCATTGGTATGCGTAATGCATACCTCTGGGTAAAAAAAAAAAAGAAAAGGTTAGTATGGTGATCAAAAATAGCGCGAGGACTTCTTGGCGGGAAAGTGAAGAGTCATGTCTGCGGTTTTGTTTTATTTTCTAAAATTTGTGTTATGTCGAATATTAATGTGAAATAATGGTGGATTATTAACCGTTAAGTGTTCGTGAGTGTGCATGAGTGTTGACAAATGAAACAAAACAGTGCGACGTCACTTTTCAAATTCTCTCAAGAAGTCCGCCCGAGGACTTAGTAAAGCCCCACATCTTTACTGAGTTACTCGAGGGGTTGGGTGGTATATCATTTCTCATTTCTATTATCATTCATCATCATCATACAGAAATTAAATATTGTTTATTTATGTATTACTTGTTAGAAAAATTACTTTGACACTGGCTAAATGTGCTAATCGCACAAAGCCATCAACAAAATAAAAAATAAAATAAAAATAGCGCGTACATCAATTGTCAATAATCCTTAGACCATGATCTAAGCAATAATCTGATTAAGGCGTAAAAACTAAACTCTTGACGTCTAGTACTTTTGACTGACAAGTTCTTTGAGTTTTTTAAACATGAGAACACTCGTAAAATCTGCTAATATTCCCGAAAACAAAACACCATAAAACATTGCTGTAAATGAAAATTATTTACGTCCATTTTGGTCGTGTCGTCGATCTAACAGTTTTTTGTGGTCAAGACTACTAATTAATAGCTAACCCGGCCAATGTTTTTTTGATTTTTTTGTTTTTTGTTTTTTTTTCATTCTTTCATAGCCTATGTCACTTCCATAGTCAAAACAAATCTAACGACCCCTCATATGTTAAAATCCACCATGCCGTTTGGGCTGTAGGGCGTGCCAAAGAAACAGACATACATTCATACATACCTACATACATACATACGCTCGAAAACATAACCCTCGTTCTGACGCAGTTGGGTAAAAATAGCAACAAAAAGTCAATTACATGACATCAAATTAAAGTAGAGCTATAAATACATTACAAGCATATTAACTCAATAAAAACAAGACAATCACGGGTATACTGTTGTGTCTAATGATTTTTTTTTTGCTTTACCATCTGCCACCATATGTACACAGTATTGGCTAGGGTTGCCAACTTATTTTTTTTTTTCATTTTGTTGATGGCTTTGTGCGATTAGCACATTTAGCCAGTGTCAAAGTAATTTTTCTAACAAGCAATACATAACTAAACAATATTTCTTTTCTGTATGATGATGATGAATGATAATAGAAATGAGAAATGATAAACCACCCAACCCCTCGAGTAACTCAGTAAAGATGTGGGGCTTTACTAAGTCCTCGGGCGGACTTCTTGGGAGAATTTGAAAAGTGACGTTGCACTGTTTTGTTTCATTTGCCAACACTCATGCACACTCACGAACACTTAACGGTTAATAATCCACCATTATTTCACATTAATATTCGACATAACACAAATTTTAGAAAATAAAACAAAACCGCAGACATGACTCTTCACTTTCCCGCCAAGAAGTCCGCCAACTTATTTTACAAGAAATAAAGTAAAGGACCATGAAAATTTTTGTATGAACCCCGTCCCCACCCTACAACAGTCATGGGATACGTTTCAATTTGTTCATTGGGACCCAAAAAAGTCTAAAGTACCTGTGTTAGTTGCAAAAACTATTGGGTTTATATAAGGTCACATTTTATAAACTGCAAATATTTTGAGAATAAATTCAACAAAACATAAATATAAACTATTTTTATGAAAAAACTTTAAATTTTTATACTCTAGTTTTCGAGAAAAACGCCAAAAACATTTCGATTAAAAAGAAAAATAAAGCACTTTCGGTAGTTTCAATTCAAAGGAGCCGAAACAGAGAGGCCGTAATGCCTTCACCGCTTACACGTGCCCCTAGTTTCATTCAAAAAAAAGCTGATTCATATGTCATACACGTGAACGGGTGCCGCCTGTGGAGGCTGGTCTGCTCACGCATACTTATCTTATTTTTAGTATTATTCACTATAATTTGACTTTGTTTTTCTTAAACAATTTTTGACTTTTACGATAGTACTGTAGTGGTACTGTATGACATTGTGGAAATTGTAACTTTTACCTGATGCAAATTTGTTAACGTATATTTTTTTTTACATGTCGTGGTTGTCTTCTATATTTTTTGTGTTTATTGTAATGGAAGTGTCCTGCTATGATAGGGCATTTTCCAATATTTTTGACGCTGTAAGGGAGAAAAGAGCTGGACACTTGCTAAGTTTCTTGCCGGTTCTTCTCAGTACAAGATCTCCCGCCCAGAGTAGACTTACGAACCGATGGCATAGTGACATTCATAAGAGCTACATGTAGCCTAAACTGAATAAATGATTCTGAATTTTGAATTTTTTTGAATTTTTGCTCTTAAAAATATTACAATTTTTGTGTCAGGAAAAGTATAAAAAAAAATAGCCTGAATTTTTTTTTAAATGCTAGGTAGGACCTTATTTCTTTGATATAATTAGATGTTTTGTCAAAATATTTGCAGTTGATAAAAAGTGACCTTATATAAACTTATAAAAAAAAATTTAATGGTTACTGTAAAATAAAAGTTACCTTATATGAAAACATTATAAAGATCACCATATTCTAATAATTTTTATTGCACACTAAGTAAATGTGTAAGTTAAAAAGAAAAAATATATAAAAAAAGCTAACCTAACCTAACTTAACCCAGTGCGGATTGGTGGTTGTTAACGACTGCTAATGCAGCCGGGACCAACGGCTTAACGTGCCTTCCGAAGCACGGAGGAGCTCGAGATGCTAAATTTTTGGTCACCCATCCAATGACCGGCCTTTGCGAAAGTTGCTTAACCTCAGCACTCGCACACCGAGCGCGTTAACCACTGCACCATTGAGCTCCTCACGAACTATACGACTGGAGATAACATACTAATTCTTTTATTCAATTTGTTTAGAACAGTAATTCAATCTAGGAGCTCAAAGAATGCCTTCGCGCATTTTATGAAAATCTTTTTCTGCAATTTTGGGTTTAATTAAAAAGTTAAGCAATATTTTCAAAAAGCGAGGCCGCTACGAACTATGCCAATAGCTATTGTACACTATTCAATGAGTCAAAATTGTTAATGTATTTTTGTTTCTGAGATCAAGAACGCCAAAATTGGCCATTTTACGCAAAAAACACAGTCGAGATGTAATAGGGCTCTGTGTATAGCGAGTAGCGACAGACCTTCGCACCAAGCGAGGTTCCACACGTACCTACATAATGTTTTTTTCATATTTCATGTCTATGCAAATTTTATTGAAACTGCTAACTTTACATAATTTGACAATGCAAGGTCCTGTTGAAAGATCAAAACGTAATTGCTGGGTGGTTTAAGCAGAAATCAGTTTGGCTTTCAGTAGGAGTGGTGACAATACGTTATTTTCAACAGTGATTGATATTTTGAGACATTTTTGATTTTGAAATTTCATAAGAAGAGTAGAAAAAACATTTTGTTTTTCGAATTTTGTCCTTAGTTTTTATTTCCAAAATGGCGGATGACAAGTACGCTAAAGCCGGTTACCGGTCCAAAAGGCTGTGGCTCAGCTTACCAATACATTTGATTGCGTTCTCGATTACCGTTTACGTCAACAACTACGGTTTGTCAATCGAGAAGCGGATGATCAAACACCAATCGGCTTACGTCAGAGAAATGTCAAATTATGTACCAGGCTTCTTTACTGTGTGGAACGTGGTAAGTGCTTTTACCTTATCATCTTCATCAATCATCATCATCTCAGCCAAAAGACGTCTACTGCTGGACAAAGGCGTCCCCCAAAGATCTCTACAACGACCGGTGCTGCTCGCATCCAGCGGCTTCCCTCGATATTGCCCTATATTTTTAACTAGCAGCCGCCCGCAGTTTCACCCGCGTGGTTCCCATTCCCTAGGGAATATCGGGATATAAATTATCCTATGTGTTAATCCAGGTTATAAACTATCTGTATGCCGAATTTCATTCAAATCCATCCATCCGTTGCAGCGTGAAGAAGCAACAAATATACACACATACACACAAACTTTCGCATTAATAATATTAGTGTGATTAATTTTGAGTGAAGCTTTACCTGATAGTGATCATCAAAAAAATAAGGAGATCCCTGAAGGTCAGCTTTTGTAAGTATCTTATCTTATCTTAGTGGGGCCTGCTGAGGTTTCCCTCTTGCAGTAACACTTCGACACCCATCGGGATCTTTTGTGCAACCCCGTCCTTTCACTCTTCTTCCTCTGTAAAGATAGATGCCATAAGTTTGGCCACGTCCTTAAGAGCGAAGAGCCTGAAGTCCTCCGGTTTCGGATAAGCCGACCCCAGGAGTCCCATTCTTTTCCTAGCCAGAGAGTCACAGTCACACAGTAGGTGCTGCATTGACTCCGTTTCCTCTCCACATGCCCTACACAAGCTATTTGTTGATAGATTTTGTAAGTAATGCTGTTGTGAGAGGTTGTCTCTGTGTTCGTTACTCGAGAACCATCTGCAATCTCCTTATTATGTGTTTACCACTCTCTTATCATTTGTAGTGATGACTTGAGTTCAATGATGGAGGCCTTTGCCCAGCAGTGGGACAGTTATAGGCTTTACTTAGTTACTTACGCTCTTATCTGTCTTTTCTTTTGTTAATCATACTCGTATTTATTAAGTGGTAATAAACTTAAGGTAAACGTAAAAGTCGTCGGGATCCAACCTCCTCAGAGAGTTTCTAGAGGGGATGTGGTATCACAAAAGCGTGTTACCGGTAAGCTTAGAATAAGATAGCCAGTGCCTCAGTAGTTGAGGATTCTGGGCGAATGCGCTGCCATCAATGGCTTTATTACCCATAAGATATAAAAAAATACCTTTTTACTTTATACTTAATATCATTGGCTGAAGGTCGCTTATTTATGTGATGTGTTCTTCTCGAGTGACGTCAACTTGACGTCACATTATGGTAATGGCCGAGAATGACATACAACAAAGGCATAATTACCGGTAACACGACTCTTCGGAAAACGGAAAAATAAAAATGTTACTTACGTAAATTAATATGGCATTGAAGCAACGCCTCCTAAGTGCCTTGTGTGACTTTTGTTTACTGCCCGTATTCATTCGATTACGTTTACGAAAACGAGAATTCGAAAAGCACCTTTATTTAATTTTTGTGTTTATTTTAAATTAAATGATGTTCTCGTTATGAGATGGTAGGTGAACTCATGTCAGGCCTGCCTGCTCAAGGAACATTTTCTGGAAAGTTTGTAATAGTTGCATAGACATTATAATTATAGCTTATACCTACCTAAGTACTAAAAATTGTTGGCGTGACTCTCGTCTCTAAACCACCACGCGGGCCCAGTGCGTAAGCGTCCTTTCGGTCGCATAATCTCTTTCGTCATAATGTAGTTTGGCATAACAGTTTCAGCGTAAAGTTTTCTCGCATAAATGGTTTCATCGGCATAATTTTAACTTGCTATAAATGTCTTTATCATAATTTTAATCAGCATAAATGTAAAGAACATCATTGCTGTACGTCTAAATTTATTTTATTTATTAGATAATAGAAATACTACTGCCCTACTGCTGTAGGTCACGTGATAGGTTAGAAATTTAAGACAATCGCGAAGCACAGCGTAGCGATTGTCGCTTGAGTTTCGAGGTTTTTTTTTATCGGACAGCAGAAATCTAGCTCCATACAACTGCTCTGTACCCACAGTCAAATTATTAATATAGTTTTGTGGGGCTATGTTTGTAAATGTCGTATTTCTTGAAGTTTTAATAAAGAATTTCATTAATTCAGGCCAAAACAAAAAAAAATGAAATTTTTGTCTTAGTTTTTTTTTAATGTTTTAAATACGCTAAACCAAATGATTTTCTTTTTTTTTCTTTAATCTAACCCTATAATAGAGTTGTACATAAACAAAATGTGTCTCAAGGGACTCCATACAGCATTTTTTTCAGTGAGTCACTGCAATGCTGATCTTCTCTTCGAGCAAGACCGTTTTATTATGCCGATGTGTTCAATAAAACACTGAAATTTTCTCTCGCATTCTCTCTCTCCAGCTCATTGGTACGTCCCACTGCTGAGGCACGAGCCTTCCCTATGGATGGAACCACTGGAGAACCGCGCCGTAAACCACGGTTTGGTGGTTGTTATCGAGGTTTTACGTGCCTTCCGAAGCACGGAGGAGCTCGAGATGATACATTTTTGGTCACCCATCCAATGACCGGCCTTTGCGAAAGTTGCTTAAACTCAGCACTCGCAGACCGGGCGCGTTAACCACTGCGCCATCGAGCTCCTCTGAACTTCCTGATGATGAATGAAAACCATCAACACCTGCTTCAGCCAACATGCTTGAAGCGGTGGGAATTTGGGAATCGGGGCAATTTCAAAGCTTATAAAGGACTGATTCTCTTCCATCGCTACTTGGCATCGCTATGATAATATTATAGTCAAGAGTCAAGTCTCGCTCTGACGATCATAGCGTGGCTATAGTACTCGTATAATTATTTATAATTATTAAACATGTCTGCAGAAGGTCGACCAATTGAAATTAACTCTGTAGGGTACACAGATTTATTATCGAAGCAAAAACAGGGTAGCCTCGTAAGTTTTTGTATGCGCACGTCAATTTTTTTTCATATGAACACCCAAATTGTTCTTATTTTGTTTTTCCTCTCTAACAAAACCGCAGACATGACTCTTCACTTTCCCGTCAAAACGTCATTGTATTTTGTTTTTTTTTCTTTCTTAATTATAGCATTTTTTATTAGGCCCAGGAGTGGGACAGCTATGGCTGATATATAATATGATAATAATAATAATTATGGCTTGGTGCCTTTAGCACATTTAGCCAGAGACACAGTAATTTTTTTACGTGGTAAGTATATATAAATAAAAAATAATATGAAATGATATTAAATGATTCCGTGCTTCGGAAGGCACGTTAAGCCGGGACCAATCCCGGCTGCATTAGCAGTCGTTAACAACCACCAATCCGCCCTGGGCATGCGTGGTGGTTTATGGCCCGTTCTCCCTATCCATCCATAGGGAAGGCTCGTGCCCCAGCAGTGGGGACATAAATGAGCTGATGATGATGATGATGATTAAATGATATTCCCCCAACCCCTTGAGTATCAGTGAAGAGGTTGGGGCTTTACTAATACCTCACGCGGACTTTGTTTTGTTTCATTTGCCAACACTCATGCACGTTCACGAACACTTCATCATCAACATCATCAGCCCCTCTCGACCCACTACTGGGTATAGGCCTCTCTTTGCTTGTGCCATTCGCCTCGATCCTGCGCTAGTCTGGGCCACGTGTAACCCACGGTCTTTGTTATATCGTCGACCCATCTCGCCGGTGGACGTCCTCTTTTTCTGTAACCGTCTCTCGGTCACCACTCAGTCTGCTTTCTGGTCCACCTGTCGTCTCTCCGTCTGGCCAAGTGTCCTGCCCAACTCCACTTGAGCCTCAATATCCGCTCGCTGGCATCACGAACACTTAACGGTTAATAATCCACCATTTTTTCACATTAATACTCGATATAACACAATTATTATAAAATGACACATATTTGCAGACATGACTATATTTCCCGCCAAGAAGTCTCCAATATTGTTTTATATAGGTACCTACAAAAAACCATAGGAAGAAAAATGTTTGTGTGTGAAAGTTATGTGTTCGTAACGTGCATGAGTTTTTGCAATTGAAAAAAATACACTTTCCAAATTCTTTCAATAAATCTATGTGAGATCACCGTAAGACGTATGGGAGATAATCAAAAGGTTTGGGGGGAATATAATTTATTATTAAATAGTTTCTGTTATAACTCAGTAACATTTTATCAACAAACAAAGAGAATTAACATTGTAATATTAAATATGACACTGGCTAAAGGTGACAAATGCACGAAGCCATTAATTAAGAAAAAAATATATACTATCCTGTCATGAGACTTGCACCTTACTTGACTGTCAAAGAGTTTGCATTGCGCAGAACCGTTTAAAGGAGGTAGTTAGCCCTGACTTTTTAAAGAGACCATGTTTATATTCTAACCTTTTAGAATTAATACAAAACTAGCACTTCGCCCGCGAGTTCGTCTGCATGAATTACGTATTTTTCCGTGAACTTTTATTTACCATCCCATACTGATCTGGGACCTTCCCGTGCATGTGGTAAGAGCCGACTAAGGGACCAGGGTTCCAAGATGCTCGCACATCAGGCGGTCGGCTGCAACCCATCACTGATGCTATCTATCCCACCTCGGAGCCCTACTTTGATTATGCTAAATACGTCAGTAACGGCAAGTTTTCAAAAAATTGGTGATGGATCTGTCTTTTTTCCTTCCTTTCCCTTTTTGGGAGAAGGACGTGGGAATATGCATGTATATCATCATTATCATCATCATCAGCTCATTCCTTGTCCACACTACTGGGGCACGAGCCTTCCCTATGGATGGATCGGTAGAACGGGCCATAAACCACCACGCGGGCCCAGTGCGGTGCGGTGGTTGTTAACGAATGATAATGCAGCCGGGACCAACGGCTTTACTTGCCTTCGGAAGCACGGATATATTTTTGGTCACCCATCCGATGACCGGCCTTTGCGAAAGTTGCTTAACTTCAGCACTCGCAGACCGGGCGCGTTATCCACTGCGCCATCGAGCATGTATATATAGTATGTAAATTACTTTGTCAAAAGCAATAGATTTTAGTTTTCTAATGTTTTGTTTAAATTACATCGCAAAAAAATACTTAAAATAAGTAAATACTAATAAAAAATAATATCACACCCGCGAACATCCTTATATCTTGTTAGTAACCAATACAATTAATAAGATGAGATAAGAAGATATACTTACATCTACGAACACTTTAGAATTACTCGAGTCAAGATTATTTAAAAATTTACAATTTAAATTGACAATGTCATTGAAAGAAAATTATTGCAAATCGTACAGAGACTCACTCAGTGTTGTCTTAAAATATATTAATACTAACTAGGTATCTAACTATAAATAGAAGTATTTAATTCCTAATGGGCACCAAAGTCCACATTTTTGTCATTTTTATGCATTCAATATTATATTATGCCATTATCACGACGCATTATTTAATGATTGAAGACAAAATTAAATTATTTATAACGTAACGACGACCAGTTAATGAAATACCGGTTGTATAAAAATCTAGTTTTCTTTGCAGACCGTTCGTTGTTGTATCTCTTGATGGTGGCATTGAAATTTGTTATGCATTGACATGTGACCGGTCAAGCCGCAAGGTGGATTTTATAAAGGCTTTTAGTTAAATATAAAAATAAAAAGGTTCAAAACCTCTTTTGTGTCTTTTAAACGCAGTGACGCTTAAGTATTTAAAAACAAAACTTTAGGAATAACGAAACTTGTGCTAGTTATTATGACGATAAGTTAATTTTTAAAAACAGAAACTTTGATTATGACATAAAATTTTTTGAATTTGGATTGTTTTGAATTTGAACGTGTGATTAACATTGTGTTAGTTTGACGATTAGGTAATTTAAAAAACAAAAACCTTAACTATGACTTTTTAATAATTTGAATTTGGATTGTTTGTAACTTTTTCTAAAAATGCAAACGCAAGACGTAGAAAGCAGTGTCGGCTTTGACTATAAAGCAGCAAATGAGCGTAAACGTCATAGGGTTTTGAGAATATTGACCACGGTATACTACGCGTTAGTATGCTGCTATTATTCGTTTTTGGTGTCTGTGATGGGTGTTATTATATTCATTAGGGCTGTGACGCATGAGGACGAACAGTTTCGCTTCATGGGACATTTCGCTATGGCATTCTTCACAAACTGGAATTTGGTAAGTTGAATTTATCCGACTTTCATTACTTATTGTATTTTTTTTTGTTAAAAACAGGGTAGCATTTTATAGTAATCTTCTACATCATCATCAGCTCATTTTATGTCCCCACTGCTGGGGCACGACCCTTCCCTATGGATGGATTGGGAGAACGCTCCATAAACCACCACGCGGGCCCAGTGCGGATTGGTGGTTGTTAACGACTGTTAATGCAGCCGGGACCAACGGCTTTACGTGCCTTCCGAAGCACGGAGGAGCTCGAGAAGATACATTTTTGGTCACCCATCAAATGACCGGCCTTCCGCTCTTTGTGAAAGTTGCTTAACCTCAGCACTCGCAGACCACTGCGCCATTGAGCTCTTCAATCTTCTACATAAATGCCTTTACTTAAACGAAAATTATGATGAGTTAAAGTTATTATAAAATGGGTAAAACTGTGCATTAGCGTAACCAAAATTGGGGGGTTGGGGGGGAAGGAAGGGTCAGGAGGGACCCCCTAGTTCCCCCCGCAGACGCATAGTTTCAGAGATATGCAATAAAGAAATTTTGAGGTTATGAATCTACAAAAGTTACATTATACGTCTAAGGGTTCCTTGTTCCCCTTGCTCCCTCCTTCCGTGACTGCGTTCCCCCCTTCCGTGACTGGCCCTCGCTAAGCTGCGTTTCGCTCGAGAATTTTTTTTTTAACTTAACCTAACCTAACCAACAGTAAGGATTTCTCCAAAACTTGCACTTCTCTCAATTATTCAGGCAAAACAGCGGAATCCGAGCACTCAGACCTCGAAGACGCCATGGTAGTCACGATGTAGGAGTACCTACCTACGTAAAACGATCTCATCTGCAAGGCGAATAAACAGTGACTGACGACTGACAGTTGGCAGCAAAATGGCGTCGTATTTGCGTTTCGTTATACCGCAGTAAAACCGACAAACACTTTACTTTACTTTAAAAAAATTGTCAAATATGGTAAATTTAATACTTTAACATAAGTACGCGTTTTTTTTTCAATTATGAGATATTGTTTGTGAGTTTTAAGTAATTTTATTTAAAAAATTAAAAATAAAAATGTAATATTCGTGGCTCGATAAACTCATTACCTTTGCTTGAACACAACTAACAAGTACAATAAAAATCAATCCTGTCAAAATGGAGTCGATCAAGGCGAAAAAATATCGATTTTCATAATTTTTTTTTAATACAGATCTTTTCAATAAAAAAAATACGAACATTCAACTTTGGTTACGCTAATGTACACTTTAACAATAATATGTAAAAAATAAGCAAGATTTTTCTAGTTAGCGCATGACAAACTATCTTCTTTTAAATTAACGTAGGTACTTATTTTTTTTTTATTTCAATAATTTTTTCATGCTATTTGCAACAAAGTTGAACCGAAGAAAGTAATACGTTGTTGTTTCTTGAAGCTTCTTCTCGGTACAAAGTCTCCACCGTAAGAATTGGAAACACATGGCTTATAATTAACGTTCAAATAATTATTAAATACAATATATATGATTAGGAAAGATCATAACAATAACTTATCGTATACTAATGATTTTTATGTACTCACGGCAACAGATCAACTTACCTAAAACTGTTCAAAATAATTTTTAACGCAAATTTTGTTGCGAACAAATTACAAAAACACAAATGTTGAAAAAATTTCCACGAGCAGGATTTGAACCTGCACCCTTCTGACATTCCGGGTCAGGTGCTCTTCCAATTAAGCTATCGTGGTTCTAATCAGCCCGCCGAAATTATTCAACACTTTTGAGAAGGGTGCAGGTTCAAATCCTGCTCGTGGAATTTTTTCAACATTTGTGTTTACCTAAAATTGTCAAATTTCTACAATCAATTTTAAACTTGTATCGTTTGGTTATAAGGATCAATATTCATTGGAGAAATTTGACAGGTTTGGGTAGGTTTATCTGCCGCCGTGTGTACGTACTTATATGAATGGAAAAAGGCTCGGCCTGATACCCAAATGTTCAATTCCCAGGTCGGGCAAAATGTATTTCGGTTTTTCCGATGCATAGCCCGAGTTTGTAATCACCAACCCGCATTCGGCAAGCGTGGTGATTAATAATAATTCATTTATTAAAGATAACAATAGATCCAATTATGATTAGTAACAATGGGCACTTAAACTATGTAATAATTAAATAAATAATAAAAATTAAAATTAAAATAATAATAGTAATAATTAAGCCGTTACCCATCAATTGTAGTGATGACTTGATTTCAACGATGGAGGCCTTTGCCCAGCACAACCCACTTAACACTACTTTAAAGTTTATACTGACACCCCCTACCAACCGTTACCGGTGACGTACACAATTTTAATACTAGAAGTAAGACAAAACTTGTGATGCCACTGTTCAGGTTACAGAAGGTCCTTGGTTCTTTCTTGGGGCAAGGTATACACTATTATAATAAAATACCAAACACTGTACTAGATTTACCTCTAGATAAGTTTAAAAAACATGTAAAGTCTTCTTTACTTAAAAAAGGTTATTATACAGTCAGAGAATATTTAGATGATAAAACAGCCTGGCTATAACAAGAAACGCATACTTTACTACTTTTTATAATAAAAAATTATACTGATATGATAGCCTTTATAAACAGTGTCCTACAGATAACAAATAGCGTTACGTTAAACATTTCAATTAGTTTTGATTTAGAGTAGCTTGGGTGTGTCATGCTCTCTTTATTGTCTCTGCGGTGGTGGCATGTGCGTCGGGTCGTTACGTTCCCTAAAATATGGTTGAGCGAAGCGATGGCTGATTCATTATGTCATACTCGTGAACGGGTGCCGCCTGTGGAGGCTGGTCTGCTCTTGCATACTTGTCTTAATTTTATTATTATCAACTATAGTTTAACTTTGTTTTTTCTTAGACAGGTTTTGACTTTTACTAGTACTGTATGACATTGTAAAAAATTTAACTGGTAAATGGTGTTTTTGCAAACTATTTTTTTTTTTTCTCATGTGATTGTCCTTTATATTATGTGTTTTTTTTTATTTTTATTTGTGATGGAAAATGTCCTTTTATGATAGGGCATTTTCCAATATTTTTGACGATGTAAGGGAGAAAAGATCTGGACACTTGCTGAGTTTCTTGCCGGTTCTTCTCAGTACAAGATCTCCCGCCCAGAGTAGACTTACGAACCGATGGCATAATGACGTTCATAAGAGCTATTTGTAGCCTAAACTGAATAAATGATTTTGAATTTTGAATTTTGAATTTTGTTAGGTTACAAAGTAGGTGTCAGACATCCTTGCGCAAGCACAAGGGACCATCTACGTCAGGTCATAACGCCAGATCAGGACGCGCCGAAGCGCATTCTTCATCCGGTACTTTTAAGACTAGTGTCTCAAGCTAGTCGCCCCGTGGACACGTATAGTCCACTACCTATTATCCAGATAGGTTACCGGAGCTGTAAGCTCGCTCACTTCTCGTTGCACTAAGAGCACAACTCGCAGATTCCACTGCTCGGGTCGTCAACTCTGCGCTGCGCTGTTGACTACCAATTATCCTCTTTGGTGGCGGAGTTGTAAGCCCACTCACTTCTCAGTACCCATCCAGGCACCTTGCCAATTTCAACATCCTACGCGGTTGGCTCAACCGGAGGTATTGCATCTAGCGGGCACCTCTACTAGTTATCCAGACTAGTGCCGGAGATGTTGGAGCTCTGCTCAGTGAAAACCACCGAGCATGACAACCAACTATGGGCAACTCACGTGCCCCGCAAGTCCTTTCGCATCGGGCCCCTCGAGACCGCTACTTGGACCCGCTCGCTGTGCACGAAATGGAAGCCTGGCCACATCAACCAGGCAGACGAACATTCCCACTTCTACAGCTAACCACATGCCACCACGAGTCCAACCCATGTCCGGAACCTGTCGGAGACGCCCGCGAAAGCATAACCGACAGGGGGCCTAGGATCCGGAACTCCCGTGGTACCCTTGAAAAGACAGCCGGACCCGTAGTTCCAGCTGCCATACCCTACCTATCAGGGTCAGTAGATAGGGACCTTTGCCCAGCAGTGGGACAGTTATAGGCTGTTTACTTACATTACTTATAAGAAACACACTTGACCCCGGAATCGACCTACGGACATCAAGCCGAACGCTTAACGATTCCGTCACTCGCATAAATAACAAACAACAATCAAAAAGGCAAAAAAAAAAACCAAAAAAATAACTTGTTGATTTAAGTTGTTTTTACGGTTGCCTGTTTGAAGACGTGCTTTCGTGCTTTATGAATTTATTATGTTAATTCTCCATTTTGTTTGTATGTTATCTTAACAATAGTGAATCCAACATATTTCTGATAAACAAATGTATGGTAATTCACTTTAAACTTACACACTGTGTGCTTACGAGTTCTTTGTCAAAGTGTTTTTTAACCGCCTCTGTGGTCTAGTGGTTAAGACCACCGGTTTAGACCCAGAGGTCCCGGGTTCAATTCATTCAGGGGTACTTGTTTGTACTCGGTTTGGTTGGTGGTAGGGCTTGTTTGTCCGCCTGGTTAGCTACCACCATCTTATCTAAATATGTCGCCATAACATCAATGTTTGTAGCATTGTTGTGTTCCGGCAGCTAGAGATAAGATTATTATTTCTTGTGAGGACGTCACCAGCCAAACGGACGATCCACCCGCGTTGTCTGCGGGCCACTTCATCCTTTCCCGCTCTCCCCTTTGAGGGAGCTTAGGTTTATCCAGCTTTCACGGCGCCCCTTTGAATCTTTTGGTCTCTTTGGTAAATCTTGCCATCTGCTCCACCTTCAGATCATTCAGGTCCTCTATGTGTAATGTGTCCGACCCCCAGAGCTCTCATCTTATCAGTGAGTACATAGGGCACTCAGCTAGTAGGTAGAGGCTGGTCTCTTCGCTTTCCGTGCATTCCGGGCATATGGGGTCGGTTCTCACTCCTATCACTGTCAGATGTCTGTTCAGTCTACAGTGTCCTGTTATGATTTCTATGACTACCCTCATGTTCTGTCTGGAGAGTCCCATCAAAAGATATAGAGATAAGATAGCCAGTGCCTTTGTAAAATGAGGATTCCGGGTGAACTGCGCTTCCACCTTCGACATCATCACTTAACAAGGTCACCCATCCCTTGAATCGAAAGCACCGTGCATGCTTACCCGTAAAATATGTATTTAAAAATGATTAAAGTACCTACCTACATTGTTTGACTTCCGTGCAAAGAAAACGTAACACCGTAATATTTTCATTAAAAGAGCTTAATTTCACGTGTTGGTGCTAATTTTGGCGTAAGTGTCAAACGCGAGTTTCATTTGTCATTCATCCACAAAAAATAAGGTTTATTTTATTTCATTAAGACGAAGGGTAAGGCTCACTAGTAACTGCAAAACTGTTTTTTTTCGACACTAGGCAAACATCTATTATTTAACAATTGTGCACTACTGTTAGGTTTGTTTTTGTATTCATTCGCTAACACCAAAAGTGGCCATTGTTTGTGAATAAATGCGATAGCCCGTTTTGTGAATAAACCACCCAACAAAAAGTAGTGCACAATTATTAAATAAATACTATGGATGCTTTCCTGTTGTCGGACGGTACGCAATGTTTAAAAAAAGATCCGGTCCGTTAGTAATTGTCAAATTATCAATTGGTGGCGCTAGTGTGCCTTACCCTTCGCCTTAATGGGTGGGTACAACTTTTAATGGCAAATATGCTATCACTAGCTAATGTTTTATGCCCACTGCTAGGCCACGAGCCTGAGGGCCTAATGTGAGTGTCATTCGCTATTCAACACATTTACGAAAACGTGAATTTGTAGATATGGCAAAATTGTAACTTTTCTCGTATGCCGCCAGGAGGCGCTGCTTGAATGCCATACTAATTTAAACAAACTCTGAACTAGGCATGGGCAAGTTATGACGTCACTGTTGTGTTCCGTCAACTGAGTGTTTATTAAAAACTTTTAAGTTACAGTAATTCTTGCACAAAACCGGTCGTTGTGGAGATCCTTGGGGGAAGCCTTTGTCCAGCAGTGGACGTCTTTTGGCTGAGATAATGATGATGAACGAAGTCAACCAACTTATAAAATGTGCTTGGCGCAGTACAAATTCCTCATTGGGAACTATTTAAATACGTTGTCAGTGAAACCGGTAGTATCTACATTTAATTATATGGACCATTGTTAAATAAGAGTCCGCATTATTGAGAGGGGCTACGGAACCTTACGCTGCGCGTGGTCCGACACGCACTTAGCCGGTGTTTAAATATTATTTTTAGACAGAGACACAATATTTTAAACACGTATTCAACCATTGTATCTCTTTAAACACTGCTCTGTAGAAAGAGCCCTCTTTCTAAATATTAAATAATAAAAAGTTAATATTTCTATTATTTGGAATTTTGCATTCTCAATTTTCACTAATATAGTTACATATAATTTTATTAGAAAAAAACAAACAACGAAAGCTCGAGTGGGAATGGAACCCACGACCTTTGGACCAATGCTCTCACCGCTGGGCTACCGAGGCCCCAGAAGACTCGTTGAATTTGCAAATTGCAAATCTTAGTAATTGCAATGTGGTGTTGGGGCTGGCATTTAATAACCTGTATGGTGAGATTCCTGGTATCAAATCCCGTCTATCTTCTCTATAAATAGAATGTTTTAAGCTTATGGAGCTGGATGGAGCAGTGGTTAACGCGCCCGGTCTGCGAGTGCTAAGGTTAAGCAACTTTCGCAAAGGCCGGTCATCGGATGGGTGACAATTTAACATCTCTCGCTCCTTCGTGCTTCGTCGTGCACGTAAAGCCGTTGGTCCCGGCTGCATTAGCAGTCGTTAACCACCAATCCGCACTGGGCCCGCGTGGTGGTTTATGGCCCGTTCTCCCTATCCATCCATAAGGAAGGCTTGTGCTCTAATTAAAAACAATAAACGTTTGTACTGGCTATGCAACCATGAAGCATGATTTTCCAGTAATCTGACACAATTGCATCCATCGACCTTGCTGCCATGAGATAATTGTTGATAATTATCAATAGGTATTAGTACTTATGTACGTCAGGCACGAATGATATTATCTCGTCAATGAAGTGCAGAAATTAATTGTGGCGCGTCATCTGTGGTGCTTATGTGCGAGTTTTATTTGTAATTTGATTTCGTTGTATAGCATCGAACATCGAAATAGCCTCGTGGGGTGCTAAGCGCGAGTTCCATTCGCCATTCGATTACGGTAACGAAAACGAGAATTTTTATGGTTTTTAAGTCTTCTTGTATATCGCCAGGAGGCGCTGCTTCAATGCCATACTAATTTTCGTTTTCGTAAACGTAAGCGAATAAATACGGATAGTAAACAAAACTCACATTAGGAACCCTATATAGTGAGAATACGAAAATACATACATTATTTACAATATTATAAGTAGGTGGCCGAGTGCTAGTTTTCCAAGAGTTTTCCAAGCAATACCAAGGTCCCAGGTTCAACTCCCTGGTAGGCTACTCTTGACGCAAACTCAATCTCAATACAATTCCAAATCGATTAATATGTATCGATATTGGAATAAGTTTCGCAATTTTGGAACGCCCCATCTCGATAATAATTCGTTCACTCAATTTCCACGCAATTTAATTCCAATGTAGCGCTATTACCGCTTTTAAGAGTGCCGTTAATTTTTTTTAGATTTGGGATTGGAAATTGATTATTGCAATTGTGTTTCAAGAGTAACCCACCTGGTCGGGCAGTGTCTTTCGGATTTTTTCGATGCATATCCTGGATTTGTGATCACCGGGTTGGTGGCATTTGGCAAACGTGGTGATTAAGCCATTACCCATCAATTGTAGTGATGACTTGATTTCAATGATGGAGGCTTTTGCCCAGCAGTGGGATAGTTGTAGGCTATTTATATAAGTAGTTAAGCAGTGTGGTGGCACCAGCGTTTGACACAGTTTTCGTCACCATTAATATGTTATATTTGTAGATTTTCATTGAAATTTTACAAGTTGGCAGCTAGGAAGCAAGTCGTCTGTATTCAATCTATACATACTGATTCATCATCGCCGAGCCTAAACCGCTGAAGCTAATTAGATGAAATTTGGAGTGTAGGTTAATTGAGTGATGTAACCAGCCACTAAGAAAGGATTTAACGAAAACCACACCCTAAGGGGTTAAATAGGGGGTGAAAGTTTGTATGAAAGTTCAGTTTTAAACTAAATTACATGAAAATTGGTATTTGGATTTAAAAAAAAAATGATGTGTTTCATGAATTTCGTTTATTTTTCTCTAAAGGAGTAAAAAAGGGAAGAAGGATTTGTTACTTACTAAAGTTAAAAAAATGAAGTAATAAAAACATAACTTAGTATAAGACAAAAAAACATATATCCCCCAACTATGCTCATGGGAACGGTCCCAAGAACGGTGGCAACATTATCTCCTTGGATTACCAGGCTAATGCCTTGGCATCCGTAGCTGCCAGCTTTCTTGTCACCAGAGGTTTCAACAAGGCGAGCATTCAACTCTTAACAAGCTGCCTTGCCACCGGCCCCCATGGACCCATTGTCTCCACTAAAAACGGAACAAATACATAATTTCAAAAAAATAACAATTCAAATGAATTCGATTAATAAATTAAACTCGTATGTCTATCTAACTATCTATATATTATATCTATCTTTTCGCCGAGTATTATTATAGTTTTACTCTTTATTTTTTACACATAATCAAATGTTATTTTAATTTGTATTCAAAGAATCAAAATTATTGATTAAAGTAACTACTTTATCAATGGATCTAACATACTGACAGCGGCATCTGTTGCGTTAAGCCGATATTAAATGGAACGTCATACGTGCTTAACTAACAAGCTAGTTCATAACGTAGATAACAGATGGCGCTGTTGCACCTCTTCTCTAATAGTTCCTTTAATGCGCGCTAGAGGCGTCACTAGCACGTAATTTTTTAATGAGTTTTATTTTTACTTTTTTTATTTTTAAGTGTTAATTGCTACACTTAAGCTGAATTAAATATTTATATAAAATACATTGAAAAAATGAAACGCCTACCCGACCCAGCCAGGAATCGACCTGGGTCGGTGCAATCACCTTTGGATAGATGGCACTAATGTCGCTCTAAAGCATTTCAAAAAATCAAAAAGCAGTGACAAAATTCAGCGCTTACGTCAGCCCGGTAGCATAACGGTCAGTGCAGCCGCCTGGATTGCGGAAGACCCAGGTTCGATTCCTGGCTGGGTCGGGTGGGCGTTTAATTTTTTCACTGTATTTTATATGAAAGTTTTATGAAAGATTATGCATAGTCATACAACGACCTGGCTCACACGCACCCTATACCAGGTACAGATGGTGCTTCTATAGCTTAGGTTACCTACACTGAGTTGTTTAGCCTTACTTACACCATAAGGCTTGCTCGTGCGCATCTACGTACCTTTTTTATGGAGAGTTTGCTGATTGCCTCAGACGACATTTTCAGTTTCACCGGGCTTAATAGGGGGGCGGCGAGAAACGTAAAGGGTTCCTCAAGCCGTGTGAAACTAAGCACCGTTAGAGGTTTTCTAGAGGGAACGGCATCACGCACTAGTGCGTGTCCCCGTGCCCTACTAGATTCTCCGAGGGGTTCGGATCAGATCGGATCTGGGACTAGCCCGCTCGTGATTTCGTCCGTTTGAGAACACCCGTATTCCCACCGTGAACCGTATTACATCGCCACCTACCGGGTCCAATTATATTGTAAAATCGAAATCATCCAGATACCCACTTAAACACACACACTAAATTTTATAAAATCGGTCCAGCCATTTTGGAGGAGTTCAGCGACATCATCATCAGCTCATTTTATGTCCCCACTACTGGGGCACGAGCCTTCCCTATGGATGGATAAGGAGAACGAGCCATAAACCACCACGCGGGCCCAGTGCGGATTGGCGGTTGTTAACGACTGCTAATGTAGCCGGGACCAACGGCTTTACGTGCCTTCCGAAGCACGGAGGAGCTCGAGATGATAAATTTTTGGTCACCCATCCGATGACTGGCCTTTGCGAAAGTTGCTTAACCTTAGCACTCGCAGACCGGGCGCGTTAACCACTGCGCCATCGAGCTCCTCAAGCGACATACATAAGTATTAAAAATATATATAAATAAGGAATTGTTGGGAAAGAGTGAAATAATAACTATTATTGGATCAGTAGTTCCAGTAATAATCTACTACATATAAAAAAACTTACAAATAATAGACCTTTGCTAATATGGATCTATGGAGAGAGAAAAAACAAAAATTTACAGTAAGCGGTCATCGATCCACGAACAAGAGGGGCAACACAAAAAAGTTTGGTATATTTGGAACGCGTTCGGAATACTGTGCTGGGTATTTTGATTCGGAAAATCTGAGGCGAGATACCAAGACGATGTGTGGATACCGAAACAGGATTCACATTGAGGATAAAATATAACTATAATTGGCTTAGAACAGTCTTGTGCCCGGTCGTCTCCATCTCCAACGCACGCGAGAAGGATAAATGTCTAAAACGCGTAAAATGTCTAATCCAATCTTATTTTGAAATAAAATTAAAAAGAAAAGTGTTAAACAAACTACTAGCAACCACAGAGTTCCACATGTCTACCTACATTTAAAATTCGAACATACCTACGAAGACAAGTGACTTTCAAATCAGTGTTACCTTACCTTTAATAAAAAAATAAACTACCAAACAAAATAGGTATATATTTCTTTAAATAACAAGTGAAAAACGGTTATTTCCATACGTTCTAAACAAGTGACGATAGTTTTAAACATCTTTGTGTGCGTGCGTGTCACACGCAATTATAACTGTTAATCGAATTGAAAATAATAACATCTCTAAACAAATGCCTATAAACGAAAGTACTTTGTACAAAATAATCAGATTGCTATTATTACAGTACGTATCAGACAAGTGACTGTCGATTCAAATACTTGTGTGTGTGTGTGTGTTATTTGAAATAAGATCTATTTGAATTGAATTTTGTGGGAAAACTCTTTGGAAACTTTAAATTGGAACAATTGACATACGATAATTTTGAAACATATATTCAGTAGGTATCAAAAATAAGTGACGACAATTCTTTGCAGTATAGTGATTGTGTTACATACATTAGATGAAATTATACACCATTTGCAATGATTATTTAAAACTATAAATATTAAGTAATAGAAATTATGTGGAAAGTGAATATGTGGATATCATCTAAATATATAGGCAATAAATCCAGTATATTTAATTAAAATAACCTATTCAAGTATTAAATAATAAAAATGCAATCTTTTGATATAGAATCTAGTTCAATAACGAAGGTAACGAAAATAGGCCTTACACTCCTATTAATAAAGACTATAGGACACACATTGTTTGTGCTGCACCATATTTTTACTGCAGCAGCTGGAAGCATGCTATGCGCTTACGGATTTGAAAATAATATAACTAGTATTGTCAATTCGTGTAACACAGGATACATATTTGCTACCAATTGGAATTTCGTAAGTATTTCTTTTTATTGGAATTACTAAGTAAGAAAAAAAACTAAAAAGTTTTGTAACGCAAATTTTGTTCGGAACAAAATTTGCTTAAAAAATTTTTTTTGAACATTTTACTAAGTAAGAAGTTAGTAGTAAGACCTTTGTAGGTACTGTCTCCGTGCTTCGGAAGGCATGTAAAGCCGTTGGTAACGGGGCTGACGGCTGCATTAGCAGTCGTTCGATAACAACCACCGCAATGGGCCCGCGTGGTGGTTTATGGCCCGTTCTCCCTATCCATCCATAGGGAAGGCTCGTTCCCCAGCAGTGGGGACAAAATGAGTTGATGATGATCATGATGATGACTGTCTCAGAGTTGGGCAAAAGCCTCCATCATTGAAAAGAAGTCATCACTACTTAAAGGGCTTTACCAAATGAGGGTTCATCATCATCATCATCAGCCCATTTTTATCCCCACTGCTTTATTTATTTATTTATTTATTTATAGAAACCAACAGCATATTACAATTTATACTTATGCTACTGACAATTACAATGAGTAAAGCCAATTACAGGTTTCTGCATCTACATTTTTTTTTTTTTAATTCTGTAGTAATGAGAAGGTCACATACTTCTAACAAAATAAACCTAGTAAAAATTTTCCTAATCTAGAACTATTAACTACGAAATTAGCCAGTCATCGAACGCTGCTATTTATTTAGGGCTTTGATTATGTTTTTTTTAAAGTTCAATTTGGACATGAAGAAAACATCTTCCTTGCTAAAAAGAGTATTATAAGTGCGTGCAATGCGCGTTAGGACAGCGTTACTGGAGTACTTGGTGGAATGACTTGGAACGTGCAACAGAGGTGTGTGTCGAGTACGACGAGAAGGGACACGATATGCTACTTTAGACACTAATTGCGGACAGTCAACGCGATTTCGAATAATGTCAAACAATAAAGACATATCAAATAAATAAATATATTACCACAGTCTATCTAACCTCCTATTACTATGGGTTGTAAATCGGCAATAATATTTTTTTCAGAAAAGTATTCAAGAATTTCTGTCTATAGCGACTTATATCTCGCACACGTGTTCTTTCGATTGTGATGGTAACTTCACAGTGACGTAATACCGCTGGCATGCAGTTACATCACAAAGTACTAGAAGAATTCAACGAGTCTTCTGGATTCTCGGTAGCTCAGCTGTCAGAGCAAGGACCGGTCATCCAAAGGTCATGGGTTCGGTCCCACTCGTGCTTCCAGAGATTAGTTGATTTGTCCTAGTAAATTTTATATATCGTAACTACAGCATAGCATTAAAAATGCAAAAAGGAGATCGTCGTTTTTCGCTCCAGACCCAACAAACATATGACATAAATAACAAATTATTAAAGCAACTTTCGCTAAGGTCAGTCATCGGATGGGTGACCAAAAATGTATCATCTCGAGCTCCTCCGTGCTTCGGAAGGCACGTAGAGCCGACGATCCCGGCTACATTAGCAGTCGTTAACAACCACCAATCCGCACTGGGCCCGCGTGGTGGTTTATGGCCAATTCTCCCTATCCATCCATAGGGAAGGCTCGTGCCCCAGCAGTGGGAACATAAAATGAGCTGATGATGATAATGAACAAATTTAAATACTATTTGCGAATATCTGTATTAAACAGACACTCGGCTTCCACCATTACAAAAATATAAAATAAATAAAAATTGTATAAAACGGGAAAGTAATTGATCGAGCGAGTCACTGTCACACCTTTAACCATCATCTGGTGATGATCACATCATCATCACCAGCTCATTTCATGTCACCCACCACGCGGGCCCAACTCCTTATGTCTCATGATAGCCTGGTACTTCAACCACCTCACGATCTAACCCCAAGTATAGCTCACGCCAGGTACACCTCCTTGTGGGTTATGATAGTCTGGTGCTTTGGACTCTCAGTCTCTTTCTTTTTCTCTCTCTCTCTCTAGCTAATTTTATGCCCCACTGTTGGGCACGAGCCTTCCCTATGAAAGGAAACACTACAAAGAGAATGCACCGTAAACCACCACGCGGGTCCAGTTTGGGCGGTGGTTGTTAACGACTGCTAATGCAGCTTGCCAGTCCGATCTGATCCGAACCCCTCGGAGAACCTACTAGGGTACGGGGAAACGTACTAGTGCATGTTGCTGTAGCCTCTAGAAAACCTCTGAGGGTGCTTCGTTTCGCGCGGCTTGAGGAACTCTTTAAGTTTCTCGCTGCCCCCAAAAAAGCCCGGTGAAGTTGAAAATGATCAGCAATCAGCCTACTCTCTCAAAATAAAGCTTGCCAGACTGCTTTAAGCCTACTGTAACACGTATGAGCTCGAGATTATAAATTTTTGGTCACCCATCCGATGACCGGCCTTTGCAAAAGTTACTTAACCTAAGCAATCGCAGACCGGGCGCGTTAATCACTGCGCTATCGAGCTCTTCTTAAACCATCTATTGCATTATTATTACCACCGAACCACCAACATTGTAATATGTATGTTTTTGTCTATAGTAGATAAAATGATGTCTGGTGATTAGTCTGCTAAGACGATTCTACCCGAAGAATATATAATATAATATAAGTTTGTATGAACTATCGACCTCCATGATTCCAAAGTTGACATTGATATGAATGGGGTTGTCAGCACCAGTAAAGGGAAAGTTACCCGTTTGTTGGGGTAAATTAATGAATTATGGGACCTAAGATTACACATTTTTAAAGTCCCGAAAAAAAACGTGTAAGTAAAATTGTAACATTACCTTACTTTACCAATAATTTACGACGCTTATTTAATTGGTGACCGTGGCACGCAGTTGTATGTTTTTTACTTTGAACGCAGAAGTTAAGTTGTTTTTCACCGTGAATCTGAGGGCACAATCAGCCGTTTGGGTCTGACCGCTGTCGAAATATTTCAGGCGTAAGAACGTGCCTTAGCAGACTCTTGGATGGGTAAAACAATGAATGAATTTTCAAATGTTTAAAATTTAAATAAACCATAAACATTTTTGAACCATAAATTTAAAAAAACTGGTAGTATGATGTCCGCAATCGATTTATCTTGTAGAATTTAGTTTAATATTAAGTTTTTTTTAACAAAAACTTTACAAGTAAGTTTAAAGAGACAAATATCATTAGATTAGTTTGTAATTATATTTTGTTATTATATTCTCCACCTTGGTGAACTGTTTTTTCTGCCATCAAACAATATTTAATATTTTATCTAGAATACTTATATCTTAACCGACCAATATACAGCACTATCAGAAATCAAAATATATAATAATATATAATAATATTTTTTATATTAATATTATAAAGAGGAAAGCTTTGTATTTTTGTATGAATGTTTGCAACTAATAAGCTCAAAAACTACTGAACCGATTTAAAAAATCTTTAACCATTAGAATGCTACATAAGCGCTGAGTAACATAGGCTATTTAAAAAAAAGAAGAAATGTTTAAAAATAAAAGTACACACGTGCGAAGCCGGGGCGGGCCGCTAGTACATAATAATATTGTATATTGCATATTTGCACATAGATGAAATTACTATTTGTGTAAGCGCTAATGATGAGAATGATGATAATGATGATGATGAGCGCTGATACCCTTTAAGTGTTGTTACGCTGAGCAAGTTTTGTTTTAAATATCTTCTTGTGCGCCAATTCTTATAACACAGACTGTATACGAATGCCAATCCATTAATCCATTGCCAATAAAGTATTTGTGCACTTATAAATAAATGATTATTAGGGAGAACTCTTACTGACGCTGGCAACACCGACCATTTTAACCGACCACCGTCTTTCTCAGCAATAAATGAATCAGTCGCCCATAACTATAATTAGTAATTACGGGCGTCTATTAGTTAGTACATTTTTAATTATTTTTAATTAATTATTATTTACCAAAAAATAGTTTTAACAGTACGTGGTTAAAAAAAAAGTGTTATTTTTTTTTAAATAAAAAAAATGGATGTGCCTGTACTATGGAAGGATACAAACATATTCTACAATATACTGTGTTTTTTGATCACGGAGAACGAGAAATTGTTTGATAGGAACGACGCGAAGCTATACTGGCGAACAGTTATGCATATATTCGCTATCATACACCACAATTTCATAGCAGTATACGCCAACAGTTTGGACTTGGCTAATAACCCTGAAGACGAAATAAAGAAGTTGTATACATTTAGACTGGGACTTTTGACCGGTTGGAATTTTGTGAGTACCTACCTACATTTGTGTCTCATTCAGAATAACAATAAAATTGTATAACCGTTTCTTGAAATAAAAATCCTTTATTCAATTTAGGCATATAAATTGCACGTGAACGCCAAGTATTTAGTGCTTAACTTAGTACTTAATCTTAATAAGATCATCATCATCATCAGCTCATTTTATGTCTCCACTTCTGGGGTACGAGCCTTCTTTATAGATGGATAGGGAGGACGGGCCATAAACCACCACGCGGGCCCAGTGCGGGTTGGTGGTTGTTAACGACTGCTAATGCTGCCGTGACCAACGGCTTAACGTGCCTTCCGAAGCACGGAGGAGCTCGAGATGATAAATTTTTGGTCACCCATCCGATGACCGGCCTTTGCGAAAGTTGCTTAATTTCAGCAATCGCACACCGAGCGCGTTAACCACTGCGTCATCGAGCTCCTCATAAGATAATTAGAATTAAATAAATATAATGCTTCGTTAAATACATATTTGATATAAAACTTTAAAGTTGATGATGAATTTAATATTTTTTCAAGTAAACTATTTAAATAACGCTTTTGAATCGTCTGAAATTATTTATTTAATGATTTTGCTTACCATCCATTCAGTACTAGTATACTAAAGTCTTTAAATTGCATAATGTCAGTTTAATAAACATTAAACAAAAGTTTTACTTTATTAAATTTTCTAATTGATTTGATGAAATTTAAACAGCGTTTGTATAGAAAATCGTTATGTAAAAAGTTTTTTTTAAAATTATGACACAAAAATAGCATTACATACATCAATAACAAATGGCATTAAGTCTAGTTAAGTTAAAAAAATAAAAAAAAACAATAAGTCTTTGAAAAGTAATTGTAATGACTTTATTTAAATAAATTTAAAAATATATGCAGACGTAAGTATATTAAACACCAAATATATATTTATTAAAACTAAAACATAAAATTTGATAATCGTGCTTACAAATTAAATTCATGAAACTTAGATATCAAAATAAATGGTTAAATACCAGACTTTCCACATAAGAAATTTTAAGTTTAAGAAAGTTTCCTAAAATTCAATTTTAAGCGTTAAACAGTTTTTTTTTATTTTTAAATATATTAATTCTTACATATAAAAGTAATAATACTTATACTTAAATATTACATACATTAAATTTTGCTACTTCTTACCTGACTGCGTCAGAAGAAGGGTTATGTTTTTCGATTGTATGTAGGATGTATGTATCTATGTATGTTTGTATGTATGTGTGTATGTATGTATGTATGTATGTATGTATGTATGTATGTATGTATGTATGTATGTATGTATGTATGTATGTATGTATGTATGTATGTATGTATGTATGTATGTACGTATGTACGTATGTATGTATGTATGAATGTATGTATGTATGTATGTATGTATGTATGTATGTATGTATGTATGTATGTATGTATGTATGTATGTATGTATGTATGTATGTATGTATGTATGTATGTATGTATGTATGTATGTATGTATGTATGTATGTATGTATGTATGTATGTATGTATGTATGTATGTATGTATGTATGTATGTATGTATGTACGTATGTACGTATGTATGTATGTATGAATGTATGTATGTATGTATGTATGTATGTATGTATGTATGTATGTATGTATGTATGTATGTATGTATGTATGTATGTATGTATGTATGTATGTATGTATGTATGTATGTATGTATGTATGTATGTATGTATGTATGTATGTATGTATGTATGTATGTATGTACGTATGTACGTATGTATGTATGTATGAATGTATGTATGTATGTATGTATGTATGTATGTATGTATGTATGTATGTATGTATGTATGTATGTATGTATGTATGTATGTATGTATGTATGTATGTATGTATGTATGTATGTATGTATGTATGTATGTATGTATGTATGTATGTATGTATGTATGTATGTATGTATGTATGTATGTATGTATGTATGTATGTATGTATGTATGTATGTATGTATGTACGTATGTACGTATGTATGTATGTATGAATGTATGTATGTATGTATGTATGTATGTATGTATGTATGTATGTATGTATGTATGTATGTATGTATGTATGTATGTATGTATGTATGTATGTATGTATGTATGTATGTATGTATGTATGTATGTATGTATGTATGTATGTATGTATGTATGTATGTATGTATGTATGTATGTACGTATGTACGTATGTATGTATGTATGAATGTATATATGTATGTCTGTTTCTTTGGCACGCCCTAGTACTTACACTCAAAAGTACTAGACGTCAAGAGTTTCGTTTTTACGCGTTAATCAGATTATTGACAATTGGTGTATGCACTATGACTTTGCTATTTAAAAGATATAATTATTTATGTAGGTTTTTATGCATGTTTAAAAAAAAATAATTCTGCAATCCTTCTCTATATAAACTACAAGTGTGCGAAATTTCATACTCCTCCGTCCGCGCAATTTTCGTAAAAAAAGGGTACAAAGTTTTTGCTTCACGTATTAATATATAGATAATGTTATTCTTAATTAACTCCCGTATAGTTAAATGTAATTATTGTTTAATTATCTTTATCATTGAGACCTGATTAAAATTAATTTATTAGTTTGGCTGTTAAGTAATAATTTGTGATAAGACGCAATACCAGACAGAGTCCTTAGAACCGAGTCATGTTACAAATATGATAAAATCCAATATATTCAATAGTGTTTATTTGTGTATGTAAAGTCATATCCATATTTATGATTACGGTTATATATTTATTTCACATTAGGAGCTCGATGACGCAGTGGTTAACGCGCCCGGTCTGCGAGTGCTGAGGTTAAGCAACTTTCGCAAAGGCCGGTCATCGGATGGGTGACCAAAAATTTGTCATCTCGAGCTCCTCCGTGCTTCGGAAGGCACGTAAAGCCGTTGGTCTTGGCTACATTAGCACTCGTTAACAACCACAACCAATCCGCACTGGGCCCGCGTGGTGGTTTATGGCCCGTTCTCCCTATCCATCTATAGGAAAGGCTCGTGCCCCAGCAGTGGGGACATAAAATGAGCTGATGATGATGATGATGATAATTTTACACAAATTTTGTTGCGAACAAATTACAATTAACAAAAAGACAAAGTGTTGAAAAAGTTTATTATTTTTTTCATATTCCTATATTTGGTAATTATCGTAATATTCTACTTTAAAATAACCTTATGATGATATCTTTTAAGAATCTTCTAAAAATTAATTAGAAAAATGGCACCTATTAATAGAATTACAATTGAATACAAATATTTTTTTTTTTGTAAATCACAAGTATACGATGTACTTACACATTAAAGTGTAATTTTAATTGAAATTAAATGAAACATACGTTATTCAGTTTAGACACAATAATGCATTTACATACGTCGAGCACATGTCTTAAAGATAAAAATATATAAATTAATACGAGTACACACACTAATAGCAATAAAATATTATTTAATAATTTATATATATATTTAACGTGTTCTACTGCGATGCCATTGGAATCAGAACCAGAATATTTATAATGCTTCGAATGCGAATAAAAATCATTTTCCTTACGGCGTTTCTACGCTAAAACATTTCATAACAAAACATAAGAAAAGCCACATGCCACTAACTAGTCTATATCTATACTACTATATAAATCTGTAGGCTCTGTCTGTATGCAATTTTACATACAAATTTTCATCAAGATCGGTCAAGGTCCTTCCTAATAAGTCTATTTTAGTTTATGCATGTCGTGGCAACCTCTAATTAAGACAGCGCCTTAGAATGTAACCCAATATCTGTTGTTTTATAAATGTACATGGTGTTTGTTTTGTTGGTTGTCCTTAAATAAATAAATAAATAAATAAGTCGTTTTTGATGATAATTTATATATAATAAGAACATGAGATTGTGCAAATGACAGGCTATATAATATGATGTTGGTAAACCTAATAATTATTTTATTTAGCATTCATTGATCCATTATTTTCGCACAGCGAAGCGGGCGCGTGACGGTTAGTCTATTATATAAGGTCACTTTTTATCAACTGCAAATATTTTGACAAAACATCTAATTATATCAAAGAAATAAGGTCCTAGCATTTAAAAAAAAAATCAGGCTCGTTTTTTTTTAACTTTTCCTGACACAAAAATTGTAATATTTTTAAGAGCGGCCTCTTTGTCGGCTCTTTTGATTGAAACTAGGGGCACGTGTAAGCGGTGAAGGCATTGCGGCCTCTCTGTTTCGGCTCCTTTGAATTGAAACTACCGAAAGTGCTTTTTATTTTTCTATTTAATCGAAATGTCTTTTGGCGTTTTTCTTGAAAACTAGCGTATAAAAATTTAAGGTTTTTGTATAAAAATAGTTTATATATGTTGTTGAATTTATCCTCAAAATATCTGCAGTTGATAAAAAGTAACCTTATATCTATACTTTCTTGATTGTGTTTGTTTGTTTGTGAAGGGTAAACTCTGGAACTACTGGTCCAATTCCAAAAAATCTTTCACTGATATTATGCTACATTCCTTGCAAGTAACATAGGCGATACAATTTTATATTAAAAAAGAGTTTCTTTTTAAAATTTTAAATCTACACGGACGCAAGTAAAGTGCTAGTTGTTTTTAAAGGAACTCCAAACGATTTATCAGTAATTAGTGTACGTATCGATAACGAGCACGTTCCGATCCGGATGTCTGTATGTCTGTGTAGTTATCATGTCAATGACACAAATACAAGTCTGTGATATTATCTAGCTAGACTAATATTTAAAATTTGATGACCTCCATAGCGTAGTGGCTTGCACGCCGGACTTTGGGTAGCGCTGTCTTTGAGGTGCCAGGTTCGATCCCGGTCGGATCAATTTTGAAAACGAACTTTTTAAGAGGAAAGAGGCTTTTCTTTAATTTTTAATGAAAAAAGTAATTAAATCGGTCCAGTTTTGGAGGAGTAATCAGGGGACTACGAAACGTTGATTTTGTCTACTTTTCATATAATCAGTCGACCTTAGTGTTTCCTCTTAACAATATTGTGTCGGGTCTGGGTGGTTGTGGTACCGTCGTTGGTTCTGATTTCCATAAAACGAGTGCTTTTAGCTACTGCTGGACATGCTCTTTCTACATAATGTCTGCCATAATGCTATAGATAACACCGAGCTCACGGAACTGTTCTTAAGGCTGCAAGCTCCTAAGGTCCGTACTAGACATACGTCTTTGTTTCACGTACCGCTTGCACATACAAATTACTATCAAAACTCTGTCGTCTGTCGTACGCAAAATTTTTATAATAAACACTTTTGCTCAGTGGACCTATTCCATAATAATAATAAAGGTACATTTAAAAAATTAATTGTTGATATACTTAATAACAAGTGAAAAGGTAGAATAAAGTATAATATAAGTTATAATTAAGTATTCAGACTCACACACACACACACACACTCACACACACACACACACACATCACTCACACCAAGCACACGGATATAAACTGCTCTCAATTAATTTAAACAAAGTAAAACTGTAATTGGCTGTATTATCTAGAATTAAGTCTATTTATGTTATAAAAGAGCTGTGGTTTTTGTTAAATAAATAAAATAAAAATAAAATACTTACCTTGGGATCAGAACAACGTATGTGATGTTGTCTCTTAAAAAAAAAATTTTTTTGCTTGTATAACTCGGTTTGGTTGGTGGTAGAACTTGTTTGTCCACCTGGCTAGCTACCACCATATTATTTATGTATTTTAAAAGGCACAGCTGCAGATTACAATATAATCTTATATTAACTAAATATTTTTACTATTTTAATATTTGCTATTAGGTATATGTAGTCACAAGATAAAATTTTGATAGAAAATATCATCCAGTCCCATGAAGCTTGAGATGGAATGGAACCCACGTCCCTTGGATTATCGGTCCAATTTACAAAATGGCGCGCACTTGCGCGCTTCCCCGTCTTCCTGTTACACTGTTACACATACTTCCGTCCCATTTCACAAAATCACTCCAACAAATTGCTTATATAGAAAGCGGGCGGAAAGATGTTACACATCAAAAATATACAATGTTTTATTTCTTACAAACTTACCATTTTAATTAAAAATATTCATTAATTTAAGAATAAGAATGTGACAGAATAATATTTATTTGTTCTCTTTCAAATCTACTATACTACATATACTACATTAAGGTGCGTCCAGACTATATGACAAAACATGTTACATCGCATGGTTATGTTGCATGTTTTATTAGTGTGGACGATAAGTGACAATAAAACAAACTTATACTTCTAAAGTATGACATGATACAAAATTAGTTTTGTAACATAAGTTATATAGGACCCACCTTAAGGCGAAGGGTAAGGCACACTAGCGCCACCAATTGATAATTTGACAATTACTAACGGACCAGATCTTTTTTTAAACATTGCGTACCGTCCGACAACAGGAAAGCATCCATAGTATCTATTTAATAATTGTGCACTACTTTTTGTTGCGTGGTTTATTCACAAAACGAGCTATCGCATTTATTCACACACAATGGCCACTGTTGAAGTTAGCGAATAAATACAAAAACAAACCTAAAAGTTGTGCACAATTATTAAATAATAGATGTTTGCCTAGTGTCGGAAGGTCCGCAATGTTTGAAAAAATCCAGTTTAGCAGTTATCAAATTAAATCCATTGGCGGCGCTAGTGTGCCTTAACCTTCGCCTTAAAAAATCTTTAATCTAAATTTTTCATGAAATCTTTTCTATAAACTTACACTTAGAAAATTTCATAAAAATTATCTGATTTTGTTGAAAGAATTAAAACTTTTAAATTTGAAACGTAAATTGGCTCATAACTTACAACATATTACAATTATCAAATTAGTTTTTAAATTTATATTTATTGGTAATCAAGCCCTATACTCCAATTTTTGTTGTTATCACCAAAGGTCATTGGAGTTCAAAGGGTGGACACGTGTCTGTTATCATAACATATATGCTTACATTTAGGGCAAGAGTATTATAGAAAAACTTTTAATATTTAAAATAAAAAGGCATCCGTTGAGTGCGATGGCGCAGCGGTTAACGCGCCCGGTCTGCAAGTAACTTGTAAATAAGAAACACTATAGCACAGTATATAAATAAGCTAAATACTGTGACTATATCTTGTAATTTTGAAGTGTATCAATGCATTGTTTAGGTGTATGTTTTTGCTAGCTGTCTTTAAGGGGGTGCAGCGCGGACGCAAAACTGCGAGTTTCAAGTTTCTTTATGATAGCGAGCGAGCGGCGCGTGGCAGTGGTGTGACAACGGCGCACGACAAGAATACGCACGCACACTAATATCTGTACAGAGTAGGCTGGTGATTTAATTAGAGCAATGTTTACTTTCGTAAAATCATAGGCGTTTGGGTAAAAAATAATAAAAGTCTTAATATTTTCATATTAATGTTTTTTAATTGAAAAATGAGGCAACAGTTGAGACATGAGACATTTAGATTAGAGGATCGGGCGGGGGGAATTGAGGCAGGCCGAGCGCATTGCCAGACGGCCACCGAGTAATCAAAGAGAAATTATAGCTAATGAATGCTTCTAATTTATCTGTATCGTTGTTCGTTATATTTTACCAACAGCGTGGTCTGATTTTCCAGGTCAAATGAACGATAACCTGCGTAAAGTAGTAATGAGGGTTTGATTGTGGCATCTTCACTGTAATATAATATAACAATAATATACAATTCAATGTCTATAGGAATTTATTTAATAGCAACACTTACAATTACATTGAACACATGAAAAAAGTAATAAAAACAACAATAGGGTTTTTGACAACAATGAAAATATAGATCAAACTGCTGTTTTTTTTAAACCAATTTATCCAGCACATAATTTTAAAATAAGTATAATTTTTATAAAAAATAATTTATAAAATAATTAAATTTTTATGATTGACCACGTGATCGGAATCGCACGGGATTGGTCACGTGATGTCGTGACGTCATTTGCAAGCAAATCAAAGATGTCGCTCGAAGTTTTGTACGGTGTGGATTTGACAGCTAACAGTTTGTTTACATGCAACTGACGTCACGACATCACGGGACCTGCATGCATCGTTTTGGCAGCTATTTTATTCCTTTGAATTTTAATGGCGATTTTCATAAAAAATAAAGAAATTCACAACGAATTAATTACATTGCAATAATGAACCATTACACATATTTTTTTTAAACTGTCAAATACCCTATTGTTCTGTTATTCATTAATCAATATCATATTCAATAATACAATAATATAATACTTACTCAATAATATATTAAATTTCCTTTGTTTATGCTATTATTAGTATGTATGTGTATTATAAATATTTAAATAAGTTTATTTTAGTTTTTGCAGGAGGTACACATGAAGGTACACATAAGGAAACGTTATAAGTAATTCTACCATTACTTATAACGTTTCCTTTTGCGGGCCTGCTAGAAGATATTTCAGACCTGAAATAAGCAGGGCCCGTGTAGTGCATTCACCCGTAGAGATTATTTTGTTACCCTTTTATGTGTACATAAACTTGTAAATCAATTATATATAATGATGACTAATAATTTACATATAAAATAAATCTATAAAATAATATGAATTTAAAATAATAATTGAAGATATAATTGCGTTTTAAATGACATTTTATGACACAAAGGAGGCTCAATCCCAATAAAACCGTCACTACTTGTTAAGGCGAAGGGTAAGGCACACTAGCGCCGCTAATGGATTTAATTTGATAACTGCTAAACTGGATTTTTATTCAAACATTGCGGACTTTCCGACACTAGGCAAACATGTATTATTTAATAATTGTGCACTACTCCTAGGTTTGTTTTTGTATTCATTCGCTAACACCAAAAGTGGCCATTGTTTGTGAATAAATGCGATAGCCCGTTTTGTGAAGAAACCACGCAACAAAAAGTAGTGCACAATTATTAAATAAATACTATGGATGCTTTCCTGTTATCGGACGGTACGCAATGTTTGAAAAAAGATCCGGTCCGTTAGTAATTGTCAAATTATCAGTTGGTGGCGCTAGTGTGCCTTACCCTTCGCCTTAAACGGTTAGCAAAGTATTCGTATTTTTGTTAGCAAAGAAATGCTAGTTGGGCTGCAAAAAGCTAGTTGGGCAGCAACTTATGGTCAGCAAATATTTCTAAATCAGTCTGCAATGTATGTCATTCTAAACAGCAGTCTTATGCCGCTCCCCCCTTCCGTGACTGACCTTCGCTACGCAGCGCTTCGCTCGGGAATTTTTATTTTAACATAACCTAACCAACTGTAAGGATTTCTTATGTTGACCGATTGTATAATTCTGCTGACCTAATATTTATTTTGTAATACAAATAAATTATTTCCTTTATTATGTGTATGTACGTATGTAAGGTATTTAATATTATGGGCTATGTAATTTACCATCACGGATCACCATCATCATCACCATCCCAGCCGAAAGGCGTCCACTGCTAGACAAAGGCCTCCCCAAGGATCTAAACAACGACCGATTTGTACAGCCCACGTCATCACGAATAAATAAAATACTCTATTGACACTCGTGTCTCTTGTTCCAGTGTTTCCAGACACTCTTCCTGTTCCTGGCACTCACCCATGACATACTGGAATGGATGAACAAGCAGGATTCCTCCCGCGCCAAGAAGATCGCCTACTGGAGGGATATCGTGTTCAACTCACTGGTGATGCCTTATACGCTGGTGAGTAGACGCAGGAAATATTTTAGTTAAGAAAGTTTTATTGATATCAGTTGGAAAAATTGTAAGTGGGATTTCGAGATTTTTTAGCCAGTCTTCTATTCATTTTTTTATTCCTCTCCTCTCGAAAATATATAAAAATAAATGAATAAATATATATAAACAATACTCCAAATTGTAAATATATAATTAGCATTAGAATTTGCGTAAAATGTAGGTATACCCAAAGTTGGATAATTTAAACGTTTTTTTATTTCCATTTTCATTTCTAAAATTACTACCCGACCCTCAGATTATATGGATATTAAGATCAAAGAACGTAATTTACTTTCATTAATTGTTGATTGTGTCTAATGGGTTCTTATTATCAATTTTTTTTATTGAGCGAAAAACAGTACTCAACCCGTTGTGTTAAACTAACAATTTTGTGAAATTCGTGTTAAGGCGAAAGGTAAGGCACACTAGCGCCGCTAATGGATTTAATTTGATAACTGCTAAACTGGATTTTTTTTCAAACATTGCGGACCTTCCGACACTAGGCAAACATCTATTATTTAATAATTGTGCACTACTTTTAGGTTGGTTTTTGTATTCATTCGCTAACACCAACAGTGGCCATTGTTTGTGAATAAATTCTATAGCCCGTTTTGTGAATAAACCACGCAACAAAAAGTAGTGCACAATTATTAAATAAATACTATGGATGCTTTCCTGTTGTCGGACGGTACGCAATGTTTAAAAAAGATCCGGTCCGTAAGTAATTGTCAAATTATCAATTGGTGGCGCTAGTGTGCCTTACCCTTCGCTTTAAGTGTTATGGCATTTATAAAAACCGCCCGTAACGCGTAGTGGCAAACACAGAAAGACCACAAAACGAGATTTATTGGACTTTAATACTATCTACTAATTTCACCCATTTTCATCATCATAATCATCAGCTCATTTTATGTCCCCACTGCTGGGGCACGAGCCTTCCCTATGGATGGGAGAACAGGTCATAAACCACTATGCGGGCCCAGTGGTCTGGTGGTCGTTAACGACTGGGAATGCAGCTGGACTAACAGCTTTACGTACCTTCCGAAGCGCGGAGGAGCTCGAGATGATACATTTTTGGTCACCTTACCACTCGGTAATCGCCACTGCACCATCGAGGAACTCAATGACGCAGTGGCGATTACCCCATCTATTGTGCAATTAATATTAAAATAAATATAAAAATCATAATAATAACTTTTATTTACAGTTCGTCACTTCCATGTTTTGGGTGCTCTACTGGATCGACCGTGAGCTGGTCTTCCCCCAGATCTACGACTCCATAGTGCCCTGGTGGTTCAATCACTGCGTCCACACCAACATAGCTGTGGTGATCCTCGTGGAAACACTCCTGACTCCACGAAAGCAACCCACCAACAGAAAAATAGAACTGATCTTCAATAGCATTGTTAGTTTTGGATATGCCATTGTGTAAGTATCCTCTTAGATGTAATTTGCTTACGAGTATAACCCTTTTTCTTATTTCTCACCGTTATCCAACCAATGTGGAGTGTAGGTCTCTTCCACTATCCGGTCTTACACCTTCCTCATCCAACTCTTCCCCGCTACCTTGATAAGGTCGTCAGTCCATCGCAATGGTTGCCTGTCTACGTTTCTGTGCCCCACTCTATGTCTACTAACCCACTGCTGGGCAAAGCCTCCGTCAAAAGTCACATTACTATCGTGATCCTGGTAGAAACACTCCTGACTCCACGAAAGCAGTCAACTACCAAAAGGCTGTAGCTGATCTTTAAAAGCATTATTGTTTTTAGATATGGTATTGTGTAAGTATACTGTGTCGGGTAGACACGTACATCACTAGCTCATTTCATGTCCCTACTGCTGAGACACGAGCCTTCCCTATGGATGAAAGCATCATAGTGAGAACGGGCCGTCAACCACCACGCGGGCCCAGTGCGGATTGGTGGTTATAAACGACTGCTAATGCAGCCGGGACCAACGGTTTTACGTTCCTTTCAAAGCACGGAGGAACTCAGGAAGATACATTTTTGGTCACCCATCCGATGACCGGCCTTTGCCAAAATTACTTTTCTTCTGGGCGCGTTAGCGTTCCGTGTAAATATAGAAAATAATAAATCGCAACTATAAATAAAATAAAGCAATAAACTAACATTCCCTTCTCTTTGTTTCCAGATACTATTCAATCCATTACTTCACCAACCGTTGGTTATACAACGTATTCGGGGTCATGAACTGGTGGCAGGTCTGCTTATACCAGTTGCTGATCTGGTTTTGCAGCTACATGTTCTACTTCATCCATTTCCCCATCAATAGGCTGGTCCACGGCTGTGATGTCGACGAAAAGACCATAGAAGACCGAGTAGACCAAGTGGAATGCACTGAAGGAATAGAAGACAAGACAGATTCTAACGGAGTAACGAAGAGTCTAGAAATTGGTGCCATGCAGAAGACCAACCCAGGTTTCGAGCCATTCTCATCAGACAACTGGAGTTTGAAATACAGATCTTTGAGAGATAAATTTGAGAATTCTAGGTTATGAGGTTAATTGTTAAGCTTTGGTTAAGTAGTCTAGATTTTTCGAGCGAACTCTTGAGTACTTGATGTTGCCAAAATGTTTGATATGTCTCTGGCGCTCCGCACACAGAGATTATTAACTCAGTTGAAGAAACTATCAACTTGGTTGAAGAAATTATCAATTGTGTTGAAGAAACTATCAACCGAGTTGAAGAAACTATCAGTTGAGTTGAATAAACTATCAACTGGGTTGAAGAAACTATCAACTGAGTTGAAGAAACTATCAACTGAGTTGAAGAGACTATCAACTGAGTTGAAGAGACTATCAACTGAGTTGAACAGACTATCAACTTTTAAAAATTTCTCGTTAAAGGTTGCCAATTGCAGCAACAGTTTATAGATGCCACAATTCTGGATAAACTTTTCAAATCCATAGTCGACACTCAGTGTTTGCCATTTGGGGAAACTAGCAACTAGTATTTATACAGTAGCTAGTTGCAGCTACTGAAAACTATAGTCGATTATCGAAACTCGCAACTACAGTTGCTATATCTGCGCAATTTCTTTAGGTTATATGAAAACATCTAGCCGCAAGTTGCCTGTTGCCAAAACACGGAGATCAAGGTAGCTCTGTCTGCGAAGCGCCTGATACGTTAAACGTAGAGTATATTTAACTGCCGCATTTAGAGATAGCAGGTATTTTTATGACACCTCGCTGGCAACCGTGTAAACGAGATGGTCATGAGGTTCCGTTTCCGTGAGATCTTATGTGCGTTGCTGGAGCGCGGTATTCTGGGGTCTCCTTTTAGTGGTCATAGTGTTAGACAAAGTTTTCGTCGCCAAAACATAATATAGAATAAGAATAATTGTTATTAACAGCATTTTATTATCATGTTTTTTGTTGTGTGTATGTGTGATCACGGATCTACAGGGTGCGAGTTTCGTTCACCATTTTGTATGGCGAGAATTTGTGAGGCAAAATTTTAACTCTTTTCGTATGTCGCCAGGAGGCGCTGCTTCAATGCCATACTAATTTTTGTTTTCGTAAACGTAATCGAATGAATACGGAAAGTAAACAAAACTAGCACTAGGCTGTGTTTGTACCCTGAAGTTATTGCGGGTAGGTGATTATGAGAAGACAAAGCGATCTACCTTTCTGCGCTCGATACTTGTACCACTGTCTCCTAAGTCACTATTCACTCGAACTTGTTCTCGACAAATTAATAATTATTGTTATGTAAGTGACCATGATGGTTTAAATAATTATCTTCTATTTATATAAAATTCTCTCGTCACATGTCAGTTGCCATACTCCTCTGAAACGGCTAGATCGATTTTTATGAAATTTTGAAGTGAAAACTTCTATAGCGGCGTTGTGCACTTTTTTTGGAATGGGTAAAAAATGTTAAACTCGCGTCAGGACACGTGACCTGATCGAAAATTCGTAAGACGGATGGAGAGTAGACAGCTGGCGCGGCGTAATATAATTTTTTAATATAACTTAATATAACTTTTTAATGTAATATAAATTGTCATGTTTGTGTACGATAGCCCAATAAATAAATATTGTATTCTACCACATAAATGAGAGTACTTTTATACTGATAATTAAAGCAATTCGTGCAAAATTATTCCCTAACCATTCCAAAATATCAAAAATGCACAACGTTAATATTCAAGTTTTCACTTCTGCCGGCACTCCCAGAGTGCAACCCGTCGTTTTTTACATGTATAATCGGTAGGTATGAGAAATAGTCGTAAAGTATATTTCATACCGCTAAGTGATCAGGCTGTCCCCAGAGTTTAAAACAAATGTATATGGCAGAATAACGTTTGCCGGGTCATCTAGTATAATATAGATTTTTTTAAAGTTTTTACGAAATGTCAGCTAGAAGCAGTAAGGTGGTCTATCTGTATTAAATTGTCGCTCAATTCACAAATCAGTTGATGACACCTATTTCTAATGATTAAAGGTTATAAGTGTCAATTACTGGTGACTGACGAAAACTAGTGCCACCCTACAATGTAAAACGATAAAGTCCAGCATCTTTAATTGTAAAGCCTTTGAAATTAAGGCTTTAAGGCGTCGTAAAAGTATTGATGTTTCTAAATGCGGTAGCTACTTACGTGAACATAGCAAACGGCACTAAAACATTCCAAACTGATTTAACATGGCATTAATAATAAACGTGTAGGTAAGTATATTGTGTGGGAATATACGTAGGAATACACACTTCAAACGCAACCATGTAAAATATTGAATTCTATATAATAATCTTTAAAAATGTCGATAAAAGAATTGTCAGAAATGGATTAATCAATAATAATTGTAGGTGATTAATAAAAATGTTATGTAGGTATATAAATATTTAAAAAAATCAATTATTATTATTATTATTATTATTAAAGAAGTCATTAAGATTATTGTGGCGTTTATTTTGTGTATCTTTTCTTATTATATTCTATATAGCATTTCGCTATTACATAAACTGGAAAGTAATTAATGGAACATATTTTATATATTGTTATATTAATTACTTTGTTGTTTTATTGCAAAATAGATGGAGACACTAGCACTCTCCGTAAACAGAAAAGTTAAATAAAACATCACTTTTGAAGATTTCACAACATAAAAAAAAGTGTCCCTGTAATCAGAAATCCTTAGTATTCTCATTTCTCTACGACGTATATAAGTAAGTAAATAAGTAGCCTATAACTATCCCACTGCTGGGCAAAGGTCTCCATCATTGACATCGAATCATCACTACAATGATGGTCGGTGGTCGGCCGGTGGTCCCGGCTGCATCAGCAGTCGTTAACGACCACTAATCCGCACTGGTGGGTTACTCTTGAAACACAATTGCAATAATCAATTTCCAATCCCAAATCTAAAAAATTCAAATGGCACTCTTAAAAACGATAATAGCGCTACATTGGAATTAAATTGCGTGGAAATTGAGTGAACAAATTATTATCGAGATGGGGCGTTCCGAAATTGCGAAACTTATCCCAATATCGATACATATTAATCGCATTGGAATTGTATTGAGATTGAGTTTGCGTCAAGAGTAGCCTACCTGTTTGGTGGACCATTAATAAAAAATAAAAAAATAAAAAAATCCTGAGTTTACTGCCCAGTTTAATGTGTTAAGACTTTACTGGGCTACTGTGGACCCCTGATACACATGCTACGGAACCCTAAGGGGTTTGTGGTCTCCACTTTAAGAAACCCTGAGGTGAGGTGAAAGTGCACTTCACTAGGAATAAACCATTGAGAAATTGATTATCTTACATGTAACAGATGTATTACCGCAATCTTGCTAATATTGTTATTAAGGCGATAGATTTTGACAGGAAGAAAGAAAGAAGAAAAGACATTTATTGGAGTCACATAACAAAACACACAATTAAACATACAGCATGTAACAAAAAGAATATAAAATAATTTGAAAAAAGACAAAGTGTTGAAAAAATTTCTATCGTAAATGCTATCGTAGCATAGTTGGCAGTGCGCCTGACCCGGCATGTCATGGGGTGCGGGTTCGAATCCCGCTCGTGGAATTTTTTCAACACTTTGTCTTTTTAGGGTTCCGTTCCCAAAGGGTAAAACGGGACCCTATTACTAAGAATCCGCCGTCCGTCCGTCTGTCTGTCTGTCTGTCCGTCTGTCACCAGGCTGTATCTCATGAACCGTGATAGTTAGACAGTTGAAATTTACACTAAAAAACAGAATAAAATAAATATTTAAGGGGGGCTCCAATACAACAAACGTGATTTTTTGCTCGTTTTTGCTTGTTTTTGCTCCACATTGATAACGGCAAATAACAGGTACAAACTTGAAATATTTTTATAGATAATGGTACGGAATCTTTCGTGAGCGAGTCCGATTCGCATTTGGCCGGATTTTTCAAATTGTAATTTGTTCGCGACAATATTTGCGTAAAATTATATGTAAATAATACAAAAAATTATGTGATTTTAGATATTTCATCATCATCATCAGCCCCTCCCGACCCACTGCTGGGCAGCTTTCCTATATTTATGACTAGCTGTGCCCAGCGGTTTCACCCGCGTTAATTAGCGACTGTTCCACACTTATTAGTCATAGCGTGATGTAATATAGCCTATAGTCTTCCTCAATAAATGGACTATTCAACACAAAAATAATTTTTCAATTCGAACCAGTAGTTCCTGAGATTAGCGCGTTCAAACAAACAAACAAATAAACAAACTCTTCAGCTTTATAATATTAGTATAGATAGATGAAATTCTTATCCATTGAGGAATGGGTCATCATCATCAGCCTACACACGTCCACTGCTGGCCATAGGTCTCTCCTTGTGCAAGACACCGAGCACGATTCGCGGCTACTCTCATCCAGCTCTTGCCAGCCATCTTGCGAATATTTTCGCTCCACCTAGTCTGAGGGCGTCCTACACTACGTTTGCCGATACGCGGTATCCACTCGAGAACTCATTTTCACCATCGATTATCGGTTCTGCGACTCATATTGCCGGAATAAATAAAAACAACAAAAGAATTATAAAATTTTCTGTATTAAAAATTCCACCTTACATCTAACAGTTATTTAAAATTAAATTGTTCTCATTATATTTATAAAAATTTACATTTTGACTTCGCCGGTGCTGTCGAACACAATTTTTGGAACGCACTAAGTATATTTAAATAATTTTGGCCGTATATAATTAAAATATTTTATATAAATAAACAAAACGAAAATTTTTTTTTATTGTATTTTTTGTTTTCAAAATTTTGTTTGACAGTACGGTTGCCAAGGGTAACCTTTGAAAAATTCGACTCTTAAGATATAAAAAGGGGTAACTTAGAGTATTAATTATTATTTTACAGATATTTCTTATAAGTACGTATGCTGGCAGCACAAAGACTTTCGTTGAATTTTTTTTATTTCTTCATTGACACTCGATTAAAAATTAATCAATAATATTTTTTTTTTTGTAAACTCATTCTTATTTTAAATCATATTTTTAAAAAAAGTTGTTCTAAAATGACTACAACATATTTAAAGTAACTACTTTAATGTACCTCTATCTTTTTTTAACAAAAACCTGTAAGGTATACTGTGAAATATTCTTAAGAAGAGCACTAATTTACACAACTTACAGAATTCTAAATTGTTTAGTACTTCAAGTAGGATAGTGGCACCTAGGGTTGCCACCTTTTTTCAGGACGAATAAAGTATTTTTCATTTTGTTAGAACAAAAATAAAGTACATAGCATAAAAAAGAGTATTCATTTATTTGTCCTTAAAAACGTATTTTTTGTTGCTCTTTGCAACATTTAACAAATATTTTGTAACGGTTTATTTAGTCTCATAAGTACTCATAACCAGTAACGAGCCAGTAACAATCAGTTTTTTTGTAAATATAGTATTTTAGCGTACTTTTTTTGGTGTCGTAGATTATAAAGTACGCCTACATGAAAAAGAGGACAATACTCTATTTTAGAGTACGGGTGGCAACCCTAGTGGCACCAGTGTTCGACAGGAACCTAAAATCGTCATCTTTGTTCAATCAATCATTAGAAGTAGGGGTCAGCCACTGATTTGATTGACTTTAGCACCGATAGGAATGTTGATAGCTACAACAAATAATTCGACAACATGAAACAAATAAATGAAATCATGAAACAACAGTTCTTTAAAACATTGACCTATTTTTTATTTGACATATGCATGAATTTCTTTAACCTAAAAAGTTATTAATAAACACTGAATTGACACAACAAAATAGTGACGTCATAATTCACCAGTTCCAAACAATTTCTTTAAAAAAATTTGACTGTTGCCATAAAGCTTCTCTATTGTCTAACCAGTCAACAAATTAATAACTCTGGCTATGATAGTGTGTAGTTTTTAGGCAGGTGATTAGTGTTTTGTACCCAATTGAGTACAGACGCTTCCTAGGTCATCCAGTAAAATTGCAAGGAAAATCTATGTGATTTTTTGGTGCGACGAACACTGGTAGTAGCCAGTAGCCTATGTGCCAGATATTTTTTCTTTCAAAAATATACTTTTACAGGTTTTCATACAACCAATTGACATCTCTCAAAGGTTACCAAAAATCATCACATTCAAAAGTAATTACCTACAACTTGTCTGTAGACTAGTTGCCTGGGGTATCGCTGCACTCCGTCGTCCTGAACCCTTTGCGGGTGTAAGTAAAACGAGTTTGGTGTCCTAATACTAACTTGGGGTCTCCTAACTAATTGGTAATTAGATAATTCTGAAGCCGCGAATTGTGGATCAAGCTGTTGGTAATTATTTCTAAATCTTGAAAAGGTATAATCTCTGTCTGGCACCACGAAACCGCTTGGCACTCTCAAATTGACATTAGGCAAATTCGGAGTGATAGCTTCATTGAGTCTTATGTCAAAATCGCTCTCGATGGAGTCGGCTAGGTTGTGCTTGATAGAAACATCTGGAATTCTGGGTGGTTTTCCCGTGGCTGTGTATGGTTTAGAAATCTCTGGATGCGGAGCGATTTTATGTTTAACTGGGGCATTTGCAACTGTATAATCTGGTTCGTTGCTCAAGACAATGTTCTTGTTCCCCAAATAAGGTTTAATGTAGTCTCCAGGCGACAATGTTGATTCTAATTGGTCTTTTATCGCTTTGTAGTTGTCGTTATATACTCTCAAAACTTTGGTAGCCAAGTTCTTGGCTCTCTCGTCTGGCGAAGCGATCTCATATGTTGTCGTTTCTGGTCGACTCGTTTTCAATTCAGGTGTGTAAGTTTTGATTTCGGGATTGATGGTCAAAGTTTCTGGTTCGTGCGTTTCAACTTCAGGCTTGTGCGTTTTCAATTCTGGCGCACGCGTTTTGATTTCAGGTGGATGCGTTTCGATTTCTGGCAAATGAGTCTTGACTTCTGGCGAGATTGTTTTGATCTCTGGTGCATGCGTCTTAATTTCTGGCAAATAAGTCTTGATTTCTGGTGCATGCGTCTTGATTTCTGGCGAATACGTTTTGATTTCTGGTTGTATCGTCTCAATTTCTGGTTCGTGGGTGTCAGGTTCTTCTGCATCTGTCTTCACTTCTGGCTGTGTAGTAGAAACGGGTGGGACTTTATGTTTCGTTTCGTAATCTATGTCTTCCTCGTCATAGTACTCGTATTCTTCTTCGGGTGCAGTGTATGAAGTTATTGGAACTTTTGTAGGGATTGTAGTAGTTAATCTAGCGGCAGTAGTTGTGAGTCTAGTTGTAGTTGTAGTAGGTGTAGGAGTAGTAGTTGTAGTGGGTGCAGGAGTTGTAGTTGTAGAAGTAGTGGTGGTGGGTTTAGGGGTGGTTTTCGGGGGTGCAGTCATATCTTTGCCGTTGACCGGCTGCAAGCCCCTAGGTAAATAGGGACTACCACCCCTAGACGGTAAAAAAGGACGTTTTACTACTTTGACGTTAGATCTGACGTTCTTTATTCTCGATGTTATATCTTCTTCTGGTTTGGAAGCGACTTTTTTGTCTTTCGGATCGTCGTAGTCATAATAATAGTCGTCTATTGGCGCTTCTTTCACTTTAGTTTGTGGACGTGGTCTCTTATACTGAGGTTCATCGTAGTAATCTTCTTCATAGGTTGGTCTCTTAGTTACTTTCCTGTCTTTATAACTGGCAGATTGACTGGAGACATGTGGACGAGACGGTTTGAACTTTTCCTTTTCAACTGGCTCCAGTCTTGGTCTTTGGTGAACAGTCGCCGTTTTCCCAGAAGGTGCCGGTCTACTCGGTTCCTCGTCTTCGTACTCATCGTAATACTCGTCATCATCAGCCCGAGGCGGCGCTTTAGTTGTCGTTACTGTTACGTATTCGTATTTATTTTTCACGACTACCGGTACGGGTCTTTTGATCTTCGGAGGCATTCTTGGTTTTCCGAACAAACCGTGACCATTGGGTTTCACGAGCCCTTGACCTTCGGGAGCGGAAGGGATCTCCCGTTTCTCCTCTTTAACGCGGTCGTCGTAATCATTCTTTTCAGGCTCAGAATAAGGCTTTTCATCTCGATTTCTGTAAGGTCTTTCGTCCCTGTATCTTCGTCCTTCGTTGGCTGGGTACCGATCGTCTCTAAGTCTGGTTTCCTTTTTTGGCTCTTGCAATGGTTCCTCATCTCTTACAGGTCGCCTTTCATCCCGTGGTCTAATATTGTCACGAGGTCTTACTTCGTCTTTTACTCTATCATCTCTAGGTCTTTTTTCGTCTCTAGGTCTGATTTCATCCCGTGGTCTAATTTCGTCTCTGGGTCTTATTTCATCTCTAGATCTGACTTCATCTCTTGGTTTGATTTCATCCCTCGGCCTTTTTTCATCTCTTGGCCTTATTTCGTCTCTGGGCCGAATTTCGTCTCGTGGCCTCACTTCATCTCTCGGTCTATACTCATCTCTAGATCTTTTTTCATCTCTTGGTTTAATTTCATCTTTCGGTATATCATCTTTAGACGTAACATCATCTCTAGGCCTATAGTCATCCCTAGGTCTCTTTTCTCTTGGTCTTATATCGTCCCTCTTTTGATCTCTCTGCCCACTTTTTGGTCTATCTTCATCAACATATCTGTCATCTTCCTCGTCGCGAGGTCTTGCTGGTCTTCTATTTCTGTAGCTAGGTCTTCGTTCCTTATCTTCGTCGTATGGTCTTCTCTGGTCATATGGTCTCTTTGCAGGTCTTCTGTCATATGTCCTGCGCTCCTCAATTTCTTCTTCGGGTTCGTCTCTGGGTCGGCTTGGACGGCGTTCGTATCTAAAACGTAATTCAATATTGTGTTATTTATTAGTTTTAACGTGTACAAAGAATTATGGGAGATATACGACGTGTAACGGAAATGTGTGGTAAAAATGAAAAGATCCAAATGTATCCGATCTAAATCTTGTATGCAGACTTACTATGACATAATAATTAACTTTAATTTGTCATGCAATTGTAAATAAAATAATTATATTAGTGAAGTAATGCGCATCTGAGCGGGCAAAAGCAAGCAGCAGTGATCATGTAAATGTAAGTACACAGAGGTTACTAAACCACTAGGGCTGTGACTTGTTTATTTTGATGTGACGTCAAAATAGTAATATTTAATTTAAAATTGCGTAACAAATTTAAGTTAATAATTATGTCTTAGTAACTCTGCATACAAGATCTAGGTTGGATTAACTTTAGATCTTTTCATTTTTACCACACCCTTTTGTTACACGTTGTATATGAAAATTTGTAAATTGTGTTAAATAAAATTGCTGTATCTATTTACGCGAGGAGCTCGATGGCGCAGTGGTTAACGCGCCCGGTCTGCGAGTGCTGAGGTTAAGCAACTTTCGCAAAGGCCGGTCATCGGATGGGTGACCAAAAATTTATCATCTCGAGCTCCTCCGTGCTTCGGAAGGCACGTTAAGCCGTTGGTCCCGGCTGCATTAGCAATCGTTAACAACCATCAAAACGCACTGGGCCCGCGTGGTGGTTTTTGGCCCGTTCTCCCTATCCATCCATAGGGAAGGCTCGTGCCCCAGCAGTGGGGACATAAATGAGCTGATGATGATGATGATCTATTTACGCAAACTGAGTTACGATCAACTAAAGGGAGAATCTATTCATATTGCATGTTACCGATAAACGCTGTGTCTCTCCTGATTACTCCAGAAAGTCAGAGAAGATTCTGGAGTAACAATAATCAGAATTTAAGCTGATTACAAGCTGAGTGAGGGTCTCGATAGCGCAGTAATTAACACGCATCGTTTGCGATTGCTAAACTTTCGCAATGTTCGATAATTGGATGGGTGATCAAAAATGTATCATCTCAAGCTTTTCCGTGCTTGGGAAGGCACGTAAAGTTGGTCCCGGCTGCATTATAGCATTTGTTAATAACCACCGCACCGCACTGGGCCCGCGTGTTGGTTTATGACATATTCGCCTTATCCATCCATAGGGAAGGCTCGTGCCACTGCTGGAGCTTAAAAAATGAGCTAGTAACAATAACAAGTTGAGTTGTTTAATGATTTACGCGAAATGATCTGACAAAATCTTTTTCTTCGGTCTTACAGGTAACAGGTAACAGAAAATTGATCCAAGAGAGGTGGTAACACTAGTGGAAGAAATAAATACATGTAAATGTCGTAGAAGAACTATTTAAGTTAATATCTTACCTATCGTCATCGTAGTCGTCTTGAGGTCTTCTCTTCCCCGGTCTACCTTGAGCACGAGGTCTTGTTCTTCTAGGTCTGGAATAGATATAATAGTAATCATTACCTTCTTATTCGCATTGTTATGTTTCAGAAACATTCCAGAGAAATATCTCTGCAAAGGTTGAAATAATAATGGAAGAGCTGGAAAAAACAATTGAAACGTTGAGAAAGGAGTCGAGAAAATCAAGACTTGTTTATGGAGTGATTGCCTTTTTTATTCAATAAGAAGGAGCAGGACTTCTTCTTGTATGAACAAAGAAGAAGAAACTTAAAAAGTTTGACAGGGCACTAACTATTTCCACATTATTTGTCATAAATTGGATAAAACCAGAATTTCTCCGTTTCTTTCATGTACTAAGGCTTTTTCAGATTTATTAGAAAACCAATTAGACAATAGGTCTTTGGATGCTTTAAACCCCGGGAAATGAACCCAGGACCTCCAGTTATCGTTCCGAGTGTGAACTGTGAAGTCATGTGAAGAAGCAACTTGCGGGTCGGCAAGATGAGAACGGCCAGGGAAGCACAATCCCTAATACCAGGTAGAATAGAGTCGTTTGCCTACTCTTGGATAGTAAAAAGAATGAACGACTTGGCTTTCACAATGCATCCTCACCTCTCTTCGTAGTCGTAATCATCCCTGCTGTAGTAGTCATCGTCGTCATAGTAGTCGTATCTGTGGGGGCGGCGGCGCGGGGGTCGCGCGGTGGTAGTGGTGGTGGTGCTCGGTGGGGGCGGGGGCGACGCGGCCGTCGTCGCCTTGTATAAAGCTTCGTTCCTGTGGGGGCAATGAGGAATGGTTTAATCCGTCTGTTTTGAATACAGTGAGGCATAATGACGAATTTTAGAGTCCCGATCTACAAAATGCTTGGTATTAGGTGTATATTTCCGAGACATAGCCATGCAACCAAGTACATATATAACACTGTTATAGCATGCAAATCAAATTTACGTAGATTTATTTTTCCATAATTTTCAATCATTCAATTTACTTTATTACTTTTTTTGTTTATTCCTGCAATGTTTGGACTTCTGTTTATGTTCGACTATAAGGTTGACGACCAAGAACAAAGTATCAGCTCAACCTGGGGTTGTTACTTTACAGTTTTACTAAGTAACAAAGAACCTCATTATCTCGGCCATGTGATGTAGTGCTTTTTTAATTATGTTCATAATTTTCCAGAGTTATATAAACGGTACCCTATCTGCCAGCTTCGGGATTATACAGGTATTATCAAATAATCTGTATATCGTAGGTACACGTCCACTAATTTCGAAAAAAAAAATTCATCAATAAACTAAGTTTTAATGCATTTTTTTTTCTTGTACCTAATTTGAATTTATGCGCGATATCGCTAGCAGGTGTCATGGCGTCCGCTTTCCTGAGGCGTGACGTCACACGCCTCAGTAAACATCTATGCTCAACGAAGAAATCCAGCAGAGTATTGACACAGCACAGTGACGTTAACTGAGGCGTGACGTCATTGGCTCAGATTGGTGTTTCAGTTTACATGGCCGATTGCAGCATTTTATACTTTTATTTAAAAATCTGTTGAGGAACCCTATTTTTAATGATCAAAAGGAAAAAAATCGATCACTGGATCCTGTCGAACACTGTTGCAATTACCCTATAAGTTTAAAGAGAAGTTCTCTCTCTTAAACAAAATAAGATAAGTTATTGGTGTATAAAACTTAGCCTAGATACAAAAACTTAAACTATGTAATTAATGTTAGGGTATACAATAAAATAAATTATTTATTACCTAAGCTAAGCAAAAAGATAGCCTGTGACTAATAATTGTTGATTCAAAATTTAAAAAAATAAATTCAAAATCATTTATTCAGTTTAGGCTACAAGTAGCTCTTATGAATGTCACTATGCCATCGGTTCGTAAGTCTACTCTGGGCGGGAGATCTTGTACTGAGAAGAACCGGCAAGAAACTCAGCAAGTGTCCTGCTCTTTTCTCCCTTACAGCGTCAAAAATATTGGAAAATACCTATCATAGCAGGACACTTTCCATTACAATAAACACAAAAAATATAGAAGACAACCAGAACAAGTAAAAAAATAAAACACAATAAGACACAGACACAGATCTTTATTCTAGTAACGATCGGGTTTACCTGTTAAAGTAGTTCGCGGAGTTCTTGCAATCCACTTCAGACACGAATTGGCAGATGAACGTCTTCTGGTCGAAGGCAGTGTAGTTCGCGCACAAGAAGTCATATCTTGTGCCGAACAGGCAGTGGTGGTACAACTGGGAAGAGAGTGAAACGATTAACGTTCATCATCGTCATCATCAACATCACCAGCTCGTTTTATGTCCCAACTGCTGGGGCACGAGCCTTCCTTATGGAGGATCGGGAAAACGGTTTATAAACCACCACGCGGGCTCAGTGAGGGTTGGTGGTTATTAACGACTGCTAATGCAGCCGGGACCGACACGGCTGTGTGTGCCTTCTTTAATAATTAAATTTCTCGCCGCTTCTCAGTGACTTTGAAAATGCCTTTATATCAGCCTATCAGGAGAATCAGCAAACACTATCCAAAAACGAAAAAGCTTTTCTTTAACTATCAATGCCATCTCGCCATCTTGCCTTGCCTTTCTACGTTTCTACGTCCTCATCTTAGTCACCATAATACACCCTCACCATCTCCTTTTTTATATTTCACCCGGGATCCTCAACTACTGAGGCACTGGCTATCTTATCTCTAGCTGCCGGAACACAATAATGCTACAAACATTGATGTTACGGCGACATATTTAGATAAGATGGTGGTAGCTAGCTAGGCGGACAAACAAGTCCTACCACCAACTAAACCGAGTACACAAAGATGTACCCCCCGCTGGGAATCGATTTCGGGACCTCTGGGTCTAAACCGGTGGTCTTAATCACTAGACCACAGAGGCGGTTAAACCACTGCTGGGGCACGAGACTTCTCTATGGATGGAAACAGCACAGAGATAACAGACTATATACCACCACGCGGGCCCAGTGCGGATTGGTGGTTGTCAACAACTGCCAATGCAGCTGGGACTAACAGCATAACACGGAGGAGCTACATACATTTTTGGTCACCCATCCAATGACTGACTTTTGCAAACGTTGCTTAACTTTAGCAATCGCAGACCGAACGCATTAACCACTGCGCCAACAAGCTCCCATCGATATCTTAGTCACCAGATTAGGACTTTATAAAAAATATGAAAAATATTTTTTTATGAATAATATAATACCTGACACTTATGAGCGATCGCTGCGTAGAACCCGTCGTGCAGTCCATCACACTTGAAGTCGATCATCTCCAGGGGGGGAACGGTTGCGTAGAACGGGTACTCGGACAGGTTGTAGCCGTTAAGCTCCCGTGGCAAGTTGGGGTCGTAGATGTAATCCTGTTGGGGTATCCAGGTGTACTTGCTCGTCGTGTTCTGTCCCTCGCCGCCTTCTGCCGTCGTTTCTGTCTGGAATGGAACGGATTTAAAATTAGTGAAGTAGCAGCTGAGCTGAACAAATTATCTGGGTTTGTGAACTTGTTGACTTTACTTCTTGACTTGACTGTACGATGAATTAAAAATGCTGTGTTCTTGACTGATGAACCTTATTTACCTTTTGTCCTTGTTGTAACATACTATGTTTAAATGCAGGGAATACTGCATTTAAACATAGTATGTCACAACAATCTCTATACCGCGAAGCGGGAAAATACAGTCCAGTCAATACAACGCCACCTAGCGGTACAAATGTAAAAACAACTTAAACGGCAGCTGACAGAAAATGTGGAAAAAAGGGAGGGCCATTAAGGTGAAGGGTAAGGCACACTAGCGCTACCAATTGATAATTTGACAATTACTAACGGACTGGATCTTTTTTTAAACATTGCGTACCGTCCGACAACAGGAAAGCATCCATAGTATATAATATATAGTATATGTTATAATAATTGTGCACTACTTTTTGTTGCGTGGTTTATTCACAAAACGGGCTATCGCAATTATTCACAAACAATGGCCACTTTTGGTGTTAGCGAATAAATACAAAAACGAACCTAAAAGTTGTGCACAATTATTAAATAATATATGTTTGACTAGAGTCGGAAGGTCTGCAGTGTTTGAAACAAATCCAGTTTAGCAGTTATCAAATTAAATCCATTAGCGGCGCTAGTGTGCCTTACCCTTAGCCTTAATAAAAAAGGTAATTATTAGAGCATGTTTCATTTGATTACTTCATTGCTGGCTTAGAATGACAAAAGAACATTTTAATCTTATGTTTTTTCAATTCCTATAATAATTCACTGTCTCAAACTAGATTCCCATGGGTCCCATGCTTCCCATGCTTTCGACAAAAAGCGGAATCAAAGCTAAAAGATAGACGTCCTGATTTGGTAGGTAGTAGGTAAAAAAAGTTTGGACGATTCTTAGTTTATTGGATTATTTTATTTGTACTTTGACTTTGCAATCATCATCATCATCAGCTCATTTTATGTCCCCACTGCTGGAGCACGAGCCTTCCCTACGGATGGATAGGGAGAACGGGCCATAAACCATCACGCGGGCCCAGTGCCGATTGGTGGTTGTTCACGACTGCTAATGCAGCCATGACCAACGGCTTTACGTGCCTTCCGAAGCACGGAGGAGCACGAGATGATACATTTTTGGTCACCCATCCAATGAACGGCCTTTGCGAAAGTTGCTTAACCTCAGCACTCACAGACCGGGCGCGTTAACCACTGCGCCATCGAGCTCCTCTGACTTTGGAATAGTTTTAAAATAATGTGATCACTATTAGCAAGTAGAATATGCCTCTTAACTAGGTACATAAATGTGAACGTATAGGAAATGTAGCAATTGTAGTTATTCGTCGAAGGTAGGACGTTATCAAGGCGATTGACTTTCTACTTCCTTTCCAAGTCAAAGCCAATGGATACACCGATCAAGTTATTGAATATTTATAAGGAAACACTACGTCAAACTTGTGAAATGGTAACATTGGTTGATGATGACGTAGTTGTTGACATTGAAGAGTGTGGATTACAAAGTAAGAGAAGATAGGAGAAGGTAAGAGAAGGTTTTGCATCGGACATAACCACGATAGCGTAATAGATAGAAAGTGCGTCAGACAAGCTACGTCAGAAGACCTTAAAAGACAAAAGCAACATACCTGTGCCACATCTTCAGATGCTGATGGTACCTCCTCAGGAGCTGCAGTGGTGGTGGAAGTCTTGGAGAATATCAGCGACGTGGCTCTGACTGCGGCCGCGAAGGGGAGGTCACATGATACCACGATGAAGAATATGCCTGGAGGAGGGAGAAGCCAGTTTTAAATGTTGTGTTACAGCACACCTACCTACTAGCTGCATTTTTTTAATATAGCCTATGCTACTCAGCGCTAATGTAGCAATGGTAAAAGATTTTTTTAAATCGGTCCAGTAGTTTTGAGTTTATTCGTTGCAAAGATACATACATACAAAAATACAAAGCTTTCCTCTTTATAATATAAGTATAGACGTACTTAGGAAGGCATGTACACCCTAATGTTACGGCTGCTGCTGCATAATCTTGCTTTATGTTTCACCCATAGGGAAGGCTTGTGCCCCAGGAGTGAGGACATAAAAATGAGCGAGGTGATGATGATATGATTATCCCATCAAAAACATATAAAATACAAATACAAACATATAAAATATGTTATGTTGTTATAAATAAATTTCAGGACTGACCATTGAACTTGGCACCCATTTAGATCTCTTTTGTCGTTGAATTCAACAACCAAGGCATATATCATCATAATATTGAACTTGGCTCTCATTTCACATTTATGTTTTTGATGGGATATCATTACTTTTTGTACTAATACTAAATCCCAGTTAATAATAACGTAATAAATACGAAAGTCGTCTATACTCTTAGTTATAAGTAGTTATTAGTACTAAAATTGTTATGTTTGGATAAAAAAAAATTAAGGGTGGTATTATTCCACTCGTTATATTCACGTGAAGACTTTAAAATTCACATAAGACCGGCTGTCATCAATTCTGATTGCTGATTCTTACATTACAGGCATCTTTGTACATAATAGAATCAATTAATTGAAAAATATAATAAATTTTACTAGTTTCTGATTTATTCCTTTGTATTCGCCCAACTACCTATCTGGATGTCAAATTTAAACTTTCTAGGTCATCTGGAACTGGGTTAGAGATTTGATCTATCTATAGATCACTCAATCAGTCAGTCAGACAGTGATAAAAATGACGATTTTGGGGCGTTAATATTTAAATAACCGTTTGAGGTGTGTTTATGAAACTTAAAGCACATATGTATCTCGCAAGTCTCAATATTTGACATGTTTACGTGAAATAGTTTTTGAGTTATGAGGGGGTCAGAAGTAGCTCCGAATGGTTCTTGTAATATTACACACGGTGCTGCACGCCAGTTCTGTTAGCTTAACTGGCTTGCTACCGTGTGTCTAGGTTATTACCTCGCCTCGGTAGCATCATCATCTCATCTCATCATCTCAGCCAAAAGACATCCACTGCTGGACAAAGGCCTCCCCCACGGATCTCCATGAGGGGTATTTGCCGTAATCGCTACGCTTGGCAGGCGGGTTGGCGATCGCAGTTGGTTAAGAGTAACCTCAGAGAGATGCTGCTGCCCATCCTCTGGAATGGTCCCTTAGTCGGCTTTTACGACAACCTCGGGAAGATATGGGGTGGTGCAATTCCTTATCCCCGGCACCACACAGGGGCGGTAGCATCGGTAGCATCGGTCCTGGGCTAAATTCCTAGGTCAGGCAAATCTTGTTTTTTATTTTTAATATTCCTTACTGATAAACACTTGGTCTTGATCACACCTGATGGTAAGTGATGATAAGACCTATGGTGGAAGCATACTTCAATTGGAATCCTCAACTACTGAGGCACTGGCTATCTTATCTCTATTTGCTGGAACACAACAATGCTAATAACATTGATGTTATCATCATCATCATCATCAGCTTATTTATGTCCCCACTGCTGGGGCACGAGCTTTCCCTATGGATGGATAGAGAGAAGGGCCATGAACCACCACGCGGGCCCAGTGCGGATTGGTGGTTGTTAACGACTGCTAATGCAGCCGGGACTAACGGCTTAACGTGCCCTCCGAAGCACGGAGGAGCTCGAGATGATAAATTTTTGGTCACCCATCCGATCCGGCCTTTGCGAAAGTTGCTTAACCTCAGCACTCGCAGACCGGGCGCGTTAACCACTGCGTCATCGAGCTTCTCGTCATTGATGTCGAACATTGATGTCATGGTGACGTATTTACCTCTGGATCTGAGTACCACTAGACTACAGAGGCGGTTAACATCGAAGAGCCGATACCCGTTGGGGTAAACGAGTTCTTGATTCGTGACCCGACGCCACATTAAGCTTAAACAATGTAGGTGGAATACATCAGTGATGGGTTACAGCCGACCGCCTGATGTGCGAGCATCTTGGAACCCTGGTCCCTTAGTCGGCTCTTACCACAGGCACGGGGAGGTAGGCAGCTGATACATTTTTTTCACGTCCCAGATCAACATGGGATTGTTTTTAGTGTTTTTAGAGTTCCGTAGCCAAATGGCAAAAAACGGAACCCTTATGGATTCATCATGTCTGTCTATCTGTCTGTCTGTCTGTCTGTCTGTCCGTCCGTATGTCACAGCCACTTATTTCCGAAACTATAAGAACTATACTGTTGAAACTTGGTAAGTAGATGTATTCTGTGAACCGCATTAAGATTTTCATACAAAAATAGAAAAAAAACAATAAATTTTGGGGGTTCCCCATACTTAGAACTAAAACTCAAAAAAAATTTTTCATCAAACCCATACTTGTGGGATATCTATGGATAGGTCTTTAAAAATGATATCGAGGTTTCTAATATCATTTTTTTCTAAACTGAATAGTTTACGCGAGAGACACTTCCAAAGTGGTAAAATGTGTGTCCCCCCCCCTCTGTAACCTCTAAAATAAGAGAATGATAAATCTAAAAAAAATATATATTGTACATTACCATGCAAACTTCCATCGAAAATTGGTTTGAACGAGATCTAGTAAGTAGTTTTTTTTTAATACGTCATAAAGTACGGAACCCTTCGTGCGCGAGTACGACTCGCACTTGGCCGGTTTTTTTTTAATGTTATTTCTTGTTTGTTTTAAGTTAAGTCGTTTAGTATTGTGTGATTTTATTTTTGATAAAGGCTGTGAATAATAACAGGTGCGATGTACAGAAATATCTGCAGCTTCTGACTCACAAACCGCTTTGTTTGATGAAATGTTTAACACACAAAACATTTGTTTGTTATCTTTAAAAACTCTCTGAATTGGCGATACATCTTTGTGTGATGTTCACAGATGATACTTCTTCCCTGTTTATTAAAGATGGATGTGTAAATGATGAGAAATTTTTATTAAATAAAAATATTTTTAATAACTCTGTCTTTTTTCTTTGTAATAAAAACTTTGTTGAATTGATTTTATGCGCCTGTCGATCATCATTTCGGCCAAAAGACGTCCACTGCTGGACAAAGGCCTCCCCCAAGAATCTACATAACGACCGGTTTTGTGCTGCTCGCATCCAAAGGCTTCCCGCGACCTATACCAGATCGTTGGTCTACCTTGGTGGAGGCCTGTCCACGCCGTGACTTCCAGTACGCGGTCGCCACTCGAGGACTGTTCCGCCCCAGCGGCCATCAGTCTTGCGAGCGATGTGCCATGCCCACTGCCACTTGAGCTTAGCAACTTTTCGGGCTATGTCGGTAACCTTTCTTCTTCTGCGGATCTCCTCATTTCTTTTCGATCACACAGAGAAACTACAACTATAGCCCTCTTCATTGCTCTTTGAGTGTTGTCCCTACCTACTGACCCTAATAAAAGGGTACGGCAGCTGGAACTACGGGTCCGGATGTCTTTTCAAGAGTACCACGGGATTTCGGATCCTAGGCCCCCTGCTGGTTATGCCTTCGCGGGCGTCTCTGGCAGGGCCCGGACATGGGTTGGACTCGTGGTGGCTATGTGGTTAGCTGTAGAGGTGGGAATGTTCGTTTGTCTAGTTGAGGTCTGGCTATGCTTCCATCTCGTGCGCAGCGAGCGGGCCCGAGTAGCGGTCTCGGTGGGGCCCGAAGCGAAAGGATTTGCGGGGCACGTGAGTTGTCCATAGTTGGTTGTTCTTCTGCTCGGTGGTTTTCATTGAGTAGGCTTCCAACATCTCCGGCTAAGCCAGCCGCGTAGGATTGTGGAACTGGCGAAGTACCTAGATGGGCACTGACAAGGGAATGGGCTTATAACTCCGCCACTAAAGAGGACATTTGGTAATCGACTTTAGGGTTGACGACCCGAGCAGTGGAAACTGCGAGCGACTCTTACTGCAACGAGAAGTGAGCGAGCTTATAACTCCGGTAACCTATCTGGATATTAGGTGGTGGACTATACGTGACACTAGTCTTAAGTTCCGGATGAAGAGTGTGCTTCGGCGCGTCCTAATCTGGCGTTATGACTTGACGCGATGGTCTCTTGTGCTTGCGCAAGGTTGTCTGACACCTACTTTATGACCTGACGGTTGGTGGGGGGTGTCAGTATAAACTTTAAAGTCGTGTGTAGCGGGTTGTGCTCTTTTAGTGACCTTGAGCCTTCTTATGAGGCCCATAGTGAGCGACCACGTCTCAGTTCCGTATGTCATCAACGCACGCAAGACACACTGGTTGGAAACTTTCAGAAGTGGCCTTAAAATATAAGGTCACTTTTTATCAACTACAAATATTTTGACAAAACATCTAATTCTATCAGAGAAATAAGGCCCTAGCATTTAAAAAAAAATTCAAGCTTTTTTTTTATCCTTTCCTGACACAAAAATAGCGGCCTCTCTGTCGGTTTTTTGAATGAAACTACGGGCACGTGTAAGCGGTGAAGGCATTGCGGCCTCTCTGTTTCGGCTCCTTTGAATTGAAACTACCGAAAGTGCTTTATTTTTCTTTTTAATCGAAATGTCTTTTGGCGTTTTACTTGAAAACTAGCGTATAAAAAATTAAGGTTTTTTCATAAAAATAACGTGGTCACTGGTTGTTGTTGAAAATCAGCGATTCACTTGCTATGCGAGTGAATGCCACGCTGAGCATCGACCCTTTTGAGATGCTGCGGCACACACACATTTTTGTATTTTTAATATTGTACTGTGTTATGAAATTATGTTTGTTTTTAGTGTAATTGTTGCTATTTTACGATTTTATATTATGTGTGTGTATGTGTGTGTGTGTTTAGTGTCCGAATAAAGATTTTATCTAACTATCTAGAGTAATAAAATTAATAAATGGGACAGGTTTTCCAAGAATTTTGAATTCGCATTATAAAGAAATAAGGAAAAACACGGGTAAATAAAATCTTCATCATGACTTTTGCGGTTCCGACGTCCTTGATAGATGCGTCAAATAATTAGAAACCACAGAAACTGTCAATTTGTTTGAAAGTCATTTGGAGTGTTGACATCGCGGTTGCCATTCAAAGATGAGGAAGATGACGGAAAAGTCACGGAGCCTTACAAATAAACAAAGGCTAAACTCCAAATAGCTATTCCGTGATTTGTTGCTGTCATGTAGACGTCATTTCAAATTAGAGTAAGAGTGGATTCGACCAAGCGAGAGTAACTTTTATTCTTAGATTAAATGTTATTCGAGAGTAAATCGAAATTTCGTTTTACCACGCACTATTCTCGGAGTAGCTTGCCTATTCGGGAATAGTCACTATCCACCGTCCAGCGTATAATAGCCAATATAACAGAGATAATCAGAGAGTATTTTAATGGCGTCCGCGTACCACATGCGCGTACCACCACACTATTCGGGAATAGTCACTATCCACCGTCCAGCCGTATAACAGCCAATAACAGAGATAATCAGAGAGTATTTTAATGGCGTCCGCGTACCACATGCGCGTACCACCACACTATTCGGGAATAGTCACTATCCACCGTCCAGCCGTATAACAGCCAATAACAGAGATAATCAGAGAGTATTTTAATAGCGTCCGCGTACCACATGACATTGACATTCGACTTTGACAGCTACAGTGCAGACGACAAAATAGAGTTGTCAGGAATGTGCCTTTTAAATAGTTCTTTTGTAGAAAAATTCACATGCTATTCACTCAATAATGAAGAATAACAATTCAGAGAGTAACTAATCTGTGGATTGCGTGGATAAATGACCATCGTAGATATATAGATATTCTTGGTATCTCGTTATAAATTCAAGTTTGGTGGTATCCACCGTAAAAGAGACAAAACTCGGAATAACTATACGAAGCTTACTCTTTGTTTATATGTAAGACCCACGAAATATAACTTCAAAAGTCGAAGTCAAAATCAAATATTTTTTACTCAAATAAACTTTAGAAAAGTGCTTTTGAATTGTCCAAACCCGGGGCCTCAGGATCTGAGTTTGGTGCATAAAAACAAGCCTACGCAACCATTATAATAAAGTGTTGTTAGTCTAGTCTAGTGTTAGCCTAAATCCTTGACATATAACGAGAAATTGTTGAAGATGATCTCAGTAATAGAATGCAAAGCAGCTTGTTTAGAATTTGAAAGGCCCCTTTATAATAAAAACATTTAAATATCAAGATCGTTCAAAAAGCAGACGTGTTGATATAATTTATGCCTTTTTTATTTATAAGTTGGCAAATTTCGGCTATGACTTATAGGAGCATAAAAAATATCAGCGCTATGTTAGGTTGTTGGATTTAAACGCAACACAATTTGACAGCTGCTGTCACTTGAGTCTGACAGCCTTCCGCTCCTCTCTCCGTATCTAATGGTTCTCGTGTGCAGATGTGCTATATGTAACACATAGTAATAAAATCAAAGTTAATCCTCATAGTTATCTTGTTTTCTTCCACTAACTAATCATAGGTAGGTGGCAAGTACTCGGTCGGTAATGCTTACCCCCAAAGAAAGAAGAGGTATTACCGAGATGAATATATAAGTCGGTACTTCTCATCTGGACATCTTCTCGTTTTGTAAGCCCTTTAGGTATTTTATGAGGGTTACGAAACGGGACGTTGTCAACGTGGGAAGTGCCCATAATAGTAAAGAGCTAATGCAAAATGTAGATACTCTCCCTATGTACAAGACTTCATCTAAATCCGCACTGTCGTTTTAGTAATTTTCTGTCAGCAAACTGCTGGGCAAAGGTCCCTACAATTGATGAGTTACTTAATCACCACGCTTGCAAAATGCGGGATTCGCAAAACACATTGCCTAAACTGGGAATTGGATAACGATACTATTATTGGTCGACCAGTGTGTGTTGCCAGTGATGACATACGGGACTGAGACGTGGTCGCTCACTATGGGCCTTATCAGAAGCCTCAAGGTCACTCAAAGAGCAATGGAGAGGACTATGCTCGGGGTTTCTCTGGGACATCGAATCAGAAATGAGGAGATCCGCAGAAGAACAAAGGTAACCGACATAGCCCGAAGAGTTGCTAAGCTCAAGTAGCAGTGGGCAGGGCACATTGCTCGCAGAACTGATGGCCACTGGGGCGGAATAGTCTTTGAGTGGCGACCGCGTACCGGAAAGCACTGCAACAAGGTGGACCGACGAACTGGTGAAGGTCGCGGGAAGCCGCTAGATGCGGGCTACACAAAACCGGTCGTTGTGGAGATCCTTGGGGGAGACCTTTGTCCAGCAGTGGACGTCTTTTGGATGAGATATTTTTATTATTTTTATTTTATTATCATTGATATTTTAGTACATAGCAGATATTATATACTTGTTTAACACCCACACAACGACGGTATGTAATATCAACACGATGTGGTGCAAATAAATAGGTTAGTATTTAAAATTTTGAATCATCACCCATATACATAATGTGTTATTTCTATACAACCTTGGCATACAAAGTGGATGCTTTAGTTTGACATTTCAAAAGATTTTAACTAGTTTGAGTGAATTTGCATAACTGTAATAACTCTAGTTGACTAGACTTCCTGACACATTAAAACTCTATTGGAACATCTCATTATTGATTGTCAAATTTAGATTAATTAAATGTGATTAATTAAAGCGGAAAGCGCAGTGTGGGCAGGCCTCCAACAAGGTGGACCGACGATCTGGTGAAGGTCGCGGGAAGCCGCTGGATGCGAGCAGCACAAAACCGGTCGTTGTGGAGATCCTTGGGGGAGGCCTTTGTCCAGCAGTGGACGTCTTTTGGCTGAGATGATGATGATGATGATGATTAATTAAAAATCAGTTTTATTTGTCTGCTCAATTGTCTGCTTAAGCTGCCTTGTATTGTACCCTATGTGGAGAGCAACTGCCTCCTGACATACAGGCTTTTAGCCTAGTTTTGGAGGCAGGACAAATTTTACTTGTGATCATGTCTTTGTAGATAATAAAGATCATGTTATTTATTTTATTTGGAGGGTGCTTGCAGATCACAGGATTTTTTTGGGGGCAGCGATAAATTAAATGGGTTCCTCAAACCTGGTGATAGAAACACCGTCAGAGGGTTTCTAGATGAGGATGAAACGTGCCCCCATTTCCAAGTAATGGCAAACTCTTTAATATAATAGGTACAACCCCCGTTTACGACCTTCAAAGAAGTATCTAAATGTGGCTGAAAACCAGCGCTGTCCGTGATCATATCAAAATACAGCACAAGCTAACCGTCTCTTTGGTCTAGTGGTTAAGACCACCACGTGAGGTCCCGGGTTCGATCCCCGTTAGCTGTTAGTCCCAGCTGCATTGGCAGTTGTTAACAACCACCAATCCGCACTGGGCCCGCGTGGTGGTATACAGCCTGTTCTCTCTGTGCTGTTTCCATCCATAGAGAAGTCTTGTGCCCCAGCAGTGGGGTCCCCAGCAGTGGTTTAACCGCTTCTGTGGTCTAGTGGTTAAGACCACCGGTTTAGACCCAGAGGTCCCGGGATCGATTCCCAGCGGGGGGTACGTCTTTGTGTACTCAGTTTGGTTGGTGGTAGGACTTGTTTGTCCGCCTGGCTAGCTACCACCATCTTATCTAAATATGTCGCCATAACAAAATTGAGATAAGATAGCCAGTGCCTCACTAGTTGGGGATCCCGGGTGAATTGCGCTTCCACCAAATGGCCTTCATCATCAGCTCATTTTATGTCCCCACTGCTGGGGCACGAGCCTTTCCTATGGATGGATAGGGAGTAATGGCCTTATCATCCACTTAACATCAGGTGAATACAAGGCACTATGTTTACCCGTAAATATAAAAAAAAGAAAAAAAGTTGTCGGTATGTCAGAAGGGTGCAGGTTCAAATCCTGCTCATGGATTTTTTTTTTTAACATTTGTGGTTTTTGTAAAAAGTTTTTGTGTTTTTATGCGTATTTTAATACATTTTTTCTTTTTTGTCTTTTGACTGCAATAAACATTATTTTTAACAAATACTTACAGTACAAACTGACTCCCAGCCATCGGTGACGTCGCTTCATTGTGGCGCAGTGACCTGTAACAAATATTAAATAGGTTAAAACACAGCCTTTGAGAGAGTAAATAGCCTATATACTGTCCCACTACTGGGCAAAAGCTCTATCTTCTTACGATGAATCTTTACGGGCAGTGTGCTGTCATTAAATGGTTGTATTGATTACCAGCTGACCCAGCGGACTTCGTACTGTAAGGAGGTTATATGCAGCTTTGTAAAAGTTAGTTTATTGTATTTGTATGTAAACCTCTTTAGTCTGGATGAATATTTGAATCATCGAACATGTAAAACTAAAGAGGCTTACATAGAAAGCTGCATATAACCTCCTTACAATACCGTACCGCATTTCTTTTTTTTTGTTTTGTTTTTAATATAGGCCTATGTTACTCAACGCTAATGTAGCATTCTAATGGTGAAATATTTTTTTAAATCAGTCGATAGTTTTTAGTTTATTCGTTGCAAACATACATACATACAAAAATACAAAGGTTTCCTCTTTATAATATTATTATTAGTACCTATAGATAACTTTTATGTTTTTCTTTACAGCACATTAACTCGATGATATGATATTAAATAACCTGTTTAAGTAATACCATAAAGTATTATTCCATTTAATTAGGTGTCTTGATTAAAAAACAAAATATACCTAATAAAGCGTTTAGAAACTTATATAATATATTCCTTGCAAACCAAAAGTATAAATAAACACGTGAGACTTTACTAAGACCTCATGCGAGCTTCGTGAGAGAATTTGAAAAGTGACGTTGCACTGTTTTGTTTCGTTTGCCAACACTCGTGAGCGTTCACGAACACTTAACGGTTAATAATACACCATTATTTCACGTTAATATTCGGGATAACACACTGTTTGGTAAACAAAACAAAATTGTAAAACATGGCTCTTCACTTTCCCGCCAAAGACGTCATATTTTTTTTTGTTGATGGCTTCGCGCGATTAGCACATTTAGCCAGTGTCAAAGTAATTTTTCTTAAAGTAATAAATAAATAAACAATATTTCCTTCCTGTATGATGATGATGAATGATAAATTGATAACAGAAATGAGAAGTGAGAAATGATATACCCCCCAACCCCTCGAGTATCTCAGTAAAGATATGGGGCTTTACTAAAACTGTTTTGTTTCATTTGCCAACATTCATGCACGCATACGAACACTGAACGGTTAATAATCCACCATTATTTCACATTAATATTTTACATAACACAAATTTTAGAAAATAAAACAAAACCGCAGACTTGACTCTTCACTTTCCCGCCAAAGAAGTAATAAATTTATTTATAAATGCAATTTAAACCGAACCGTTTACTTCTCTGAAAATATATACAAAAAAGTTTGACATACAAACCATGAACATTAAATACTCCTTGCATATATGAATTTTATACAGTTAAACCTCTTGACATTGCATTTTCCGTCTTATTAGTAAGTTAAATAGGATTGCAATGAGTGATTACACAGTTGATTAATTTAAAATATACCCTAACCGTTTGTAATACGTCATGTTTTAAGTTTAAAAGCGAATACTACAAGTAATGTATTGGACCTTGCTTTGTCTTCGTACAGAGTTGGGCATTGTCGATGAAATATCGATGACAGAAATATTATTTACGGTAAACAAAGTATTTATATTTGTGTCATGGTGGAGTCAGAGATTTAATAATAATTAAATAATAGTTACTACGTAAGTAAAGACGTTAGCGTATAAGTAATTATTTTTATCGTGTGCTTTCGGTTTTACGCAATGAGCAGTCAGTATATTTTGGTATTTCAGTGTGGTATTGGGGCAGGGACTTAATAACTTTAACGACGGGATTCCAGGCAAATTGAAATATTGGAACAAACTATTAGAATTTATTCCAACCATTTCATTTATTTAACTCCAACTCAAGCCTCGCGTGTGTAGATAATAATTAATTCCAATAGCTCTGACCGGTTCTGTAGTCTAGTTGTTAAGACTAGAGGTCCCGGGTTCGATGCTCAGTGGGAGGTACATGTTTGTGTACTCGGTTTGGTTGGCAGTGCTTGTTTGTCCGCCTGGCTAGCTACTACCATCATATCTAAACATGCCGCAATAACATCAATGTTTGGAGCATTGTTGTGTTCCGGCAGTGGCTGGCGTGCCACAGTACTCGAGGATTCCGGGTAAAGTACGCTTCCACCATTGGCCTTATCATCACTCAATATCAAGTGAGACGGAGGACAAGTGCTCACCATATCTAAATAAAATAAAAAATCTTAGCGATGAATCGTTGTTCTCTCGAATATAAATATAACATATTCTTTATCGATATCGATAAACGTGACAAACAGACAGACATATTGTACCGGCCAGATACAATAGCTCGATCGTTGTGGTGATATGGCGTTCATTTCCTATTATTGTTTTTTTTGCTGTATCCACTTACATATCACCTTTATAGGTACTTGGTAGCTGCAAGCTTCTTGCAACTAATAAAGGTTCCTTTCTAAAGTACTAGCAAACTAATTAAAAATATAAATATAATTATTAAAAATCACACATTTTATTTTTTTTATTTTTTATTTTTTTAGGTGAATCAACAGTAACAAAACAAGAGTAGTTATACATCATAAAACAAATGACAGATTCACACTAATAGATACACATTTAAAACATAGGAACATCACTTTTCTTTCTTTTCTGAAGGTTTTATTTTTAAAACATTACGCGAGCAAATTTTACTGTGATATTTATTTCCTTCGTGCTTCGGAAGGCACGTAAAGCCGTTGGTCCCGGCTGCATTAGCAGTCGTTAACAAACACCAAACCGCACTGAGCCCGCGTGGTGGTTTGTGGCCCGTTCTCCCTATTTATTTATTTAACATAATTAAACGGGCGTAACCCTATTACATAATTATGAATAGTTAAGTGTATATAAACACAAATAGTAAGTATAGTTAATCACTAGTTCACAAACAAATATCTATATTGTTTAAAAAATTCTTAAGGTTGTCCACCAACACGTCAAAATCCGGGTAAGCCACAAAGAGTGCGTTAAGTGCCTAATGTATGCGACACAGCGGTGATTTCGCACGCACCACTGTGCGACACGGCGGCGCTATCTATCATCCAAAGGGGAGGCTCGTGTCCCATTAGTGGGGGCATTAAATGAGCTGATGATGATGATGAAATATGGCGTCAAATTCACTAACGGCGAGCTTATTTGAAATTGGTGGGTTTGATGCTTTGTTTGCCCCTTTTTGGGAGAAGGAAATATGTATGCATCTTTATGAGTATATATTGTATGTACCTACATTGTTTATTTATTTATAAGTTCCCTTTATTGGGTCGTTAAACCGTTCGTACCACAACCTGTTCGTAGGTACCACGGTATGAACGTTCTTATGCCCATTTATATTAGGCCATTCATACCATGGTACGAACACGAACTGCTTGTGGTAGTACGAACGGCCTAACGACCCTTTTTTCGCAACGGGCTACTTACACCCCGCTCGATCCTCTAAATGCCCCTACACATTTACAGAATACACTAAACATGCACACTAGTTTAGGCCTAAGAAACCGTACTCGTAGAACAAGGGTACGACGAGCCGGTTCACACGCGCTCTATACCAGGTACAGACATGTACCTGGGCGCTTTTCTCCACCACCACGGCCCGATCAACCCGAGCCGAGGTCCTGCTTTTAGAGGCGCCCTCGGGTTGTTCCGCTCCCCGATCCGATCTGAACCCCTCGGAGAATCTAGTAGGGCACGGAGACACGCACTAGTGCGTGATGCCGTTCCCTCTAGAAAACCTCCGAAGGTGATTCGTTTCACATGGCTTGAGGAACCCTTTTCTCGCTGCCCCCAAAATTGATGAATATAACAGACATGGAAACCTATAGGCCTCATTTTGTAAAACATAAGATATTTACTCTCAGTTCTATATATTTGAAATGTGTAAGTTATTGCGTAAAAACAAGCACCTATATCAGCAATCTAGTAATTTTATTCACAAACACGTAACATAAGAAATAGAAATAAATTAGCTTTACCGTTCACCAAGTTACACTTAGTTATCGCAGTAACTTACCATATGTCGATTAAAACATATAATAAAATATCATTAAATATTAAAAATATAGAAAAAGAAACATTATTTTGTAAAATTTTAAAAGAGTATTTAATAGAAAAAAGTTATTATACATAATATAAAAGAATTTTTGGAAAGTAAGTAAGTAAATTCGAATCTCTCATTAATAATAGTAGTATTGAATTATAAATAGAATTGAATTGAAATATATTAGGCAGTTTTTTTAGATTAAGATTTTTTGCGAAGCCCTTGCAAGGGCGCATGTTCTGAACTTAATACCACTATGTATGTACAGCATGATGCAAATAAATATTATAAATTATGAATTATGAAAATGCTCGGAGAAGCTGAAAATGCCGTCTGTGCAATCAGCATACTCTCTCCAAAAAAAGGGCTGCCTACATATACTTAATATTAAGGGGGTGCAGCGCGGACGCAAAACTGCGAGTTTCAAGTTTCTTTATGATAGCGAGCGGCGCGTGGCAGTGGTGTGACAACGGCGCACGACAAGAATACGCACGCACACTAATATATGTACAGAGTAGGCTGGTGATTTAATTAGAGCAATGTTTACTTTCGTAAAATCATAGGCGTTTGGGTAAAAAATAAGAAAAGTCTTAATATTTTCATATTCATGTTTTTTTATTGAAAAATAAGACAACAGTGACCTGCGGAATATCAATACAAACATTTTGATGTCGGATCATTGTTTCATTTGTGCTATATTTACAAAGTTTCTGAAGAAATAAGCTTTTCGATATCATTATTTTACGTATTGTTTATGCAGTTTCTGGGTATTTGTTTCGAATTCCAAGACAACCATGACCTTGTGAAAGGATCAACCTAACCTACACTAGTCCTTTTAATGTATAAGACCTATTCAGCGCCTAGCACCAGTGACTTAAAAACACGTAAATTTTCAAATTCCGCGCTGCACCCCCTTAAGTATATAGTGTGTCCAATAACAAACTGTACAGTTATTGGTCGGTTCGTTCCTCGAGCAAGCGCGGTTCGTTCACCCCGCGGTGTCCTTCTCTTTAGCGTTTTACTTTTACTATTGTGTCGATATTGTTATTGTACGAACTAATATGCAATATTCAATATAAATACTATTGATAGCACCAGTCTTCGACACTTTAATTCCAAGTTTTCGACACAGTTTTCGTCACCAAAAGAGAACATAGATTGCAATAGCCGTTGGATAGATCAAATTCAAATTCAAATTCAAATAACAGATAACACTATGCCGCTAAAAGCACTCAACAATTAAAAGGCAGTGTTAAAATTCAGTGCTTACGTCAGCCTTCTCGGTAGCGTAACGGTCAGTGCAGCCGCCCGGATTGCGGAAGGCCCAGGTTCGATTCCTGGCAAGGTCAGGTAGGCATTTTTTTTATTGTATTTTATAAATATTTGATTCAGCTCCAGTGCAGCAATTAGCACTTAAAAATAAAAAGTAAAAAATAGATTTTTATTTAAATTTTTCGGGATGACGGCAAAGGAAGATGGTGGTCGGTATTCGATTGTTATTAAAGATTAAAGCCAGTTGCTGACCCCTAGGATGTAGATCACTGGTTCGTGTTGAACGCTTTAACACTTCGGCCACCTAGGCGATTTTAAATTATACATATACTGGCTGACCAGCGGACTTCGTACCGCTTTGACAGTTTTTATGACAACAAAACAAACAAATCATTCGTCCGCTTAAGAACACCCGTATCCCATGATGGACCCCTATAGCAGCGCCACCTACCGGGTCCAATTGTAAATCTCAACCATTCTCGAATCCACTTGAACACACACAGAAAATATATCTATATATTTAAAATGGCCTTGGTGGCCGAGTGGCTTGCGTTCGGCTTGATACTTGAAGTCCTGGGTTCAATTACCAGCCCCCCAACCGCCTAACACTCGCTGCACACACTTTCAATCGCTTTGAAAGCGAGGCCTTCGCCTCGCTCTATAATATAATATCGAAATATAATATCGAATAATATCGAAAGCTATAGCCTATAGCTTTCGATATTGCTTTCTTATAGCTTTCGAAATGACAAGATGACGCCTCCTCCTCGCTTCGCCTTCAAAGCGATCGAAAGCGAGAGAGTTAGGCGGTCGACCCCCAGGTCGGGTAAAAAACCCACATTTGGTAAGCGTGGTGATTAAGCCATTACCCATTAATTGTAGCGATAACTTGGTTTCAATGATAGAGGCCTTAGCCCGGCCATGGGATAGTTTCAAAAGCTTATTTTTAAGATTATTTAAAAAAAAAATTTGGGTTTGACATTGGTTCACAGACTATCACCAAACTTTTACGTCAACCTAATAGATGTATCAGACAGGACTATGTTACACTGTTTTTCTATTAAGACTAGTGGTCGCCCAGTGGTCGAAATTCGACCGTAATTTTATTAAGGCTGCACGGATTGTATCCTAACTAAGCAATGAAAAATTAAAAAAGATAGAATGTGAGTTTGGATTGGCATTGACAGATTTCGGCCGCTCCTCTTCCATTTTTGAAATTTTTGTATCTAAGCGTGTGTGACATATACATGGTAGTGTGTGTAATGTTTGTTTTGTTGATTTAAAGTATTTTTTATGCATAATTAAAAAAAAAAAAACATTCTGTTAACCTTCTCTATATAAACTGTAAGTGTGCGAAATTTCATACTCCTCCGTCCGCGCAACTTTAGTAAAAAGGGGTACAAAGTTTTTGCCGCACGTATTAATATATAGATTATTATTAATGCGAGGAAGAGGAGCACATAGCAGCAGAAACAAAAAGAATACACTTACATACTTAAACCACCTTGACTTATCCAAAAGGTGTTATGAAACTTAAGAATACGTACGAATGCGTGACGGGCACCGCGGGAATCGAACCCGCCACGCTCCGCTACCCACTTTCACTACTGGACGTAGTTGGTGCAACATTCTTGATGTCTTTACTAAAGTACAATGTTTCACAAATGAATTGAATTAATTATCTGTTGTTACTTTGTTAAGTTTTATTATTAGTTCATGTTTCTTTATCGTCAGCTAGTTTGAACCGCCTCTGTGGTCTAGCGGTTAAGAGACAGATCCAGAGGTCTCAGGTTCGATTCTCCCCCTCTGGGAAGACCTAACGATAAATACAATACAAATTTGGGGTATATACAGGTAGGCTACTCTTGACGCAAACTCAATCTTAATACAATTCCAATGCGATTAATATGTATCGATATTGGGATAAGTTTCGCAATTTCGGAACGCCCCATCTCGATAATAATTTGTTCAATAAATTTCCACGCAATTTAATACCAATGTGGCGCTATTATCGCTTTTAAGAGTGCCATTTGATTTTTTTAGATTTGGGATTGGAAATTGATTATTGCAATTGTGTTTCAAGAGTAACCTACCTGGGGTACATGTTTGTGAACTCGGTTTGGTTGGTGGTAGGGCTTGTTTGTCCGCCTGGCTAGCTACCACTATCTTATTTAAATATGTCGCCATAACATCCATGTTTGTGGCATTGTTGTGTTCCGGCAGCTAGAGATAAGATAGGCAGTGCCTCAGTAGTTGAGGATCCCGGGTGAAGTGCGCTTCCACCATTGGCCTTATCATCACTTAACATCAGGTGAGTTAAAGGCTCTGTGCTTACCCGAAAAAAAGCTTATTTTACATAAACGTTAGTGGCACCAGTGTTCGTCACGATCCAGTTATCGACACTTTTTCCTTTACTATTTTAAAATTGATTATAACCAAAAGATTTTGGACTTAAGCAAAAATTTAATACAGATCATCCTGTTTTTCGTTTCTTTTCTTGATGGCTTCGTGCGATTAGCACATTTAGCCAGTGTCAAAGTAATTTTTCTAACAAGTAATAAGTACTTAAATAAACAATACTTCCCTCCTGTATGGTGATGAATGATAATAGAAATGAGAAGTGAGAAATGATATACCTCCAACTATCAAAAACGAGATAGGACGGTTTGGTATCATCATCATCATCATCATCATCATCATCATCATCATCATTATCATCATTATCATCATCATCAGCATCATCAGCATCATCATCAGCTTATACTAGTCCACTGCTGGACATAGGTCTCTCCTTGTGCACGGCACTGAGCACGACTCGCGGCTACTCTCATCCAGCTCTCGCCAGCCATCTTGCAAAGATCGTTTTTTACCTAGCCTAAGGGGTAGGCTACCTCTCCCTACTCTGATAAGATACTGTCAGTTTGGTATGCGAGGGACGAATTCATTGCAGCAAATATATTATTCACCTGCCGTTTCAAACTACAGGTTGCAAGGGTCCTACTTTCTTTGGGACCAGGAAGCCTCTCAAGGTTGTTGGCCGTATAACGACGTGAACCCACAACCATGAACCAGTAACCCACTTGCCTGAAAAGGGATGGTATGGGCCACTTTGTCCTTATAAGTAACATCATTTGCATACTGAGTACAGTTAGATGTCGGTCCGATGAAGTGGTGCTACAGAATGAAATGGAGCTATCAAAATAGTATAAAGAGACTACATACATACATAGTCTCACGTCCTTAAAACTACAATTTAAAAAAATTGTTTCCAATAAATGCCACGGTAGGTTTGTTAGTAAAAACAATTGTATTGTTAGATAAATAAAGATAATAATGAATGTTTTTATTTTTAAAAAGAAGAGCCGTGCAAAAATACAAATATATCACCATAACATCAATGTTTGAAGCATTAGTTAGTAGATGAGATACCCTGAGTGGTGCCGGGGATAAAGAATTGTACCACCCCATCTCTTCCCGTGGGTGCCGTAAAAGCCGACTAAGGGACCATTCCAAAGGATGGGCAGCAGCATCTCTCTGAGGTTACCCTCAACCTACTGCGATCGCCAACCCGCCTGCCAAGCGTGGCGATTACGGCAAATACCCCTCATATCCTTGGGGGAGGCCTTTGTCCAGCAGTGGACGTATTTTGACTGAGATGATGAGATAGCCAGTGCCTCAGTAGTTGAGAATCCCGGGTGAAATACGCTTCCGCTTTCCTTATCATCACTTTCATCACTTAATATCAGGTGAGATGAAGGATAAGTGGTTACCCGTAAGATATTTAAAAAAACTAATAAATAAATAATAAATAAATGTTTCTCACACTAAATGGTTAACTAGACAACGGATAAACATACTTAATATACTTAAATACATACTTATTATACATAGGGAACACCCAGACCCGAAACAATTTAGAAAAACAGGTATTTCTAAATTGATCTGACCGGGAATCGAACCCGGGACTTCAGAGATGGCGACACCATGAAAACCGGTGTGCAAGCCACTCGACCAAGGAGGTTGTCAACTAGAATAATAACGTCAACAGATCATAATACAAGATGTATAATGAGTCCCCTGATCGTCAAGATATGAATTGACATGCAATTTGAGAGTCTTAATTAGACAAAAAGTTAAGTGAAGTAAAATTTCTTTTTGTTGTGCATATAAATAAATTATCAAATGACAAAAAAAAAACAATAAAATTACATCAAGTAATTTGGAACTTGAGGCGAACTTGTGCTTGTGTTTAGGGTGTGTATGTGTGGCTGCGTCAGTGTTAAAAATTGTTTATTTGTCTCAAACATATCTACAATAAATAAAAAGTACAACTCACATTGACCAACATAACTTGACGTTAAGACAAAAAGGTCTACGACTCAGTGTAATTATTAAGTACCAGAAAAACTGTAAGGTACTTAGTCTCATACATTTTGATCGAGTAAGGTACCTGTTACATAATGTATGTATGAATCAGCTGATATAAGATAATAAGTAATAATTGTTCAAATAATATGTTTCTTGAATAAAGATTAATTTTATTTCAATGTTAGGGGTAGGGTAGATTATGATTTTTATTATTTTTCAGGTATTCAGAGTTGGTCCCATAGTTAAAGTTATGCAAAATGATGGGCAGAGACTTCTTCTTCTTTTTTTTGTTGATGGCTTCGTGTGATTAGCACATTTAGCCAGTGTCAAAGTAATTTTTCTTACAAGTAATACATAAATAAACAATATTTCTTTCCTGTTATGAATGATAATAGAAATGAGAAGTGAGAAATGATATACCCCCCAACCCCTCCAGTATCTCAGTAAAGATGTAGGGCTTTACTAAGTCCTCGGGCGGACTTCTTGAGAGAATTTGAAAAGTGACGTTGCACTGTTTTGTTTCATTTGCCAACACTCATGCACACTCACAAACACTTAATGGTTAATAATCCACCATTATTTCACATTAATGTTCGACATAACACAAATTTTAGAAAATAAAACAAAACCGCAGACATGACTCTTCACGTTCCCGCCTAGAAGTCCTGGGCAGAGACTACGCTTAAAGATTTTTTTGGTAGATAGAAAGATATACATAGATTAAGGGTGCATATAACTTGTTTAGAAAAAAAAATACTTTACGAGCTTTTCGAAGCACGAGAACTCGAGTTAACATTTTAGACACCCATCCTATGACTGGCATTTTTAAAGATTGCTTAACTTCAGCAATCGCAGTCATTGAGCTCATCGTTGTGCTAAAAAAAACCAAAGAGTCCTCAACCATCGGCTCGGCATACAAAAGATTATTTCACTCAATCCTAAGTAGGTCTCTACTAGTACACTGATCACGTCCGTCAGTCTGACCATTGCATAAGCGTCTGCGTTGCATGCTACGGCTATTATAAATTAAATATCTCTAACCAATACACTGGATGAGAGTAGCCTCGGATCGTGGTCGGTGGCGTGCACTTGGAGAGGCCTACGTCCAGCAGTGGACTAGTATAGGCTGATGATGATGATGATGATGATGATGATGATGATGATGATGATTATGATGATGAACCAATAATCATTATTCTGTCTAGGCTACAAGCAAGCGCGGATCCAGCACACAAAAATGGCTGTGGGTACGGCGACCCAAAAATTGGCCAAATATGAGTCGTAATCAAAAAGTTTTTGTTTTTTTTTGTTGTTTTTGGTAAGGATTTACCTGTGAATGTGTGCGTTCGTTGTGGGCTGCTCTACGTTCAGAATCACACACGCGCACGGCTCATTGATTGAATATAACCGCAGATAAAGATAAACAACACATAACAATAAAACATACAAAACGGATACATAATACATACACATACATTGAAACTCGTCCAGTTTTAAAAGTGGGCATGCCCACTGTGCCCACACGGTGGATCCGCGCTTGGCTAATGCTATCGGTTCGTAAGTCTACACAGTGCGGGAGACCTTGTACTGAGAAGAACCGGCAAGACTCTCAGCAATGGCATTTTTTATCTTGACAAACTCTCACGCCCTTGTCCAAATAGGGGTAAAAAGAGCAATAAACAATGATTTCCTTTTTATTAAAGACACTATTATTGGATATTTTCCATTACGCTGTAAAGAGTAAATATGGTCTTACGCTGGTATGGGGCATGAAAATAATGTAACTATCAGCTGCCTAACTCCTCGTGCATGTGGTAAGAGCCAGGGTTCCAAGATGCTCGCACATCAGGCGGTCGGCTGCAACCCATCACTGATGTCATCTATTCCACCTCGTGGCGTCGAGGTTACTAACGGCGAGTTTACTCAAAATTGGTGATATTGATGTAATCAATATTATCATTATAATTATCAGCTCATTTTATGTCGCCACTGCTGGGGCACGAGCCTTCCCTATGGGCCATAAACCACCACGCGGGCCCAGTGCGGTGCGGTGGTTGTTAACAACTGCTAATGCAGCCGGACCCACGGCTTTACGTGCTTTCCGAAGCACGGAGGTGCTCGACATGATACATTTTTGGACACCCATCCGACCGACCCAGCACTCTCAGAACCACTGCGCACTCGACTCCTCAATATTATCATATAAAACAAACCGATCGAAACCTCTTTTTGCAGTTTTAATTTTTAGAACGACGTGAGAGTATTTACTTATAAAATAAAAATCTTAATTTAAAGAAAAAAGATAAATAAATAAACAAAATAATCTTACTCGCCAATTACGAGTTGTTTACATCACGAAGTGAACGCAAGCCATCACAATTTATTGTTCGTATGCGTTCCGTTTATGGCATCATAAGGCATGCTCTCTAGTTCTCTGCCAAAGGGACGCGATAAATATTTGCGAGCGACAAATTGAAAGCGCTACCCTGGAAGAATGAAAAAGTCGTGTCTACAAAACATCCGAGAATAAACATGCATTGCCAGCATTGAAGAACTGTTTTGCTAGGTGCAGGTAAGAGAGAAGTTCGTTGAGCTGACAGCCAACCTCCTGTAATGGAGCACTTGAAGAAGAAGAGGAAATTTCAGTCGCATCATCATCATCATCATATCAGCCAAAAGACGTCCACTGCTGGACAAAGGCCTCCCCCAAGGATCTCCACAACGACCGGTTTTGTGCTGCTCGCATCCAGCGGCTTCCCGCGACCTTCACTAGATCGTCAGTTCACCTTGTTGGAGGCCTGCTTACACTACCTTTTCCGGTACGCGGTCGCCACTCGAGAACTGTTCCACCCTAGCGGCCATCTGTCCTGCGAGCGATGATTGCCACTTGAGTTTAGTAACTCTTCGGACTATGTCGGTAACCTTTGTTCTTTTGCGGATTTCCTCATTTCTGATTTGATCACGCAGTGAAACTCCATTGCTCTTTGAGTGACCTTGAGCCTTTTTATGAGGCCTATAGTGAGCGACCAGGTCTCAGTCCCGTATGTCATCACTTGCAACACACACTGGTCAAAGACTTTCGTCTCGAAACACTGCGATATGTAAGAATGGTGTTACCAATATCAACCGAACAGAAATCTTCTGAATGACTAACATTACTTTCCCCGTCACTTACAGTCCAAGTATCCGTAAAAATTCGGGCTCGAAAGGTCCGAAACACACTTTGCCCAGCCTAGACACTGATCACCCCCACGACTTGGTCAACCCGAGCTGAGGTCCTAATCCTTTAGGTTCCGCTTCTGATCCGATCCAATCCCCTCGGAGGATCTAGTAGAGCACGGGAACACGCACTAGTGCGTGACGCCGTTCCCTCCAGAAAACCTCTGACGATGCTTCATTTCACACGGCTTGAGGAACCGGTTAAGTTTCTCGCCGCCCAAAAAAAAATTGATACTGATGGAGCACTTTGCCATCCGAACATTGAGATTGAGAAAAAATATATATCTTGCATAGCTCGTCTTCCTACAGGTAAACAGCGAGCTTTACCACCCGCCATTTTGAAATGCACATCTCTGCGTCGACGCCATTGAAACGTGATGTTCGTTGCGAGCTGTTGCGACATTGTGGGAGAGGCAATGTGTGGACACAAGTTTATAGTCCTATACTCAATACTCGATATTATTGCAACACCAATGTACCCAAAATAGGATGGTATAGTAAAAAGATCAAACTTTGAAAAAGGAGAGGCATGTAATTGGAGAGAAAGGAGAGAGGAGACGTTTCCGTCAAGAGTAAAGACACAAAAACATTGTTTTAACTGATATTTTTATATAAGCTTATGGGCAAGTACTTGATCTTCATGTCACCTGATGTTAAGTGATGATAAGGCTGAAGGTGGAAGTTCACTTCACCCGGGATCCTCAATTACTGAGGCACTGGCTATCTTATCTCTAGCTGCCGGAACACAACAATGCTGCAAATATTAAGATAATATGGTGATCTTCAAACGAGACGTGAAGAGGCACCTTGTGGGCCGGTAAGTTGAGGGTCACCCTCACTCACTCTACCATTAAAACGATGCAGCATCAGTCGTGATGCTGCGTCGGTTTCACGCTGCACCAGTTATCTTTCTCCCCCCATTTTTCATTAATCTTTCATTTTTATCTTATAAAACAATGTAAACAATTAGTTACTAGACTGGGTAAATATAAAAGGCGAAGGGTAAGGCACACTAGCGCCACCAATTGATAATTTGACAATTACTAACGGACCGGATCTTTTTTTAAACATTGCGTACCGTCCGACAACAGGAAAGCATTCATAGTATTTATTTTGTTAATTGTGCACTACTTTTTGTTGCGTGGTTTATTCAGAAAACGGGATATCGCATTTATTCAAAAACAATGGCCACTGTTGGTGTTAGCGAATGAATACAAAAACAAACCTAAAAGTAGTGCACAATTATTAAATAATAGATGTTTGCGTAGTGTCGGAAGGTCCGCAATGTGTGAATAAAAATCCAGTTTAGCAGTTATCAAATTAAATCCATTAGCGGCGCTAGTGTCCCTTCGCCCTAAGCCAATAAATAACAAAAAAAAACAAAAGTTATCGAATAAAAATACCACAAACAAAATGGTGGTTGTAAATTAAATGCAGCAGTACGCAGAAATATTGACGTTTTGAATACAAATATATGTTTTGAAAAATACATTAGCTACTTTCGAACAAAGGAGTTTGCAGTGATTTGAATAAAGTTAGAGGTCAGAAAACTTTGAGACATCTGACTGGAATAACTAACAGTCATTGATTATTGACGGATGCATAAAATATTGTGATACAAACTTCTTGGCGGGAAAGTGAAGTCACGTTCTCGGTCTGTTTCGTTTGTAAAATATGTGTTTTGCCGAATATTTAAATATTTTTTTTTATTGCCAACACTTTGCCTCCATCACACCTGATGTTGAGTGATAATGAGGCCGAAGGTGGAAGCACACTTCATCCGGAATCCTCACTGGCCACTGACTATCTTATCTCTAGCTGCCGGAACACAATAATGCTACAAACATACCCCCCGCTGCAGTCGAACCCGGGAATTCTGGGTCTTAGCCCGTTGATTTTAACCACTAGATCACAGAAGCAGTTAAAAAAGGAAAATGTAATTATAGGTTATTTACTGTCCCACTGCTGGGCAAAGGTCTTAATAGTTGAAATCCAGTCATCGTTACAATTAATAGGTTTTTTAAACGGTTTTTTTAGCTTGCCCTACTTATTTACTTGTTTGGGTCAAATCTAGTAATTGAAATTTGACCCCCTTCCTGTTGACGGATTGATTTGAAATTTGGTACACACCTTTAGTTCTGATGACAATATAATTTAATACATTCGGTATCATTGTAAATCCAAGATGGCTTCCGCTTCATAATGGCGGGTTACATATACTTTATCACTACCTACCTCAATATGGGTATCAAATGAAAGGGCTTGATTAGTAGAATATTTCTTTATGAAAATAAAATGAAAATCCAATATGGCCGCCAACAAAATGGCAGGTCCATTTTTTTTTCACAACCCCTTCAATATGGGTATCAAATAATAGGTCTTGACTAGTAGAATAGATAGTGTAAACTATGAAAAAAAATGAAAAAATGAAAAACTTGAAAATAAAAAAGTTAGTGAATTTTTTTTAAGTTAAACGGTTTTATTGAAAATAAAGATCTAAAAAAATTATATAGACAATGAACTTAAAGCTAGGTACCAGTCATCACACCACTCTCCTCATATTTACGCACGTAACCTGCGTAAATATGTAAATAGCATTTTTTTTATGATATAGCGGTTGACTTGATAGAAATTTCACACGCTCAACGATTTTATATTTTTGTCTGATCAATTCCCTAGGTTGATGAGTGTTACCTAGGACCTACCGACTTATTTTCTAGCTTTTAGTACATTGTCTACATATTTTTTTTAAATCTTTTAACTCAATCACTACGCATGCCAAAGGCGGGTTGCAAATAGAAAATAGCTTAGATGCCTAAAAAAATAAAGAATTTTGAACTTTAAGACAAAAAACTAAGTGTAGTTATTCTTACTAGTGGTCGCCCAGTGGTCGGAATTTGACCGTAATTTTATTAAGGCTGCACGGATTGTATCCTAAGCAATGAAAAATTAAAAAAGATAGAATGTGAGTTTGGATTGGCATTGACAGATGTCAGACAAACAATACGTGTGTGTCAAATACATGGTAGTGTGTGTAATGTTGTTTTTGTTGATTTAATGTATTTTTTATGCATAGTTTAAAAAATATATTGACATTCGGATAACCTTCTCTATATAAACTATAAGTGTGCGAAATTTCATACTCCTCCGTCCCGCGCAATTTTCGTAAAAACGGGTACAAAGTTTTTGCTTCACGTATTAATATATAAATGATTAATCAACACAACTTGTCCCACTGCACTGCAGAACAAAGACCTTGTTTAGACCAGATTAAATCTTATTACGAGTACTAATAACTCAACTTGTAACACTGCGGTGCAAAGACCTTGTTTAGATACCAAATAAATAAAAAACAGCAAGCAATGATACCCTCTCTAAATTATATGTAACGAACCACAAAACCGCAGTACTAGTTACCAAAATAAAACGTAACGTTACAAATAATATAACATTATCCGTATGAAAATGTTGTTACACAAATAAAAGTTGAATTAAACAAATTTTGCGAGGCGAGAGTTAATCACTGTAACACGAGAAGTCGTTTGGTAATAACTCTTGCGGTATTTATTAAAGTGCGTGTGTCCGTTGTCAGACGATCCGTTAAAAAAGACGTGAGGTAACAAATAATACCTATTTTGTAAAATAGTGATCTATACTATTAATAAAGAGGTAAATTAAATAATAATTAAAATAACTGCGACACAGTCATCCGACGAATGCGGTTGTTATCGTTCACATTTAATTTTACAAATTGAAATGGTGCCAAATAAAGATTTTTATTATTATTATTATTAATTTTGTGACTTTGTTTTTGTTTGAGATGGGTAATCTCTGAAACTACTGGTCCAATTCCCTAAACTCTTTCACTGATACAATGACACGATCCTTGGTATTAATTTGTTTACGAAAAATGCGAATTCAACGTCGACGAAGTCACGGGAAAAGTGTTAGTAGAATTATAATATTTTTTTTAAAGTTCTGTGTTGTAAATACTTCACATCTTGATTATAGTATATATAACACATAAAATATAATATTGTCTACCTCTGGATCTGAGACCGGTTTAATGATAACATTACCTGACATTAACAGACCTGTTGCACGTCTTGGCGTTCCTGTAAGTGTAGCAGGTATTTGATGTTTAAATAAATAAATAATAAAAATAATAAATAAATAATTAATTAATTACAAAGCGATCTTTTCCAGCCAATTCTAGTTGTGGTAATGAAAGGATGTCTGCGGATCTAATTCTACAATACTTACTACTGATTCCTACTAACTTATTTCCACACGAATTATTTATACGCCTTATTCTAACATATAATTAAATGAAGATTAGCTCTAGCAAAAATGACGGGAAATAAAACGTATGACAATGGAAACGTAGCGCTTACACAACCGCAGGAAATTGAAACTAAACCTGTCTGAGGACGGGTGAAAAACTGCAGCCAGAAACGACCCGATGCAATGCCAATTACTATAGCAATCACTATAGTCACTATCGGCTAATTGACAATTACCTAATTGTGTTACTAGATATTTAGTTTAATAAACGCATTCTTTATGGTTGTAATTTTTTTCATTTTAATGAGCTTTTTATTTAATACTAGCTGACCCGGCGGACTTCGTACCGCATTTTTTTTAATATAACCTATATTACTCAGCGCTAATGTAGCATTCTAATGGTGAAAGAATTTTCTAAATCGGTCCAGTAGTTTTTGAGTTTATTCGTTACAAACATACAAAAATACAAAGCCTTCCTCTTATAATATTATAGTATAGATTTGTTATACTTGTACCTACTAGGTGACTGTAATAAGAACACTATTATAAAATAACCAATTAGTTTGCAAATAACAATAATGACTTGTTGGCCGAGTGGCCGAAGGTTCCGGGTTCAATTGCCAGGTCGGGTAAAAGTTTGTTTTGAATTTTTCGATGAATAGCTCTGTGATCATCTTTACCCATCAATTGTAGCGATGACTTGACTTCAGTGATAGAGGCCTTTGCCCAGCAGTCGATCAGTTATAGGGTACTTACTTTACTGTAGTCTTTGCAAATAAAAAAATGAGTTTGAGTTTTTTCGAGTCCTGACTTTTCACTCATCATCCCATCATCAGCTCACTTTATATCCCCAAAGTTGGGGTACGAGCTCTCCATATCGATGGAAACACCACAGAGAGAACGGGCCGTAGACCACGCGGGCCCAGTACGGGTAAAATCTAAGCCATGTACTGTACCTTGGTCCTTTTTATTATATCCTTCAGCATCATCATCATCAGCTCATTTTATGTCCCCACGGGGTACGAGCCTTCCCTATGGATGGATAGGGAGAATGGGCCATAAACCACCACGCGGGCCCAGTGCGGTGCGGTGGTTGTTAACGACTGCTGATGCAGCCGTGACCAACGGCTTTACGTGCCTTCCGAAGCACGGAGGAGCTCGAGATGATACATTTTTGGTCACCCATCCAATGACCGGCCTTTGCGAAAGTTGCTTAACCTTAGCACTCGCAGACCGGGCTCCTCTCCATTCGACTGATTTATTGACACCTTCGCAGTAGGCCATAGGGTCAAGTGATAGGAGCTATTAAATAATACCTGTGATAATACTTAGCACCTGATATTTCGCAACACAATGTATTAGCGCGTGCGCTTACAAAATTATCAGTTATTTAACACGTAGTGATGAAATGACACAAATAATTTGGGTTTGCATGAACACATGGCAGCGAGCTCGATGGCGCTGTGGTAACACTCGGTCTGTGATAGTTGAAGTTAAGCAACTTTTGCAACAACCGGTCATCGGATGGGTGATCAAAGTTTTATTATATCGAGTTCCTCTGTGCTTCGGAAGACATATAAAGCTTGGTCCCGGCTGCATTAGCAGTCGTTATCTACTACCAATCCGCACTGGTCCCGCGTGGTGGTTCATGGCCCGTTCTCCCTTACTGTTTCCATCCATAGGGAAGGCAGCCCCAACAGTGGGGACTTAAAATGAACTGGTGAAGATACACTACGTAACGACCTCCTTGGTCGAGTGGTTTGTACACAGGTTTTCACGGTGTCGCCATCTCTGAGGTCCCGGGTTCGATCCCCGGTCGGGTCAATTTAGAAATTATTGTTTTTCTAAATTGTCTCGGATCTGGGTGTTTTCTATGTATAATAAATAAGTATGTATTTAAGTATTCTAAGTATGTTTATCCGTTGTCTAGTAACAATTTAACGAGTTTCATAACGAAGCTTCTCTTGGGCTAGATAATTGGTGTGAGTGTAGGAAAGCTTATTTTTTTTTTAAAGCTTATAACACTAACACCGTTCTTCATCTGCCTTAAAAGTAAGACTGTGTTGTATTGTTATATCCGATATTGTATGACAAATACATGTACAAATACCTTTTGTTAGTATTATAACTAATGACCTAACATTACTAGTTGTGTAACATAGTATTGTCCTATTGTTGCTACATACATCGGTTGTCATACATATAAAGAGGTTTTGTAGACATACATAATCTGGTCACGACTTTTGTGTCCCTAGAGTTTGGAGTCGTAAGCTATAGTCCTTATCATTAATGACAAATTGTATTTGTTCTCAACAAAATTTGCGTATCCCATCCTAGTGTGGAACGTGAGAAGAATGTATCAGTTGCCTAACTCCCCTTGCATGTGATAAGAGCCGGCTAAGGGACCAGGGTTCCAAGATGCTCGCACATCAGGCGGTCGGCTGCAACCCATCTACCCCACTCTGGGTCTGAACCGATGGTCTTAACCACTAGTCCACAGTGACGGTTGGAATCTGCTATTACTCATATATTAGCTACCATCATGCTGGTCCCATGCTGTTCTGCGACGTGAAAATTATGTATCAGCTGGTTACCTTCCCGTGCATGTGGTAAGAGCCGACTAAGGGACCAGGGTTCCAAGATGCACGCACATCAGGCGGTCGGCTGCAACCCATCACTGATGTTAGCTATTCCACCGGAGTCCTACTTTGATTGTGCTAAATGTAGTGTCGGATCATTAAGGGCGAGTATACTCTATGTTGGTAATTTCGATGAGCTCTGTCTACTTCTTTTTGGGAGGACGTGTGTGTGTATGTAATATTATATAAATCTAAATCTATAATCTATATACATATAATGACTTGTTCTGACTGATTCATCGCCGAGCCTAAACCGTTTGTGATCGGATATTGATGACGTAGTTGTTGACATACAATAAGGCTCATTTGGCTTACATAGTAGATAGTGTTGATACATTTAGTAGTGCACCTTCGTAGCTCCTGCTTCCTCACTGCTGGGGCATGAACCTTCCCTATGGATTATAATAAAACTTGGTATCTCAGGTTACACTTCTAATAAAACTCAGAGTTTCAAGACAAACACGTGTATTCTCTCAGAGACATCCGTTCTGTACAAAAACTCAAACCAGCCTGCCCCGCTGGCATCGGCCAAGTGCCGCCATCTTTTCCCCCTCTACTTTTACAAACTGACATTGACAGAGGGACAGTATTGCCAGTCGCACAGTGTTTTAAAGAACCTCATTTTGTCTCACCTTGGTTTTATTGAAGAAAACAATAGTTATTATCATTAGAAACATCAGACTAAAACTCCGAAATTAATATGGCTTATAGATAATCTGGAAAAAAAATTCAAAGTTTGCTTATAACTGGGTCCAGAAATCCAAGAAAAAATAAATAAAAAAAATAACTATACGTTTTATTTGAATTTCGATTATTTCAATTAAATATACATACAATACTACACCTTTTGACAAGTTTTTGTAGAGTTACTGAGATCCTATCAAGAAATATAAATTTATTTATCATTTTTGGTTTTATTTTTTTTGTTCTAATATAACGCCGTATTAGAACGTGATTCTTATATTAAACGATAGCTTAAACAAGCCTTTATGAGCAGTATTAAATTCAATATCTAATACCGCGTTATTCAAAAGTTACAAGTAATATAAATTATATCCGGATTTTTTGTACTTAGGGTTATCACTTCTGGCCAATATTTAATGTGTCCGGAATAAGATTTATTTTATTAGTTTTTTCAACTTCTTACGTACGTTTCGATGAAATGCTACATGTGACATGAGAAGGAGTCCACCCTCGTAAAGCAAATGCCAAAACTCCATGTCAATACATGTAGCATGGAGGGACCGGGGCAATGTTTTAGAAACCCCGAATTTGTCTTATGCCCTTTTTATTATTAAAATCGTTAGTTTATATCATTCTCAGCACTACAGTGAAAATCCGGCACCAATACGACCTTTAGTTTCGACAAAAAAAAATGGAAAGTTTCCCTATATCCGAGTTCGGAAAATCACAAAAATATGAATATAAAATAAAATTAACGATTATTTAAAAAAATATTAAACGTATTTATATATCAGTTTATATGGCAGTTTATCTCAATATTTTTTTGTTTCAGATGCTGACGATTTCTTCGACCAAGAGCTGCACCCGCTGAAATGGAAATATTTAAAAGTACCTCGAGATCTTGAATCACCATTTGAAAAGCGCAAGAACAGTCGGGAACGCTTAAAGAAAATTTTTGGTTAGTTAGTTGATTTTTAACTCAAGAAAATGATGTTTATGTTTTTAAGTATGATGAATATAAAGGATGGGGTTTTGATTTATTGTTAGTTTAATAGTTTTAAAATTTAATAATTAAGGATATAACTTGATTTCTTTTAATAATTCAAGTGTTGAAACATTTCATAATAGATGAATTGTGTTACATTAAACTTATGGTCAAATACTTACTGGTTTTAATTTTTAATTCATTTTTTTCGGTGAAATGCTACATGTGACTTGGGAAGGAGTCCACCCTCGTAAGGCATTAGCTAAAACTCCAATTCGATACATGTAACATGGAGAAACGGGGGCGAGGCATCATGCCGTTCAAGACTCATGATGCCACCTTGCCTCAGCAGGATCTGACCCGGTCTGCTGAGGGATGTCTCTCTGGGCTCCGACCAGAGGACTTAATGGAAGGAGGGCATGAGGGCGCCAACCCTCATGTTGGTCAGCGAGAGGCATTATGTGAATTTGTGGATCGCGCCACAACCACCACTCTTCAACCTCCGGGAGTAAGTGCCAATGCTCGAGGAGATGACTGTGAAAGCAGTTCGTCTGGCATTAAAGTGTTAACACGCTCAAAAGCGTTTGATCTTTTCAAAGGAAACGCTCGGGATTTGCCGGTAGACGAACGAATCGATGTTGTTTTTAATTATTTTGGCCCAGATTTTGAATTGTCATACAATAAAAACCAATTCAAAAGCATACTAGCAGCATTTCTTAGTAAATCTCGCGATTTGCTTAAGCAGTGCAAGGGAAATGAGCCTTATTTTAAAAAAAAACACGACATCTGGCTTAGTGGTACCCTAATAAGTGGTCAGCTAAAAAAAGAAAGCGACGAAACAGAAACGCTAAGCCCAGAGTCTAAAAAGTTTAAAAGTTTGAGCAGGGCTCAACAATCTAGGTCAAAAAGGAAACTTAAGGACACTCTACAAGATAAACCTACGTCAATGAAAGTTCAAGCTTTTGTGAAATCACTTAAAATAAATCATAACCCTCTACCCCATCAATCAGCAAAAAGCTTAGAAACTATAATCAGCTTATGCCTTACATCAGAAACTGCAGCAGTGGATATTTTGAACAAAATTCAGCAGTCATCCGAGCCATACACACCTGAAAATGCACTTTCTATCTTCATTGATAGAAATTTAACTGTTCAAACATATAATGAGTTTCGTTTGGACCATAAAAATCGTGGAGATGACATATACCCCCCTTATTACAAATTACTTGAGGCAAAAAAAATGTGTTACCCTGACCGAATCCAAATATCAGAATCTGAAGCATCTGTGCCTGTTGAAGAGTTATTGCAGCATACTTTGAATCGTATACTTCAATTAACTGATGAAGTTTTCAACAACTATTGTGAAAATAAAAACATCCAAACAATAGAATGCAATTTCATAGGGAACTGGGGATTTGATGGATCTACTGGTCAGTCTTTATACAAGCAATCCTTTTTAGATAAAGATGTGGACGAAAATAGTATGTTCGCGACTACTTTCGTTCCACTACAAATTACAACGAATAACAGTATGGACATATTTTGGATGAACCCTTCGCCGCAGTCATATCGTTTCTGTAGACCAATTCATATTCAGTACAAAAAAGAATCCAGCGAATTGGTACTAAACGAAAAACAAATCATACAGGAACAAATAGATAACCTCACCCCCTTCCATATGGAAACATCAAAAGGTCACAAAATAAAGATTCATTGTCAATTGGTTTGTGCTGCTATAGACGGCAAGATTTTAAATATGCTTTTGAATACACCATCTCAGCTTCGCTGCCCATATTGTCATTTGACTTCCAAGCAATTCAATAATATTGACAAGGCTTTTTCGACACCGATTGTAGATGACAGTTTATTGGCTTACGGGGTTAGCCCTTTACATTTCTGGATTCGATGTTTGGAATTTGTACTAAAACTTGGATATAAAGTCGAAATTAAGAAATGGCGCGTCAACAAAAACTCCAACGAAGGCCGCTTGGTAGAAGAGCGGAAAAAAAAAAATCAATCCGAAATAAGGGAAAAAGTGGGTCTCTTAGTGGATGTAGTGCGTCCTACTTCAGGCTCTACAAACGACGGAAACACGGCCAGGACCGCGTTTTCAGATCAACATCGCGGAATACTTGCTGAAATTTTAAATCTTGACAAGTGGCTTTTGGACCACTTATATATAATTTCAACAGTATTGTCCAGTAATTTACCGATTGATACTGAAAGATTTGCAGCGTTCTGTAAAAACTTGGCGTATAAATACATTGAAAAATATGCGTGGCATCCCATGACAGTCACACTACATAAGATTTTAGTTCATGGTGCTAAAATTATTGACTCGTCATTACTACCCGTCGGAATGTTATCAGAACAGGCAGCAGAATCACGAAACAAATTCTGGCGATTTGATAGAGAACATCATACTCGGAAAATCAGTCGTGAAGCCACAATATCCGATTTGTTTCACAGAGCTTTAGAATCGTCAGACCCGGTCATTTCCGACTATACATCAATTAAAAGAAAACGCAAAGCAAAAAAAAATCCGTTGCCGGCATTAGCAGTTAGTCTACTGAAACCTGTGAATGTATATGAAAACAGTACCTCATTTTATGCAGATGACGAAAATTTGGTTATTCCGAATGAAAGCGAATAACCAAAAAGCATTTACTTACATGCATTTTAACCACCGATAAAAATAAATATAAGTCCGGATATTCGGAGGTGACAACCCTAACCAAAATATAAAAACACCAATATATTTTGAATAACGCGGAACTAGATAGTGGTTTTCATAATATTGATAGAATAACGTATGAAGAATATACTGTAAAAATATCTCGCTCTAATATGGCATTATACTTGAAATAATAAATATAAATGAAATACGAAAAAAACATTATTATTTAATAATCTGTTAACATTACATATTCCAAAAATGGACAGAATGTTTGTTTTTTTAAATGTAAACAATACGTTTAATCAAATTTTTAAATAGTCGTTAATTTTATTTTATATTAATGTTTTTGTGATTTTCCGGATCCGGATATAGGGAAACTTTCCATTTTTTTTTTGTCGAAACTAAAGGTCGTATTGATGCCGGATTTTCAATGTAGTGCTTAGAATTATATAAACTAACGATTTTAACAATAAAAAGGGCATGAGACAAAATCGGGGTTTGTAAAACACCGTGAGTCGGCAGAACAAAATTATATCTTTTAATTGATTTTATGTTTCTAACGAATTCAAATCAAATATATTAATTCCAATTTAATAAAAAACCTACAGGATGAAACCACCACGGGGAGAACGGTTCATAAACGTTGCGGTGGTTGTTAACCACGGCTGTGCAGCCGGGAGGAGCTCGATGGCGCAGTGGATAACGCGCCCGGTCTGCGAGTGCTGAGGTTAAGCACCTTTCGCAAGGGCCGGTCATCGGATGGGTAAACAAAAAATTAATCATCTCGAGCTCCTCCGTGCTTCGGAAGGCACGTAAAGCCGTTGGTCCCGGCTGCATTAGCAGTCGTTAATAACCACCAATGCACCGGCCCCGCGTGGTGGTTTATGGCCCGTTCTCCCTATCCATCCAAAAATTAGCTGATGATGATGATGATGCAGCCGAGACGAATAGCCTTACGTGCCTTCCAAAGCACTGAGGAGCTTAAGATAATAAAGACCGACCCGAAGGTTGCGTTACTTCAGAATGTAGCTCCTCTGAGAGGATTATACAAAATATTTTTTACTCCTTTTTACCTATCAATTGTAGTGATGACTTGATTTCAATGATGGAGGCCTTTGCCCAGCAGTGGGACAGTTATAGGCTATTTACTTTTTACTTTACTCCATCCATAGATGGACTTGTATGGCGCTGTGTTTTTCCTTCGAGAATGTCCGGCACCACGACCTTGGTGGTGTGGACTGTCGCAGAAGGTCGACCGCTATGGCTGCCAGAGGGTACATAGACCTAACATCGGGTAGAAGTGGTCGGTTGTTTATTAACTTTTTTTAGTGTTACTATGTCGGTAAATGAGCGTTTGGCCCGAAAATGGAGAGTAGCTATCGCAAGAATTATTATTATTATTAAGAGGATTATTATCATGTTTTTTGTTAGATATCCTATATTCGCCATAGATGAATATTAATGTAAGTGTTACTAAAAAAAAAACTTTTTTAAGTACACATAATAGAATTGAAACATTCACAACATATCTATATTTTTCTAAGGCGGCAAGTGATTTTACCACTAAATTCGACATTTTGTTTTTGTTCTGTTTGCATTGTTAAAATCAAGGCAACTTAATTACTTTTTTATAATAATTAATCTCATGTTAGTGAATTCTTATGAGAATAAAGTTTCTTTAAACCTAAGTAACTTTACTTAGTTGGGTTAACACATTTCGAACATTATTCTAAGTAGTATAGAGTTTTGCTAAACCTATGACGTATTTATAACTTTGTTATGATTAATGTCTGTTTTGTAACAAAATAAATAAATAAATTAATAATTAATTAATTAAGCCGTATTTAAATGATTGGTCAGAAATATTAAATACCGATTCATATTTACATAGGTAATACTCAACCAGAACCCTATTGTGGCACCAGTTTTTTTACAAAATGGCAGCTAGAAAGCAAGTAATCTGTATTTAATTATTGGTAAATACTAAAATGAGGATCTCGATGGCGCAGTGGTTAACGCGCCCGGTCTGTGAGTGCTGAAGTTAAGCAACTTTCGCTAAGGCCGTTTGTCGGATGAGTGACCAAAACTTTATCACCTCTCGCTCCTCCGTGCTTCGGAAGGCACGTAAAGCCGTTGGTCTCGACTGCATTAGCAGTCGTTAACCACCAATCCGCACTGGGCCCGCGTGGTGGTTATGGCCCGTTCTCCCTATCCATCCATAGGGAAGGCTTGTGCCCCAGCAGTGAGGACATATAAATGAGCTGATGATGATGATGACTAAAATCAGTAGCTGTCCCCTATTTTTAATGATTAAAAGCAAACATGTAGATCATTGGTTCCTGTCGGACATTGCTGCCACTACAATACTTATATGTATTAATTGTTGAATATCGTAATAGTATGTATACTGTTTTATATACTTACTAGCACTTTACTCGCAATTTCGTCCGCGTGGATTTGAGATTTAACACATTAACAGCCGACTATTTTAAGCAATTTTTGCCGATATTTTTAGATTTATAAAATAAAAACTATGTGTAATACATCGACATATTTTTTTTATTCATTACACACCGGGGTCACACGCAAATCACGTACCACGGACGTCATTTTAAAACAAACGCTAAGAAAGTCAATGCCGTACAGAGGACGTGATCAGCATCCTGAGACGATCCCACCCACCCGTACCCAGTACGTGATCGGCTGTTAAAGTGTTAAAAAGAAAACTGTTTTTAAATAATTTTGCCTATTTTACCTGTAAAATGTAGCTTTCTATCAGTGAAAGAATTTTTGTAATTGGACCAGAAGTTCCAGAGATCATCCTCGACTAACAAAAAAACAAACGTTACCTCTTAATTAAAAGTATAGATTACTTAGGAAGAAGTAATTACTTCCTATTACCAAATAAATTGTGTACATAAATATTTATCCAAAGCTATTCTAGACATTCTAATGTCGTAAGACTAACGCGAAACCTTTCGAATTCAAAGTCTTAAAATCAAAGTATTAATGCGTAAGACCTTCCGCTTGGTTACCTAACCTAGGCTATAGCTAGGCAACGCGCAATAATTCTGATGCGCTGTCTACCAGTTTGCTAAGTCTACTTGAGCAACTAACCTTTAGCGACATTTCACAACTGGGAATTAAAAAAAGAGGTTGTGATCGGTTTGTTTTATTATGATAATATTGATTGACTACATACAAAGATGATTAACAAGTCAATAGTGTTGTTTTTGACTCGTTTTTTTGCGTGTACAACATACATACATACATACACGTCCTTCTCCCAAAAAGAGGTAGACAGAGCATCAATGTTTGTAGCACTGTTGTGTTCCGGCAGCTAGAGATAAGATAGCCAGTGCCTCATAGTTGAGGATTCCGGGTGAAGTGCGCTTTCTTCGGCTTTAACACATGAGAACACATATCTCACAAGTAATACATATATTATATTAAATTAGATTGTTTAGTGCGATTGCCAAGTCAATCTTTTTATTTAAAACATTTTTTTTTAATATTGAGAACTTGGTTTTTTTTTTGAGAGAGTTTGCTGATTGCCTCAGACGGCATTTTCAGCTTCACCAGGCTTTTTTTTGGGAGCGGCGAGGAACGTAAAGGGTCCCTCAAGCCGTGTGAAACGAATCACCTTCGGAGGTTTTCTAGAGGGAACGGCATCGCGCACTAGTGCGCGTCCCCGTGCCCTACTAGATTCTCCGAAGGGTTCGGATCGGATCGGGGGGAGTTCGGATCGGATCGGGGGGTGAGAACTTGGTATTACATGGATCTCACAACTTTTTACGGTAGAAGAACTGAGTTGCGAGACTTGGTTTTTTTACAAGTTTGTTTTTCATGGTATCTCATTTCTTATTGCAGAAAGTTCAACTTTTTTCCTTTCCGGTACCATGTAGGTACCTATCTACACCTATTATTCCATTATATTATACATACAGGTACACTGATTTGTTAACTGCAAATGTAACTTTGTAATTCTATATATTTATATGGGATTACAAAGTTAATTATGCAGTTGGTGTATCTAGAAAACTGGACCGAAATTGCAAAATATTTTAGTTTTTTCTTGATTTATACAGTAAACACTAATTGTATTATAATTTTGAAGCTTCTATGTCTGAAGAAGAAGTGCCTTAGAGTTTTGATGATCGGTCAGTCAGTGAGTGACAAAATTAAGAAACTTTGATTAGTTATAATTCTTAAACTACGGGTTCAAATTAAATGAAATTTGAAATATACCGTGTTTATACAATGGCTGCTTGGTTCAGGCTTCTAGTTTTATCCACAAAAAAGTTATAGGGGGTCGAAAATGGCGTGAACTGTTTCGAGAAAAAGATGGTACGGCCGTGCCGCTTTTTGCTCGACTTGGCGGGGGCGCTGCCATGCCCCCAGATTAAATGCCTGCCACCTATCATTTACTTGTATTTAGTTTAATCCTTTTTAGTTGTTTCAAAAAAACAAAAATTTTAAAATGCCCTTCCTCATTTTTTGGCTGGTTCTTCTCAGTACAAGGTACTGTAGTTTCAAACATCCTAAACTAAACAAACTTCTTGATTTTTTTAAATACATCGCTGCATCTAAATAGCCTTGACAACGTAACGTCATAATATATTTTCGTTTTATTTATAAGTTAAGCTACATAATACTTTCATTCTTAACAGTGTTTTAAATTATTCAACATTAAAATGAGGTATGAAAATCACGCAGTGAGACGAAGGCGAAGTGAATAAATCAGCTGTTGTCGGATTAACGGCACAAAATAAAGAGACCCAGAAGGTAAGCACCCACTTAGTCATACGGGGTGTTATAACACTATAACACCTGTAAAAGTATTTTAAAGATGTACCCTAATGTGATACTTTTAAAGTTTCATTTACAACCACACGGGGACACGCAGCTAGAAAACCTCTGACGGTGCTTCTCACACGGCTTGAGAAACCCTTTAAGATTCTCGCCGTCCCTAAAAAAGCCTGGTGAAGCTGAAAATACCATCTGAGGCGATCAGCAAAATCTATACTTACTAATATTATAAAGCTGTAGAGTTTGTTTGTTTGTTTGAACGCGCTAATCTCAGTAACTACTGGTTCGAATTGAATTATTTTTGTGTTGAATAGTCCATTTATTGAGGACGGCTATAGGCTATATAACATCACGCTATGACTAATTAACGCGGGTGAAACGACGGGGCATAGCTAGTCTCTTATAAAAACGGATCTCGGAACTCAGCTGTTGCTAGATTCCGTGTCCGTGAATGGTTGTGAATGGTTGTGTCCGTGCGTTGCTCGAGCGCATTTGTACGAAGCTTACTTTCTGCCAGTCTCCTTATTTTGTGTCTACGGTTGTATAACCTTAAATTGTGTTCTCACAGCTGGTTAAATAGCTGAAATTGTAACTACAACGGTGTTATTATTATAGAGCATAAATAAATACGTGATTGAATGATAGACTTACATAGTAATGGATTAAAATTACTATGATTAGTGTGTCTAACGCCTCGGTGGCCGTAGCGTTCGACCCGATGCCCTAAGGTGCAAAGTCAAATTAATTTTTTCTATTCAAATAAACTTTAGAAAAGAGCTTTCCAATAGTCCATAATTTTTTTACTTAGAGTCACCGCAGACATGCTACTTTTACGTCGGCGATCGGCGATTCAGCCGCTTATTAGAAGCTGAATGCCACCACACATTCTACACCGCACACTTAAAAACTCTAAACGCAGCGATTGAGTCGCTTTTCGGAAGCTCGACACAGCTTCTGAACGTTACACTCCACACACAGTCGGATGCCCGGTCGCATCGATTTGCATCGAGTTGCCGATCCAGCATCGGAGCAGTCGCTAAAACGCGCGATTACGATACCGCGTCCTAACCGAACGCATGAAGTCGCGAAATCGCGATGCTGCATCGATAGGAATCTCGCGATTTTACTGCGATCGAACGCAGAGAGTCGCCAAAACGTGATTCAGCATCGATACAGTCGCAAAATCGCCGATCGCCGTTGCTAATGGAGAAGAATGGGCGTAAGAAACTCTTCAGCCTTAAGAGGGTGCAACGCGGAATTTGAGAGTTTACGTGTTTTTAAGTCACTGGTGCTAGGCGCTGAATAGGTCTTATACATTAAAAGGACTAGTATAGGTTAGCTTGATCCTTTCACAAGGTCATGGTTGTCTTGGAATTTGAAACAAATACCCAGAAACTGCATAAACAATACGTAAAATAATGATAACTAAAAACTTATTTCTTCAGAAACTTTGTAAATATAGCACAAATGAAACAATGATCCGACATCAAAATGTTTGTATTGATATTCCGCAGGTCACTGTTGTCTTATTTTTCAATAAAAAAACATGAATATGAAAATATTAAGACTTTTCTTATTTTTTACCCAAACGCCTATGATTTTACGAAAGTAAACATTGCTCTAATTAAATCACCAGCCTACTCTGTACAGATATTAGTGTGCGTGCGTATTCTTGTCGTGCGCCGTTGTCTCACCACTGCCACGCGCCGCTCGCTCGCTATCATAAAGAAACTTGAAACTCGCAGTTTTGCGTCCGCGCTGCACCCCCTTAATAGAAATAACAAAATTTACAAAACAAAAAGTACCGGTTTCAATTCCCAGGTTTAGCAAAGTGTTTTTCGGATTTTATTCGATGCATAGCCCGGGTTTGTGATCACAAACGAGCATTAGGCAAGCGTGGTGATTAAGCCATTACCCATCAATTGTAGCGATGACTTGATGTCAATGATGGAGGCCTTTGCCCAGCTGTGGGATAGTTATAGCTATTTACTGTTTACTTACGTGTGTCTATGAGTGTATCACAACATATATGGTATACCTCCAGACTTTTTTATTTATTTACATGGTGTCCTACGGTCCAATAAATAACACCAAATCATTGGTAGAAAGAAGTGCGGCAAAGAAATAATAAAATATATATAAAATAAAAATTTAATAAATGTAAATAGGAGCTCGATGGCGCAGTGGTTAACGCGCCCGGTCTGCGACTGCTGAGGTTAAGCAACTTTCACAAAGGCCGGTCATCGGATGGGTGACCAAAAATTTATCATATCGAGCTCCTCCGTGCTTCGGAAGGCACGTAAAGTCGTTGGTCCCGGCTGCATTAGCAGTCGTTAACAACCACCATCCGCACTGGGCCCGCGTGGTGGTTTATGGCCTGTTCTCCCTATCCATCCATAGGGAAGGCTCGTGCCCCAGCAGTGGGGACATAAAATGAGCTGATGATGATATGTAAATAAAGCCAACAACAGAAATAAAACGGGCAAAAGACTGTAAAAGATATGTGATGATGAGATGTGAGTTATATAATGTTTTGTAGGTGAAATTAGAAATAACTATTGCGAACAAATTACAATTTGGAAAAAGACATAGTGTTGAAAAAATTCCACGAGCGAGATTCGAACCCGCACCCCATGACATGCCGGGTCAGGTGCACTACCAACTATGCTATCGTGGCTCAATCCAACTCGCCGAAATTAATCAACACTATCTATTTTTACTTTATAAGCCAAAGGAGCCCGCTCTATTCAACATTGACGACATTAAATTTCAAATTGTAATTTGTTTGCAACAATATTTGCGTAAAATTATATGTCATCATCATCATCACCATCTCAGCCAAAAGACGTCCACTGCTGGACATATGGCCTCCTTCAAGGATAAATAATTTTGAGGAGAATTTGCCATAATCGCCACGCTTGGCAGGCGGGTTGGCGATCGCAGTAAGGTGAGAATAATCACAGAGAGACGCTGCTGCCCATCCTCTGGTATGGTCCCATAGTCGCCTTCTACGACACACCCATGGGAAGAGATGGGGTGGAAGAGATTCTTTATCCCCGGCACCACACGGGAAAAAAAAAAAAATTATATGTAAATAATGATAAATATAGCTTGCCTAATTCTTAACTGATCTTTCAATATTTGTAAAAATATTAAGATCGTATGTTGATGACGTAGTTGTCGACATTGAATAAGGCTCCTTTGGATTAAAAAGTAAAAATAGATAGTGTTGATTAAATTCGGCGAGTTGGATTGAGCCACGATAGCATAGTTGGCAGTGCACCTGACCCGGCATGTCATGGGGTACGGGTTCGAATCCCGCTCGTGGAATTTTTTCAACACTTTGTCTTTTTTGTCATTTCACTATGCTTAAATGGAAAATGACGAAAAGTAAATTTAATGAAGGTGTACTACGGAAGTTTTAATTCCGTAAAGCACGGAAGGCGGTTTTTTTTATAAACGTAATATTGTGATGAATTAAAAGTGAAATAACTATTATCTCATTTTATTACCACCATTCTGAGACTTATTTTTAGAGGTGTTTTCACAATATGCATAGAGTAATTAGATAAACTTATGTTAATTATTTAATTTTAATTTTTTACTATTATTTTTAATTAAATATGTTTATATAAAATACAGTGAAAAAATTAAACGCCCACCCGACCCAGCCAGGAATCGCTCTAAAGCATTTAAAAAATCAAAAAGCAGTGACAAAATTCAGCGCTTACGTCAGCCTTCCCGGTAGCATAACGGTCAGTGCAGCCGCCCGGATTGCGGAAGACCCAGGTTCGATTCCTGGCTGGGTCGGGTGGGCGTTTAATTTTTTCACTGTATTTTATATAAAAATATTTTATTTTAGCTTGAAATATATTCACACACTTGTGTAGTTATTATTATTATTTTTATATTACTGAGAAGCACTCGGCCTTCATATCACCTGATGTTAAGTGATGATAAGGCCGAAGGTGGCAGCGCGCTTCGCACAAATCTTCATACACCAAGGCACTGGCTATCTTATCCAGCTCAAGATAACAACTAACAACGGTCACCCATCCTCTGGTCAGCCATTGTAAAAGCTGCTTAACATTCACGATTGTGACAAGCGAGCGCAAACTAGTTTTTTATTGAGCAACCACTAGTAAAGTCTAGTTGTGAGATTATTATCGATTTTGAAACTGATTTGATGATGCCAATCGATACTTAACCGATTATGATCGCTTCCGTAATCGCTTGCGGTGAAAACGCTGCGGCTTGCGGTGGTGTAATGGTGTAAGTGTAAAAAAGCATTTTTTTCTAAATAGCTCGTTTGTGGTAAGTGAAGTAACGGTTATGTTGCAGCAAAACAAATGTAATTTAAAAAGTTCTATGTATTTTAGTTTATTGAGTTTTTTTGTGTGTGAAACAGCTTTCCAATACGAAGATATTTATTATTTATTTATTTTACGTTACAACAATACAATACATCGTTTTTTTGATTTAATAAATACGCATTATTATTCTGTTTAAATTGTTTGCACTTTCGATTTTACAGGTGATCTCCATTCGACTGGTTTTTTAGGAGAAATAACGTTTTGAAGCGATAAAACCGCCTATTTTTTGTAAAGTAAAAAATTATAATTATTTTATGTTCAATGTTCGTTATTATTTGCAACAGCATATTATACTATAAAGTATTAACTATAAAAATATATCTTATACTAATATCTTGAAAGAAACATGTCTACTATAACGTAGCATACACCAATTGTAATAACATAAACTGTAAGTCAGTCCTTGTATATTCACTCATTGTACGTGAGAGAAGGTCTGTCGTGTCTGCGACCAGAGTCAGCGTATGCCATATAAAAATTGTTATTAATATTAATGCGCTGTGCCACAACAATTATATAATCTCTAACAGTTAAAACGTATTAAATGCATTTCAAGATTACCTTTATGATTAACTAAAATAATATTTTACATGTACTTGAACATGAACATCCCAGGTAAGGTAGTGACAGGTTTTTTGATGTGTAAGTTAAGTTAACCCATTACAGACTATTTGATTAGTACATACATTATTATTTGATTTGTTTAAAATATCACAATAACTATGATTGTTAGCAAAGTTAGGGAAGACACGGTAACACAGTTTTAACTTTTACAGCCTGCAGGGAATCCACTTTTACTGTGTATATTGTTGTGATGAATAAAGATTATATTATTGTTATTATATTTAAAGGAAAAAAAGGGTACACTTACCTAAACTCTTTTTCGGAGCCACTTTGAAGTTTGTGTTCTCTTCACTTTTTAAAACATCTATTTCACTTCACTTTATACACTTTCTGTCACTTGCTTCACTTCACATTGCTCATCACCTGCTCATCATCCAAAATAGTAATCGTAGTAATAAAATAGAGTGTAAATTATTACTGCGTAAAAAACAAATTTTAAATAAATGAACAAAATGTCTTTTATGTAAAAAAGTATTTGCTGAGTTACACCCTTCGGGGCTTGGGGTACGGTGGGGGCTTCTTGCATTTATTGTGTTGTCGAGATCAATTTTCCTGTAACAATAATTAATTTTTAAAATTACTTTTTAATCAGTATTTTTGAAGTACATACATAGTGTATTCGAGTGTTGTGTACTCAATCGAAAAATGTAAAAAAATATTACGTGATTTTTTTTTATTCTATGTTGGCTGGCATTGCAAAAGGTAGCAGATTCGATTCTGTCCAAATATTCCGTAGCCCTATTTAGTTTATAACTATTTCTTTATACACAAATCAATTTTTAAATTTCAATACTGGATGTCACCAAAAGCAGGTCATCATCATCATCATCAGCTCATTTATGTCCCCACTGCTAGGGCACGAGCCTTCCCTATGGATGGATAGGGAGAACGGGCCATGAACCACCACGCGAGCCCAGTGCGGATTGGTGGTTGTTAACGACTGCTAATGCAGCCGGGACCAACGGCTTAACGTGCCTTCCGAAGCACGGAGGAGCTCGAGATGATAAATTTTTGGTCACCCATCCGATGAGCGGCCTTTGCGAAAGTTGCTTAACCTTAGCGATCGCAGACCGGGCGCGTTAAGAAAAAGTTAAAAAAGCAGGTCGTCTGTATTCAATTAATGCTAAAGGAAAAATCTGTTGCTGAAATAAAAAAAATAAAAATCATTTATTCGGTTTAGGTTACAAATAGCTCTTATATGTCATCGGTTCGTAAATCTACACAGGATAGGTATTTAATAATTGAGACGACACCTCGCTTTGTGAACATTAAAGAAGGCTGATCCTTACTGGCGCTGTCATAAGGTCGAAAATACGTAGCGCCTGCGACAATTGAGACTGCAAATTGAAAAAAATAATAAAAAAAACCTTTTTTAAAATTATTGGTTTTAGTTATTAAAATATGCAGCTACTAAATTACGAATATTGATGTTATCAATATATTTAACTGGTTTCCAAATAATTCTGTTGTAATTTGAACAATAGTGTTTTTTTATGGTGTTTTCGAGAATAATTATGATCGAGTCAAAATTATACAATCGTGTATTTGAGCAAGCGAATTCAAGATAAAGACATGAATTTACCTAGATATCAACATTTCAGATTCGTGAGTCATATTATAGTTTAAAACTATTCCTAGCGTTATTACTAGTGGCACCTTAAAGGAAAGATGTGTCGATCTCTGGTTCCTGTCGAACTACTGGCGCCACTAGCTTTATGAGGCAGTGGCTATTATCAAGCTGTGTAATACAGTTTTCTATATTACAGCAATACAGCTGAGATTTCACTTTAGTCTTGGTCCAGCGAGCATTAATGATTTCATTATAGAGTATTCAGAATAAAAAAATGAATTCAAAAAATAAAAACTAAATTATTTCTGCAGGAATAAAAAGAACCATACAAAAGAGGTAACTAGATAGATTGTATGGATGGTAGCAAGAGCATTTGGCACGTAATCAGAAGGTTTTGGGTTCAACTCCCAGGTGGGTTACTCTTGAAACAATTTCAATAATCAATTTCCAATCCCAAATCTAAAAAATTCAAATGGCACTCTTAAAAGCGATAATAGCGCCACATTGGAATTAAATTGCGTAGAAATTGAGTGAACAAATTATTATCGAGATGGGGCGTTCCGAAATTGCGATACTTATCCCAATATCGATACATATTAATCGCATTGGAATTGTATTGAGATTGAGTTTGCGTCAAGAGTAGCCTACCGGGTCGGTGTTTCAGATGTTTGGTGAATAGCTCGGGTTTGTAATCACCAACCCGCATTTGGCAAGCGTGGTGATTAAGCCATTACCCATCAATTATAGCGATGACTTGATTTCAATGATGGAGGCCTTTGCCCAGCAGTGGGATAGTATCTATATATTAATACGTGAAGCAAAAACTTTGTACCCCTTTTTACGAAAATTGCGCGGACGGAGGAGTATGAAACTTCGCACACTTATAATACTATAATATATAAACATATAGAGAAGGATAACAGAATGTTAATATTTTTTTAAGCATAAAAAATACATTAAATCAATAAAACAAACATTACACACGCTACCATGTATTTGACACACACGCATATATACTCTTTTCAAAAATTTCAAAAATGGAAGAGGAGCGGCCGAAATCTGTCAATGCCAATCCAAACTCACATTCTATCTTTTTTAATTTTTCATTGCTTAGGATACAATCCGTGCAGCCTTAATAAAATTACGGTCGAATTTCGACCACTAGTATAACTAGTAAGTATAACGTTAATTACTACTACTTATTTCAACCGCTCGAGTAAAGTTCAATAATACCTATGTACAATAGTCATTATGTTCATCTTAACAATGTTTGACGACCTCCGTGGTCGAGTGGTTAGCGCGCCGGGTCTGGCGTCGCGCTCTGAGGTCCCAGGTTCAACGCCCGGTCGGGTCAATTTAGAGAAAACTGTTGTTCTGAATTGATTTCGGGTCTGAGTGTTTTTCTATGTTTATGTATATTTATCCGTTATCTAGTTTAACCATATTAACGAGTTTCAATAGAAGCTTATCTTGGGCTAGTAAATTGGTGTGAGCGAAAACAAAAAAAAATAACTCTTCATACAATGGAATAAGAGTCAAAATTAGTCAAAAATGTGTTTAAGTTAATGCTCGTGATTGTACAATCCGCTGAGACTCGAACCCAGAGAAACCACTAAACAAAGACAATCGCTGAAGTAATTTAACAAATAGTATGTTATTAAGAGTTATAAGATTCAATGAATAAAAACATAACCTTCCATTATTTATGTAAAAAAAAACATATTCCTAACATTTGAATCTAAGTTAGTACTATCCCACTGCTGGGCTAAGGCCTCTACATTGAAATCAAGTCATAGACAATTGAGGGGTAATCGCTCGACCTGGGAATCGAACCCGGGACCATCGGGCTTCGTGACCGAGTGCTATGCCACTCGGCCACCAAGGCGTCGATAATATAGTTCCTATAATAAGTAAATTATCAACAAATCCCTCCCAACTTTACTTTTACGTTAAAGTGTGTGTAAAAACATATATTTATATAATAACAGAAATAATAACAAAAATTCATTATTTACATGAAATTGTACTGAAATATAATAGTCTCAGGGCCCTTAAAACTTTGACAGGAGATTGCTTAGCTCCAGACCTATCAGTGAAACTCATTTCATTTCGTGATTTTATTTCATGCCAATTTTAAAATATCACTCAAGTCAATACGTAATAATAAGCATAGTGTTTATTTTGTATTAAATAATAACTTAACTATAGCATTGCATGCAACCTTGCTTTAAACGCCATCAACATTAGACAGATTAAAAATCTTTTTTACTAAAAATACATAACGAAACAAAAGACAAACGACAAAGAGCTTACCATAAACACAGATTCCTAATTTAACTGCGAAAACATGGTATAATCCGGTGAGTGTAGATTAAAAATGATTTATTTTCACTGCACCAACTGAACACACTTTCTTGCCTGTGGTAACACTGAGTTGTACTGGCGTTGGATAGCATGAGTGGGGATGTGGGGTGACCATGCGAATATATTGTTGCGAAAGGACAAATTGGTTTTTTTGCAGAATGCTTGTTTAATGTACTGGAGATTTGTCGCGTATGGACAGTGAAGTTACTGTTACAAACTCATTCGTGTTGCAGATAGAATTAAAAAAAAACATGTTTTGTTGTTTTTTTTTCGCAATACTGAAAAAAATATATTCTGACCATAAATTGGTTTGGTTCATTTAATTTGCTATTCTTTCTATTTAATTTTTCGCTACTTAATTTGGACGTCTTTTATTATTTAAACAGTCAATAAACAGTGACGTAATATACAAGTAAAAAACAATGTTAAATAGATTATAGGTCGATCTTTGTCTCTTTAAAATACCCTATAGTTATTACTTTACAATGAAATAAAGTTAAGAAGTTAGTTGAATTGTTTTAATATTTAGACACATAGATCTTACTAACTAGCCTACAAAATAAAAGTAAAATCTCAGAAGCCTCTTTAAATAGCCGTGTTACTAAAACACGGCCACATTAATTGACAGTCAAATAAGAAACGATTTAAATTGATGGCGTCGTCATTGAAAATATACAAACGAAATATCATTCTGTCACTTTTTTATGCTTTTTGCTTATAATGTAATGATTTCGTAAAATGATTTATTGTAATGTCACGACAAATGCGAGGCACTTTCATGTTAACGCTCGCACAGACAGTGCGCAGCAGGTGGGGAGGTGGGGTGAGCAACATTTGGCCTCAAATTAAAGAGAATTCCTACAATGAATCAATGAGTTTACAAAAAGTACATTAAGTATTATATTTGATAAAAAAATTAGTATGGTATGGTAATGAGAAATAATATTGAACTTATGTCAAATAAAATGTAAGATTAAAGTATCACAACTTATTATACAGTCACTCAGCACATGCTATGGTAAACTAGATGTTGATTATAATTGAACCTGAATAGTGCAATAATGAACTGTAATGTTTCAAGTTTTAGCATGGCCTAGTTGTTGCCTGAATAAGGCCAACAAATTGGAAATCGATTAATTAGTGGGGGCTCGGATTGTCAAGAGGTTGTAGGTTTTTTACCTTTATCAAAGTTTGTTCTTTATGAGTTACGTGTAAAATATTTATCTATCAAACTTATTAACATTGAAATATCCTACAAACATCTTAAGCCACGGTGTCCCTACACAGTTGCGTGCGCGCACAATGCCCGGCCAGTCGGCGACGTGAAATCGAATCCACACTATTATAGCATAGCTCAGCTCGCCTCGCGATCAGATTGTATAATTTTATAATCTGGATTTAGGTCGCAAATGGTCGCCACATAGTTACTATGTTTATGTACTTTAACACCATAATGTACAGTCGACATCATATTTAATCGTCACCGTGAACAAAACATTAAAAAAATAAAATAAAATAATTTTAAAGTAACATAAGAAATAGAAACACAAAAACTAACTTACATTGCTTGTAATATAACTTTCACAATGGCTGGTCATCGGATGGGTGACCAAAAAAGTACCATGTCGAATTCCTTTGTGCTTCGGAAGGCACGTAAAGCCGTTGGTCTCGGCTGCATTAGCAGTCGTTAACAACCACCAAACCGCTCTGGCCCGCTTGGTGGCCCGTTCTCCCAGCGGTGTTTCCATCATCAAGGAAGACTCGTGTCCCAGCAGTGGGGACATAAAATGAACTGGTGATGATGATGATTATTCAATAAAGAAAATTATGTACAGCTCCCTAACAGCTTTAACGTTGACAAAATATGAAAAAAGCAACACGCTACTAACTTATTTAAAAAAATATCTGTCATCAAAAGTTTCTTCCATTAATGCATTCGGTTCCATATATTATGTTAGTTATTTGTTTTAAATAAATACACTTTACACCTAAGTAAGTTTCCTAAAACTCATTAGCACGAGGCCAGAAGCGAACCCGCGACCTTTCTAGCAAGGCCGCAGTTTCATCCAAGCGTGTCATCGTATTCAGTCATTTATCACGTTAAATTTGTTTGTACTTGTAACTAAGCGGTTCTTACGCAGAATTAGCTTGCCATGACTCTTTTAGCTTACGCCGAGTGCTAAAACCAAAACCTTATCTGAAAGCAGTTTATAAAGTGCTCAAATAATTTTTAACGCAAATTTTCTTGCGAACAATTTTTTCAACATTTGTGTTTTCGAGGCGAGCGAGGAGCTCGATGGCGCAGTTGTTAACGCGCCCGGTCTGCGAGTGCTGAGGTTAAGCAACTTTCGCAAAAGACCGGTCATCGGATGGGTGACCAAAAATGTATCATCTCGAGCTCCTCCTCCGTGCTTTGGAAGGCACGTAAAGCCGTGGGTCCCGGCTGCATTGGCAGTCGTTAACAACCACCAATCCGCACTGGGCCCGCGCGGTGGTTTATGGCCCGTTCTCCCTATCCATCCATAGGGAAGGCTCGTGCCCCAGCAGTGGGGACATAAAATGAGCTGATGAGTTTGTTTGTTTGAATAGAATATAATAGAATAGAACAAAAAAAAACTTTACTTTTAGTTGAACGCGCTAATCTCAGGAACTACTGGTTCGAATTGAAAAATTATTTTTGTGTTGAATAGTCCATTTATTGAGGAAGGCTATAGGCTATATAGTCATAGCGTGATGAAATATTATTACATCACGCTATGACTAATAGGAGTGGAGCAGCAATGAAAAATGTTGCAAAAACGAGAAAAAAAATTTTTGAGAGCCTAATTAACGCGGGTGAAACCGCGGGGCACAGCTAGCTATAATAAAGCTGAAGAGTTTGTTTGAACGCGCTAATCTCTAAACCTACCAGTTAGATTAAATTCTTTTTTGTTGCATTTGATAGCCCAATTTCTGTGAAAAACTATAGGCTATTTTACATCACGCTATGACCCTTCAGAGCCGAGCAAAAAACGTTAATACGAAGTACTAGCGAATTCAGGCCACGCGATGCGACACGGTGGGTCGGGGAACAGCTAGTTTCCATTCATTTATAAAATACATAAAGTAGGGTGACGGACCCAATTATGAGCACTTTAAGAGGTCATTCAATTTCAACTCTAAATATTTCATATATTACAATAATCTATAACTTTTGTGTTGCGTTAATAATGTTGAGAATATAATCACCTGTTGTGTAAAGTAAGATTTTTAAAATATTTGTAGTCATTATTGAGTCAAAATTAAAATTTAAAAAAAAACAAGCCTAACACCATTCATCAGCACAGTCATCACCAATTAATATCACCTACTTACCCAATTATAAGCACTGTGAATTGTAATACGTTTTAAGGGCTGAAAAATAAAATATCCTTCAAAATTTAGTACTCTTTTTTATTGTTAATCAGTCTTTTAACATTTCTATTAATTATGGCATGTCAAAATGTATCTAAACAACTAACTTTTTCAAATTTCAGTCGACTATAATGGACAGATCTTTGGAATTAGGAACATTACCTTCACTAGTTAGATAAACTTTAAAATAATTAATCTTAAAATGAAACCATACAATTATTTGCTTAAAACTAGAAACCAGTAAAGTAAAGGCAGAGCAATACAAACGTTTCTTAAAAATTATTTACATAAAAACTGTCTGACTGTTTTTCTCAGTCATTAGTTTATCTTCAGTCAGTATCTTTTCTAATTCGTTGATTGTGTATTTTAACTTGTTTTCTTTTTATTCTTAATAATTCTATTATTCTCTCTCTAATTTAAAACCATCAGAACGCGTTTTTTCCCTTGCATCTTTGAAATCATAAATATTAATCTTATATTATTAGTTTTTTTCGACGTGCTGATAAACTGGTGTAGTGCTAGTATTTGGGTCATTCACCCTATATAAGTAAAATACATTGTTTATGTTCTGTCTCAACTTAGTTTTTTTTTTATTTTGCTGGCTCAACGAAGTTGTTTCATTTTTATTACAAAGGAAATAAAAATAGTTTAATAATTCAGTTTATTACTAACTAGCACCTTAATAAATAAATAAATTCTTTAATTGCTCAAAACATACTATTTATAGTTGTAACAAATATTGTATGTCCACATGTTTTGCAATTTGTATTGAATGCAAACATTAGTACTAACATTATACTACAATTAAGTTTCCATAAGAGACTTCTTGGCGGGAAAGTGAAGAGTCATGTCTCCGGTTTTGTTTTAGTTTCTAAAATTTATGTTATGTCGAATATTAATGTGAAATAATGGTGGATTATTAACCGTTACGTGTTCGTGAGTGTTCATGAGTGTTGGCAAATGAAACAAAACAGTGCAACGGCACTTTTCTAATTCTCTCAAGAAGTCCGCCCGAGGACTTAGTAAAGCCCCACATCTTTACTGAGATACTCGAGGGGTTGGGGGGTATATCATTTCTCACTTCTCATTTCTATTATCATTCATCATCATGATACAGAAAAGAAATATTGTTTACTTATGTATTACTTGTTAGAAAAAATACTTTGACACTGGCTAAATGTGCTAATCGCACGAAGCCATCAACAAAAAGAAAAAAAAAGTTTCCGTAAAAGTATCATTCATAAATCAATTAAATTAAATTAAATTCACAAATAATAAAAATGAGCATGTTACTTAAATAAGGTTAAAAACGGTCAAAAACATATTCTAAAGTCTAATAATTCTTTAATGTCATAGATTTTTGATCAATCAGCCATTTGTAGAGTTTCGGCTTAAATAAAGTCAAATGTAGTTGTTTTTAGATAGATAGATAGATAATACTTTTATTGCAACACTATAAAACATAAACATAAACAAACAAAAAAATTACAAAGTAAATATTTGGCGGTCTTATTGCTTTTAAGCGATTTCTTCCAGACGACCAGTCGGATATAGCTAATAAACTGTAAGATCAGAGGTGAAACTATTAAAATTTATTAGAATAATGACTTTACTTGCGATGTCGTCGTCCGCATGGATTTGAGATTTGAAAATAAACTCTTTTTTAAATAAAATATTTTTTTAAATAGCCTAATTTACCCACAAAGAATGTAGCTTTGTATCAGTGAAAGAATTTTTTGAATTGGACCAGCAGTTCCAGAGATCTTTTTTGTCCTTTAGTTGATGGCTTCGTGCGATTAGCACATTTAGCCAGTGTCAAAGTAATTTTTTTTACAAGTAATACATTAACAAACAATATTTCTTTCCTGTTGATGATGATGATAATAGAAATGAAAAGTCTGAAATGATATACCCCCCAACCCCTCGAGTATCTCAGGAAAGGCTTAACTAAGTCCTCGGGCGGACTTCTTGAGACAATTTGAAAAGTGACGTTGCACTGTTTTGTTTCATTTGCCAACACTCATGCACACTCACGAACACTTAACGGTTAATAATCCACCATTATTTCACATTAATATTCGACTAAACACAAATTTTAGAAAATAAAACAAAACCGCAGACATGACTCTTCACTTTCCCGCCAAGAAGTCCTCAGTTCCAGAGATCTCCGACAAACTAAAGTCACAAACGTTACCAAAATGCTTAGAATAAATATATGTAATTTTTTTTTGCATTTCATTTTATAATTTTCCTACGTACCACGGGGTGTCGTGACTAAAAAATGTTTACGGAACATTAAAAAACCAATTGAAGCGAAGGTATTGAGGAAACACTACGAGGAAGTGGGAAGCTTGAGCTAACATGCATGTATTCGTGCAACTCAATAATTGGACCGAGAGTAATCAAGCGAGGAGTAATAGTTTATACTATTGGTCGCCCGTGGTCGAAATTCGACCGTAATTTTGTTAAGGCTGCACGGATTGTATCCTACGCAATAAAAAATTAAAAAGATAGAATGTGAGTTTGGATTGGCATTGACAGATTTCGGCCACTCCTCTTCCATTTTTGAAATTTTTGAAAAGAGTATATATGCGTGTGTGTCAAATACATGGTAGTGTATGTAATGTTTGTTTTATTAATTTAATGTATTTTTTATGCATAAGTTAAAAAAAATATTAACATTCTGCAATCCTTTTTGAGGCACTTATCTCTAGCTGCCGGAACACAACAATGCTACAAACATTGATGTTATGGCGACATATTTAGATAAGATGGTGGTAGCTAGCCAGGCGGACAAACAAGCCCTACCACCAACCAAACCGAGTACACAAACATGTACCCCCCGCTGGGAATCGAACCCGGGACCTCTGGGTCTAAACCACTAGAGCACAGAGGCGGTTAAATCTTTATTAGTGGATCGACGCTTCACATTACTGATTGTGTATTGTGCAGGAAAGTAAATGAATGGTCTGATTGCGTGATTTCTTAGCAAACCGACCGTGTCCGGAGTCTAGCGAAGAGAAACTCCACTTGTTGCAAACGTTCGCACAAGTCAAATATTTATAGGACTATTACTTCGATTTATCGCGCTCGGTCTGCGATTGCTAATGTTAAGCTACTTTTGCAAAGGTCGGCCATAGGATGGGTGATCAAAAATGTATTGACTCAAGTTATATATATATACTATTATTTTTAATATTATTAACTAAACTTTAACTTTGTTTTTTTTTTCCTAGACAATTTTTGACCTTTATTAGTACTGTCTGACATTGTGAAAATTTTAACTGGGAACTGATGTAAATTTGCAGACTTACGTAAGTATTATTATTTTTTCTCTTTTGTTTTTTTTTAACATGTTGTGATTGTCCTTTTGTGTCTGACTTTTGTTTCTGTCAGTCCTTTTGTGACTGTCATTTTGTGTTTTTTTTTTGATGGAAAGTGTCCTTTTATGATAGGGCATTTTTTCATATTTTTGACGCTGTAAGGGAGAAAAGAGCTTGCCGGTTCTTCTCACTACACGGTCTCCCGCCCAGAGTAGACTTACGAACCGATGGCATATAGACGATCATAAGAGCTATTTGTAGCCTAAACTGAATAAATAATTTTGAATTTTGAATTTCTTAATTTTTCATTTTTCATTGCTTAGAATACATTCCGTGCAGCCTTATTAAAATTACGCTCGAATTTCGACCACTGGGCGACCACTGTATTAATAAAAAGGTAAAGTTTGTGACTTTGTTCGTCTCTGGTCAAATTCTAAAAATTCTTTCACTGATAGTAAGCTACTATCATTGCAGGTAACATTTTATTTAAAAAAAAGAGTTTCTTTATAATCTCAAATCCATGCGGACGATGTCGCGAGTAAAGTGTTTAAATAAAATGGTAGTAGCTAGCCAGGCGGACTTAAAACAAGCCCCACCACCAACCAAACCATGTCAATAAGACTACAGAGGCGGATTTTTTTTATAAACGTAATATTGTGATGAATTAAAAGTGAAACAACTGTTATATCATTTCATTACCTCCATTTTGAGACTTATTTTTAGATGCTTATTTAAAATATGCATAGAGTAATTATATAACTTATGTTAATTATTTTATTTTAGCTTGAAATATATTCACAGACTTGTGTAGTTATTATTATTATTCTCATTATTTATTTTCTTTTTTAAAACTAGATTTTTACAATATTTTAATATAAAAACAATAAAACATTATAAAAACCTAATCCTAGAGCACCACCAGCAGCGGGGCAGGGCCCAAGCTACCGGTGGTCAGGGCTGCAGAGCGAGGAACCTCCTGACAATACGTGCCGTGTCAAGGAGTACTGCTTTCTGAATCTGACCCTTGATCCAACCATCAAGCGAAAGCCTCTTAAGGTGTTGGTCGAGGCTCTTCGCTATCAGATCGTTCGCTGAAACGACTATTATTATTATCTCCTTTATTTTCTTATTTTTTCTTAAAACTAGATTTTTACAATATTTTAAAATAAAAACAATAAAACATTATAAAAACCTAATCCTAGAGTACCACCAGCAGCGGGGCAGGGCCCAAGCTACCGGTGGTCAGGGCTGCAGAGTGAGGAACCTTCTGACAATACGTGCCGTGTCTAGAAGTACTGCCTTTTGCATCTGACCCTTAACCCAACCTTTCAGCGAGAGCCTCTCTAGGTGTTGATCGAGGCTCTTCGCTATCAGACCGTTTGCCGAAACGACTATCGGTACAATAATGGTTGAATCCACATCCCACATGGCGGTAATCTCGTGAGCCAAGTCAAGGTACTTACTGAGCTTGTCCTTCTCGGCTTTCACAAGGTTCTCATCATGAGGTATGGTGATATCTACCAGTATTGCCCGGCGCTGGGATCGGTCGACCACCACGATATCAGGTTTATTGGCGACAATAGTCCTGTCCGTAATAATAGAGCGATCCCAGTAAAGCGTTGCATGACCATTTTCGAGTACTGGCGCAGGTGCGTACTTATAGTACGGCACTTCCGATTCAACAAGGCCATATCCAAGAGCAAGTTGCTGGTGAATTATTCTGGCTACTTGGTTGTGTCTGTGCAAATACTCTCCGTTAGCAAGATGAGTACAACCAGAAATAATATGTCGGAGTGATTCACCTGGACGGCGGCATGCCCGACAGATGTCGACCGTGCCGTCCCTCATAATATATTTCCGGTAGTTATTCGTCTTGATAACTTCATCTTCAATGGCACAGACAAAACCTTCGGTTTCCCCAAAGAGGTCACCGAAACGTAGCCAGTTCACCGAGGCAGGCAAATCTACATCAGGCCCAGTTAGAGCCCGATAGTAGCGCCCGTGTAGCACCTTGGTCTTCCATATTTCCTTGCGATCGAGAGTGCTTACCACTGGTTTGCGCCAATTTTCTGTTGCCAAGGACAGCGGCGTAAAGTGTCTATCAACAGCCACGACATCCAAATGCATCCCGCACGCACTGTTAAGAAAATAATCCCTGAGACTGCACACCTCACGGTTATGTAGGTCCTTGGCATTTAAAAAGCCGCGGCCCCCACATCTCCGCGGGATGTACAGCCTCATAACAGATGAGCGCGGGTGTAGCATTCTGGAAGTCGTGAGCATTTGACGGACTCTTCTATCCAAGGCGTCCAATTCGGTCTGAGTCCATCTTAGTATGCCAAAGGAGTATGTTAGCAAAGGCATAACCCAACCATTAAAGGCACGCGTCTTATTGCCACCCGATAAAAGACTGTTAAGTACTTTTCTCAGGCGGCAAAAGAATCGCTCCCGTAATGACTGTTTTATGTCCCCGTCATCAACACCCAAAGACTGTGACATACCAAGATATTTATATGTTTCAACTTCAGAAAGAGATCTGATGTTTATCGTATCGGAGAGTTGTAAATTGGTTGAATTTACTACTCTCCCACACTGTACATGCATAACCGCACACTTATCCACCCCAAACTCCATCTTGATGGCACTGCTGAAGGTCTCAGTAATTTTCAGCAGTTTCATCAAGTCTTGGCGGTTTGGTGCAAATAACTTGAGGTCATCCATGTACAACAAATGCGACATAACTTATTATTATTATTATTATTATTATTATTTTAATATAACCGGTAAGCACAGTGCCTTTATATCTCACCTGATGTTAAGTGATGATAAAGCCGAAGGTGAAAGCGCACTTCACCCTGAATCCTCAACTACTGAGGCACTGGCTATCTTATCTCTAGCTGCCGGAACACAACAATGCTACAAACATTGATGTTATGGCGACATATTTAGAAAAGATGGTGGTAGCTAGCCAGGCGGACAAACAAGCACTACCACCAACCAAACCGAGTACACAAACATGTACCCCCCGCTGGGAATCGAACCCGGGACCTCTGGGTCTGAGATCAGTGGTCTTTACAACTAGAATACAGAGGCGGTTGAATGTAATATTTATTAAGAGATTGTGGTCAAAGGCTAATCCTTTTTGATAAAAAGAAATAAAAAAAGAGGTTATTAGCATAAAGTTACCAGACAGAAAAAAGATAACAAACTTCTAATACAGATAAAAAATATTAGTCACGTTTAGTATGGCTCGAGGCGGCAACCGGTTGACCGGTGAATGTGGGAGTCATATCATGAATCTGGACATTTTGTAAACTTTCCATTTTAAAGAAAATGAGTATAAATTGTTACTTTGTTAAAGAAAAAAATTTGGATTATGTCTGTCTCTTACAAGTTAAGTTATTTTTGCAAAGCCGGGTAACCAAACTTATATTCTGAGCTCTTTTCATATCTTTATTTTTTTCATTCTTCCGCTCTTTGGATGGCACTTTTAAGCCTTTCTATCTAAATTCAAAATTCATAATAATTTATTTAGTTTACGCTATAAATTAGCACTTACGAATATCACATCTCTTTCGCACCATTAATGGCACGTTACGCTGTTGTATCCAGTCATTTCATAAGATCACAGTCGTTAGTAGCCGCATTGAAATAGCGTAGTGGGATGTTGATATAATACGATCTTCCTATTAGCTATATATTCATGTGATTGTGTCTGATAGTGATATATGTATATACAGACATATTAACATCAGACATTTGGAAGCTTGCAATATTTTTCAAAAATTACTCTTTGATAACGCCTCAATGGCCCACGCCCAGGTTTATAATTCCGTATTTATAAATAATTATAATATACCACCACAGTTTTACAATACTGAATGAACGGGAACAGCCTAGATAAATCTTCATATGTTTCACTGAACGTTGTTACCTCGTATGAACTTTAAGTCACCAAATTAATTTCACCTTTTAAACAATAAAAAGGTCGAAATCAGATATCGTACCAGAGGTCCAATTCCTTTAATTCCCACAACAATCAGAGTCAGTTGCGCAAAGTTTGACAGCTACCAAACATCGCTCGTCGAGTTGTGTAATAGGTCGATATTATATGTATGTTAGATAATATCATTTTATAATATCACTGCGATAGCGATGGTATAGATAGTATAAGGAGATTTTTTAAAGTTCGTGTTTTGTTAACGATCTTGTTAGTGGCGTTTACAAATGTATTTTTAACACTAGTTCATTTTATTTTTTGTGTGGTTCAGTACGCGCCGTAAACCACCACGAGGGCCCAGTGCGGTGTGGTAGTAGTTAACGACTGCTAATGCAGCCGGGACCAACGGCAATGGCTTTTGAAGCACGGAGGAGCGAGAGATGATACCATTTTGGACCGGCTTTTGCGAAAGTTCTTAAACTTAGCAGTCGCAGACAGGGCGCTTTAAACATTGCCTCATCGATCTTTTCATGTATTGTTAACTTCTAATGTAGGTATCACTCATTATAAAGAGGAAACCTTTGTATTTTTGTATGTATGTATGTTTGCAACGAATAAACTCAAAAATAACTGGACCGATTTAAAAAATTCTTTCACCGTTAGAATGCTACATTAGCGCTGAGTCACATAGGCTATATTAAAAAAAAATGTCCACCCGTGCCAAGCAGGGACGGGCCGCTAGTAGCGCATAAAAACTTTATCGTAGTTTTCAAGTTTTGCTTCGTCAGTAAAACATATCAAAGCCAGTAGTTTACGCAATATGAATGAAGTGACAAAGAAAAAAATATAACTGTCTCTAGGTAAGTAAGTCAATAGCCTATATACTGTCCCACAGCTGGGCAAAGGTCTGGGCATCTTTGAAACATCGTATCGCTACAGTTAATGGGTAAGTATTCGTTTTAAACAATTTATAAGTTAATTTAAAATCCTTTCTAAAACATATTCTCGTGTAAAATTTCACCGTCAACAACTTTTTAAAAGCAACGGAAACTAATCAATTTAAATGATGCACCCCGAGCATCGAACCCGCTTTCGTCACATCCTGTCAATCAATACGTTATTGCGGAACTGAGAAATGTCAAAATTTGCATCGCACGATTATAATAGTTATGCAAGGTAGGGTGTGGACTAGTGGTTAGGTTGGCCTCGGATTCGATTCCCGGGTCGGGTAAAGTGTGTTTCGGATTTTTCGGTGTATATGACCACCAAGCAGTATTTGGCAAGCTTGGTGATTAAAAAAACATAGAAATCTTTTTTTTTATTATTTTGAATTTTGAATTCACAATGCTAATTCGTATGTAGTTACAAGAATTTTAAAATTTACTTTTGAAATTTTACTAGAAAAGATCAACCAGTCTCAGGAAACTCGAGTGGGAATCAAACCCACGACCTTTAGATAACCTGTCTTATCCTCTAACCGCTGAGCTACCGAGTCTCCGTAGTCCAAAGGTCGTGGGTTGGATTCCCATTGAGCTTCCTGAGACAATTGATTTTTTTAGTATCTTTTTTTATCTTGAAATAGTTTAATTATTAAAATTAAGTCAAAACCCATCAGTTGTAGTAATTATTTGATTTCGATGATAGATTGGGTCAAGTGCGCTTTCTCATACGCCCTTATCAGCACTTATGAAGGTCAAACGCTAACTTTCAAGTTGTAGCATAAGTACATCCTTAAATACTATATCACGCACAAGTACGTGTCCCCGTAGGGTTCGGATCGGATCGGGCCTGCAAAGGGTTCGAAACGTTATCAAGCAATATTTATATATATTATTTATATATTTAAACCGCCTCTGTGGTCTAGTGGCTAAGACCACCGGTTTAGACCCAGAGGTCACGGGTTCAATTCCCAGCGGGGAATGTGAACATGTTTGTGTACTCGGTTTGGTTGGTGGTAGGGTTTGTTTGTTCGCCTGGCTAGCTACCACCATCTTATCTAAATATGTCGCCATAACATCGTTTGTAGCATTGTTGTGTTCCGGCAGCTAGAGATAAGATAGCCAGTGCCTCACTAGATGAGGATCCCGGGTAAAGTGCGCTTCCATCATTGGCCTTATCATCACTTAACATCAGGTGAGATCAAGGCACTGTGCTTACCCGTTAATATAAAAAAAATATGTAAACTAAACGCAATTCCTAAATTAATATTATTTCATTTCAACCACAAATTTAGATTTTTTAATAGGTATTACAAAAAACTCATTAGTGCATCTAGTGTTTCGTTTCAACAACATATTTTTTATTATTATAAATCCCCATTAGTGCATAAAACGCTTTAGGTAATAAAAAATACATAAAAAAACTAGCTAACTTATTATATCTCTATTTTTTTATCCTTAATCATCTTTTTCTTTTATTCCCCACTAGATACTTGACCTTAATCCCACCTCTATTGATACTGGTTTAAAAAAGGTAATATAAGAATGTAGTAAATAGCCTATTACTGTCCCACTGCTGGGCAAATTGAATCCTTTGTAGCCTTTTGAATTGTCAAAAACATGTTTTACCATTCAGGATATCTTTTATCTGTGGAGAAGAATGGACGCAAGAAATTGCACAGTTTTGATACCTGTATTCATAATAATGATTAAGTTATTTTTTTATTATTATAAGTACTGATATGATGGAAAAATCTCTGAATAAAGTGTTACAAAATGGCTGAGTGTTCTTTCATTCACAGTATGTGTACTCGTAATCGTTAAAAACACAAAGGAGTTTAATTTAAACAAATTTCCAGGACCAATTTCAAGATTAATAAAATTTAAATCACTTTTACACGTTTTTTGTAATAACGTGCGCGTAGATCCGTAAAAGGTTTTCATAATTTCCAAAGTGCAGTGTTCGCGTAAATTTTTAAAATTTACTTATGAACATTTTCAAGACAAACTACACTAATTTCAATAACGAAACGGCACACAACAGATGCCATGAATTCTCACAGTTCTAATTACAATAGCAGTCTCTAATAACGCGGCGATTTACCGAAAAAGCGACGCGCGCGCACACCGCGCAAACTTTCACTATGTTACGCAAAACTATAGCAGTAATGTGCAACCGCAGAATTCTAAAGAGGGGTGACGCTTTGCAAATCGATTGTACGCTTTCCGATTCGATATAGAATAGTTCAATAATGCAATAGACACTTCGAGTGTTAATTTCTGTTGGCGACAGATCAATCTTTTTATTAGTAGTGTTTTTTTTTTCTTTTTGTTGATGGCTTCGTGCGATTAGCACATTTAGCCAGTGTCAAAGTAATTTTTCCAACAAGTAATACATAAATAAATAATATTTCTTTTCTGTATGATGATGATGAATGATAATAGAAATGAGAAGTGAGAAATGATATACCCCCAAACCCCTCGAATATCTCAGTAAAGATGTGGGGCTTTACTGAGTCCTCGGGCGGACTTCTTGAGAGAATTTGAAAAGTGTCGTTGTACTGTTTTGTTTTATTTGCCAACACTCATGTACACTCACGAACACTTAACGGTTAATAATCCACCATTATTTCACATTAATATTCGACATAACACAAATTTTTGAAAATAAAACAAAACCGCAGACATGACTCTTCACTTTCCCGCCAAGAAGTCCTTATTAGTAATAGTTTTTGATGTGTTTTTTATGTTTTTTCATTTGTCTATTTTAGAAGATTTTTGTTTTAGTTGTCATTATCATAGCGAATAAGACGTAGGTACCTATTTAATTTATGTGGCCTGAAATTGTGTATTAAAACTGCTGGGTAAGAAAGCGTGTTTACATATTTTCAAACCACAACCTCTTTATTATAGTCCACTCTTTTTGATTTTAGAGAGTTTTTTTACGTTTAAGAGTTTTGTGATGGCTTCCAGAGGCCTTTGCAGGACTTGTTTTGGAAGCGGCGTGAAGCAAAAACTTTGTACCCGTTTTTACGAAAATGATGCGGCCGGAGGAGTATGAAATTTCGCACACTTTTAGTTTATATAGAAAAGGTTATCCAAATGTTAATTTTTTTTTAAAATTATGTATAAAAAATACATTAAATCAACAAAAACAACATTACACACACTACCATGTATTTGACACACACGTATGGTTTGTCTTTACTGTCAATGCCAATCCAAACTCACATTCTATCTTTTTTAATTTTTCATTGCTTAGGATACAATTCGTGCTGCCTTAATAAAATTACGGTCGAATTTCGACCACTGGGCGACCACTAGTAATAAATAAATAAATTACGGATAAGTACAGTGCCATCATCTCACCTGATTTTCAGTGATGATAAGGCCAATAGTAGAAGCGCACTTCACCCGGGATCCTCAACTAGTGAGGCACTGGCTATCTTATCTCTAGCTGTCGGAACACAACAATGCTACAAACATCGACGTTATGACGACATATTAAGGTAAGATAGTGGCCAGCAAGGCGGACAAACAAGCTCTACCACCAACCGAGTCTTAACCTCTACAGTACAAAGACGGCCTTGGGACGATAGTACAATTCAAATCTTTATATATATAAATCTTCTATGCGTGTGTATGTTATTGAACTCCTAAACGGCTGAACCAATTTGGATGAAATGTTCTGTGTGTGTTCAAATGGATTCGAGAATGGTTTAGATTTACAATTGGACCCGGTAGGTGGCGCTGCTATAGGGGTCCATCATGGGATACGGGTGTTCTTAAGCGGACGAATGATTTGTTTGTTTTGTTGTCATGGAAACTGTCAAAGCGGTACGAAGTCCGCCGGTCAGCTAGTTACACCTAAAAGCTGAACTTACCATCAGGCCTGAACTCCAGAGCCATCAAATTACGAAGAAAAAAGTACACAGACACAAAATGGAAAGTGCATTGATAAACTAGACTGCCACGCGACCTTGCTCGTGATATTTTGTCAACTGTTGCGCCAGGCGTTACCCAAAGACAGGGTTACGTAAAGACAAGTCGGTACGTTTGTCAATATTGAATTGAAATAGCGACAGATCGTTGACAGGATCTTTGAAACAAGTCTAACTATGTATTAAGTAAGCTTCGTACAAACGAGCTCGAATCTCGGAAGACGGAATCTCGCACCAGCTGAGCGAGGACTGGTTCGAGAGGGTCTATGTGTGGTCGGTATGTATTACGCTTGGCTTCTGGAGTCTCCTTATGTTATGGCTCTAATGATTAGGCAGTAAGACCTAGAGATAACAGTGCGATAATCATAATCATAGTATATAGGTATACTAGCAGACCGGCGGACTTCGTACCGCTTTGACAGTTTCCATGACAACAAAACAAACAAATCATTCGTCCGCTTAGGAACACCCGTATCCCATGATGGACCCCTATAGCAGCGCCACCTACCGGGTTCAATTGTAAATCTAAACCATTCTCGAATCCGCACAGAACATTTTTATATATAAAGATAGGCATAGCACACTTATTATATTTTTTATTTTATTTTACTTTGCATTTTACTTATATATTATTATGTCCTTATCTAATTTAATGTCAATTTTAAATATATAACTACACACGACACAGCTTTCATATAAATAAATCTTTATTTATTAATTTTCTAGATTTTGTTACTACACGTCAAAGCTACGCTCATGGGCACATTATTGGTATTTGTTATGGGCACCGTCCTCGTGGTCACTCCAGTAGGGTTACTCTTGAAACACAATTGCAATAATCAATTTCCAATGCCAAATCTAAAAAATTCAAATGGCACTCTTAAAAGCGATAATAGCGCCACATTGGAATTAATTTGCTTGGAAATTGAGTGAACAAATTATTATCGAGATGGGGCGTTCCGAAATTGCGTAAGTTATCCCAATATCGATACATATCGCATTGGAATTGTATTGAGATTGAGTTTGCGTCAAGAGTACCCTACCTGGTTGTTGCTGAAAATCAGCGATTCACTTGCTATGCGAGTGAATACCACGCTGAGCAACGACCCTTTTGAGATGCTGCGCGGCACACACACATTTTTGTATTTTTAATATTGTACTGTGTTATGATATTATGTTTGTTTTTAGTGTAATTGTTGTTATTTTACAATTGTATATTGTGTGTGAGTGTGTGTGTGTGTGTGTGTGTGTCTATAGTGTCTGAATAAAGATTTTATCTATCTATATTTTCTATCAATATTTTTTTTAATTAGTTATTTGATTTTAAATAGGGTATCATTACAGATAGTAAAAACAATTATAAAGCATCTTATGCCTATTTAACTATGTAAGTATAGCATGCAAACATTTTAGTTTATGTTTAAGACATTTATAAATTATTATTTATTACATTTCATTATTATTATAATCATTCTAAATAAGTATCACAAATTATATTAGTCAAATTATACAAAAAAATATTTTTATTAATTTACATTCATTCGCTTATAAATATATTAATCTAATTACCTAATAACGATTGTTTCATACATTTATTTATTAAAATATTACAAAATAAAACTTTAAATCTATTTATTCATTTATCGTGTCTCGCGAACTCATCAATTGTATAAAGGGTATTCTCAAGCAACCACTTACGTAATGCAGTTTTAACATAAAGGCACTTGTTTAATTTGGTCTGGTATTTTATTAATACTAGCGGCCCGTCCCTGCTTTGCCCGGTCTACGAGTGCTGAGGTTAAGCAACTTTCGCAAAGGCCGGTCATCGGATGGGTGACCAAACATTTATCATCTCGAGCTCCTCCGTGCTTCGGAAGGCACGTAATGCCATTGGTACCGGTTGCATTAGCAGTCGTTAACAACCACCAATCCGCACTGGGCCCGCGTGGTGGTTTATGGCCCGTTCTTCCTATCCATCGATAGGGAAGGCTCGTGCCCCAGCAGTGGGGACATAAAATGAGCTGATGATGATGATGATGATGATGAATCCCGTGCCCGTGTGGTGGTTTATGGCTAGTCTTCCGTTGGTGTTTCCATACATCGGGAAGGCACGTGTCCCAGCAGTGGGACATACAATATGCTAGTGATGTAAATCCAGGATAAAGACTTGAACACTAGCAAGCAAGGCGAAATAGCATTGGAGGTTGCTTGTTCACCATTTTGGTTGCCCAATCCTTGTTTAACGAAAAGAGGCTTTTAATTTAACGCGTCGTCAACCGTTTTTGGCAACCGGTTCTTGTAATAAGAACCAGAACGAAAATACAATTAGTTTGACGTTTAGCCGTGCAATTTTTTAATGATTTTCAAGTTATTGCGGTTGAGATTTATAGAACAACATTCTTAAAATGTTCAAATAATTTTTAACGCAAATTTTGTTGCGAACAAATTACAACAACATTCTTGTTCATTTCTTTTATTTATTTGACTGCTACTGGCTGCCAGAATGAATAATAGTATATGTACATTGTATACAGTGGTCAGGTATACCTGACTTTGAAATTTGAATTTATTATATTTTTATATGAGGAGCTTGATGGCGCAGTGGTTTACGTGCTCGGTCTGCAAGTGCTGAGATTAAGCATTTTTCGCAAAGGCCGGTCATCGGATGGGTGACGAAAATTTATCAACTCGAGCTCCTCTATGCTTCGGAAGGCATGTAAATCCTGTATTATCATTCGTTAACAACATATAGGGAAGGCTCGTGCCCCAGCAGTGACATACAATGAGCTGGTGATGATGATAATGAACTGATATAAATTTGCAAACTTAGATACTTAGTTTTATTATATTTCTCTTTTGTTTGTGTTTTTATTTGTGATGGAAAGTGTCCTTTTATGATAGGGCATTATCCAATATTTTTGAAGAGCTTGACACTTGCTGAGTCTCTTGCCGGTTCTTCTCAGTACAAAGTCTCCCGCCCAGAGTAGACTTACGAACCGATGGCATAGTGACGTCCATAAGAGCTATTTGTAGCCTGAACTAAATAAATAATTTTTAATTTTTAATTTTTATCATGCAAACAAATGTAAGCTTTAAAAAAATGTTGTAAGTAATATTCTCAATATCTTTTGTAAAAAAACTTTTTACTTAAAAACTTTTCACTAAAAAATTTTTTTATGTAATGACCTTATTGCCTTGTTGCCTAAATAAAGAGAATAAAATATAATCTTGCATTCATAATATTTCAAAGTGTGACTCGTTGATGTCTTTTATATGAAGGACGGTCGTTTGATCAAAATAATTTTTATTTTTTTAAATATATTTATTAAGCCTTATTTACACATTAATAGCAGACTTGACTCACCTAGAAAGCTACTTGTGTTAGGCATGGGTTCACGTCACCAGTGTAACGGAGCGATGGGATATGAACCACAACTCGCATTCAACACAATCATCTATCCAATCCGCTATCCAAAGCTTTATATATAGTATGTATATAGAACGTGTAACAGAAAGGTATTATCAAAATGAAAAGATCCAAAAGTGTATCCGATCTCGTATGTGTTGTTACTAACACATAATTTTTAACTTTAATTTGTCATGAAATTTAAGTAAAATATTCATATTTGTGAAGTCAGGCGCGTCAGGCGCGCATAAGCAAACAGCAGTGATCATAAATGTAACATAAGATAAGATAAGATAAGATAAGATAAGATAAGATAAGATAAGATAAGAAACATTTATTGACCTGCACAAAAATACAAACAGATGAGAAAAAAATAAAATAAAAATTCAATATAAGTACATAGAGGTTACTAAACCACTAGGGCTGTGAGTTTATTTTGATGTGACGTCACAATAGAAATCTTTAATAAAAAATGACATAACAAATTAAAGTTAATAATTATGTCTTAGGAACTCTGCATACAAGATGTAGATCGCATACATTTTGGATGTTTTCGTTGTATATGTAAGTAACTATTAATAGTATAATCAATTTTCCAATATCACAATAATTACGAGCTAATGAAAGCGAATTAACTTACCTGAATCGAATCCATCGAATCTGCTACCTTTATTCAACAAAAACTTATTCACACAACATAACAAAATAGCTATTACATACAACGGCCTTAGAACTAGTGAAAGTATCAACTGTAACTGATTACTTTTGACCCGTGATCGCTATACGATTGTAAATAGAACGGAGCTCTTGTTTAAATGGTGTTAGGTACCAATAAAGCTTGACCTATGACGTCATTGTCATTGTTAGTGGAAATAGGTCTGGTTATACTGGTTTTGTAGCCAGTATAACTTGGACTATTATCAGCAGGAATTTGTGGGGGGCAGTAGGTCTAGGTAATGTAGGCTATTTTTACATTAAGAACTAGTATTGAAACGGCTCTAAAATAACTTGTTTTTAATTAATGTAGGTTTACTTTGCGAAATTAATATATTTTGTTACTTTTCCTATTATTATAAAATTGTTATAAAAAATTGCATTTTCTAACTTACTGCCTTTTTGTAAGAGTTCATACGAATGTTTAGGGAGAGGCAGAGGCCAACCATTTTAAATTCAACAAACTAAAATAATATTAAAATAAAATCAGTTATAAATTAAAGAAAATTGCTGATACCTGAAAGCTTCTAAAAGCTATATTAAATTTCATTAATAATAATAAAGTAAATACTAAATAAAATGGAATTATCTTCTCAAATCAAATAGATAAATTATATTGCCAATTATTAATTCCCTTTTTTTGCATTGTTAATTTTTTTTATAGAAACGCTATTTATTCTAAAAGTTGACTTAATCATAAGCCATAGAAAAAGTGCTAGATATTTATTTTGTATTTTAAAACAGTTATCAAAACCACACATAATAAACACAAGAAGCCTCCTCAAAAGTGTAGTGTTTACAATATATTTAAAAATATGATAAAAAGACCTGCCTTTTTTAAATTAAAAACTTAGCGAAACCACATTTGCATATATGATTTAATAATTATACCGAAAAAATATAAACCTGCTTTCTATTACACAATCAATATCAATAAAAGCATATTAATAAGGATCGCGAATAAAATCCACTAACACTACAAATTTGACCGAGAACTACAAGTTATGAAACGCAATAATGGATCTTATTGCTTATGAAATAGTGGTGAAAACCGATCGCCACGCTCTGACCCGATTATCGAAAACTGGTATAACTCGAAAAAGTTACGAAAACGGTTGCATAATAGCTGTTATGAAAAAAAATGAAAGAAAAAAGTTCGAATGTGAAATAACACAAAACACACAAATTAGATTTGAGCACAACACTAACCCGCTTTGGAGCGAACGGGATGACTTTTTCTTTTTTTTTGACGAAGGAACACACTCGCGTTAAGCCTATTTTGTTTTTAAATTCAGCCGCGTGGTTCTCTCGCGAACGTTGGAGGCAGACTGAATGGTGGTGGCTTGTCTCTGCCTCAATGGTGGAATGTAAAGCCTAGTGCAGAATCGCGTCAATTCGTTAATTACCGGGTTTTAAATGCTTCTAGCTTATTCGACAGTTTTATTGGATCAAGGTTGCGTGTTCTCGATTGATAATAATGGATATATAATTTAGTTGAAACAATAACACGGTAGTGGACTTCTCGTTATATTTGTGTACTTTCTAATATTTAAAATTATAGTTTCCTTGCTATTTTTATTATAATGAACTGGCAAATGTGCTTACAGCTATTCTGATGGAAAGCGTCTGCACCAAGGGTATTCATTCATTCATCATCAGCTCATTTATGTCCCCACTGCTGGGGCATGAGCCTTCCCTATGGATGGATAGGGAGAACGGGCCATGAACCACCACGCGGGCCCATTGCGGATTGGTGGTTGTTAACGACTGCTAATGCAGCCGGGACCAACGGCTTAACGTGCCTTCCGAAGCACGGAGTAAGGGTATATGTAAATGTATTTATGTAGGTATAAATTTTTATCACTAAAATGCTTGTCTTCACATAATTGCACCTACCCTGGTATCTCTGCACCACCCTATGGTTGACCGGTAGAGAATGCCTCAGGCATTAAGTTCACCGTGTAATTTATGTTGCAAAAGTTTTTAATTAATAAAATAAATATATGGGAGCGTAACCAGCTCTTAAGATTTAATATGCATTGTTATTATTTTCACGTGATCTAGACACCTTTAAGCCGTAAGCGAAAATGCTTATCTAAATATATCGTCAATCGTCATAGTAGCATTTTTGAGTTCAGTAAATTAGAGGTAAAATAGCCAGTGTCTTTCGGCCTTATCATCACCTAACATCTGGTGAGATGAAGGCTAAGTCAACACATGAGTAAGGTATGAAAAAAAGTTGTTGACAACTTCCATTCTGAAAACCGGTACCACCCGTGGGCGTGGGCAAAAATATTTAAAAGCCATATACTTTGTAAAGACGAAGAGGTCCTAATGACTAGATATTCTTTTCCATTCCTTCTGTTTGAAAGATAATCATTATATATACTATAATATCTTTACTAATATTATAAAGAGGAAACCTTTGTATTTTTGTATGTATGTATGTTTGCAACGAATAAACTCAAAAACTACTGGGTCGATTTAAAAAATTCTTTCACCATTAGAATGCTACATTAGCGCTGAGTAACATAGGCTATATTAAAAAATATATTAAAGAAAATACAAAAAACGACAGTTTAATTTTCCAATGCAAAATGATTTGTTTGTTTTGTTGTCATGGAAACCATTGATATATATTTAACTCAATGATGAAAACTGTCAAAGCGGTACGAAGTCCGCCGGTTCAGCTAGTATTATTATAAAGAGGAAAGCTTTGTATTTTTGTACGTATGTTTGCAATGAATAAACTCAAAAACTACTGGGTCGATTTAAAAAAATCTTTCACCATTAGAATGCTACATTAGCGCTGAGTAACATAGGCTATATTAAAAAAAAACTTGAATATTAACGTTGTGCATTTTTGATATTTTGGAATGGTTAGGGAATAATTTTGCACGAATTGCTTTAATTATCAGTATAAAAGTACTCTCATTTATGTGGTAGAATACAATATTTATTTATTGGGCTATCGTACACAAACATGACAATTTATATTACATTAAAAAGTTATATTAAAAATTTATATTACGCCACGCCAGCTGTCTACTCTCCATCCGTCTTACGAATTTTCGATCAGGTCACACGTCCTGACGCGAGTTTAACATTTTTTACCCATTCCTCTACTCTCCATCCGTCTTACGAATGTTCGATCAGGTCACGTGTCCTGACGGTCACGTGTCCTGACGCGAGTTTAACATTTTTTACCCATTCCAAAAAAAGTGCACAACGCCGCTAAAGAAGTTTTCACTTCAAAAATAAAATAAAAAATGCGGTACGAAGTCCGCCGGGTCAGCTAGTTTTAAATAAAACTTATTTAAATGATAAATGATAACAGTTTCTACTGTTACTGTTTATGTTGTGGTTTGGTATATAGGGAAGGGGCACCAGTGTCCGACACTTTAAGTCCAGTGTTCGACGCAGTTATCGTCACCAAAAATAACATAGAATTTCTTTGAAATTTTTTGGAATATCAGCTAGGAAGCAAGTTGTCTGTATTCAATTGTTTCTAAACTTGCAGAACCTATTTTTAATGATAAAAGAACAAACATGTCGGTCACCGGTTCCTGTCGAACCCTAATGGCGCTACCTCATTATTTTTTTTAAATGAAACTCCATTTAAAAATTCTTACAAGACTACGAATCATCATAATCATCATCTCAGCCAAAAGACGTCCACTGCTGGACGTCTGCCTCCCCCAAGGATCTCCACAACGGCCGGTTTTGTGCTGCTCGCATCCAACGGCTTCCCGCGACCTTCACCAGATCGTCGGTCCACCTTGTTGGAGGCCTGCCCACACTGCGCTTTCCGGTACGGTAGACTACGAATACTTAACTATAATTCTATTTTGTATATTTTAGCGAAGAAGAATGAATGAATAAAATATTTATTATTGTATAATACCAAAGTAAATAGCTTTAATTTTGTGTACCCATTTACTTCATCAACGTTGAATTCACATGACGTACCTAAATTGAAGAATTTAGCGTTTCATTTTAATTTTTCTACAAAAAGACCGATGTTTACCAAAAAAAGAGCAGTCATCATCATCATCAGCTCATTTTATGTCCCCACTGCTGGGGCACGACCCTCCCTATGGATGGATAGGGAGAACGGGCCATAAACCACCACGCGGGCTCAGGGCGGATTAGTGACTGCTAATGCAGCCGGGACCAACGGCTTTACGTGCCTTCCGAAGCACGGAGGAGCTCGAGATGTTAAATTATTGGTCACCCATCCGATGAACGGCCTTTGCGAAAATAGCTTAACCTTAGCACTCGCAGACCTGGCGCGTTAACCACAGCGCAATCGAGATCTTTCGAAAAAAAAAAACAGTAATATACCGATTTTCTGTACTCACCTTTATAAATGCAAATCACACGCATACTGGTATACTTAATAAGCTGTACCACATAATAAGGAGACTCTAGAAGGTTAGCTTCATACATACCGCGCCAAAGCAACGCACTCACGTAGCTTCACAGTATAAATTTATGAAAATATTGTTTATGTTTATAAAAACTTAGATAAATTAGAAAAAAAAAGTAATACCCATAATTTTAACACAAGAATTAAAAACAAACTTGCCGTTTCAAAACTTTTTTTTTCCTTTTGTTAATGGCTTCGTGCGATTAGCACATTTAGCCAGTGTCAAAGTAATTTTTTTAACAAGTAATACATAAATAAAAAATATTTCTTTTCTGTATTATGATGATATACCCCCCAACCCCTCGAGTATATCAGTATAGATGTGGGGGCTTTACTAAGTCCTCGGGCGGACTTCTTGAGAGAATTTGAAAAGTGACGTTGCACTGTTTTGTTTCATTTGCCAACACTCATGCACACTTACGAACACTTAACGGTTAATAATCCACCATTATTTCACATTAATATTCGAAACAACACAAATTTTCGAAAATAAAACATAACCTCTTTACTTTCCCGCCAAGAAGTCTGTTCCAAAACTTAAGACTCGATAAGTTCGGTAATTCATTTGTTGGGAAATGTATAAAAATATATAATAAAATGCCTTTCACTCTAACGGAATTGCCACTACACAAGTTCAAGACAGAAATAAAACAAGGTCTAATGAAAAAAGGTTACTATAAAATTGATCTTAATGATAAGAATGTGTGGTCATCTTACGCCCGATTTCAATAACCTATATCTGGTAAGAGATAGGCCTATCTTAGTTTAGTTACCAAGCAACCGCTGTTATTTTCCGATAAATAACAGAAATAACTAAGCAACAAAGCTCTAGTAGGTCTATCTCTATCGTTATTGAAACTGGCCGTCAGTCTGCTCGCCTGCGCATGTTATTTCACATTGTATTATGTAGTTACACTTTTATATACAACTCTTAGTTTAAAAGAGTAGCTGCTAAGTTTCTTGCTGGAGTCTTCTTAGCAGAATCAACCTTCCAAACCAGCAATAGAATCGCATTACATATATGTATTGTTTATTTATTTATACTAGTGGTCGCCCAGTGGTCGAAATTCAACCGTAATTTTATTAAGGCTGCACGGATTGTATCCTAAGCAATGAAAAATTAAAAAAGATAGAATATGAGTTTGGATTGGCATTGACAGATGTCGGCCTCATTAAAAACAAACAATACGTGTGTGTCAAATACATGGGAGTGTTTGTAATGTTGTTATGGTTAAAATACATGGTTATAATACTTAAAATAATATTAATACGTTAAGCAAAAATTGTGTACCCGTTTTTACGAAAATTGCGCGGACGGAGGAGTATGAAATTTCGCACACTTATAGTTTATATAGAGAAGGATTGCAGAATGTAATTTTTTTTTTAAATTATGCATAAAAAATACATTAAAACAACAAAAACAACATTACACACACTACCATGTATTTGACACACACTTATTGTTTGTCTATAATGCGGCCGACATCTGGCAATGCCAATCCAAACTCACATTCTATCTTTTTGAATTTTTCATTGCTTAGGATACAATCCGTGCAGCCTTAATAAAATTACGGTCGAATTTCGACCACTGGGCGACCACTAGTTTATGTAACTACTTGACGTTCATAAGAGCAATATATATATATTGCTCTTATGCATATGCCTAAATTGAATAAAGATTTTTTCATTCATTCACTTACACAGACAGCCTCACACGAGCTCGAATCTCGGAACAGCTCGCAACAGTCCGAGCGCAGCTGTTGCGAGATTCCGTGTCCGTGAACGGTTGTCTTTGTGTGCGTACCTCGACCGCCTTTGTTGAAGCTAACCTTCTACAGTTCCATATTTCGTGGCTATACGAAGGAGACGTGTGCAGAATGCATTCATTAGCGGTATAAGCCTGACTTTGTTCACATTGACAGTGCACGAAACTGTTAAAAAAACACACCTGTCAAGCGTGCGTCGAGTCGCAGTCTAAGATCCATGAGCTTGAAAATTGCCGTCAGCGTTTTTAATTGAAAACTGACTTCGGTATTTTGACTTTATATAAATGGATAAGGGAAAAAGCGAGGCCGCTACGAATTATAGTAATAACTATTAGTTAAAACGGTAAGGGTTTCAGTTTCTCTGAACAAGAACGCCGAAGTTGGGCATTTTATGCAAAAATCACGATCAAAATGTAATAGGTTCCATAGAGTTACACAAAAGAATAAATGTACAAACTCTTTCTTTTCTTTTTTTATAATAATGCTTATAAAAATTCCGTAGGTTCCTTCCTAACTAGTTCTGCCATATAGTAAATTTTGTAGATCTCCTGGCAGCTTGTTGTCTTGGAGCTTGTCTTGCGGCTTGTTGTCTCTTCCGTCGTGCCTCCAACCTTCTTCTGTTAAAAGCAGCATGGGAGGAGTAGTCTCTGTAACATTTTATTTATTCATTTAATTACTACGTGTAAGCATTATTACATAATACGAGTATGTTTTGAACTGTATTATACAGAAGTGAAAATATTAATGACTAGCTGATCCGGCGGACTTCGTACCGTATTTTTTTTCTTTTTTTTTTAAATATAGCCTAATATTACTCAGCGTTAGTGTAGCATTCTAATGGTGAAAGAATTTTTTAAATCGGTCCAGTAGTTTTTGAGTTTATTCGTTGCAAACATACATACATACATACAAAAATACAAAGATTTCCTCTTTATAATATTAGTATAGATATGGCTCGTCTGAATTGCTATGCCCAATAGGGTCCAAAATTGTGTCAACAATGATGATCACGGATGTCCTAAAGTTATTACGGGTTCCGTTAATAATAATAACTCTAAAAGATCCCACAAAACCGAAAACGACATCGCAACAGACCAAAAAGAAGACGGTGACGGAGACGACCTTGACTCCCATCTAAAAGGTTGGTCACTTGCTGTTCAAGATAGAACAAGATAGAAAGAGGGTTGGGAGGCATGTGTCCAGCAGTGGAACAATACAGGCTTATATTTAATAACAATGGTGGTCATGATAGTTTAGAAAGATATACGGGTAAGCACTCGGCCTTCACCTCACCTGATGTTAAGTGATGGTAAGGCCGAAGGTGGAAACCACTTCACCCGGAGTCCTCAACTACTGAGGCACTGGATATCTTATCTCTACTAGTAATTGTTAAAACGCAAAAATGCTATGAACACTGTTGTTATGGCAACATATTTAGATAAGATAGTGGTAGCTAGCCAGATGGACTTAAAACAAGCCCTCCCACCAACCTATCCGAGTACAATTATGTACCTCCTATTAGGAATGAACCAGGGACCTTTGGTTCTGAGACTTCCAAACATTCTTTACCTGCTACTCAGTTCGGACACCCCTTTTTTGTAACTGTTTTTATATTGAAGTTGGATGGGAATGACAAACAATGACCCCTAGATTACAGAGCCAGTTAATCTATACTAATATTATAAAGAGGAAACCTTTGTATTTTTGTATGTATGTATGTATGTTTGCAACGAATAAACTCAAAAACTACTGGACCGATTTAAAAAAATTCTTTCACCATTAGAATGCTACATTAGCGCTGACAATTTAATTTTCCAATACAAAATAATTTGTTTGTTTTGTTGTCTTGGAAACCATTGGTATACTAGATTTAACTCAATGATGGAAACTGTCAAAGCGGTACAAAGTCCGCCGGGTCAGCTAGTTAGAGATAAATATAATAGTAAGTAATAAAAACTCCTCAGTCCTAGCGAGGTCCTAGCCCTAGTAGCAAAGTGCTCAGCCCGACATTCGCAGCTCCTGGATTCAATTCACAGGTTAGCCAAAGATTCGGTTCGGAAAAACTCGGAGTCCTGAACAGAGTGCGGCGATTCTTTACGCCTGACCAGTTGTGCCTTTTGTACAAGACACAGGTACGGTCTTGCGTGGAGTATTGCTCGCACATCTGGGACGGTTCCGCAAGGTACCTTCTCGATGCCTTGGACAGATTGCAGCGGCGCGCTGTAGGCATTATCGGCAATGCAGAGGTCACTAATACTCTCGAACCCCTGCAATTGCGTAGAGATATAGCGTCACTCAGCGTCTTCTACCGCTTATACCACGGCGAGTGCTCTGAAGAACTCTTCTCCCTTCCTCCATAGTGCTGCTCTCCGGAGTCATCGCTTCACTGTCACAAATGTTTGGTGACTCGTTACTTTGTCGCACCTCCAAAAGATGGAATAGTCTACCAGCACACGTTTTCCCTCCTTCCTATGATATGGAGTCCTTCAAACGTGAGAGGCGTGAAGAGGCAGCTTGTGGGCCAGCAGAGTGAGGGTAACTGATGCTGCGTTGTTTTTACGCATCAGGTGAAATGGAGTCCAGATGCGAGCCTCCTGAGTTTCTTGCCAGCTCTTCTCGGTCGAAGGCTTTCCAAAAATCCGAACTGAACTTTTTCATTATTATTTGGATTTTCTAGTTTTTACCTCAATACATGCCTTAGACGGCTTATGTTGAATAAACGATTTGTCTTTAACTTTGACTTTGCCTTTGACATGGGCTACGGTGTTCATTTACCATCAGGCAGGTCGTATGCTTTAAAGGAAGGTCCTCTTTCATTTTTTTGTTATTTTAAAAGCTTTTATTGTTTCTTTCTTTCTTTCTAAATGGTCAGTACATATTTTTGTCACATTTTTGTACACTCCATACATTGAAAGTAAATTTGTCACATGCATTAAAAGTGCCAAGTTTTCTGAGACGAATTTACTTTATGACAAATTACAAAAACCCATATTTTTGGCCTATTATTTTGGATCAGACGTTAACCGATACTCTTAATATCAGCTCTTCATAAAATGCAACCTTCTTTATGGTAGCCAACTTATATGGTTAGTGATAGGTCTTGTTTTAAGCCCGCCTGGTTAGCTTCCACAGTCCCATCTCCTTTTCTCGGGTCTTATCATAATTTACCATTTTCATTACATAAGAGATGTAATGAACCCTAATGAGCTTCCTCTGTCTTTGAAAATGTCTTTTGGTGTTTTTCTTGAAAACTAGCGTATAAAAATTTAAGGTTTTTTTATTAAAAATAGTTTATACATGTTGTTGAATTTATCCTCAAAATATTTGCAAATCTTATATAAATATTAATATAATATTCTGCAACGTGTAACAGAAAGTTGTGGTAAAAATGAAAAGATCCAAAGTGCTTCCGATCTAGATATTGTATGCAGACTTATATTAACTGTAATGTATTATGCAATTTTTAATTAAATATTTCTATTGTGACGTCACATCAAAATAAACAAGTCACAGCCCTAATGGTTTAGTAACCTCTGTGTACTTACATTTATGATTACCGCTGCTCTCTTACTTCACTATTACAAATATTTTATTTTACAATTGCATGACAAATTAAAGTTAATAATTACATCTGAGGAGCTCGATGGCGCAGTGGTTAACGCGCGCGGTCTGCGAGTGCTGAGGTTAAGCAACTTTCGCAAAGGCCGGTCATCGGATGGGTGACCAAAAATTTATCATCTCGAGCTCCTCCGTGCTTCGGAAGGCACGTAAAGCCGTGGGTCCCGGCGGCATTAGCAGTCTAACAACCGCCAATCCGCACTGGGCCCGCGTGGTGGTTTATGGCCTGTTCTCCCTATCTATCCGTAGGGAAGGCTCGTGCCCCAGCAGTGGGGACATAAAATGAGCTGATGATGATGATGATGATGAATTACATGATAGTGACAACACATCGAAACTCCAGATCGGATATACTATGGATCATTTCATTTTTATCACACCTTTCTGTTAAACGTTGTAAGTAATAATTATATTAAATTGTATTTACCATTTCAAGTAGAAATGCCATGCTAAGAAGCTATCAAGAATAAAAGTGTAAATACATCAAACCAAAAGTGTCTTAAAATATAAGTGAAGAAGTAGAAAACCAAACAAGAAATACACAAAAGAGATAATTTATAATAATGTTTTTATTTTAAAAATTTACAAATTCTTCTCTTATAAAAAAATATAAAATTTTGTTTTTGTACTTGCTTGTGATATTATGTACAGATCAATAGTGAAAATTTTGTACAATCGCTTTGACTATTACAAGACTAAACGTTTTTAAACTTATTTGTTAATATTATGGCTAACGGTAACTATCACATATACTTATATTATAATGTTTACTGTCGTACTGAGACGTTAATTGATTGACATTATTGTACACAGTAAATTTGTCATGTTTATAAAAATACAAAATTAACGTCTCTACAGATATTTTCCTTTTTTAAAATACTTTGAAGATGTTTTGGCTGAATAAGATTTCCCTTTGCTTCCTTGCTCTTTTATGGCGTTTCATATTTCGGTACATTAAAATGGTTTCGGACTTCTTGGCGGGAAAGTGAAGAGACATGTCTGCGGTTTTGTTTTATTTTCTAAAAGTGTTATATCGAATATTAATGTGAAATAATGGTAGATTATTAAGTGTTAAGTGTTCGTGAGTGTGCATGAGTGTTGGCAAATAAAACAAAACACTTTTAAACACACACACAAAACACAAAACAAAAACAAACGGCACTTTTCAAATTCTCAAGAAGTCTGCGTGAGGACCATTGAGCTATATGAGGACTTAGTAAAGCCCCACATCGTTACTGAAATACTCGAGGGGTTGGGGGGTATATTATTTCTCTTTTCTCATTTCTATTACCATTCATCATTATCATACAGGAAGGAAATATTGTTTATTTATGTATTACTTGTAAGAAAAATAACTTTGACACTGGCTAAATGTGCTAATCGCACGAAGCCATCAACTAAAGGAAAAAAAAAGTTGTGAGGGTTGTATCCGGGATAAAGAAACGTGAATTTTTATTTTTGTGATTTCCATACCATCTAAGGAGTGCTGTGTTAAACTTAGTTATTTAAAAAAAAAAAACGACGGGTTGCACTCTGGGAGTGCCGGCAGAAGTGAAAACTTGAATATTAACGTTGTGCATTTTTGATATTTTGGGATGGTTAGGGAATAATTTTGCACGAATTGCTTTAATTATCAGTATAAAAGTACTCTCATTTATGTGGTAGAATACAATATTTATTAATTGGGCTATCGTACACAAACATGACAATTTATATTACATTAAAAAGTTATATTAAGTTATATTAAAAATTTATATTACGCCGCGCCAGCTGTCTACTCTCCATCCGTCTTACGAATTTTCGATCAGGTCACGTGTCCTGACGGTCACGTGTCCTGACGGTCACGTGTCCTGACGCGAGTTTAACATTTTTTACCCATTCCAAAAAAAGTGCACAACGCCGCTAAAGAAGTTTTCATTTCAAAAAAAGCTTTTTCCTCTTTTTATTTTTGACGTTTCTCAGTACGACAGACAGTAATTCTAAGTTTGATTGTGTAATGCACAAATCAATTTTGTTTTTTCAATAGAGGTGTTAAAAAAAACTTTAACAGTATCAAAAATATAGTTAGACAAATTATAACTAAACTTATTACTTGTTTAAAAGAAATGTTTTGCTATAAGTTACAATTTCAGTTTAAGACTATTAATGAATGCTTTTTATTTTATTTTTATTTTAAAATAATTGTATTCTCTCTATTTGAAGATAATCGGTGTTCAGTGTTTCATAGGTACTCCTTAGTAGTGCAACAGTCATTGTGAAACAAAGTGCATTTTGAAAATAACTTAGGTGCGTTTTCGTTTTCAAAATTGAAGTGTATATTACGCAAAGAGATACTATGCTAAAGGAATATTCTCTACTTCTTTCCAGCTATGAAGTTGCCTTGGTCGTCTTTGTATAGGTCTTCGTTGACTCCGTAGAACGCAGGCGCATTTGGGCAATCCACCTGTAATTACAAAGTAAAAAAAAGTAAATTATAGCCTCTTTACTGTCCCACAGTTTGCCATCAGTTACCATAACATTTAAGTTATGGCGACATAATATTATAATAAAAATAATAATGAAATTATAAGATGCCATCGCTGAACAGAGACAAAAAGGACGTTTTCTGAATTACACAATATTCTATAACCTCATCCTAGGTAAGGTCATTACTAAGATGGTAGTATCTAGCGGCATGCGGACTTAAAACAAGCTCTACCACCAACCAAACCGATGTCCGAAACATGTACCTACCCGTTAAGAATCGAACCGTCCTTGGTTCGAGTTGGCGTCTCTGAGTCGGAGACCGGTGGTTTTACCACTGAATTACAGAAGCTGTGAAATACGATAATAATTGTTTTAGAGCTGGAGGCGTAGTACTAATTGCGTTCTCTAGTGTCCAAAATCGCTTTTCATAACGCCTGCTAGAACTGAATAGCAATAGCATTTGTGTAAAACATTGCTTTACTAATTTGTCAGATAGGTCTGCGACCTGTCAGTGGTCTAACTACGTATCTACACGGAGCAGTTTCCCCTCTACCCGGTCAACCCGAGCCCAGGTCCTAGACTTTAGAGACACCCTTGGGTTGTTCCGCTTTCGACCCGTTCCTCGGAGAATCTAGTAAGGAGCGGGGGGTGGGGGGACATGTACTAGTGCGTGATGCCGTTCGAAGCTATAAAATAAAATTGTTTTGTTCTACCAACCTTGAAGAACCAATCGCACACCCTGGACATCTGGTTGAACACCGTCCCTGGTGCGCAGATGAAGGAGTACATGGTGTTGCCGCCGATGCCGGGCACGCACCAATGCCATACCTAGAAAGCAGAGGAAAAACTTGGTCAGCCTTCAATCATAATTTTCAATCATCATCAGTATCATTATCATCATCATCATTTCAGCCAAAAGACCTCCACTGCGGGACAAAGTCCAATTTTTCCATAAACATCTATTTTTTTACGTTCAGACCACAATATGAGTTTGTCCCGAGATAAAGAGTAGCAAAGATGTAGAGGGGAGCCTTTGGCCCAGCAGTGCGAGAAATACAGACTACATAAAACTAATAAAAAAATCAGAATAAGGAGTTATTGTTGTATATTTGCGATTTGCTGAATGTAACATGTGTCTTGTTGCGTTTTCAGCATATGTATGCCTGTATAACGAGGGTTCTTTGAGCGAGATGTGAAGAAGCAACTCGCGGATCAGCAAGGCGAGGACGGCTAGTGAGGTACTATAATTCTGCTCAAGTAGCTGTTTTCGCATCTGGACTCCGCTTCTGCTTAAAATCAAAAAGAGCAAAGTGTGCCTACTCTTCAATTCCAAAAATTTGGAAGCCATTGAATTTAAGTTTTTATTACAAAGACTTTTGTACGATATTTACCTGACACATGGTCTCTGGGTCGGCGTAGTAGCCCGGTATTTTGTCGTTACACGTGAACGACAGTCCGCTGGGCACCTCCGTGTATATGGGGTAATCTTCTCCTGGTACATAGCCGTCAAGGGACTGGAAGAAAGAAAGCAGATTCTTATTAAATAACACATAACATAGGGAGATCACTTGGCTTTTGATATTATCTGATACAAGTGACGATAAGACCAGTGGTACAAGTGCAATTCACCCAAAATCTTCAGCTTCTACAAAGAAGAAATGCTTGGTCATCATCTATGTTCACAGCTTACCATAAAGTCGAATGACGTAGCACACTTTTGAACGCGGAACTTCTGGGACTATGAATTGTGGTCTACTCCAGGTGTACTCCAATAGACCACTAGTCTTTGTGGTCCATCAAAGAGGTGGAAAACTACATTTCCATTTTTATTTTAAACAAGATGTGTTTACCCATTTAAATCACCCAGACGTTTGTGTGTTGTTGTAAATGAAACTCTAAATCTATATAATACTATTAGGGGTGTTATTATAACACCCTGTGAGTTTTGGCACGAAATTGAATTTTATAACGCCTGTCAGAACTGAAGAGCAATAGCATTCGTTGACACATTGCTTTAGTAATTAAAATTATGTAGTCAGCGTTTTCCTTTTATTTTTTATTATAAACCAACGAATATAATTAGATATATTTAACTTTAATTTGTTTATTTTATCAATTGAATTCATGATTACAATTTATATAACATTTGCCATTGACTTCCAAATAAATCGACCCTAGTTACGTATGTCATAAAAGTCTAAACATGATTTTACGGGACAAGCAAAACTATAAATATAATTAAAATTATAAATCTAATTTCTGTAAAAAAAATTCAATTGTTGTATGATTGATAATTGATAATATTGAATTCAATACTATTGTTTTAAAGAAAACTATTTGATCTCAGCTCGTTAGGATATTTTCCACGTTCCATCAACTCTCGCAATTACGCTGGGATCATAATTACAGTTGATTATTCGATTATCTGATTAACTACACAATTATAAGTTAATCAGGACATAATAATACATGCAATCGGATCACATTGAGACGGATAACTGAACAAAAAACTAGAAATTAATTTGTATTAATTAAGCGTTTTTATATGACTCTTATAAAGAACTAGTCTAGTGGCGAGAAGGACTCCCGTTTCGAGGGTTCCCTATAATTGAAATAATAAAATAACCGCCTCAGTAGTCTAGTGGGGAAAACCATCGATCTCAGACCCATAAGGTCCCGGGTTGGTCAACCAACTTGGGTAGGTACATGATTGTATTTGATTAGGTTTGTGATAAGGCTTGTTTCTTGCTTGAAGAGCTCGATGGAGTAGACCTTGTAGTAGGTACCCTATTTAATGCGAATTAAATAGGGTTTAAATATTATGATAAATAAATAAAATAAATTTTATTTGCTAAGAATATGGAATATGATCATCATCATATCATCATGAAAAAAACTATTATACCAAACTAAGATCAGATGAATATATATATGGATTTAAAGGATTTATGAATTAGAAGTAACTACTTACAGCTATGGTCTTGTCGATGACATATAAAAATACTGCTAGGACACCAACGGAACCCAGCCTTAAGCCGCATAGTCTGTGTTGCGTCATTGTTGGTTCCACTCGTGCGGTACCCTAAAGTTATGGGGTCTGATCAAACCTGGAACAAAAAAATATAAAAATGAAATTTAATAAATTTATAAAATGTTCACATAATTTTTAACGCAAATTTTGTTGCGAGCACAAAAACACAAATGTTGAAAAAATTTCCACGAGCAAGATTTAAACCTGCACCCTTCTGACGGGTATGTCACCCGGTAGGGTCAGGTGCTCTTCCAATTGAGCTATCGTGGTTCTAACCAGCCCGCCGAAACTCAAAGGTTCAAATCCTGCTCGTGGAAATTTTTTCAACATTTGTGTCTTTGTAATTTTTAATAAATTTATGATTTTTTTTCTGACAGCTCCGTGGGTGAGTGGCATAACGCTCAGCCCGATACCCACCCGGTCCTGAGTTCAATTCCCAGGTCGGACAAATGATGAAGGTATGTTTCAGATTTGGAGAGAGTTTGCTGATGAACTGAAAGGGTTCCTCAAGCCGTGTGTATAGTACACACTAGTGCGTGTCCCCGTGCCCTACTAGATTCTCCGAGGGGTTCGGATCGGATCGAAGATTAGTCGATGTTAAAGCTCTGCTCTGCCTGATGTTAAACAGAAGCAGGGTCAAGATCTTCCACAGCTGGTGGAACAGGATTGAGCCTCATCAGCCGTCCTCACGTTGCCGACCCGCGAGTTGCTTCTTCACACCTCGTTTAAAAGACCCCATGTTGCAGGAATTAAGAAATATGTGTGCTAAGGAGAATTCCATTTTTGGTGGTGTAACAAAGAAATTATTCGCCAAATTTCTTCGTTCGCGACTGAAAGTTGTTACAGTAAATCGGTGACACCGAAAACAGCACGCGTGGTTCTTTGAAAGAAAGGAGAAGGAGAGTTAAGGCAAAAATGTTCTTCGAAGCACTATAGCCATGATATAGACTATAGAAGGCGCTGAGAGCTGCAACTTCATGACGTAATTGCAAAGGCTTTAGATCAGGGATTCCCCCAACTATTTTGAGCAAAATGAACTGATACCTCAGACCCCCATAGCCAAATTACTTTAAAAAATCTATCTCTAGTTTTTTCCTATTGATAGGGAAGGGAGAAAAGAGCTGGACACTTGCTGTGTTTCTTGCCGGTTCTTCTCAGTACAAGATCTCCTGCCCAGAGTAGACTTACGAACCGATGGCATAGTGACATTCATAAGAGCTACTTGTAGCCTAATATATAAACAAATAATAACTTGTATTAATTAATAGGGGTTGATTTTTAGGCCTCGTCGACAGCCAAAATCAGTTTTCGTTTATATAGACTTCTGAGAAACCGATTTTGACCCCAAGGGGGATATCGACCACTTTGGGTTTGGACACAGTATTAGATTGTACTTGAATCGGACACTATCGAACAGTATCGGAATTGAATGAAATACTCCTTCCTTTAAACCAGGGCTTGGAAACCGGTTAATTTTTTGAACCGGTTTCACGAAATTATGCATGGAACTTTATTAAAAAGGTTACGTTCCATTGAACCGGTTTTTGAACCGGTTTACAAAAAAATGGCTTTTATTAATAAACCGGTTAAAATCTAAAATGATAAATACTTGATTTACGTTTTCGACCCATATTGATAGGATGCGCGCAACTATCAAAATGAGATAGCGCTCGCGACGCAACACTGGTGCGCGCCGCGCGGGTATTTCGTCTAACAAGCTACAACAAGTCGTAGCCAGCGATCGCTAGAAGTAAACCGGTTTATTTAGGTTCGAAATATCGCTCCTATTTGGTTCCGCTCCGGAACGGTACTTTACGATAGTACAGGTTTTACCCTAATGAAACCGGTTAATTTTGAACCGGTTTCAAGCCCTGCTTTAAACTGTGGTTTGGTGCTGGATTCGGCCAATACCCATCAAGTGGAGCGATGACTTGATTTCAGTAACAGCAGAGTAACAATATAAGGATTATATATATTCATGAGCCCATAGTTGGAAGACATCTTTTATTTATAGGCATTTACTTTTTAATTTGCTATTTTTATTTCTTTGTTTTTTTTTTAAATGCAGTTAGTAATTTTCTTTTTTTGTTTTAAGTATTGTTGAAAATTAAACAATAAATAGAATATTGAATTAACAATGACATATAAGGATTTATAATCACAACTTTCCTTCGAGTTTAGTATTGAACCGCACTTTCTACCAGTATGGTTACCTCTGGTTCACTCAATGTTTTAATCGTCAGTTTTCAACCAAACCCCACAATTCAATTCAAGGCTAAATTAATATGTGGATACAACAAAACCGAGCAGCCATGTGAAACCTGGCCAGTAATTAAACCGTTGAATAGAACAAAGCCTGGTGTGGGCACGTACGAAAAAACAGCAGCCACTCATTGCAATTGTTGTTACTTTGTTAATTACAATTTGCAATCATGCAAAGCATGTGGGATATTGATTTGTTAATGGTCAATCGTTCCTCGTTGTGTGGGACCAGTGTTCGTTTTCGACGCAGTTTAAGTCGCCAAAAAATAACTTAGATTTTAGAAGTACAATATAATATAATGCAGTCTAGGTTTTAAATATTATTTTTTAATTTTTCACTTGAGAGGCTCGAAATTTTTGGTCACCCAACCAATGGCCGGCCTTTTTGAAAGTCGCTTAACTTCAGCAGGCGCAGATCGAGTGCGTTAACCACTGCTGCATCGATCTCCACTTTTCCTATTACACTGTAATTTCAAGTTTTTTTTCTAAGTACTTATTTTAATATTACTTAATTCACTGTCTCAAATATTCCACCGCGCACTAAGAGATTTGGTGACTCGTTTCTTTGTCGCACCTCCAAAACATGGAATAGTTTGCCAGCACACGTTTTCCATCTTTCCTATGACATGGGGTCTTTCAAACGAGGCTTGCAGAGGCACCTTGTGGGCCGGTAGGGTGAGGGTAACTGATGCTGCGTTGCTTTCACGATGCACCAGTTGTCGTCGCATCTGGATTCCATATTCACTTAACATCAGGTGAAATGGAGTCATTTGCTGTGCTACGTATAAAAAAAAAGTTATATCATAAGTATTGTAATTATGAAAGTTAGTGATTATCGTATTGGCACCAGTATTCGATACAGTAATCCAGTGATTGACATTAGTTTTCGTCATCAAAAATTGACATAGGGCTATAAAGCAGTTGGTCTGTTGGTTTGTTGATAAAGTCAAAAATCAGCGGATGACCCCTATTTTTATTGATTAAGGAATATATAAAAAAACTACCGTATAGGAAGGTCCAAATAGAAAAACAAAAACGCGGCAAACCACACAGACTATGGGTTGATGACATAATAGAACAAGCAGGATCATCATCAGCTCATTTATGTCCCCACTGCTGGGGCACGAGCCTTCCCCATAGATAGATAGGGAGAACGGGCCATAAACCACCACGCGGGCCCAGTGCGGATTGGTGGTTGTTAACGACTGCTAATGCAGCCGGGACCAACGGCTTAACGTGCCTTCCGAAGCACGGAGGAGCTCGGGATGATAAATTTTTGGTCACCCATCCGATGACCGGCCTTTGCGAAAGTTTCTTAATCTTAGCACTCGCAGACCGGGCGCGTTAACCACTGCGCCATCGAGCTCCTTACACAAGCAAATAAAGATTTTTTCTATTTCAAGAGCCCAGTGATCGAAGCAAGGAACAGGAAGGAGTGGCCGGGGGTGGAGGAGGCCTTTTCCCCCCCGAATCCTCATTCTTTATAAGAAATAAAAAATATAAACATAAAAATGTAATTAAGTAAAATTAAATTCAAAATTAAACTTATAACTATTTAATGTAAATATTAATTGGTATGAATTGTGTAATAGAATAGTTTTTTAATTTAGTTCTATTGTATTTGTAATTTGATTTAATCTATTGTGAAGTAATAAAGGCTTTTTTATTTATTTGTTTATTTAAAGGAATACAAATGTTGATCACTGGTTCCTGTCGGACTCTGGTGCCACTACTCTATATTGACAATACGTATAATAATGTTGATTTTTAAGTGCTGATCTAAAAGGGAAATAATTTATTTGTATTACAAAATAAATATTTGGTCATCAAAATTATTATTTGGTCAGCGGAATTATACAATCGGTCAGCATAAGAAATCCTTACTGTTGGTTAGGTTAAGTTAATTTTTTTTCTCGAGCGAAGCGCAGCGTAGCGAGGGCCAGTCACGGAAGGGGGGAGCGGCATAAAACTGCTGTTCAGAATGATATAAGTTGCAGACTGATTTAGAAATATTTGCTGCCCAACTAGCATTTTTTTGCTTACAAAAATACGAATACTTTGCTAACCGTTTAAATAACACCCAATCTAAATTGACCATTTACCGATAAGTATATTAAAATGAAACACGATGGCGCTGTATTACACACCTCCTTGGAACGACCACAGTTACAAAATATGAACATCAAGATCTTCACAGATCCCGAACCACGTGAGAAAGGCTGCCGACCTTGCGATCTTGCCACATTAATGTAATCTCATTGTTTTTATGGCACACTATCTTTTCCCACGAAATTGGTCAAACATACTATACTTATTACCACTAAATAAGGAGGTTCCAAAAGGTGAGCTTAAGAGGAAATACTTACATACATACATACATACATCACGCCTTTTTCCCGGAGGGGTAGGCAGAGACCACCTCTTTCCACTTGCTGCGATCCTTACAGACTTCTTTCGCTTCATCCACATTCATTAGTCTCTTCATACACGCTCGTCGGTTTAGGGTACTCTTGACCTGACCTTTTTTAAGCACTTCCCCGATTTGATCCAGGTACTTGCGTCGAGGCCTTCCCCTACCAACATTCCCATCACTACTCGCCCTATATATACTTTTAGTCAGCCTGCTTTCCTTCATCCTCTCAACATGTCCGAACCATTTAAGCATTCCTTTTTCAACCCTAGTCACTATATCTTCTTTTACACCACAACGTTCCCTAATCACACTATTCTTTATCCTGTCACTTAGCTTGACTCCAATCATACTTCTTAACGCTCTCATTTCTACTGCATTTACTTTGCTTTCATGCTTCCTCTGCCATACCCAACTTTCACTGCCATACATCAGTGTTGGAACCAACACCCCTCCATGCACAGCCAATCGGGCCTTATCGGATACCTTCTGACTGTTCATGAAGGAAATACTTCGACTGATTATATGAAAAGTAGACAAAATCAACGTTTCGTTGTCCTCTGATTCCTCCGCCAAAACTGAACCGATTTAATTACTTTTTTCATTAAAAATTTAAGAAAGGCTTTGGCTGTGTCCCTATGTTTTGCTTTTTTTATATACACATATAATCTCGTCAAATTTGTTTGCTGGATGTCTGAACACAGCGAAAATCTGGCCAATTTTTAACGTTTTTTAAGGTTCATATCTTTTTTAATAATTCATCATCATCGTCGTCGAGTCCTCATGCCTGAGGGTCGTGACCACCAATAGCAACATCGCGGACCAGGGCTCTCCAAGAGGTCCTATCCTGGGCTAGACGCCGCCTGATAGATAGCCGCCTGCGTGTTGCATTTCAGTGCTTCCAGAATAGCATCCGTCCACCGGGTAGACGCTCTTCCTCTTCTTCTTCTTCCCTCAACGTGACCCACCAGTACAAGCTTCTCCAAATTACTAGGTTCCCGGCGAGCAATGTGAATAATTACTTTATGAAAAAAAGCAAAACATAGGGACACAGCCAAAGCGTTCCTTTATATTATAATGAAGAAAGTAATTAAATCGGTCCAGTTTTTGAGGAGTAATCATCAGGGGACTACGAAACCTTGATATTGTCTACTTTTCATATAATCAGTCGACCTTAGTATTTCCTCGTGCTCAAGCAACTCACGTATAGACACCCTCACGACGGCGACGGTCTCGAGACAGTCCGACCGTAGGTGTTGCGAGATTCCGTGTCCGCGAGAGGCTGTCCATGTGTGCGTTGCTTAAAAGAGCGGGTTTGTACGAAGCTTGCCTTCTATAGTCTCCTTATATCGTGTTACCACTTTGTATATAAATATTAAGTATTAGCTGACCCGGCGGACTTCGTACCGCTTTGACAGTTTCCATCATTGAGTTAAATATGTATCAATGGTTTCCATGACAACAAAACAAACAAATCATTTTGTATTGGAAAATTAAATTGTCGTTTTTAGTATTTTATTTAGGTATATATATATATATTATACAACGCTGATTTTCAGAGGAGCCCGTGATGTGAGTCTGTGTGTGTGTGTGTGTAATGTTATAAAAAGAATAATAATAATAAATAGTGATAAAGTTTAAAATATAAATAATCTATATATTAATACGTGAAGCAAAAACTTTGTACCCCTTTTTACGAAAATTGCGCGGACGGAGGAGTATGAAATTTCGAACACTTATAGTTAATATAGAGAAGGATATCAGAATGTTAATATTTTTTTAAATTATGCATTCAAAATACATTACATCAATAAAACAAACATTACACACACTACCACGTATTTGACACACACGCATAGTCTTTTTTAAAAATTTCAAAAATGGAAGAGGAGCGGCCGTAATCTGTCAATGCCAATCTAAACTCACATTCTATCTTTTTAAATTTTTCATTGCTTAGGATACAATCCGTGCAGCCTTAATAAAATTACGGTCGAATTTCGACCACTGGACGAACACTAGTAAATATTTAATTATAGCTGTTCCGCAAACTCTGTAATGTTTGTGGATCCCGGGTGAAGTGCGCTTCCACCTTTGGGCTTGTCATCAGTTATCGTTAGGTGAAATGAATGCCGAGTGCTTACCTGTTGCTTGTACAGAAACAATTTTCTCGCAATATAACTTTGGCAAACTTAAAATATACTTAAAGATGGTCTTGCAAAATGTAATCACTGACTGTTTTAACGTTACGACATAATTACAACTTAATTTTTAATTAAATTGCCCAACAGTGTTGTCTGGATTGTAATTAGTATTAAAAATAATAGCAGTACTTACTTACTATTTATTTTAACAACTTTTTTCCAACCTTGGTGGAAAATGGCTTTTTAAGCCAGCTTTTAGGTTGTCGTGTCGTGTGAAGCGATAGTTATTTTTGTGTTGGCACGCGGATTTAGATAGTGTTTAAAATGGCGTGTCAAAGGATGGGTGACCTTATTTTTAAAAAGCTTTTAAGATTTTTACGTCACGTTAAGGGAGTCGTGCCGATGCGGTTAGCTTGTTCGGCGATCGGGTAAGTTAAGCAACTTCTGCTGTGGTCACTGGGTGGATGGATGATTGAAAAAGCTTATTAAGAAATACATACATACACACTTTCACGTCTTTCTCCCAAAAAGAGGTAGACAGAGGTAAACTCGGTTTGGTCACCCATCTGATGACTGGCCTTTGCAAAAGTTGCATACCCTACTTACTGATTGTAATTTCAATTAACCCTGTAGGGTTACACATCCGGTGTGTACCGATCAATCAAGACACAAACACAATGTAAGCGCAGACATACAAAAAGGTTCGTCAGTATTGAAGTGCAAAAAGTATGCATTCAAAGATATAACAATTACCTACATAGTTGTGAGAATACGACGTATAGGAAATTACTGTGCACATAGGAACTTGGGCTGCGTTGATTTTACTGTTTTGACGAATTCAAATGAAACGTACTTCATGAATACTTCAATGACACTAATAAATAAAAATTACATTTTAAATCTCTCACCTAAAATTTATTTTATTATTTTTTTTTTTAAATATGCTATCATTTAAGCGCCTCCTCACTTCTAAATCCTATTGCGTGCCCGCCAGGGTCCATGATGATCTCCTATTTATGTTCGTTGTATTGTTAAAATTGTGGAATGCAATAAATAATTGAATTGAATTGAATTATACTTTTGTTTTCTAAAGTTTACGCGAACACTACACATTGAAATGAAACAACTTTTACGGATCTACTCGCGTTTATTTTACACATTCATCATCATCATCAGCTCATTTTATGTCCCCACTGCTAGGGCACGAGCCTTCCCTATGGATGGATAGAGGAAATGGGCCATAAACCACCACGCGGGCCCAGTGCGGATTGGTATTTCTTTACACATTACTTTTAATTATTGTTTATCCTATATCTTAATGTTATGTGTGTACAAGTTACTAACTAATTATGAGACGACCAACACCTCAGTCTCACTTTGACCACGGACTCTGCAAAGGGTTCGTAATGTCATAATAAACATTAATTAAAAGTAATGTGTAAAATAAACGCGAGTAGATCCGTAAAAGTTGATTCATTTCAAACGTACTTTTATTAATTAATTTATTTATTTACATAAATAAAACGCGAACATACTTAAAAATCGTTTTATACAAGATATTTTTTTTATTTCTCGTCTCGGTACAGATCTCAATAGCTCGGCGGCGGCCAGAGCATTGCACCGATATTCCAAGGGTCGTGAGTTCGATTCTCACTCGCTTCCTGAGGCTGGTTGAAAAACTCAACAAATTTTTTGGACCAAAATTTTATCATCTCGCGCTCTATCGTGCTTGGAAATTCGTTGGTCCCGGCTGCATTAGCAGTCGTTAACAACCACCGCACCACACTGGGCCCGCGTGGTGGTTTATGGCCCGTTCTCCTTATCCATCCATAGGGGAGGCTCGTGCCCCAGCAGTGGGGACATAAAAATGAGCTACTGATGATGATGCTGATTGTATAGCATTCTTTTAGTTTGTAAAGTCGTGACCAGTCTTTACTTCCCACGATACAAAAACAATATTATAATTCGATTATCGCAATTGTAGTTATATTGAGCAAACTATATTCCACGAAGTAATTTCTTCTTAGATTATTGTTTTGCCATCTTGAATATTCGATTCTATACTCGTAATAGTATATCACTAGCTTCTCACCTCTATTATATGAAAGTGACACGCAACCGTATTATTCGTGATAAAACAAGTACTTATTAATCTTAAGGTCACATTTTATCAACTGTAAATATATTGAGGATAAATTCAAAAACTTAAATAAACTATTTCTATGAAAAAACCTTAAATTTTTATACGCAAGTTTTCAAGACAAACGCCAAAAGACATTTCGATTAAAAAGAAAAATAAAGCACTTTCGGTAGTTTCAATTCAAAGGAGCCGAAACAGAGAGGCCGCAATGCCTTCACCGCTTACACGTGCCCTTAGATTCATTCAAAAGAGCCGACAGAGAGGCCGCTCTTAAAAATATTACAATTTTTGTGTCAGGAAAAGTAAGAAAAAAAAATAGCCTGTATTTTTTTTAATGCTATATAAATATATAGCATAGTTGGCAGTGCACCTTACCCGGCATGTCATGGGGTGCCGATTCGAATCCAGCTCGTGGATTTTTTTTCAACAATTTATCTTTTTTCAAATTAAGAAAAGTGCTGTTGAATCGTCTATAAATTTTTTAGCTGTGGAGAAGAATGGGCCCAAGAACCTTTAATAAAAGTAAAAGTGAATATGGAGTCCAGACGCGAAGACAACTGGTGCAGCGTGAAAACAACGCAGCATCAGTTACCCTCACTCTGCCGGCCCACAAGGCCTCTTCACGCCTTGTTTGAAGGACCCCATATCATAGAAAGGAGGAATTTTTTTGTATTAAGGCGAAGGGTAAGACACACTAGCGCCACCAATTGATAATTTGACAATTACTAACGGACCGGATCTTTTTTTTAACATTGCGTACCGTCCGATAACAGGAAAGCATCCATAGTATTTATTTAATAATTGTGTACTACTTTTTGTTGCGTGGTTTATTCACAAAACGGGCTATCGCATTTATTCACAAACAATGGCCACTTTTGGTGTTAGCGAATGAATACAAAAACAAACCTAAAAGTAGTGCACAATTATTAAATAATAGATGTTTGCCTAGTGTCGGAAGGTCCGCAATGTTTGAAAAAAAATCCAGTTTAGCAGTTATCAAATTAAATCCATTAGCGGCGCTAGTGTGCCTTACCCTTCGCCTTAAAAGGGTTTGTAATACTAAGGTCAATAATACCTTAGTGTTATAATGGTGGTCTGCCTAACCGCAGACCACTAAGGCGGGTTGCATATCTCCCAAAGAAATTGTGTACCAAACGGATTGGTGTAACTTATTACCCAATAACCTTTCTCTAATGGCAGTCAGGTTAACCACAACACGAGTTTGCGACATGTGTGTCTGTCTGTTTGTCCACAATAATGTGACTAAGGTGTATCATATGTCATATCGCTTACAATTGCAAATAGTTAGAGTTAATGCCACCGGCACCGATGCGTTATGAAGTGAAATGTTCATAATAATCTCAATCTGCTCTGCGGTCCCAAAATTATACTCAGCACTTTCCTCTCGGCCACTAGAATTCGATGGCTCAGTGGTAACGCGCCCGGTCTGCGAGTGCTGATCTCGAGCTCCTCCGTGCTTCGGAAGGCACTTAAAGCCGTTGGTCCCGGCTGCATTAGCAGTCGTTAACAACCACCGCACCGCACTGGGTCCGCGTGGTGGTTTATGACCCGCTCTCCATATCGTAGTCCATAGTAGCTAAAGCACTCGTTTTATGGAAATCAGAAACAACGAAGGTACCACAACCACCCAGACCCGACACAATATCGAAAAAGTCGTTTTCAACATTGACCTGACCGGGAATCGAACCCGAGAGCTCAGAGATAGCACCGCCTTTTTTTTTTAAATGGAGGCAAATGAGCAGGCGGGTTACCTGATGGAAAGTAATCACCGCCGCCCATGGACACCCGCAAAACCAAAGTAATCGCAGACGCGTGGCCGGCCTTGAAGAAAAAGTTGGATCTTGAGGATCTTTCCTCAAGATCTAGGGAGGGGGGACGGGTAAGAGATGGGCCTTCGGTACTTTCACTCACCAGACGAAACACGACAGCAACGAGTGCCATTGTTTCACGCCGATATTCTGTGAAAGGGTGGTATTACGCCGGTCATGCCGGCCCATTTCGTGCTGCAACGCAGCGTGGCTCTACCACTCAGACAGTGTCACTCTTTAGCACCACCCAGGGGTCACATGTACGGTCTCAAGGGTAAACCTACGGACGCGAGTAACTTTAACCCCCGAAGCTTTAACGCCTGAAGTCCAGCGTCAAGCCACCGTCAAATACGAAACATACTTTGCTCTAACAGGGAATTGAACCTAGGACCTCCGTATATCGGACTGGTATGCAACTCGGCCATCGTTGCGTTTCTAATTATCATGAAAACATTATAAAAATAAATCATTGTGTCTGTGGGTACCGTAAACCATACATATATTTTCACAATTATCTCTTAACTAATAAAACAAACGCGTCCGGCACAAAGTTCATAGTTGAACCGTTATGGTAATCACGATCGTCATTCCAAAGTCGTAAACCAAAAACTGCAAAAGGTTTGGCAACATGACCCCAATGGCCGTTCAAATGTGCGGTGAAAATTATACGACTATTACTTTAAATTACTTTATCTGACATTGCGTTTATATTATAACTATGTATAATGAAAAATTATTGCAACATGTTTTAATTCGGAAAATGTGGTAAGAACAGTTCATCTCACCTGATGTTAAGTGATCATTAGGCCAATGGGAGAAGCGCACTTCACACGGGATCCTCAACTACTGAGGCACTGGTTATCTTATCTCTAGCTGCCGGAACACAACAATACTACAAACTTGATGTTATAGCGACATATTAAGATAGGTGGTAGCTAGCCAGTCCCCCAATTCTGCTATTTATTTTGATCTGAAACGGATCTGAAACGCTATAGTTTCAACGTTTTCGCTATTCCGCTAACTACAAAATCAACTCTATAGTTTAGTAGTTAGCAGAATACGAAAATATTGAAACTATAGCGTACTCATCATCGCGCCAGATCATATACGTCCCCACTGCTAGGGCACGTTCTCCCTATGGATGGATAGGGAGAACGGGTCATAAACCACCACGCGGGCCCAGTGCGGTGCGGTGGTTGTTAACGACTGCTAATGCAGCCGAGACCAACCGCTTTACGTGCCTTCCGAAGCACGGAGGAGCTCTAGATGATAGATTTTTGGTCACCCATCCGATGACCGGCCTTTGCGCAAGTTGCTTAACCTCAGGACTCGCAGACCAGGCGCGTTAACCACTGCGACATCGAACTCCTCAACTCGTACAACCTCAATAGCGTACTCGTATTCTGCTAACTACGAAATTAACTCTACAGTTTCGTGGTTAGCAGAATAATAAACGTTGAAACTATACCGTTCCAGATTCGTTTCAGATTAAAATAAATAGCAGAATTGGGGGGCTGGCGGGCAAACAAGCCCTACTTCCACACAAACCGAGTACACAAACATGTACCCCCGCTCGGAATCGAACCCTGGATCTAAACCGGTGGTCTTAACCACTAAACTGCAGAGTTTTAAATTAACATTGTTACATATTGAGTGTACGCAGCAATTATATATCTTTGAAAACACAACAATTGCCTCAGAATGTCATTGTTTTGATGACTCCATCTTTACAATAGAACGTAACATATAATGCGTTTTGTGCGTGGAAATAGGTAACAAATAATAGATTTAACGTTCAAACATATTAACTTATATGCTCGTAGAATAATTGATGTATAGAGACGTTAAAACGATCATGTAACATATAAAGCTAGTGGGTATATAAGTTAGTTCGTGTATAGAGAAATTTAAGGAAGTCAAAAAGGAAGTATGAATCACGCAACGGCGAGCGTTCGATTGGCGAAAGAATTATTGCTTCGCGATTGTTTACGTAGATTGGAACTGGCTGGCAATCGTGAAAGTGGGGCGCTGTTGCTAAGGACTGGAATTTGTTGGGTGACCAATTAGAGCGTGCTGTAACGTCAATTTTTGAATGAAATGTCTCTAAATTAAATCGTAAGGTAGCTTTTATAATTGTTAAGGCAGTATTGCTGAGGACTGTAAATTGATGGGATGAGTCACCGAAATTAAAGTTAATAACAAAAAAATATTTCTCAATGACCATCATTTCAATTAGCAATGAAGTAATCTGAGGAGTTCAATTGGGATTTCAAGTTGCGATTATGAATGTTAAGCCACTCTTGCTATGATGGATCATCGGATGGGTGACCAAAACTAAATTCGAACGATAAAATATCACACAGCTCTCAGACTGGCCCAATGTACCACTGCTGGGCACAAGTTTTGATAAGAACAAAATGATAAGAAATAAATTCGCGAAAACCTAGACATAAATTTACAAATTGTCATTATTTACGACATGAAAAAGTATTGAATATTTTGCCAATTCAAGCTTACAAAATAATAGTTTGACTTTGGTTACAAATATTTTCTAAATGTAATCTTATTTTTCATCATCATCACCATCACCATCATCATCATCATCATCATCATCATCATCATCATCATCATCATCATCATCATTATCATCATCATAATCGGTCCAAGTCCGTTCACCGTTTTTTATTAACTTGACTAACTTGTATTGAATAATGTATTTTACATAATAATATATTTTAGTCCACATTGCATGCCGTGGCTCGACCATTTTTGTACGAAACCAATTTTACTTGTATTTGTGTTAATCGAGGAGCTCGAGGAGCTTGATGGCGCAGTGGTTAACGCGCCCGTTCTGCGAGTGCTGAGGTTAAGCAACTTCCGCAAAGGCCAGTCATCGGATGGATGACCAAAAATTTATCATCTCGAGCTCCTCCGTGCTTCGGAAGGCACGTAAAGCCGTGGATCCCGGCCGCATTAGCAGTCGTTAACAACCACCAACCCGCACTGAGCCCGCGTGGTGGTTTATGGCCCGTTCTCCCTATCCATCCATAGGGAAGGCTCGTGCCCCAGCAGTGGGGACATAAATGAGCTGATGATGATGATGATGTGTTAATCTTGGTGGTTAATAAAATTAAAATAAATGAATGCGTCTGATCTTCTAATATAGGCATACTTGCCAAATGATATCAAATTACAAACAAAAACAGACTTTATTTCACACGCCTCAGTAGCTCAGTGGCAATATCGGCACGATATCCAGAGGCTTTGGGTTCAATTCTTAAGTTGGGCAAAGTGTGTTCCTCATTCATCGATGCAAAACCCGGATTATCACCAACCCGCAATTGGCAAGCGTGATGATTAAGCCATTACTCATTAAATGTTGTATGTACCCTTCATTTCAATGATGGAGGCCTTTAACCAAAAGTGAGACAGTAAATGAGACATTACTCTACTTAATTTTTAGGGTTCCATAGCCAAATGGCAAAAAACGGAACCCTTATGGATTCGTCATGTCTGTCTGTCTGTCTGTCCGTATGTCACAGCCACTTTTTTCCGAAACTATAAGAACTATACTGTTGAAACTTGGTAAGTAGATGTATTCTGTGAACCGCATTAAGATTTTCACACAAAAATAGAAAAAAAACAATAAATTTTGGGGGTTCCACTTAGAATCACTCCATCACACACAATCAAACCACTTCCAATCACTTAGAACTGAAACTCAAAATTTTTTTTTCATCAAACCCATACGTGTGGAATAGGTCTTCAAGAATGATATTGAGGTTTCTAATATATTTTTTTCTAAACTGAATAGTTTACGCGAGAGACACTTCCAAAGTGGTAAAATATGTGCCCTCCCACCCCTGTAACTTCTAAAATAAGTAAATAAATAAATGTACATTACCATGCAAACTTCCACCGAAAATTGGTTTGAACGAGATCTAGTAAGTAGTTTTTTTAATACTTCATAAAGTACGGAACCCTTCGTGCGCGAGTCCGACTCGCACTTGGTCGGTTTTTTAACTTAAATATTCTAGATGACTACATTCTGTCATATTACAAACTTTATATCCCCACTGCTGGGGCACGAGCCTTCCCTATGGATGGATAGGGAGAACGGGCCATACACTACTCACTACGCGAGCTCAGTGCGGATTGGTGGTTATTAGCGACTGTTAATGCAGCCGGGACCAACGGCTTAACGTTCCTTCCGTAGCACGGAGAAGCTCGAGATGATAAATTGGTCACCCATCCAATGACCGGCCTTTGCGAAACTTGCTTAAGGCTGTACGGTAACTGTCACCAATGAGATGTAGACTTTTTTATCTCTATATTTTGTGCTGGCTTTTCATATTTTTATGTACCAAAGAGTATGTATATATTTTTGTAATATCACTGTTTTAGATTCAAACTAATTAATATTATTATTGTATTTACGTATAGTATAATGTATGTATTAGGTATATAGTAATAACGCACCCAACTTACAGTAGCTGTCAAAACTCACAACACACAACGCATGCAACTCTCACTGAATCAAACACGACAATGGTGGCTCGTTGCGCACGCGCATGGTATATATGTTACTCATATTATATACATATATGTAAAATGGAAAATGTTATGTGGCAACAAGATCAAAGTTAAAAACTATTCAAAATGATTTTTTTATGCTTTTATTCCCATTTTGTTCTGAGACGTGAAAATAAGGTATCATCTGCCTAACTCTTCGTGCATATCGTAAGAGCCAACTAAGAGACCAGGGTTCCAAGATGCTAGCACATCAGGCGGTCGGCTGCAACCCATCACTGAAGTGATCTTTTTTTTTGGAGAGAGCAGATGGCTGATTTCCTCAGACGGCATTTTCAGCTTCACCGGGCGGCGAGAAACCTAGAGGAACTCTTCAAGCCGTGTAAACCGAATTACCTTCGGAGGTTTTCTAGAGGGAACGGCAGTGCGTGTCCCCGTGCTCTAATAGATTCTCCGAGGGGTTCGGATCGGATCTGGCTGAAGTTATCTATTCCACCTCGGAGCTCTTTTTTGTTTATGATAAATGTGACCGTCTCTAATACCTCGTTAAACACCAATTTTGAGTATCGAGTATACTTTCGATGCTCTGTCTACCCTTTTTGAGAGAAGTATGTGATGGTACTTATATTATGTAATTTTTTTTAGAGTAAGCTGATGGCCTCTGGCGGCCTATATAGTGTAACCAGACTTTTTGGAAGCGGCGAGAAACTTAAAGGTTTCCTCAAGCATGTGTGATCGAAACACTGTCAAATGGTTTCTAGAGGGAATAGAATCACACAAGCATGTCCCCCTTTCTCTATTAGATTCTCTGAAGGGTTCGCATCGGACGTCAAACCCTACGGTGGAGACCTTGTGACGAGAGGAAGCCGCAGGGAACTCGGAAAATGCTTTGGTTTATTGTTACAGTTTATTTATTTTACAATATTAATAACTATATATCTGATTTAAAATACAAATTTTTCGTGAACTATTGTGTAATGTAGACTATAGGTACTATAAATAACTTTAAATAAATTAACCATAATTATAAAACGTCCAAATAATTTTTAACGCAAATTTTGTTGCGAACAAATTACAAAAACACAAATGTTGAAAAAATTTCCACAAGCAGGATTTGAACCTGCACCCTTCTGACATAGAGTGATTGAAATTTTTTCAACATTGTGTTTTTGTAACCATAATTATGTTTTTATTGGTAACAAAATTTTTTGTTTTATAATATGTGTATACTAACATATACTAACATAGTCTTTAAGTTATACTGTTACTAATAGACTAATAATCTATGGATAACAAAGGTCTGAAAATAAAAGATTTTATTTTAATTATTATATAATAATAACCTCTATTTAACTAGGACTTTCTTTATTCTTGTTTTTATTATGTTGTGCTATCAAAAGTAAGATTTTAATTTGTTTAAATAGAAGCTCCAACTATCATGAAATTGAGTTCCACTAAGTTATCAAAACAGTCAATACCAATCAATTGTAGCGATGACTTTGATTTGAAATTAGGAGGCCTTTGCCCAGCAGTGGGACAGTAGATAACTATATAGTAGTTATGATGCCGTATTGATCGAATATACACAAAAGGTTTTAAAAGGGGATCACGCATCATCACGCAAGCGTATTCCCTACTAGGCTCTCCGGGGCATAATTATGTCTCAGCATGTATCAGTATTATCATCATCAGCCTATACAAGTCCACTGCTGCAGCTACTCTCATTCAGCTCTTGCCAGACACCTTGCGGAGATCGTCGCTCATTATGGTTAAATATAATTTTACGCAATTTTGTTGCGAATAAATTATAATTTGAAAAAATGTATTGAAAAAAAATAATTAGTAAAATTTTGGTGGGTTGGACAGACAGGACCACAATAGCATAGTTGGTAGTGCACCTAACCCGGCATGCCATGTGGTGCGGGTCAAAATACGCTCGACACTTTTTTTCAAAATGTGTCAGTATATCAATAACTATATGTACTTAAATGTAAAAAGTAAATAGCGTGTCACTCAAACAAAAATAAAATAACATACATACGAGTAGCACAAGACAAAATTGTCATGTGGTGACGAACTCTATGTTACTATGACGAGCACTGGTAACAATTACCGGGATCAAAACCCTCACTTGCCTTCCAGAACACTAAGCTCTAGATACTCCAAGTCGGTCACCCATCCATTGACCCGCAATTGAAAAAGTGGCTTAACTTTCCAACATCGCGACCCGATCCTCCTCTTATTTATTATTTTATGTAAATATAAATAATTAATTACACATACCCAATTAAACTGGCACTTTTAAAGTAACAATGCACACAGGGATCACTCAACACGTACAATGTAGCACTGAGGTTAGAATGCGCTTGCGCAGGTTTTATATAAGTGTGTAATAATGTGGATAAGACCAATACTTTAAATTCGTTGTGCGTATTTTTTTTGTATAAATTAAAAATCATTTATTTTTCTCAAACTACTAGTAGTAATTAGCGTTACTGTCCCACTGTTGGGCAAAGGCATCCATAAGTCAAGTTATCGCGACACTGCAATTGATGGTATTGGGTTTTGATCATACTGCGGATTTATTTATTTTGAATTCTTCATTAACAATGCTATATATTGTTGAATGCCGAGGTCCCAGAAAACTCGTTGAATTACACATAATTTTAGTTTTACTTGTATGTAATCAAAAAAGTTTAAAAAAAAAATTGTATGTAAATCGAGTATGTACTCGTTACAAAGCATGCTTAGTTGCAGTGCATTTGTAGTAATAATAAATAGAGATGCAACTAATATTTTTTTCTTTTAGTTGATGGCTTCGTGTAGTTAGCAAATTTTAGCCAGTGTCAAAGTGATTTTTTACAGATATGGTAACAAATAGATTATATTTATTTTGTTAATATATGAGGGTGGCCTTTGCCCAGTAATGGGATAGTTATGGCTGATATAAGAATAATATATGATGATGAGGAGCTCGATGAGGAGCTCGATGGCGCAGTGGTTAACGCGCTCGGTTTGCGAGTGCTGAGGTTAAGCAACTTTCGCAAAGGCCGGTCATCGAATGGGTGACCAAATATTTATCATCTCGAGCTCCCCCGTGCTTCGGAAGGCACGTAAAGCCGTTGGTCCTGGCTGCAATAGCAGTCGTTAAACCCGCACTGGGCCCGCGTGGTGGTTTATGGCCCGTTTTCTCTATCCATAGGGAAGGCTCGTGCCCCAGCAGTGGGGACATAAAAAATGAGCTGATGATGATGATGATGATATGATGTTGGTGGATGATAATAGTAATGAAAAGTGAAAAATGATATACCCCCCAGCCCCTTGAGTGTCTCAGTAAAAATGTGGGGCTTCAAGCGGACTTTTTGAGAGAATTTGAAAAGTGACATTGCACTGTTTTGTTTCACTCATGCACGCTTACGAACACTTAACGGTTAATAATCCACCATTATTAAGTTTCACATTAATATTCGATATAACACAATTTTTTGAAAATAAAACAAAACCGCAGACTTGACTCTTTCCTTGACTTGACTTTCCCGCCAAGAAGTCTCCTAGTAATCTAAATAATTATGTGATTGTCTATCATCTGCCAACCCTGCGACAAATAAGTGTAAACTTACCTTAATGATAGGAAGCTTAATAAATCCTTGTCAATAATTTTTTTTTCTTTTCGGCAAAACGCGAAGTTTGCTGTGTGTTTGTTTGGTGGCATAAATCAGCGGTAGACATATAACAAGTACGTTTGTACTTTTTCTAACACATGATACAGGAATACTCTGCACGTGCGGTTCCAAATGATTTGTAGTAATGTAAAAAAAACTTTATAGTTCTTTTACTACTAAAATATTCAGAAAATACCAAGTAAAATACTTTTTTGTATGTCTTCAAAGCTGTCAATGTCTCCTGTCTTAATAGAAAAAAAAGTGTTAACCTCGTAATTTCCGTGACAGAAGGGCTGAGGTTGGCGCAGAGGCTAGCGTATTCGGGTAACAATCTTGTTAATTAAGCAACTTTCAAAATACCGGATGGGTTACCAAATAAAAAACTGAAAAGTCCCTTTGCTAGCAAGGTGTATAATGTTCCTTTATTACTATTTTTTGACAGGAAAAAATACATCAGTAAAAACATTTACTGAAGATTTGAAAGCAAAAATAAGTTTCATATTAGTAAAATACATAAGATTACCCTGTAAAGGTTGTTCGCAGGAAACAGTAAATTACTTCGAATGAAAATAGACATTTAAGAGTTTAAAAACTTTTAATGTATCAGAGAAAAGCGTATCCACATTATGACTTCCTGTCTCCCACGCGTTGCATATTAAAAACCTCACTCTAATAGTATTTAACCAGAAAAGTATTGAAGTTGAAAATTAATAATTTCTTTAGATCTTAAAAATGCTGCGGGAAGTGGTTAGATGCGGAATGCAGCGGACCGGGTTTGGTGCCGAGTGTGTCACTGCGCGACTTATTATCACGCTATGGGTACCAAATAAGAGTGCTCTATCACAGACTTATTCAAAGTCATTGATAACAAATTTTTGACACCGAAAATTCTTGTACGGTATATCACCAAAAATTCTCGTACATTATACATCTTATTAATCAAATTGTAAATGAGGCAAACAATATTATAAGCCATAGTGTATTTCATGTCACTTTTCATTTCAAGACCACCACCGGTGAGTTTAAAAATCGCACGCATCTTTTTTTTTTATATATGTATTTACGGGTAAGCACAAATTTATATAATTATTTTAATTGGATATAGTTTTAGATTAAGTAAACTTTACCATAGACGCTTATTATTAACGTGTTGTGTACACATGTTTTAGATAGGAATTTAGCTCTTATACAATTTATATAATTTTCTGTTATTTTTTAATTTCCATCTGTTTTTTGTACCTAATAAATAAATAAATATCTATGTTTGGTGGCTAATACGTCGCCAATATGGATTCTACTTATGAATACGGATTCGCGACGCTGCAATCTATTCAAAGCATCGAGTAGGTACTTACTTGTTGGAGCCATCTCAGGCTCATGCAATACCTCCTCTGTGATCTAGCGGTTAAGACCACCGGCCTAAGATCCAGAGGTCCCCAGATTCCCAGCGAGGGGTACATGTTCGTGTACTCAGTTTGGTTGGTGGTAGAGCTTGTTTGTCAGCCTGACTAGCTAGTAGCTACCACCATCTTATCTAATTAGGTAATCGTTTTAGCATTGTTATGTTCCGGCAGCTAGAGATAAGATTGCCAGTTCCTCAGAAGTTAAAGATACAGGGTTAACATCAGGTGAAATGGCCAAGTGCTTATTATGGATAAGCACTTGGAATTGAAAAAAATGTGCTTTTACAACTGGCCCAGTTGTTCGTGTGAGAAATAGCGTCGCATTTTGTTCAGGAACCCATTTCTTGGAAATAGATTGCTTTTGGACGCCTATGACCATATTAACTTTGTAACCAGACAAATTTTAAATTTATTTATTTGCTATCGTGTAGAAAAATACAATATCGCCTACAATAAATCTTAGGTTAAGTACATGACCCTGCTAGGATACTTATTGCAAACGTAAAGATACAAAAATTTTGTGGGCGACCACACACTTAAAGGTTTCCACAAGCTTTGTGCTCGAAACATCCTTATAGGGTTTCTAGAGACAAATGACTTCACTCCTGGACTTCATTGGACTTCATTTCCACCTGATGATAAGTTGGAATGAAGATCAGACGCGAGGACAACTGGTGCAGCGTGAAAACAACGCAGCATCAGTCGCCTCCACCCTGCCGCCCACAAGGTGCCTTCACGCCTCGTTTGAAGGACCCCATGTCATAGACTTTTCTACCTTGTCCCCCTACTAAATTCCCCGAGGAGTTCGGATCGGATTGAGTTATGGGCCGTATTGTCACCGTATTGTAGCGTGAACCGAATTCTTCTCCCATAATATTTTCAAAGTAAACCACCTTCAACTATTAATAGGTAATGCAACTTAATTATATACTTATTAAGTATATGGTGGCGAAGTTCACACGACATAAAACTATATCAACACAATCGATGTTGCAACATTTGCTCAAACATTTTATCACTGAAAAATCTTTATAATTATATTCATAGTTCGTTTTATATGTGTATTTTTGTTCAACATGAAATAATAAGGAGTTGTTGAGTTGAACTTTGGGGTAATTGTAATATGAAGTGTCCTTATTACTGCCGACGAAATTGTATCACAAAATAAGGAGGAGTCAGAAGGTAAGCTTTACCATTCTCCAGCAACTCACACTTAGAACCCTTGCACGAACACGGATCTCTGAAAAGCTCGGTATGCTATTATCGAAAAAGCTACTCTAGTTGCGGTTGATAAATTGGTATATGGTCACAAATCGCTCAATGATCGCTCACTTAGTGCATTTGCGATTAAAATGTAGGTATCATCATTATGATCATCATTTCAGCCAAAAGACGTCCACTGCTGGACGTCTGCCTCCCTTAGCTCGCATCCAGCGGCTTCCCGCGACCTTCACCAGATCGTCGGTCCACCTTGTTAGTAGTTGTAGTACTATTAACAACTGCTTTTCTCTGTAATAAGCCTGCCGAGCAGTCTAAGCGCAGATGTTGCGAGATTTCTTGCCCGTGATGTTGCCTGTGTGTAATGTTGTGCGTTTTTGCTCGAGTCGAGCGCATAAAGCTTGCTTTCTGCTGTCTCTTTGTTTTGTGATTGTATAAAATTATTGAGAAATGTTGCTTCGCTACACAATTAGATGATTTAGTGTAATTACATGATGAAATGAGATCTGTCTGCAACTGATTGCTAATTTAAATTTATATTATCATTTTGTACAAAGTCAGGAATGGAGGTTGTATTGCGCATCTGGGTATTTGGCCCGTGCTTCGGAAGGCACGTAAAGCCGTTGGTACCGGCTGCATTAGCAGTCATTAACAACTACAAACCTGCACTGGGCCCCCGTGGTAGTTGATGGCCTGTTCTCCATATCCATCCATAGGGAAGGCTCGTGCCTCAGCAGTGGGCATATAAAATGAGCTGTTGATGTTGATCCCTATTATATTATAGTTTATTTGACTGTGCTATCTCTTGGGAAAAGGAAGTGAAATATCTCGGTGTCACCCTCGATAGAAGATTCATCTTAAAATGTTGCCCGTGGTACTTTTTTTTTTATACGTAGCACGGCAAATGACTCCATTTCACCTGATGTTAAATGAATATGGAATCCAGATGCGACGACAACTGGTGCAGCGTACTATCGCAATGTAGATCTCCACCGTGATCTTGATCTTCCCACTATCAAAGATTTTATCAAGGACGTTTTTATATGTACGTTACTTTGATAACGCCTCCCACCACCCTAACCCGCTTGTTGTGGCGGCCGCCAACCATAATGTTGGAGGCATTCCACCAACAGACGGTACACATCTAGACGTCCTAAACACGTCTTAGATGATCCCGACGATCCCATTATAGTTGCGAACGCCCCCCCGCCCGATCCTCTAAATGCCACCACACATTTACAGAATACACTAAACATGCACACTAGTTTAGGCCCAAGACACCGTACTCGTAGAACAAGGGTACGACGAACCGGTTCACACGCCCTCTATACCAGGTACAGACATATACCTGGGTGCTTCTCCCCACCACCACGACCCGGTCAACTCGAGCCGAGGTCCGAGCCTTTAGAGGCGCCCTCGAGTTGTTCCGCTCCCCGATCCGATCTGAACCCTCCGGAGAATCTAGCAGGGCGCGGGGACACGCACTAGTGCGTGATGCCGTTCCCTTTAGAAAACCTCTGTAGGTGCTTCGTTTCACACGGCTTGAGGAACCCTTTAAGTTTCTCTCCGCCCCCAAACGAGCCCGGTGAAGCTGAAAATGCCGTCCGAGGCAATCAGCAAATTCTCTCCAAAAAAATATGATCCCTATTAGATTTGGACGTTGTGAGATTTCGACATTTTGAGCCCACTGGACATTTTGCGAATTGGACATATGCGCCCAACCGTTATTTCTCTTTGTTACATACAGCTACGTTTATCTTTCCTAGCTAAATACATTAATTAATCTTAACAACTTATAAGTACTTACATACCTGCTGAATAATAGTTTTTGTGTCCGAAATTATTTTCCGAGAACGGGTTGACCTTTTAAAACAATTTGAGATTAGCTCCGAGCGGGGCGCGGGTCACGACCGACAATTAGCGATCTGTTTGACCCACTAACAATGGTATGGATGATGGAACAATACAACTTTGGGACGGAACATATTTAAATTTATTTATTTATTTATATATTAATACGTGAAGCAAAAACTTTGTACCCCTTTTTACGAAACTTGCGCGGACGGAAGAGTATGAAATTTCGCACACTTTTATAGTTTATATAGAGAAGGATTGCAGAAAGTTATTTTTTTTATATTATGCATAAAAAATACATCAAAATCAATAAAACAAACATTACACACACGCATATGTATTTGACAATTTTGACACACACGCTTAAATACTATTTTCAATAATTTCAAAAATGAAAGAGGAGCGGCCGAAATCTGTCAATGCCAATCCAAACTCACATTCTATCTTTTTTAATTTTTCATTGCTTAGGATACAATCCGTGCAGCCTTAATAAAATTACGGTCAAATTTCGACCACTGGGAGACCACTAGTTTATATAAAAAGACAATACAAACTTACAGCTATATACTCGTATACAGCCAAGACGCTTATATGCTAGGATATTAGGTACATCAAATAAACACTAAATACATAACAAATTATTATAAGTACCTAACTAACCCTACACAAGTGTCTTCTGACTACTTTTTGGGGAGCCCCGGTAACTTAATTGTAATTGATTTACCTGAAATAAATACATTTTTATTTTATTTTATTTTTATTTTAAGGTAGATGGCGACTCTTATTATCGGAGGCCAAGACTCACTTTGGGTCGCTGTGCATTCTAATTAGTTAGTTTTTTTTAAGGTAAATGTTGTGTTTCCTTTGTGGGATGGGTATGGGATCCACAAATATATCCGCATCCTTGACGTAAGAAAGGAGTTAAGGTGGTAGACCGCTCGAGCGCTGGGACTGTTAGCAAGCAAGCAATATATTATGTTGAAAATTGTTTTTCTCGTTATGATCGAATGACTTTAGCTGTTGACATAAGTAGTTGTCGTGTTGGGATAAAGTAAGAAATGACACCGTGTTGCAATGGCTGAAGGAGTGCAAAAGGGAATGGCTCAACTTTCACTGAGATTTTCTCAGCGCTGGTTTTCAGCCGTTCTGAGATGAAGAGCGAGAAATACAGGGGAAGAACATTATTTTAAATAGTCTGAGATGTGTGAGGGTGTGTGTGTGTGTATATATATATATATGGTGAGGATGTGAGGGTGTATGTGTGTGCGTGTATTGTGCGTCCATTTAATTAATTTATTAACTTTAATAACTTTATTAACTTTCCAACAAGCGTGTCTCAAGTTTTTTGCAGCAAGTTGTCTTTTTAATAGAGCTATTTTATATTTATTTTTGAAATGTCGTCCAGCTGCAGTATTTCGGGCACATTATGCGCAGTATTAGGTACAATCACCTAAAGCTCATACTGCAAGGAAAAATACAAGGCCTGAGAAATGCATGGCCACAGAACGTCGCCGAGTGGTACAATCTGAGTACTTCACAACTTTTCTGAGCCGCAACATCACGGGCCCAAGTGGCCATAATGATAGCCGACCTCCGATAGGAGATTGCACATGAAGAATGAAGAAATCTATATAATACATATGATGATGACTTATCCTGACTGACTGATTCATCATCACTTAGCCGAAACCGCTGAAGACTGTAGGTTAATTGAGTGACGTAACCAGCCACTAAAACTGGATTTTACGGAAATCATCTCCTAAGGGGGTCAAATGGGGGGTGAAAGTTTGTATGAAAGTCCGTCACTTTTGAAGTAAAATACACGAAAATTGGTATTTGGCTTTTTGTAAAGAAATAAAGAATGACATGTCTCAGGAATTTTGTTTTATTTCCTTTAAGAAAAGTAGTTTTTTGAGACAATCGTTTTTTTAAAGTAATAACTAAAATTGAATAGTTTAATAGATTTATAGATTTATCAATAAAAATAAAGAATGACGTGTTTAGCATTTTTCGAAAAACCTCCCCTAGAGGGGCGATATAAGGGGCGAATAATATTCCTTAAATTTATATAAAGGTATTTGGCCGGGTTAGGTTGGCAAGTAAACTTGACATCCATTTTCTCATCAAAATTTTACAAAATAAATAGTATGAACGTTTCAAATAAGAACTTGTAGGGGTCGATTTTTAGACCTCGTCGACCCCCAATATCAGTTTCATTTATGTCGACCCCTGGGAAACCACCACTTTGGTAATCCCTGCACTAGACCGATGAGGCGTATAAGATAAATAGTCGCAAAAGGTTCGCGTAACACCGATCTTGTCCATTAAAACTAAACTAGTTTTAATCTTAAACAAATTCGAATTGTTTATACATATACAATTCTTTATACACAGCACAATTTAATTGTCACCAATATAATAGTATTGTGGATTTATTCTATATTTTGTATGCAAGTCTTTGCATGTTGCATTTTAATGTTCCTGTCTTAATTGTACTTGATTCTTTATTCTTCTTAGTTGTTGTTTTTTTACCTCTGTTGTGGACAATGTCACTGGTTGCACAATGATTCCATTTGGTTATAATTATGTATGACATATTTGTTATTGTATAATTGTTTATTGTCCTGAATAAAATAAAAAAACGCTTTTCATTAATATTTTGACTGCCACAGCATAAATGCGTCGCCGTGCCTGCCCCCTGACTATGAGCTCTTATAGCAGTATTATTGCAGTTGTGGAAAAGAGACGCATGTATATTCACGGCTACACGCGCCTCGTTTTTACAACTGCAATAATACTGCTATAAGAGCTCGTAGTTACCCCCTCAAGCATTCAATTCAGAGCACAACTTGCAACAAGAATAGGGATTCTAAAAATCTTTAGTTATTTTCTGATCATTGCCATCGTTGGCGCGCAGGGTACGCTATCGCTTGTCAATTATAACCGACTGTGGCGGTCAAAAGATTCTCGGTGGTATAATGTATCATCTCTCGCTCCTCCGTGCTTCGAAAGGCACGTAAAGCCGTTGGTCCCGGCTGCATTAGCAGTCGTTAACAACCACCGCTCGCACTGGGCCCGCGTGGTGGTTTTCGTCGTGTTCTCCCCGTGGTGTTTTCATCCATAGGGAAGGATCGTGCCCCAGCAGTGGGGACATAAAATAAGCTAGTGATTATTATTTGTGGACTAGCAATTTCGAAAGTAACTTAACAAGTACGATTGTAACCCTAACTTCAACGAGGTTATTATAAAAGCTTCCAACCTTTACAGAAAGGATTCACAGTAGCATCAACCTTGTCCATCAAATCGCCTTTCATTAATATTCACTAATAATCATTTTGTCCGTCCGTCTGTGGCCCAACCAACGTGCTGTAATCGCTTTGTGTATCAACTCTGTAATTGAGAGTTGACTGTACCTTAATATCGGCTATGCGGCGCGAATGGTCTTGATAATGGAAAGGAATTAATGTTTATATAAAAATTTATTAGTGGTCGCACAATGGTCGAAATTCAACCGAAATTCACAAAATATACAATATGGTAGGTATACAAAGTAATGTAACACAATTATTAAACATTAATTTTATCTTTCTGCACTTTTTCTCCATATCAACTTTAACTACGCCAAATCTTACACTCCACCATGTGCGCGCAGAGCTTAAAAATGGGTACAAAGATAATAAAAATAACAAAAATATTTATTTAAGATAACATAAGAACCATTGGTTTGTTAGTAACAATTCATATTAAAAATACAATTCTAAATTCAAAATTCAAAATCATTTATTCAGTTTAGGCTACAAATAGCTCTTATGAACGTCATTATGCCATCGGTTCGTAAGTCTACTCTGGGCGGGAGATCTTGTACTGAGAAGAACCGGCAAGAAACTCAGCAATTGTCCAGATCTTTTCTCCCTTACATCGTCAAAAATATTGGAAAATGCCCTATCATAAAAGGACATTTCTAATTCAATAGAACAGTCGTCCAGTGGTAGCTTATAGGAGACTGGTACCTATCCTCACACTGCTCTCTGGATGCTATTGCGGCAAGGAATTCTGTAATGTTTCCTAACTAATTATATAGCATTGCATTATTCTGTAATTTCTTTGAATTCTCTAATAAATAAATAAAAGATGGCGTACCAAAAAGTCACCTTTCTCTCGAGTATCAACGCCAACCAGTCGGCGTACATACCCATCTCGGATTGCAAACAAATTGTTGTGGGAACCGAGTGTATACAGCCTCGCTTTGGGAAATGTAGCAGTGTTGCGACACCTTTAGCGTTCTGTGGCGATCGCGATGGGATGTAGGCAGAAAGAGATAGTGATTTCCTTGGCTTTTTTTTGTTAATCGTGTCACGAATCTCTTGTTATTAATAGTTACTTTTTTAATGTTTAAATTGTAAGTTTTAATTTCGTTTAGGCTGTAATCGATTCAGCAGCTTTTTGATAACAAAATGCTTTCGGAGAGTGTACTTATTGATTAAGTTATATTTTGTTTAATATCATGTATATGAGTATGATTATGGTAAACAAAATTAAGTAATCTCTATGATCCCATACACGTAGAAGATTTTTGTATTATAAGTCACCAGGTTTTATAGGGCGTAAAGGTTAAAATATGGCTTAAAACCTACTGCTGAACGTGCCTTCCGAAGCAAACGGAGAAACAGACGAGAAAACTATAGATTGTGTTTACACCTATCTAAAACGGCATTACTGCGAAAGACTGTAATCTGCATGGCTTCTATAATTTATAATAAAATACCTAAAAACTTGATTAAAAAGCAGTGACAAAATTCAACGCTTACGTCAGCCTTCCCGGTAGCATAGTGGTCAGTGCAGTTCGATTCCTGGCTGCCTCGGATGGGCGTTTAATTTTTAAATTATAAATATTTAAAATGAATGAAATGAAATGAAAATGAAATGAAAATGTTTATTTACCAAAAATAATAGTAAGCGGTGTTACAGGAGTGTACAATGACTCCCACACTAGGCTAGGCCTGGCTCGTGGGGGTCAATTCTCTAGGGTTAGCAAGGGTAACAATGTGGCTATTCATTACAAACAATTATGATTAACAGCATGATTCTGACAATAACAAATCATAGATTTATTAATTATTGGACGGTGCAATGCGCAGATGTGGAGTGCATGTATGTAGGAATGAGTTAAGTGCGTGTGTGGCTCAAGGTAGCTCAAGGTAGCCCTGCGATTTATATCTTGGGATCGGACAGCAGTGATAAGTACCAATGCCGTCCACTACCTGATGATGATTTAATTACGTCGCTAACTAGTTCCTGCCGAATGTTAGTGAAACAACTCAAATCTGATTTTTCAAAGCACGGAGGAGCTCGTGGCGTTTCGTTTCAAATTATTAATTCACCCATCCAGGTATTTCGCATTGCGTTAGTGTTTTAACTCGCACGATGCCTGCTGTCCCAACAAACTTTGCATAATAATAGAGACATAAAAACTTCCAATCCTTTTCGCAATTGTATTAAACTGAGCCAGAGATAATCTCGTTTTTACTTTTTTACTTCTCACGGTCGGCTATAGACAATCAGCAATGATGATCTATGCTTTTAATCGCTTCTATGATAGTGATTGTGATGATTTATACAATTCTAGGGGTCAGAGATAGTTGGCGCAATAAAAGATTACAGTATCGCCTAGTGTTTAAAGTACTTTTTTTTTTTATACGTAGCACGGCAAATGACTCCAATTCACCTGATGTTAAGTAAATATGGAATCCAGATGCGACGATAACTGGTGCAGCGTGAGAACAGCGCAGCGTCAGTTATCCTCACTTTGCCGGCCCACAAGGTGCCTCTTCACGCCTCGTTTGAAGGACCCCATATCATAGGAAGGAGGGAAAACGTGTGCTGGCAAACTATTCCATGTTTTGGAGGTGCGACAAAAAAACGAGTCACCAAATTTCTTAGTGCGCGATGGAATATTAGAGACAGTGAAGCGGTGACTCCGGAGAGCAGCACGTGTACTCCTATGGAAGACAGTACGACAGTAACTCATTAGTTTAATGTATTTGTAACACAAATTAACTGCATACAATTTATCTTTCTGTACTCCGTCTCCATAGCACAATAGTTATTTGTGCAACAAGAGAGCAAAGTCGTTTTTTGCAGCGAGTGCTGATTTTGAATCCTGAGTGTGGCGAGGGATTCAAAGGCACGAGATGCAAAAAACTTTGCTCTCGTGTAACACACATAACTTTTCACTTCAGCAGCGAGAACACTTTAAGAGATAAAATATATATATAATATAAGTATTAGGTAACATTATTGAAACTAGAAATAAATATTTACAGGTTAAATATCAGTTTTATTTGCAGTAAATACTTATTTTCGTTTAAATACAACAACAGTTAAACATTCAATAAATTAAAAGATATAATTATCTTTTTGCAAAATTTCTTTAGTTAGTACGAGATTCCGAACGTGTTTGTCTTTGAGGTCGAATTCAAAATTGGAACTACGAAAGGGCTGGTCTTTGTCTCTCTCTCTCTCTTTCTAATGGCGGGAAAGAGATAGAATGTGAATGTTTCGATTTGTATGATTAACCCAAGGCTGAATAAGATATTCGCGGCTTTCAGAAATAAAAATCAAAAAATTACTTGGTCTCACTCAGTGAGCAAAATCGCATTTTGCTCACTGATTTCAGGCAGCAAAACCTACATGTTTGAGCTACTGAAGTGAAAATAATATTTTGTGCCCATAGATATGAACTTCAATATTACCTACCTATTATTATTATTAAACTCACCCGACCTCGGACTTAACATACCTCGGAGCCGGCCTGCGTGAACCAGGTGTTGTCGACCTTGAATTACAACAAATTCATTCATTCATGTATTGGAACCGAAAAACCTGGTTCCTAAAAAGGTCCGGTTCTGCATGCTCTAGTCCTGCCCTTTCCTTTCGCCGAAGTACTCCGTCAGTGTGAGCCTTAGGAGTTTTCATTATCTGCCAACTGACCTCGAACGTCGACCTAACTGACCTTGACTTCTGAACTGGCCTCGACCTCGGACCCAAATGACCTCGACCTCACCACACTGCCCGTCGCCATAACATCAATAATTGTTGTGATCCTGCAGTTAGAGATAAGACAGCCAGTGCCTTAGCAGTTGAAGATTCCGGTTGGAAGCGCACTTCCAGCTTTGGCCCTATTATCACTTATCATCAGGTATAATGAAAGCTAGAAAAAGATTCCGCTGTGAATCGGACCCGTTACTTACATATTCCAGCTCACTCTTGACCGGAACTCAGGATCGTGAATCATTCATTCATTTTGTCATCCACGTGCCAATTGAAAAAATGATTGATTCTGATTCATGAACAAACCGATGTCATTTTACACAGACTATATTTAAAATATAACTTTTCCTCGTTAGAACCAAATATAAAGGAAACAGTCACTTTTTGAGCTTACGTTGATAAATTAGGACTTGTGATAGACAGTTTTGTTTAAGAGAGTGCCGATTGGCTCATACGGAATTTTTTGCGTCACCTGAATTTTTTGGGGGTAGCGAGAAACTTAGTGTTCCTCAAGCCTTAAAATGAAACACCACCAGAAGTTTTCTAAAGGGGATAGCATCACGCCAGCTTGTCCATCTCCCTACTAGATTCTCCGAGGAGTTTGGATCGGATCGAGAACCATTTCATCACGTTAATGAAGACGTGAATTTGATGGCTCACTTTCAATTTGCCACCAGAAGACGCTGCTTCAATGCCATACAAATTCTCGTTATAAATTAAAATGAGCTGATATCGATAATTGGAGGCGCACCGGTGATCGCGTGATGGTAACTGTGATTTAATTTGTGACCATTGTAGTAAGCGCGTGTGTTTTAATTAATGTTATTTCTATTAAAATACAGATCATCACGCTACGATTTCTCTGAACTGAGTTAACACAAAAAAAAGCAGTAATTAAGATAGTGGAACCAATGTTCGACAGGCACCAGTTATCAGCACTCGGTCAGCAACTAATTAAATACAGACCACCAGCTCTCTAGATGTCATCTCGTAATATTTTGATGACAACAAATGTTATTTTTTGGTGAGCAAAATGTGTCAAGCACTGGGCTTAAAGTGTCGAACTGCCCCCCAACCGCCTAACACTCTCGCTTTCGATCGCTTTGAAAGCCTCGCTTTCTAATATAATATCGAAATATAATATCGAATAATATCGATAGCTATAGCCTATACATAGCTTTCGATATTGCTTTCGAATTGACAAGATGACGCCTCCTCCTCGCCTCGCCTTCAAAGCGATCGATAGCGAGAGAGTTAGGCGGTCGACCCCCTGGTGCCATACGAGTAATAGAACTTGCTCTATAATTTATGTCATACTTCATTATCAACTAACAGACCCGGCAGACTTTGTACATGAAGCGCGCACATTATACTGGGCCGCAGCGGGGCGGATCGCAGCGCAAAAATCCGCTCAAATCGCTCGTATGTATTTTATATGAACTATCGCACACAACGCCGGGGTGTATATTCCGCCGCGGATTTTGGTTGCGTGCGCCGCGGCCCGCTCCGCCCCGCTGTCCCCTAGCACAGTGTGCTATAGCAACATTAACTTCTTCTTTTAAGGGGGTGCAGCGCGGAATTTGGAAAATTTACGTGTTTTTAAGTCACTGGTGCTAGGAGCTGAATAGGTCATATACATTAAAAGGACTAGTGTAGGTTAGCTTGATCCTTTCAAAAGGTCATGGTTGTCTTGGAATTTGAAACAAATACCCAGAAACTGCATAAACATTACGTAAAATAATGATATCTAAAAACTTATTTCTTCAGAAACTTTGTAAATATAGCCCAAATGAAACAATGATCCGACATCAAAATGTTTGTATTGATATTCCGCAGGTCATTGTTGTCTTGTTTTTCCATTAAAAAACATGAATATGAAAATATTAAGACTTTTCTTATTTTTTACCCAAACGCCTATGATTTTACGAAAGTAAATATTGCTCTAATTAAATCACCAGCCTACTCTGTACAGATATTAGTGTGCGTGCGTATTCTTGTCGTGCGCCGTTGTCACACCACTGCCACGCGCCGCTCGCTCGCTATCATAAAAAAACTTGAAACTCGCAGTTTTGCGTCCGCGCTGCACCCCCTTAACAACAAGCAAATATAATAATAATATAATACGTGACATCTTGTTTTTTGCCTTTTAGTTCTTTTTCTTGCCTTTTTTGTCATGGCAGTCGTGTTTTTTAATTTTTATTTTTTATTTGTACCTTTCAGTAATTTAATTTCTAAGTATTTTTATATAAAAATACAGTGAAAAATTAAACGCCCACCCGACCCAGCCAGGAATCGAACCTGGGTCTTCCGCAATCCGGGCGGCTGCACTGAGCATTCAATACCTTTGAAAATATGTGTACAAAGTTTCATGATGATCGGTTCAGTAGTTTCTGCGTGAATGCGTAACAAACAAACTCACATTCACATTTATAATATTAGTGAGGATTAGTCAATATGTCAGTATCTAAGTATTTAGTAGTAACTAGTAAGGTTTTTTTTTGGTTTGCTAAGAAGGCAAATGACTCCGCTTCAACTGGGCTTTAAGTCTGCTAATTCAATAACCTCTCAACAGTGTGTCGGTAGCTTATTTTTTAAATAATGACTACAAAAATATTTACACGTGATTGCGAACTGTTAAGATGGAGTCGTAGGTTCTTCAGATCAATAAATACGCCGTGATTGTCATGAAACTTGCAATGTTTAATCACTAAACATACAAAGCTTGCATATTTATTAATTAGGTACACTAAATGATTGTTTACGATTTAATTAAAATGCATTAAAATAGGACACCACAAGGACACACACAACGAGGAGTTTAAGAGGGAATGACAGTAGATATAAAACGTCAGTCTTATGTCAAAGTGACAAGTAGTGAAGTGAGCATACAATGTTCAACACGAACGATTAAAAATAGCAGTCAAAGCATTGACTACGAAGACCAGTTCTCCACTGCATAGTGACCTTATTTGTGAAAGTTATTCTACTTATTGATGATGATGACGATGATGATGAAGATGATGATGATGATTGATAAGCAATTGAATGAGCCATTTACTTGAAACCTTTGAAACGAAACTCAGCAATGCAGGACAGGACACTAAACGCCTTGTCGTTAAAAATTAGCAAAAAAACATAGTTTGTAGATTGCTAGCAATATTCTGTTAGGCGTTAAAAAAATTGTTTCATTGTTCCAATAAATAGTACAACAGTAGGTGTTATAACTATATTAGAACGCCATTGACTCTGTCATGTGCTGTATTGGCTGAAAAGAGGAAGAATCCTTTGATGTTGCCAAAAATATGTAACTTTTTATGTACTTGATACTTAGTGAACATTTAAAAGAAAAAATAATATGTTTTCATGACGCTATTTAGCCAATTAACGTCCCACTGCTGGGTTGTGGCCTTCCTACGTGAATAATAATAATATCTCCCTGAGGTTAGATCATACAACCCAGCATTCGCACCTGGATGTTGATGGTTTTATCGTACGACTGGGAGACTGAGAGCAGTAGGGGCGATTTTTAAACCAATGACTATTTCCCACGCTATGATATTAATTACGAGTGCTGCTTTTTCTCTTATTCAAAATCACTGGTAACTTAATTTTGACACTTGGTAATAATCAAATTGTAAATATTACAATTTATATTACATTTCATGTCACTTTCAACTTCGAGATCAACAGTGAGATTTGAAAAGTACGAAGGAACTCAAAAAACAATCCGGTGATCTGGAATTACAATAGTTACTTTGGATGGATTTAATTTGATAACTGCTAAAATGGATTTTTTTGACGTGATAACGTCTTATAAATTGATAGACCCGGCTGCATGCACGAAAAAGTTCCGCGGCATTAGCGAGCGATATGACGCGGCATTAGCGAGCGATAATTAGCGAGCGATATCTATGATATAGATATGGTTTTCGGGGGTGCCGATTTCGAATACAACATTTATTTCGAGATCCAAGATGGCGGACGCAACTTTTTATGTAAAATCAATATGGGTATCATTTCCATGGTTTTCGGGGGTGCCGATTTCGAATACAACATTTATTTCGAGATCTAAGATGGCGGACGTGACTTTTTTATGTAAAATTAATATGGGTATCATTTCCATGGTTTTCGGGGGTGCCGATTTCGAATACAACATATATTTTGTTGTATTTTTATTTTTTAAATTTAAAATGATTTTCTAAATGAAGAATTTTATGAAAATTTTTTTTAAATTGTTTCGTTGTCACGTTCAACTATCGTCAGTAAACCGACTTTACAGACAACCAATTTTTTTTTTTCAAACATTGCGGACCTTCCGACACTAGGCAAACATCTATGATTTAATAATTGTGCACTACTTTTAGGTTTGTTTTTGTATTCATTCGCTAACACCAAAAGTGGCCATTGTTTGTGAATAAATGCGATAGCCCGTTTTGTGAATAAACCACACAACAAAAAGTAGTGCACAATTATTAAATAAATACTATGGATGCTTTCCTGTTGTCGGACGGTACGCAATGTTTAAAAAAAGATCCGGTCCGTTAGTAATTGTCAAATTATCAATTGGTGGCGCTAGTGTGCCTCACCCTTCGCCTTAACAAACAAACAGAACCGCCATCAACTCCACATACATATTAAATTTAATCCAAAATAATTTTTATTTTTTGTGTAGCTGTTTGCAATTAAGTCTATTAACTCGTTCGTACCATAACTAACGTTGCTATTGAACAGTCTAGACCGAGCATCGAACCTGGGACGGTGGCCGCTGAACCATACCAACACGTGAACCGTGCGCAGTCGGTTAAAGGGGGTGATGTGTTAACTTACCATGCGTGGCGACTGTACTGGTGCGACGAATGCGAAGCGAAAATAGCTCTACTTTAAAAAGCATTTTTTTTTTGGTGAGTTTGTTTTTTAAAACTAACACTTTTTAGGGTTCCGTAGCCAAATGGCAAAAAACGGAACCCTTATGGATTCGTCATGTCTGTCTGTCTGTCTGTCTGTCTGTCTGTCTGTCCGTCCGTACGTCAATGCCACTTTTTTCCTTTTTTTTATAAGAACTATACTGTTGAAACTTGGTAAGTAGATGTATTCTGTGAACCGCATTAAGATTTTCACACAAAAATAGAAAAAAAAACAATAAATTTTGGGGGTTCCCTATACTTAGAACTGAAACTCAAAATTTTTTTTTTCATCAATCCTATACGTGTGGGGTATCTATGGATAGTTCTTAAAAAATGATATTGAGGTTTCTAATATCATTTTTGTCTAAACTGAATAGTTTACGCGAGAGACACTTCCAAAGTGGTAAAATGTGTGTCGCCCCTCCTGTAACTTCTAAAATAAGAGAACGAAAAAACATAAAAAAAACATGATGTACATTAATTACCATGCAAACTTCCACCGAAAATTGGTTTGAACTTTTTTTTAATACGTCATAAAGTACGGAACCCTTCGTGCGCGAGTCCGACTCGCACTTGGCCGGTTTTTTACTTTACTTGCGACTTCGTCCGCGTAGATTTGAGATTTTTAAAAGAAATCTGTTTTTATCAAAATTAAATATAGCCTATGTTACCCACAAGGTATATAGCATTCTATCAGTGTAAGATTTTTTGGAATTGGGTTAAAGAGATTAGCCCCGACATACAAACAAACAAAGTCAGAAACGTTACCTCTTTATTTGTTAATGATAGTATAGATTGACTTATTGGTTTTCCATGTTCAAAAGAAAATAAGATAGATATATTTAAGATAACACACTTTATTGCACACACTCATAGAAAACAAATAAAAAAAATAATAATTTAGGGCTGGACAAAGGTCTTATCACTTAAATACATATGTGTGTATGGGATACAGAAATGTAACATGGTTCTTAACACTGAAAATATATTCATAAAGATCAATTTCTTTTAAACAACATAGTATCTTAAATTAAAAAAGACCAAGATAAATATTTTTACACTTAGTGGGCACTTTCGATTCCCGGCTTAAACAGGTGATTTTTCAAATAAATTTAAATGCAGTTTCAATTAGTTTTAAAAATAAAGGAATGTTTCCTTTAAGTAAAATTTGGCATCATCAATATTAAGGGTACTATTCCTCCAACCACGGTCACGGCCAAAGAATAAAAGGAAAAAAAAAAGAAAAAAATATATACGTAATTGTTAATTCTATATTCTATTTTCTATTGTAATATTGATTTCAAAAGGTGAGATGTCAAATGTTACACATCATTTATGCGACTACTGTAAGGCTCGTTAATTTTTTTTATTATGGCAGCAAATAGTCGTAGGTACATAGATAAAGGCCTCTATCATTGAAATCAAGTCATCACATCACATTAATCACCACGCTTGACTCCCCGATCCGATCCGAATGCCTCGGAGAATCTAGTAGGGCACGGGGACACGCACTAGTGCGTGATGTCGTTTCCTCTAGAAAACCTCCGAAGCTGATTCGATTCACACGGCTTGAGGAACCCTTTTAAGTTTCTCGCCGCTCCCAAAAAAGCCCGGTAAGCTGAAAATGCCGTTTGAGGCAATCACTTACCAAATGCGGGTTGGTGATCGATCACAAACCCTGGCTATGCTAGGACTTTGAGTGCTGATATATAGTTTATACAACGTGTATCAGATAGGTGTGTGTATACGATCTATATCTTATATGTAGAGTTACTAAGACATAACGATTAACTTTAATTGGTCAAGCATCTGTTAATTAATAATTATATTAGTGACGCCATGCGGGTCAGGCGCGCAGCAAGCAGCAGTGATCATAAGTAAGTACTGTAGCAACCGAGACTCCTTGCTCGGGCATACTTACTGGCAGCCGCCGTGGCCTGAATTCAAACGTAGTAGAAGAAAAAGAGATGGAAGAGAAAAAAGAACATCGCAGACTCGGTGACGGGCCGCGACGACAGATTGATTGTTATTATTTTCATGTTGAAAGCAATATAGCTATTTAAAGCTTTTAAAGCGTTATTATTCGATACTACCCCCGGTATCTTAAGTAACGACCCATCGGGGTGTTACAGTACACAGAGGTTGCTGAACCACTACTGATGTGACTTGTTTATTTTGATGTGACGTCACAAATCACAATAGAAATATTTAAATAAAAAAGTAAATCGTTATGTCTTAGTAACTCTACATACAAGATCTAGATGGGATACAGTTTGGGTTGTTTTCGTTATTATCAAGCTTTTCAGCTTAGGGTAAGAGCGAGACATCTCCAACACGAGTATAATGATTACTTTCTTTTTCAAACAACTTTTGTAAAATTCTTTTTTTGGATAATTAAAACCTTTTTATTTTTTAAAGTAAACAATTACGATTTAGTAACGCGTCAGTGTACTGATTTGATGGTGTCACGCAAGCGTGTCCCAGAACCCACCTAGATTCTCCGGGAAGATCGAGGCTGATGTAAGTAGAGCATCTTTCGTTGCCCGTCACGCGCCGCCTACGCCACACAGTATTGTGTGAGATATGCACACACCCACAAAACTACGTCGTCAGACGAAACAGGTGTACGCACACATAGATACACTCTACAGGTTGATGCTTTTAACCTCACTTAAAAATAAACAAGTTTTTTTTAAATACAAATAGCACTTCATATGAAAATTAAAAAAAATTAGACAACATCACATTGTTCTAATCCCAAGGTAAGTAGCTAAATCACTCGTTTTATGGAAATCATGTACAACGACGATACCACAATCACCCAGACCCGACACAATACCGAAAATATCGTTTTCGTCATTGACCCGACTGCGAATCGAACCCAAGATATCAGAGTTAGCGCTGTCCAAAGCTTGTACTATTATGTATTCTGATCCCAAAGTCCGGCGTGCAAGCCGCTCCGCTACGGAGGTCGTCATAAAGACTTCTAAGGTGGTACACGAACCCACGTCCTTTTATAATCCGAGCGGCAGCACTCCTGTCTTTTTTATTGATTGCTTTATAACAATAGCACTAAGAAAATATTACTTGAGTAATGAGTAGGGACCGGATTATATGTATTTGCATATTTAAGCCATCCTCAGCGGTAATAGCATATTTTACTTAAGATCTAGTTATGATGCATATTATTGATACATTTACAATATTTTTCGAGCGCAGCGCACTCAGCAGCCACGCGTCGTTTGTTATGGTATTTACGTTTGTGTCAAATTGATAGTTTTATTACTATAAGTGCTGACATAGCACCATAGTTCAAAGTCAGCCCAGTTACCTCAGTGGATGTGGAGCGATTCTTTACCACTTATATATATATATATATATATATATATATATTGAATGACCGACGACACAATCTTACTACTGAACATTTGGAACAATACTTGATTGTTTTCGTTTGCAAAAATATGAAAAATTTGTAATGTAATATAATGCTATGTTACTTCACCTATTATCGTCTAAAACTTATCATTTAATTTTGCATATTTTAGCTATTTTCATGCATATTTCATGCATATTTCAAGCATTTCTCATGCATATTTGCATGCATATAACAAGCTTTTTAAGTTGCATATAATCCGGTCCCTAGTAATGAGTAATGTTAATAGTCTTTAAACTTTAACCAAGCTAAGGAGGCTACAATTGGCTACAAAGTTATTTATTTAATGAGAATAGAATTATTGAACTATTAGTAATGCCACTACCACTACGCCACCGATTTATAAGTCTTCGGCGGGAGACCTAGTACGAAACAGGTAAGAAACTCAGAAAGAGATATAATCTCTCCTCTTCTTTCTTCTAGTACTTACACTTTCCAATATAAATAAATTTGTTTTCTACAATTATCGCGAATACTACATATTGCGAACTTCGGAGGAAATAAACAGCGGTGATAGTGTAGATATATATTTAACTCTTACTTTCGAACTAACTTAATAAATTAAATAACGAAGTTTATATAATACAAACATAGTGGCGGGAGTGAATGCTATATTTTTGGAAATGTCACGGATTAGGAAACCGATCAGAAATTGTTTACACAGCAATTACATCACGTTCTGATGATTCCCAATGTTCCCTACGAGTGGTACGTTACCTACGTGATACTATGTTGTGCCTTCGGCACACTACAGTTTATACAACGGATTTAAAAACTTTAACTAATTTAAAAACACATAAAATTTAATGATAAGTCAAATCATTCTCACTTTGTGCGTGCCTCCGACATGTATGATGTTGCGTAAATTGTATTTTTATCTTGTTCCGGCTTGTTGATTTTCTATTTAGTTAATTATTAACTTTTACGCAGGCGGGTTTTTTGTTTTTTTATTAATTTTTATTTTATTTAAGTATGTCTTTTTAGTTAGACAAGTTTCATGATATACCTTTATGAAATCCTTTTGTTGAGCCCTCTAATTTATACCCATAATGAAGTGTTCGAAAAAAAAATAGTTTTTCACCAACTCCAATCGCGTCGCACAGCCGCATGTTTGTTTTTTTAACGTCACCTATCTAAGAACACTTGGGCAGCTAAGACAAATCTAACAATACTTCAATTATGTAAATCCGTTCAGCGGTTCTGGAGATATGGGGTAATAAAGAATATTACATATAAGATAGGCGCGAAAAACATAACCCTTCCTTTGCAGTCGGGTAATAAACTATAATAAAACTATAAACATAATAATATTGGTATAAGTGTAAGTAAGTACTAGTTTAAAGAAGAGGAGAGAAGACATCTCTTTCTGAGTTTATTGTTTTTCAATTTGAATTTGTCCTGACGTTTGAATTATGAGACGACCAACACCTTAGTTTCCCAGTGCTTAGGACCCTGTAAAAATTTCGAAACCACAAATAGATCCGTGAAAGCTATTTCATTGCGTAAATAAAAATACACATAGGTCTAACTACCTTATCTTGCAAAATGTACACTACAATATTGCTTATTTCTAGGTAGGTACTAAGTCACGGTATTTTATTAGTATTCCAACCAAAGGCTTTCATGGAAATGCCTTGATTGCTTACCGATATATTTTTAGAACACGCTATATTTCTTATCACTGCTTAACTTGTATGACTAATCTACAAAATTATATTTACACCTGAAACCTTACTAGTATACCCTTATTACGTTACTATAAGCTTCATTTCACTCTGACACCGTTGTAAATAGAAATTTGTGAGGATTCATACTGGCCAGTAAACTGAGACCTCCTCGTCCCCTCTTCGTTGTAAGAAAGAAAGGTAATGCAGGTGGAAAACTATACGGAGTCACGGCTCAAATAAAAACGGCGGTGATGCGTTCCGATTTTGAAAACTCAATTTTGTATTCACATTCGCGCGCCAGACCGGGGCGGACGCGTGTACGTTCGGCCATTTTGGATTTTTAACTTTTTTCTTAAATAGTCGTGTGCGTTTCGATTTCGTATTTTGGAGTTTTGAAGCAAAAAGTTTGTGTTTTCTGTGGCTGTGGATTGGACGTTTGAGCACGTTTTGTTGCACAAGTGAGTGGTTTTTTTTATAGTTATTGAACGTTTGTGTTGATTACTGATAACTATACCTTTGTTGTGGATTAAGTTATAAATTTTGGGTGTGTTATAGGGTACTCTATATTAAATCGCTAGCCAATAAAACACTGACGTGCGATAATTAAAATTGTTATTTAACAACTAATTTAGTACGATATTTGGACATAACATAAACTAATCTTTTTCAAAACTGTAAAAAAGTAAAAAGAAACAAAATTATCTACAACGTTAAGTATTAAAAGTTAAGCGCTACATTCTATCTTGGTTATTGTTTTTTTTCAGTTAAACCTCTTACGTAATACCTTTAAAACGTAAGAGAATACAATGTTCGACTATTTTTGTATGTTTGCTATATAGTAAGCTCCTCCTAAGCTCCACTAACCTTACACTTAATGTCATAATCAAAAAAAAATATGATAATTACGAAATTAAGATAATGATATCAATTCCAATTAATTTATAATTACCAGTCTGCGTGAACATAGAGCATTTGTTTACTAGATTTATCCGATTGATAAAAATCTGTTTCCACCAAAAAAAAATAGAAATAGGTACTTACACTGAAAAAACATACATACTTATTTTAAAATGAAAACAAGTGAAGTTTACTTCTCTTTGATGGCGTTCAAAAATAGCGACAGTGAGACAAGTATCAGTGAGTCAGGGTCCAAGACTCAATAACCTTGGACCTTCCGCCTCAGGGTGACCACTCTTCGAATTGACCTATCAAGTCAACAGTTTCTTGTCGAGAAAAAATAAATAAACGAATATGAGAAACATTGATAAACTTAATTTAAAGAGCAGAACGGTTCGATTCCCCCTTAAACCAGTGATTCATCACATATCATCACCACTTGCTCATTTTATATCCCCACTGCTGGGGCACGAGCCTTCCTTATGTATGTAGAGATGGTAGTGAAGACAACTTGCGGGTCTCCAAGGTGAGGATCCTGCTTCACTAGCTGTGGAGCGTCTGGACTCTGCTTCTGCTTAACATCGAGAAGAGCTGAGTCCATTGCCATCTCAAATATTTAATAAAAAATAAATAATTAAACAAATTAAAAAACACGACTGCCATGATAAAAAAGGCAAAAAAAAGAACTAAATGGCAAAAAACAAGACGTCATGTATTTATTTATCTGTATTTATAAAAGTGAAATGTCACTCATTCACTCACCGACTATATTATAATTAGTAATATAGCCTATAGCCTTCCTCAATAAATGGACTATTCAACACAAAAAGATTTTTTCAATTCGAACCAGTAGTTCCTGAGATTAGCGCGTTCAAACAAACAAATAAACAAACAAACAAACAAACAAACAAACTCTTCAGCTTTATAATATTAATATAGATATAAAAAATCATAACTGAAATTTTCATGGCAGTCTCGACCTTATAAATAAGAAAGTATTCCGCAAAGCGGACCTCCATAATTTTTTTAAACTATATATTTTTATTTTGTACCTTTTAGTGATAAGTTTAATTTTAATAAAATATGTCATGCTTCTAGTCTCTAACTCCATTAATGACGAATTTTAATCATACAGAATTTCGTCCCCTATTTTACCCACATAGGGGTTGAATTTCCAAATTTTTACTAGCCTATGTTAGTCGGAACTATGCAAGGATTGTAACGATACCTCATATATCTAAATCGGTTCAGGCGTTTAGAAGTTATGGTGGAATAAAGAAACATCACATAGATACTCGTACATACATGAACCCTGAAAACATAACTCTCTTTTTTGGCAGTCCTGTGAAAAGGGAGCTTGGTGGATTTTTACGACTGCCGAAGATAAGGAGCTCGATGGAACAGTGGTTATAGCGCTCGGCCTGAGAACAACCTTTACACAGGCCGGTCATTCTCCAAATGTATCATCTCGAACTCCTTGCTTCGGAAGGCATGTAAAGCCGTTGGTCCTGGCATTAGCAGTCGTTAACAACCACCAATCCGCACTGAGCCCGCGTGGTGGTTTACGGCGCGGTCCCCAGCAGTGGGGACATAAAATTAGCTAGAGAGAGAAATACAGAGAGTCCAAAGCACCAGGCTATCATAACCCACAAGGAGGTGTACCTAGCGTGAGCTATACTTGGGGTGAGGCCGTAAGGTGCTTGAAAATACCAGGCTATAATGAGATTTAAGGAGTTACGCACCTCGCCCGCGTGGTGGTTTACGGTCCGTTCTCTCTGTGGTGTTTCCATCCATGAGGAGGGCTTGTGCCCAGCATTGGGGACATAACAATGAGCTGATGATGATGATGTGATTAACGACTTCCATCTTACGACAACAAATCGTGTATGTTATCAATGTATAAAAATAATCTAAATCATATTATTACTTACATATCATTTCGGAATACCGTTTCAAAATGTAACTTTATCAATATGCTACATAATGTGTTGATAGCATTTATCTGATAAATGAAACATTTTATGGAGAGCTGTTGTTTTCTGAAATTTCCACGAACACTACACATTGAAATATAAACGCGAGTAGATCCGTAAAAGTTGTTTCATTTCAATGTGTAATGTTGGCGTAAACTTTACAATATGTGATCCAATACGGACTGGAAATAGCTTAAAATAAACGCGAGTAGATCCGTAAAAGTTATTTCATTTTACAACTAAAGGATCCCTCAAGCCGTGTGAAACGAATCACCTTCGGAGGTTTTTTAGAGGGAACGGCATCGCGCACTAGTGCGCGTCCCCGTGCCCTACTAGATTCGCCGAAGGGTTCGGATCGGATCGGGGAGCGGAACCACCCGAGGGCGCCTCTAAAGGCTCGGTCCTCGGCTCGAGTAGACCGGGCCGTGGAATAGAATAGAATAGAATAGAAATATTTATTTGCCATTAAAAAGGGTTACAGTAGTGATGGACAATAATTATAAGTTTCACCTTCTTAGCCATTATTGATAGCATGCAAACATTTATAATATTTTATTTTTTAACATTTAAAATTCAAAATTTATTCAGACAACTTCTTTAAATATTATCACTACTTCAGTCGTACTTCACTTAAATTACTAAAAATTTTATTAACAAATTAACAATTACACATAAATTAATAAGACGACAAATTACATTAAAAAGTTATATTATATAAAGCAATGTCATATTATTATTATTTTATATAAGAATTTAGCTGTTAATTCAAGAATTTTGCTGGTAATTCAAGAACTCCTGAACCGAGTAAAAGGCATGGTCAAGTAACCATGTATGCAAAGCCACCTTAAATCTACTAAATGACATGTCCTTTAAAATTCCAGGCACCTTATTATATATTTTTATGCACATAAAGAAACAATTCCCGGCTATACGAGCACTTCTAGGTACAACGTCACTGACTAATCTTTGAGGATTTCTCGTGTTTCTAGGAAACAGATCTCTGGCAGTTTTAAAATAATTTGGATTTAGTTTTACGAATTTCGCGATTTCAAAAATGTACATGCACGGCAAAGGTAGAATGTTTAAAGGCTTATAGAATGGCCTGCATGACTCGCCTGGTGTAATACCACAAATGGCTCTTATACACCTTTTTTGTGCTATAAAGGCCTTGTTAGCGTCAGTACTGTTGCCCCAAATGATAAGTCCATATCGTAAAACTGATTCTACATAAGCATAGTATGCAATTAGGGCTGTGTTTTGTGAAGCCGTTTTTTTTAATTTAAATAATGCAAATGCAAACCTACTTATCTTACTACATACCTTATCGACTTGTAGTTTCCAGTCTATTTTTTGATCAAGCTCTATACCTAAAAATCTTACACTATTTGCGTTTGTGAGTATTTGATCTCTATAATGTATGTTCAGGTTATGTTTATTACTAAAATTAGGAGGAGGAGAGAAGCGCCCAGGTACGTCTCTACCTGGTATAGAGCGCGTGTGAACCGGTTCTTCGTACCCTTGTTCTACGAGTACGGTGTCTTGGACCTAAACTAGTGTGCATGTTTAGTGTATTCTGTAAATGTGTAGTGTCATTAAGAGATCGGGTTGAATGGAGAAGACGTGGTTCAATCCTTACAACTCCGTTACGATAACGTGAATCCACTCCTGACACAAGCTAAGGGCAGTGGCGCCAATGTTGGACAGGAACCAAAAATCTTAATATTTCCTTTAATCATTAAAATCAGGGTGTTCGACGGGAACAAATGATTGACATTTGAAATAGAAAAAAACCTTTTTTGGTACAATTACACATACACATTCAAAACACAGGAACATCACTTTCGCCATGTATCAAATTGGTTTCCGCTCAGCATATGTCCTGGTGTTAACCACGACGCTGGACTTTCGCGGATGCCATATTTAAATTAAAAATCATCATCGTCAGCTCATTTTATGTCCACACTGCTGGTGGGTTACTCTTGAAACACAATTGCAATAATCAATTTCCAATCCCAAATCTAAAAAATTCAAATGACACTCTTAAAAGCGATAATAGCGCTACATTGGAATTAAATTGCGTGGAAAATGAGTGAACAAATTATTATCGAGATGGGGCGTTCCGAAATTGAGAAACTTATCCCAATATCGATACATAATAATTGCATTGGAATTGTATTAAGATTGAGTTTGCGTCAAGAGTAGCCTACCTGGGCACGAGCCTTCCCTATGGATGGATAGGAAGAACGGGCCATAAACCACCACGCGGGCCCAGTGCGGATTGGTGGTTGTTAACGACTGCTAATGCAGTCGGGACCAACGGCTTTAAGTGCGTTCCGAAGCACGGAGGAGCTCGAGATGATACATTTTTGGTCACACATCCGATGACCGGCCTATGCGAAAATTGCTTAACCTCAGCACTCGCAGACCGGGCGCGTTAACCACTGCGCCATCGAGCTCCAAATTAAGTATCTTTTAGCCAATCTTTAACTAAAAACCTAAATTATCAAGGAGTGTTTGTAAATAGATTAACTTAGGTACTTTTAATAAAGACGTTAGAGAACCGACAATCGGTAAATGGAATGTTGACAATTACGAGTCATTTAAAAATAAACTAATGACATTACGTCATACTACAGCTCTTTAGATTTGACCTAAACACTAATTTATGTAACCTATCAGTGTTTAGACGCTCAATTGATGAATCATTGTACTGTGTACGTAACACATGAGATACGTCAAGATACTCGTGTGTTACAAACAGAGTGCCCGAGTAACTAAAAGTTAAACTTAATTTTTTCACCCCGAGCAGGCCAGAACAAAAATCAAGTTGTTGTTTTTTACAATTTTTGTATATTTTCTTAAAATTTATGTAAAGAAATCATTAGAAGTTTATTATCTGACTGTACAAAGCAGTTATTTTTATTGGTGTCCGAATCGTCAGTGATAAAAATAATATAATTAAAAAGTGTAAATTCGGACACTGTGTCAGCTACCCCCCGATCTGATCCGAACTCCTCGGAGAATTCAGTAGGAAACTGGGACCCGCTTGTGTGATGCCATTCCCACTATAAGACCTTTGACTAGCTAGAACTATATTGTTTTATTTAATTTATAAATAAACAAAAGTCTATACCAAAACGTCACATTGAAACCAAACAGTTTTTAATGCTGATGTGATTGCTATCTCGTCGTAATTTTTGTCAACCAGGAAAAAATTTAGTGTACATAGTAATTAAATATATAGGTAGAAAAAGCGTTAGAATAAACAATCTAGCGCCCCGTAATAGCAAACAAAGGGAGTATAGCTTATTTATATACTACTGTACCTATTATAAAATTTTACATTTAATATTATTAAATTAAAATTTATTAAATTATTTATTAAATTTAAATTATCATTAAAAGAAAATAAGTATACATGTAATGCCATGTAAGGACATAACAAATTTTGAAAGGCTGTTGTTACATTGTTATGAATCATTAACAACCATAAAGAACCTAATTTCGATACCTAATTACACTTTTACGGAACGGACAGGGTTTTGGTACATATTATATATAAAAACGCCAAAAAAAAACTACCTCTTGTTTCGATCACACGACTTGTTCCGCAAGCCTCCCTTTAAAATTTCTTTCGCCCGCAAAAGGCCTGGTAAAGCTGAATATGCACAGCAAACTCACTCCAAAATAAACAAATGAATACACACAGGGCGTATAATACTTTATATGCCATTTGATCTCATTTGTTTAGGTAGTTATTAAGGGGGTGCAGCGCGGACGCAAAACTGCGAGTTTCAAGTTTGTTTATGATAGCGAGCGAGCGGCGCGTGGCAGTGGTGTGACAACGGCGCACGACAAGAATACGCACGCACACTAATATCTGTACAGAGTAGGCTGGTGATTTAATTAGAGCAATATTTACTTTCGTAAAATCATAGGCGTTTGGGTAAAAAATAAGAAAAGTCTTAATATTTTCATATTCATGTTTTTTTATTGAAAAATAAGACAACAGTGACCTGCGGAATATCAATACAAACATTTTGATGTTGGATCATTGTTTCATTTGGGCTATATTTACAAAGTTTCTGAAGAAATAAGTCTTTAGATATCATTATTTTACGTATTGTTTATGCAGTTTCTGGGTATTTGTTTCAAATTCCAAGACAACCATGACCTTGTGAAAGGATCAACCTAACCTACACTAGTCCTTTTAATGTATAAGACCTATTCAGCGCCTAGCACCAGTGACTTAAAAACACGTAAATTTTCAAATTCCGCGCTGCACCCCCTTAAGGGGTCTCGGTAGCTCATCGGTCAGAGCATTGGATCGGTTATCCAAATGTCGTGGGTTCGATTCTCACTCAAGCTTGTAATTTTTATCTAGTTAATAAGGATTTGTATGACATTGAAGCAACGCCTCCAAATGACAATCGAACCCAAGACCCCGAACTCTGAGTCAGGTATTCCAACCACTACACAAATGCGGCTCTTATAAATGAAGTCATAGCTCCACGTAATAATAATAGGTACTGTGTACGCAGGTATAATTACAGAAACCTACCGACCGTATCATTCATTCTAACACAATTTCATTATATGTTTGAACAAGTGTTGATAATTCAATATATAACATAATACATACTTTATGTAGGATTCTTTTAAATAAATATAGGTGGTATTTTCGTATACATATAATTAACACGTTATTGGGGAGGAATGAGCTCTATGATAAATTAAAATCTTTCGTAAATGTTAAGCTACTTTCTCAATGTCTAGGAAAAGGATGGGTGGCTCTAGGAAAGACCTGATTCAAACAGTGCAAAGTTTATAAGCTAGAGATGATAAGAGAGTGAAAATAAAAGGTCTTTTTGATTTAAAAAAAAACAATTATAATCAAGAAATGTTTGCTATTATAATTTTCCATAGTGTACTTTAAATACTACTATTCATTCTACTTACTACGTACTTTCTACGTATTCTACGTACTTTAAATTATACTACTACTTCAACGTGAAAAGCCTAGAAGTCCGACGCAAACTCCATGACCTCACCTTTCTGCAAAAGATCTTAAGTGGCTCGTTGACAACTACTCTTTTATCGGAAATTAATTTCAAACTTCCAAGTAAATCCTCGAGACGTGATTCTCCATTCTCTGTTCCGTTTTGTAATAATAACGTCTCCTTCCATAACCCTATCTATAGAATGTGTCGTGAATTCAATGCGCTGCAGAGTCAGTTAATGGGTATGCCTGACATCTACGGTTCATCGCTCGCTACATGGAAGTACGTTCTTTATTTAATTATTAAATGATTATGTTTGAATGGTACTAACTTATATTTAAATATCATTATTATTATTTTCTCCGCTATACATAATTTTATAAATTTTGTCTTTCTATATTTAATTTTGATTGATTTTATTTTATTTTAATTTTTACTTTTTATTAACATTTTATTCTTAATATTTTGTTTCAATTCAACATTATTTATATGATTGTGATTTTAATTTATAGTTTTTATTTTATTGGTTTTTTTTTTGTGAATTATCTTAATTTTTATTAATTATTGTGGTATCGCTTTACATGTTGTCAGCACATGCCCGTGGAGTTACAGCATACCAATGTTACTGTGTCCTTGTTTGTTTAATTGTATTTTCTGTTATAACTCTGTTATGTGTGGCTTATAATTAAATTTAAAAAAAAAAACACTTAAATTAATTTTTACTAACTATTACGAGAAGCTATCTTTTGCCAATTTGATAAATCAAACATTATTTTGATAAAAAATGATTTTGTTTTGTACTAGAGGCTCTTATATCTACTCTTAATGTTAAATATCAAGTTTATTACTGATTATAGAAGCGTGATGCTCAATAAATACCATTAGGTCGTGACTTCGTGACATTGTCGATGAGAAAACCTTTTTTTTAAAGAAATAAAGGTATTGAACTTTCGGCTACCATTTAGTTGGAGTTCTTGGTTGAAAATTGAAATGTCACGTTCTGCGGCTTTGCTTTTTTCCTTTGTGTAATGTCAAATATTAATGTGCAATAATAATGGATTATTCAATATTTAAATTGTATTTTTTTTAACTATTTTTCTGTAAATTTGTATGTCAATGACAATCAAAAGCAAACTGATCAGTTTTACAAAAAAAAAACTACAATCCACCTGTTCCAAAATGGCGTTTTAAATAAAGACAGATGGGTCAACCGTTGGTTTGAAGACAGGTGCGTATACGCACCTAAAAGGGTCTGATTTAAATTGTAACATCGAAACAATTAGACAGTTTTAATACAACTTTATTTTCATTTTATCTTTATCTTTATATAAATCTTCTGTGCGTGTGTATGTTATTGAAGTCCTTCTAAACGGCTGGACCGATTTGGATGAAATTTTCTGTGTGTGTTCAAGTGGATTCGAGAATGGTTTAGATTTACAATTGGACCCGGTAGGTGGCTCTGCCTGCTATAGGGGTCCATCATGGGAACGGGTGTTCTTAAGCGGACGTACATATGATTTGTTTGTTTTGTTGTCATGGAAACTGTCAAAGCGGTACGAAGTCCGCCGGTCAGCTAGTTTTATTTAGGAAACTAACATCGTTCACAAATACAGACTTAAATTAAGGCCAATCACAGGTTTACCTAATGTACAGACCCCTGCACATCAACCTATCAAAAACGGTCAAATTTGTTCAATACATTTTCAACCCTATAGTTAATACACAAAGTTCAACCGTAAGAATAAGAATAAGAATAAGAGTATTTATTTGTCAATAACATGTGTGGTTACATAATAAAAGTTGGTGTAAAATTAAATTATATCAACATGTTTTTTTATTTATAAAAAAAAGCTTCTATTGTCAATTAGTCAAAAAATGTAATGTCAATTTAAAAAGTGCAAGTCAATATACAATTACAAATATTATAAAAGCAATTGCATAAACATTACATTATTAAAAAACACAAATGTCAAAATAAAATGTCGTAAAAATAGATTAAATTATATGTTTATCATTAAAAAAAATTAATAATAATGTATTTAGTAGCATTTGTCAATCAATAAGCATTTTATTCTATTTTTAAAGTGATTTAAAGGCAGTTCTCTGTATATCTTGGGAATTATGTTATGTTGTTGTTTGTGATGTTGTCCGTTTCCTCTCCACATGCCCTACACAAGCTGTTTGTTGAAAGATGCATTTTTGGATAGTTAGACAGTTTTGTATAGACTGATAGTTAGACAGTTTTGAATAGACTGATAGTTAGACAGTTTTGAATAGACTGATAGTTAGACAGTTTTGAATAGACTGATATGCAGACGTCTGTACTTTTTTCTACACGTTCACGAAACATTTTCCTATTGACATTTGCAGTTCCGACCACTTAGGGTGTGTTGATACGGTCTGCTGAATACCACCCCACCCCCACCTGTTCCACCCAAGCCATTATACCAAATGGGAACCGCGATGAAAGATTAAGTAATAAAATACATTAAATTTTTTATTCCTTCTTGCGGAGCTATGGCGCAGTGGTTAAGGCGCCCGGTCTGCAATTGCTAAGGTTAAGTAACTTTCGCAAAGGCCACTCATCAGATGGGTGACCAAAAATGTATCATCTCGAGCTCGTCCGTGCTTCGGGTGGCATGTCGAGCCGTCGTTGGTACTGGCTGCATTAGTAGTCGTTACCAACCAGCACTGGGTCCGCGTGGTGGCTTATGGCCCGTTTTCCCTATCTATTAATAGGGAAAGCTCGTGCCCCAGCAGTGGGCACATAAAATGAGCTGGTGATCTGATGAAGATAGTAAGTAGTCTGAAAATTGTCTGATCACCAACTCGTATTGGTCCCCCATTGCTGGGGCACGAGCCTTCCCTATGGATCAAGAGGGAGAACGAGCCATAAATCACCACACGGGGCCCGTGCGGGTTGGTGGTTGTTAACGACCGCTAATGCAGCTGGGACCGACGGCTTTGCGTGCCTTCCGACTTCCACGGAGGAGTTGAGATGATACATAACTTTATATCATTACTAGCAGGCCGTCCCTGCTTCGCACGGGTGGACCTTTTTTTAATATAGCCTATGTTACTCAGCACTAATGTAGCATTCTAATGGTGAAAGAATTTTTTAAATCGGTCCAGTAGTTTTTTAGTTTATTCGTTGCAAACATACATACATACAAAAATACAAAGGTTTCCTCTTTATAATATTAGTATAGATGTATACCATAGATGTTTTTAAAGGTATATAAGGTATTGAAAGCATATAACATAAAATTAAATACCATTTATAAAGGCATTAGTAAAAATCATTTTTGTCTACCCATCCGATGACCGGCATTTGCGAAAATCGCTTACTCTTAGCAATCACAGCATCTTAAAGATCTTCAATCACCTACTTTCTCTTATTTTTATTTACTAAAAAATAAAACTAAAATATTTTTAGCTCATCAGTGGGACTAAGCTTGCCTGTAAACGAAGTCATAAGTCTAGATTCTATAATGACGCTGACACAAAATCCCCGCTTATCAGCGCTCGTGAGATATCAATCTTACGCCGCTGTTTCCAAGGTCACCGTTATCAGCGCTTATCTATTTCACTCAAGCTACTAACTACAGTTAAAGGTATATTGTTTTATAAAATCTATACGAACACTATACATGATACCTCCGTGCTTCGAAAAACACTTATGCCGTTGGTCCCGGCTGCATTAGCAGTCGTTAACAACTACCAATCCGCACTGGGCCCGCGTGGTGGTAGGTAGCAGCTATCCAGCCATATAGGGAAGGCTCGTGCTCCAGCAGTGGGACATAAAATTAGCTAGAGAAAGAAAGACAGAGAGTCCAAAGTACCAGGCTATCATAACCCACAAGGAGGTGTACCTGGCATGAGCTATAAATACTTGGGATGAGGCCGTAAGGTACTTGTAATACCAGGCTATCATGAGTTATAAAGAGTTACGCACTGGGCCCGCGTGGTACGTTCTCCTTGGTGTTTCCATTCATAGGGAAGGCTCGTGCCCCAGCAGTGGGGACATACAATGAGCTGGTAATTTTTTTAAATATATTAAAAGGAGGCAAACGAGCAGGCCGGTCACCTGATGGGAAGTAATCGCCGCCGCCCATGGACACCCGTTATTGCAAATGCGTTGCCGGCCTTAAGGGAGGAGTTGGATCTTGTGGAGGATGTAGGAATTGGGAGGAGGGGATGGGTGAGAGATGGACCTCCGGTACTTTCACTCACCAGACGAAACACAACAGCAACGAGTGCCATTGTTTCACGCCGATATTCTATGAGAAGGTGGTATTACGCCGGGCGAGCCGGCCCATTTCGTGCTGTTGCAGCGTGGCTCTACCACTCAGACAGTGTCACTCATTTAGCACCACCCAGGGGTCACGTAGTAGGGTCTCAAGGGTAAACCTACGGACGCGAGTAACTTTAACCCCCGAATGATGATTTCTGCACATTGAAACTAAAATATTTTTTACTTCAAAACTTTGTGCCCCTTTTTATGGTACAAACGCCTGCACAGCTATCACAAACTGTCATTATATCCTCAATAGACTTTGAATTCTATGTCCTCGGCATATAGTTGAACGTTTATTGAAGAAATTTGAAGTTTTAGATAGGTATGTGGCAGGCGTCCGTACATTTGCATGCACGGAGGAGTGAGTGATTTGGTATAGATATAGTTTATTATGGAAAAGATATGCGGAACGATAAGAAGAATAATTAGAGAATTTATTTAATAGTAACAACAAAGTACACATCATTTTTACATTTCATTGTTCATCATCATCATCATCATCATCATCATCATCATCATCATCATCATCATCATCATCATCATTATCAGCCTACACACGTCCACTGCTGGACATAGGCCTCTCCAAGTGCACGCCACTGAGCAAGTTTAAAAAATACATAATATTTTTCTGCTGACACTTACTAAAGGGTACCCTGAGCAGTAAGTATCAGCAACCTTCCAAATGTCTCTTTAATAATCAATAAAATGTCCTCGATAAGGTTAACATTGGTTATTTTTTTATTTTTTTTTTACACTACGATAAAATGTATAAAAAAAACATTATGTGACACAAAAAAAAATTAAAATGATATTTTCTACCAAATTATTTCAAAAACAGAAGCGGAGGAAATCTGTCAATTCCTATCGATAGCATATTCAGTTTTTTTTTAAGGCCTCTGATATAATCCTTGCAGTAACAACTTTTTCTGGTCTTCTTTAATATTTTATGTACAATATGTGTTACAAAACATTTTTTTATTATAAGATGATTTAATTTCGATCACCGGGCGGGCGGGCATTAGCACGTGTTTATTAAATTGAGCCATTTTTAGTAAATGTACTCAAGGTGCTGAATGCAAGTTTTATATTATATCCTTACCTATTGACGTTTTGTATGAAGATTTTTTATAAAATTATATTTTTCATACTAACGTTTTTTTAAATTTTCTTAGCATATATTTATGTTAACACTATAAAAATTGTAGAGTAGTGTGTTTGTTTCTCTAGCTAAATATAGCAGACATTAAAAAGAAAAAATCAAGTCCCTTCAAAGCTACAATGAAACAAAAGGTCAATTCCGCAAACAAAAAAAGGAGTCAATTTAAAAAAAAAATTGGGCGATAAAGACACAAAATGAATAATCATTGTTATTACTGAAGCCTAAGTAACATAGTCCTAATTAAAGGTGTATAACGATATTAACAACCGGTATTGACTTTTAGAAGTAATACACCTATTAATAAGTGAGAAAAAAACGTCAATTTCATAGGTAAGGACCCAATATTTTGTTTGATCACGCTAACAAAAAATGTGTTGACACAAATTTCATTGTGAAATGACAATCATTTTAACGGCTTCATTTTTAACAGGAAGCCCTAACAATGTGTGAACGAATTAACGCTCCATCTGCGTATGCTTGTCAGGGGTCATATGATATTGGGGTTCTAACGTGCTTCGGAAGGCACGTAAAGCAGTCGGTCCCGGCTGCATTAGCAGTCGTTAACAACCACCGCACCGCACTGGCTCGCGTGGTGGTTTACGGCGAGTTCCTTCTGTAATGTTTCCGTCCATATGGAAGGCTTTTGCCGCAGCAGTGGGGACATAAAGTAATAAGTAATAGCCTATATAGGTACTGTCCTATTGTTGGGCAAAGGCATCCATCTATACTAATCTATACTAATATTATAAAGAGGAAACCTTTGTATTATTGTATGTATGTATGTTTGCAACGAATAAACTCAGAAACTACTGGACCGATTTAAAAAATTCTTTCACCATTAGAATGCTACATTAGCGCTGGGTAACATAGACTATATTAAAAAATATATATTAAATAAAATACTAAAAACGACATTTTAATTTTCCAATACAAAATTATTTGTTTGTTTTGTTGTCATGGAAACAATTGATATATATTTAACTCAATGATGGCAACTGTCAAAACGGAGAACGGGCCATAAACCACCACGGGGGCCCAGTGCGGTGCGGTGGTTGTTAACGACTGCTAATGCAGCCGGTACCAACGGCTTTACGTGCCTTCCGAAGCACGGAGGTGCGAGAGATGAAGCAAAATTATGGTCATCCATCCGATGACCGGCCTTTGCGAAAGTTGCTTAATCTCAGCACTCGCAGAACGCGCGCTTTAACCACTGCGTCATCTAGCTCATTTCGTCTTAATTTCATTAAATTGCTTTTGTGGTTATTTTAACTTGTTTATTTTTTTAATTTTCAGGTACACCAAGAGATGTGTCTATTGTGTTAGTGCAACAAAAAAGTTTTGTGGACTAGTGATGTGATGAGAACACAATAGTGTTGTGCAAATACAAAATGGCGGAACACGACGGACCAGTGACCGTGGACGATTTGCCGATGGCTTTTCAGGTATATTAAACGTCTATTATTTGAAATTGACTTATTCATATTGGCACCAGTGCTCGCCACTTTAAGTCCAATGTTCAACACCCAGTTTTCGTCGCCAAAACTAAGGCTTGTGTTTAAACGCCTACCAAAAATGTATCAATTCTACTACCAATAAAATTCGAAACGCTTACCAAAACGGATAATTGCTCACCAAATTGTGTTTCCTAAAATATTATAAAAAGGATACAATTTATATTTTTATTAAATGCAATAAAAATATATGAATACCTTTTCAGACCAAATATGTTATTTTGTCACCAAATAGATAACACCAATATTTTATGCCTCGAGTTTCAATTTGGTAATTTTTGCTTTCTGTTGTCTAATAAAAAAAATAATATTAAAAAAAATAATTTATCCATTTTGGGAAGCAAAAATAATATTTGTACAGCCATGTAAACCGTCTCGCGCTGTAGGTAGGTATAGTTACCGCCACCTTACGTACGACCGTGCGTACATATGGCGCGCGAGGGTTTAATTTATTTGGTACTTAGGCTTAGGGTCTAAAAATATTTCTTGTGAGCGTTTAAATTATAACCCAAAACTAATACAGAATTTCATGGAAACTTTACTGGATGACTTAATAAGACGCAGGTGGTCTGGGTGCCTAGCGAGAGTTTTTAACCGACTTCAAAACAAGGAGGAGGTTATCAATTCGGTCGTATGTTTTTTACGTTTTGTTACCTCAGAACTCTGTCATTTATACACCGATTTGGAAAATTCTTTTTTCATTTGAAAGGATATACTTCCAGATTGGTCCCATTTTTATCAAAATCCAGTTCTGATGATGGAATCCTTAAAGAATTGAGGGAACTCCTCAAATATTGTAGGCATACCTATAGCGATTTTGGTATTTTCAGCAATAACTCAAGGATTTGCATTCAGAAAGTATCATTTGATGAAGTGTAACTGATGACAACCAGAACTCCTCAATGATAAGTAGTTCACGGGTGGCGATAACATATCTCGATTAAGATAGTTAAGCGACTATGACGAAGCAAAAGAAGGCAGGCACCGGAACTCAGTTCTGATGAGGGAATTCCTCAAATGTTGTAGGCATACCTACTTATAGCGAGTTTGGTATTTTCAGCCACTCCGGCTATAAATCCTTCCGAACTAAAATCGAAATGCGAAAGCTGTTTGATTGTCCGTCTTTCACTGTTGCCTGGAAGATATCGCTTTAAGCGATAAGGCCGCCTTTGTGCACAACAAATGTAAGACTTTTCGTGTATTTGATGTTTCCGTGTGCCTCTTTATTGAGTCTATCTATCTATCCACATTAATGGAATTTCATTAACAATGTCACACCGGAACAATATTTAATTTGTGATGTAGTTTCTCTTTTTCTTCGCTTGTCTCATTTAAACGGGCGCTGTCTCATACGAGCAGCGCGTTTAGTAGGTCTTCCCATATTCGCTTTTGATAAATAGGTCGAAAAAAAACAAATCACTAAAAAGCGAGAAATAAACAAAATTTTAACAAAAAATAAAACCGACTCTAAAAAATCAGACTGAAAAAATTGCACTAAAAAGTAAAAAATAATTGCGTAGTTTAGTTTGTTCAATTTACTTGAAATTAACCTATATTACGAGTATACTCAATCTTATATTCTTTCTTAGGAAAATATATAGGTACAATTATTGTTATTTTTGGAGTCGGTGCCAGGCAAGGTAACTTTAACAGTAACATTTAACGACATACTATAATATAATCATAATAGTACATTCAATCTTATGCATGAAATTTTGACTACAAACGCGGACAACAACATCCCACACTATGGGGTAGTCAAGAAAAAAAAATTACATCCCCACTTCACGTGTAAGGGAGGTAACCTAAAAAAAATATTTTTCAAAATTTTACTTCACCATATCCATGCCAAATTACAGTTTTCTGGTACTAAGAGTCTATGAGCTAGGCTGGGGTCGGACAGAGAGACAGACAGACAGACATGGCAAAACTTATAGTTCCTTGTTGACTACGGAACCCTAAAAATGGCGATCATTAGTGCCAATATGTACCAAACATCCTGTGTATAAAAGGTGGTATACTTTTAACACCCGCTACATGACCTCACAGCAATCGTTTCACCGATTTATATCGCTACATTTGTGCGAGATCATGTGCGTAATCCGTGACGGTTCATTGTAACACCACCGTTGGGAAACACTCTGGTAGCTATATACTGGGGTATTTCTCAACAGTAGGTACTATACAATAGACAGATATATAGATAATACTTAACTCCGTTGCAACATAATGAAAAAATACATTGTAATTATAATTTTGAGCAAATACAAGGTATAGGAGCTCAATGGCGCGCCCGGTCTGCGAGTGCTGAGGTTAAGCAACTTTCGCAAAGGCCGGTCATCGGATGGGTGACCAAAAATTTATCATCTCGAGCTCGTCCGTGCTTGGGAAGGCACGTAAAGCCGTTGGTCCCGTCTGCATTAGCAGTCGTTATCAACCACCAATCTGCACTGGGCCCGCGTGGTTTATGGCTCGTTCTGCCTATCCATCCACAGGGAAGGCTCGTGGCCCAGCAGTGGCGACATAATTAAATTAAGCTGATGATGATGAACTTACAGTGGTTTTTTTAATTTGAACAAAGATAAATGTCGCTTCGCCATATTATTATACTCGTACTCATAAAAACACACAAACACAAAACACAACACTCAAAGAAAATTAAAAGAACCTATTGCTGGTGCTAATTCACCTTTACCAAGGATTTGTAAGATAAAAGAATGAACTTAACGAGCATCGGTATTCCTCATTCCGGATATTTTGATAATTTATGTAATACTACTCAGGATATTTTACCATTGAAAATGGTTATCAGATGCAAATTGCAAATTTTGGGAGAATCGAGATAGAAATAGTACCAATAGTTAAGGAATTTAACAAGACACGTGTGAGCGTTTGAATTTTAAAAATCCGCTAGGAACTTTTCTTGGAATTTTGAAAAATGTTAAAAAAATTGGGTTTTTCAGGGGGTGTTTGTATACTATATTGTAAATATTAAAAAAATATAAGAAAAAATTAAAAAAAGGGTCCGAGGATATTAGTTTAGCTACAAAATTGCGAAAATCGGTTAATTAATTAATTGTGACCTGTAGATGATCCCTTTAGATTTGGTATTGTAGGAAAACGGGTATTTCCGTATATAAAAAGTGATGTAGCTACTTTGATTATTGACCGATCGTCATGGTAATGGTGTTAAAAGATGCGGATGCAGGCGAGAAGTGCATTCAAGTTGGAATTGTGTTATTTAAAATTTTTTTTTTTTTCGTAAATTGTTGTTTTCATTTTCAATGCTCCAATTCTTGCGGGGACTGGGAAATCTGTGAATTTTTATTTTTTTTACGGGTATAGGAGTTTAAGAAGGCAGACTGATGGTGACTGATGCTGCGTCGTTCGCACGCTGCACCAGTTGTCTTCGCGTCTGGACTCCATTTCCACTTACCATCAGGTGGAGTGAAATCATTCGCCGAGCTGAATATTTAACCCTGGAACTACAACATGGGGTCGTGGGTGACCACGTCTTGATATTTCTATTTATTTTTGCGAGATGTAGACATAAAAACTTGTGCATCTCAGTACCTTCCGTTTTGAGTTATCAGTAGCCTGTGCCTCTTTGCGAAGTGCACACGTTCATTAGTTCTTGAGTAATCACCTGTTGGTTAGGTTAGGTTGTTGGTTAGGTCTAAAGACAGGAAGGGCAGTGAGCGTTGTATGAAGTGTTCAAGAAATCTATGTACACAGTATACATATTAGCCATCTATGGGACGGCTCCGCTAAATACCTCCTCGATGCACTTGACAGACTGCAAAGGCGAGCGGTACGCATTATTGGAGATGCTGAGGTTACAGCCTCTCTAGAGGACCTCCAGCTGCGAAGAGACATTGCTTCTCTCAGTGTCTTCTACCGGAATTACTACGGCGAGTGTTCTGAAGAACTTTTTGATCTAATCCCGCCTTCTCCTTTCCTCTCCCGGATTACACGTGCTGGTCTTAGGAACCACCATCATACTGTACAGACAATACCAAAAAATTTGGCAAGTCGTTCCTCTGTAAGACCATTCGGCTTTGGAATTCTTTGCCGGCGCATGTGTTTCTCAGCTCCTATAGTCCCGGGTCTTTTAAGCGGGGCGTGAAACGGCATTTATGCAGGCCGTCATGAATGGGTGCGCTTGTTACCGTGCGTGTTCCACGGTGAGGAGCACTCTCATTATTTTGGACTGCATCGGCTGCTTACCATCAGGCAGGATGTGATCACTATGACGTGTCAAAATAAAAAATAAAATAAAAAAAATAAAGTTTATTGTGTATTATAAAAACGTATTTTTATTTGGGGTCACCGGCAACCCATGTTGCATTTTGTGAAACAAAATAGCATGTGGTGGTTCTAGGGTTAATAAAATATTACAAAAATACTCGAGTAGAGATGCGTATGATGTGTTTAATTATGTCATTGGTTATGTTTAAAGGGCCAGCTTATTAGTGGAATCTAAAACAGTTTCCAATTATGATCTAATTGAATTTCATGCTCGAATATACGCAATAATAACTTCCTACCGACGCAACGATTTCTTAATACTGGCAACACGAAGGCACAATTAAACGCACAGCCCTCCTTATTCAATTTGTTTATTAACAAACAGTACAATAAACTCTACCAACAGATTCTGATAAAATGTTCGAATAATTTTTAACGCAAATTTTGTTGCGAGCAAATTACAAAAACCCAAATGTTGAAAAAATTTCCACGAGCAGGATTTGAAGAACCTGCACCCTTCTGACATACCGGGTCAGGTGCTCTTCGCAAGTAGACCCGTTAAAGTAGTTTCATTACAAAAAATAAGAAAAGTCTATTCGTTGACCCGGTATTGCGAAAGTAGCTTATCTCCACAACGTAAAAAACGGCGCATACACAGATAAATCACACTGATGATCAATCATGCTCTATGGTTCTACACAAAGCGGTTGGTGACGTCACATCCGTTTCCATGGCCTCGGTCCAGTTGCATTATTAATTATGGTGGACACAATGAGATGCGTTGGGAGTTGGATTAGTGTGGGTATTTGTATCTACATAAATTACCCGCTCATTGTATGTCCCCACTGCTGGGGCAAGAGCCTTCCCTATGGTAGACACATCACAGAGAGAACGGGCCGTAGACCACCACGCGGGCCCAGTGCGAGTAGGGTTACTATTTATAAATCCGAAACAAACATTTTCATGTTTTTTCAACATTTGTGTTTTTGTAATTTGTTTCGCAACAAAATTTGCGTTAAAATTATTTAAAACATTTTATAATAGCTCTGTTAGTATTTGTAAAAATACTATGATCGGATGTTAATGACGGTAGTTGTTGACATTGAATGGGCACCTTTAGCTTTCAAAGTAATAAGTAAATAGTGTTGAATAATTTCGGCGGGCTGGTTAGAACCACGATAGCTCAATTGGGAGAGCCCCTGACCCGATATGTCAGAAGGGTGCAGGTTCAAATCCTGCTCGTGGAAATTTTTTCAACATTTGTGTTTTTGTAATCTGGATTTGAACTGAGATCTCAGGATTTTTAGGCTCCTGACAGGATTGCAGCCGGATTTTGGATATCTTAGTATTTTTTTAATTTTTAATAAAATACAGTACATTATACCGATTTTTTTATTATAATGTTACAGTAATGTTACAGTTAAAATAATGTAACTTTCACTATAGCACCATAAGAGTGATCCTTCATCATCAATATTATCATCACCATTAGCCTACACACGTCCACTGCTGGACATAGGCCCCTCCAAGTTCTCGCCACCGAGCACGATCCGCGGCTACTCTCATCCAGCTCTTGCCAGCCACCTTGCGGAGATCGTCGCTCCACCTAGTCTGAGGGCGTCCTACACTACGTTAGCCGATACGCGGTCTCCACTCGAGAACTCGTTTACCCCAACGGTTGTCGGTTCTGCGGCTTATTAGACCAGCCCACTGCCACTTCAGCTTGCTGATCCGATGGGCTATGTCGATTACTTTCGTTCTCTGTCGAAGTTTCAAATGATCCTTAAACAATAACAATTCATATTACTTTGTGCCATAATAGCATGTGTGTAACTCCCAAAATGGTTCTGCCACTTTCTACAATTAACACAGTATTGTTAGGTAGCAGTAACTCTGACAGCGCTAATTATAGTTCAAGTCACGTAACTCTAAAGGGAAGAAAGCGCGTACAGTTCGGGATCGTGTAAGTTAAGCAACTTTTGCTATGCACGGTTTCGGATGGGTGATCGAAGTCGCCAAAGTCACGTGTTGCTGTAAGACAGCGTTTCGCTTCGTAGATAAATGGAGAGTGGAGATAAAACTGAGTTAATGCCAAGACTTACTGTGCGATTGTGACTTTGCATTTCTTTTAATTACTATCTTTTAAATGAAATTGAATTAAAATATATATTAGTACTGTAAGTGTGGGCAGTGGTAGCTCTATCTGACAAGGATGCACAGGTAGATCACTAAGCTGCTACTGACCGACACTACTTATCGAGTATCAGAAGGTCCATATAGTAAGAGTTCAATAGTCCCTGTAGATGTATATAGCACTCATCTCATCATCATCATCTCAGCCAAAAATACGTCCACTGCTGGACAAAGGCCACCCTCAAGGATAAACCATTTTGAGGGGAATTTGCCATAATCGCCACGCTTGGCAGGCGGGTTGGCGATCGCAGTAAGGTGAGAATAATCACAGAGAGATGCTGCTGCCCATCTTCTGGAATAGTCCCATAGTCGCCTTCTACGACACCCACGGGAAGAGATGGGGTGGTGCAATTCTTTACCCCCGGCACCACACGGGGGATATAGCACTATATAGCTGTATATATAACAAAGTTGTTATAACTTAAGGTTAACTAAAACTAAGAAGTGAATACGACGCGTGACGGGAGACGACTGGCTACTGGACTACAGTGGCGTTCGGTCTGTGCGCAATTCGCAATTCAGCGCAACTTACAATGTATGTGTCACTACAGACAGAATGTGCTTCAAAGTGTCTTCACTCCGCATTTGTTGCAGTTAAATCACTACCAACCAACCAACGGCGATCAGGTGGGTTACTCTTGAAACACAATTGCAATAATCAATTTCCAATCACAAATCTAAAAAATTCAAATGGCACTCTTAAAAGCGATAATAGCGCTACATTGGAATTAAATTGCGTGGAAATTGAGTGAACAAATTATTATCGAGATGGGGCGTTCCGAAATTGCGAAACTTATCCCAATATCGATACATATTAATCGCATTGGAATTGTATTGAGATTGAGTTTGCGTCAAGAGTAGCCTACCTGTCGTGGAGACATTTTGTGCGTTTAATACTTTAATCAGTTACGTACGCTTGAACTTAATACTTACTGTAACCACCACAAACGTCATTGTGGCTCCGTGGCCCAAAAGTCGCCTACAGTTTTTAGTACATAATTGATTGAAGATCAAATATCGAAAAATGTTCCCTAACACAGAAGTACATTTCATTATCAACTTACATACCTAACCCCCTCGTATCTATGATCGGGCATTTTTCAATATTTTTGACGCTGTAAGGGAAAAAAGATCTGGACACTTGCTGAGTTTCTTGCCGGTTCTTCTCAGTACAAGATCTCCCGCCCAGAGTAGACTTACGAACCGATGGCATAGTGACATTCATAAGAGCTACTTGTAGCCTAAACTGAATAAAATGATTTTGAATTTGAATTTATAAACGAGTAAAAGCTCATACTGAAACAAAGTAATTGCTTAAGGCGAAGGGTAAAGCACACTAGCGCTACCAATTGATAATTTGACAATTACTAACGGACCGGATCTTTTTTTAAACATTGCGTACCGTCCGACAACAGGAAAGCATCCAAAGTATTTATTTAATAATTCTGCACTACTTTTTGTTGCGTGGTTTATTCATAAAACGGGCTATCGCATTTATTCACAAACAATGGCCACTTTTGGTATTAGCAAATGAATACAAAAAGAAACCTAAAAGTAGTGCACAGTTATTAAATAATAGATGTTTGCCTAGTGTCGGAAGGTCCGCAATGTTTGAAAAAAAAATACAGTTTAGCAGTTATCAAATTAAATTCATTAGCGGCGCTAGTGTCCCTTACTTACCCTTCGCCTTAAGTAAAATTTCATATTCTTTAGTTAACCGATGAAGTTAGAAACGCCAAAAGCTAGAATTCTTAGCCAAGCAATAGTCACCAATATCTCTACTCAAGCAATCTAGTTAGGTTACTCACAGAATTCATAGTGACAAGCTTGTGACAAGCTAGAATTGAGGTTAAATTCCGTGTGACAGTTTGTATTATGTCTAAAATAATATAAAATTGATGAATTTGATAATAACAATAATCCATTTATTTAATTGAATAAGAAAACTTCTATTCTAATTTAAACGTTACTTGTATGTAAAATGAAATTAGATCTTAGTGACATTTCTAAGAACAAAGAAATTGCTAAGTAATGACTTGTTTATAAATACGGGTGTTAGAGTACTTACCTAGTTTTATGTACGTAGCTATATGTTGTTTTTGTAGAAAGAAGTAAAATAACTTAATTACGATAATCAAGTTAATGCAATATTTGGGACAATAATTATTTTATTTTGTTTATTATAATCTCATCTATCTTTCTTATAAAAAAAAAATAACATTTGTAATATCACCATGAATCAATGAATAAATGAATAAATAAATCTTTCCAGGTAAAATACTTGGGCCAGAGCGACGCACGAGGATTATGGGGCATCAAACACACCAGGAAACCAGTCGACCTGATGGTAGCCGCTGCGAAAGCCTTGCCACCAGGTATGAATCGCTACCAGAATATCATTATCACAGTATGTAAGTAAATAGCCTGTCCCACTGCTGGGCAAAGCCACCATCATTGAAATCAAGTCAACACTATAATTAGTGGGCGATGGCTAATCACCACGCTTGCCAAATGTGGGTTGATGATCACACACCCGGGCTATGCATCGAAAAATCCGAAACACACTTGCCCGACCTGGGTATTGAACCCGGGACCTCCGGCCATCGAGGCGTCGGCATAATCATAAGGAGAGCGTTATTTTTAACAGAACTGCCTCATCGGTGCTCCGGTCAACCCTAGCCTAGGCCTTTAGAGGCGCCCACGGGTGGTTCCGCCCCCGACTTGGTAGGCTACTCTTGACGCAAACTCAATCTCAATACAATTCCAATGCGATTAATATGTATCGATATTGGGATAAGTTTCGCAATTTCGGAACGCCCCATCTCGATAATAATTTGTTCACTCAATTTCCACGCAATTTAATTGCAATGTAGCGCTATCGTCGCTTTTAAGAGTGCCATTTGAATTTTTTAGATTTGGGATTGGAATTGTATTGAGATTGAGTTTGCGTCAAGAGTAGCCTACCTGATCCGAAACCCTCGGAGAATCTAGGGAGCACGGGGACGCGCACTAGTGCGTGATGCCGTTCCCTCTAGAAAACCTCTGACGATGTTTCGTTTCACACGGCACAGCTTACCTTTAAGCTTTCTCGTCGCCCCCAAAACAGCCTCATGAAGTTGAATATGCCCAGTGGCAATCAGAATACTCTCTCAAAAAAAAGAAAGGTGCTCCACCAATTGCCTATTAAAAAACCCTTTTCCACCCCATTCCAGGTCAAATCTTACCCATAGTCAAACTGATGATCACAGTCGACGGGGTCCACTTGGAAACTATAAAGCAGACCAGCCGACGTGAGGAGTTCGACCAAATGGCGGTGTTCTTCAACATCGAGTCTATATCGTACGGGGTGCAGGACCTGGTCTACACCAGGGTGTTCTCCATGATCATTGTGAAGGATACCGCTGATGTGAAGGGTTTGAACCCGTTTGAGTGCCACGCGTTCGTCTGTGAGTCTAGGTGAGTGGAAAAATGTTTTAAGTATTTATTTTATTTTTAGTTTATTTCATATACATGTTCAATACATAATTTAAAGAAAATTATAACAGATAAGAAACATAACTTATCTTACATTAAGGCGAAGGGTAAGGCACACTAGCGCCACCAATTGATAATTTGACAATTACTAACGGACCGGATCTTTTTTAAACATTGCGTACCGTCCGACAACAGAAAAGCATCCATAGTATTTATTTAATAATTGTGCACTACTTTTTGTTGTACATTCACAAAACGGGCTATCGCATTTATTCACAAACAATGGCCACTGTTGGTGTTAGCGAATGAATACAAAAACAAACCTAAAAGTAGTGCACAATTATTGAATAATAGATGTTTGCGTAGTGACGGAAGGTCCGCAATGTTTGAAAAAAAATCCAGTTTAGCAGTTATCAAATTAAATCCATTAGCGGCGCTAGTGTGCCTTACCCTTCGCCTTAAATAAACAATAAAGCAAAAGCTTAATGAAAGACAAAATAAAACCTATAAATAAAAAATTTCCTCCAGCTGTAGTGCTCATGGGAACGGTCCCAAGCACTTTGTCCGCAATTTGATCCGCGTTGATTTCGTATTTTTCCATACAAAAAAAAATACTCCGACTTTTTTATCAAAACAGATTATAGCTTATGTTACTCTCAAGGAATGTAGCATTTTATCAGTAAAAGAGTTTTTGGAATCGGACCAGTAGCTCTAGAGATTGCCCTCTTCAAACAAACAAACAAACTTTACGTCTTTATTAATAGTACATGTCACTATGCCCACAGCTCGTAAGTCTGCAAGGTCTTATGTGATGATGACGATTAAGCCGCATGGTCTAGATCAGGGGTCTCCAAACTTTGAAGCCTTAGGGCCATAATTTTTTTTTTCGTTATGTTCCAAGGGCCATAACAATTTTAATTTTTCTGCCCACCTAAGCAAACAACAACAGTAAAACATTGGCTGTCGTGGGCTAGATTGATAGCACTAGTCTTAAACTGTCGCGGGCCGGATTGATGGCACTGGCGGGCCGGATTTGGCCCGCGGGCCGTAATTTGGAGACCCCTGGTCTAGATTAAGACCACCAGTCTTGTTTTGTTTGTGTACTCAGTTTGGTTAGCGTTAAAGCTTGTTTGTCCGCCTGGCTAGCTACCACCGTCTTATCTAAATATGTTGCCATAACATCAATGTTTGTAGCATTGTTGTGTTCCGGCAGCTAGAGATAAGATAGCCAGTGCCTCAGTAGTTGAGGTTTCCGGGTGAAGTCTCTAACGTATTGGTAAGTCGTTTCCAATTGTCGATGCGCGCATTCCCGTAGGATAGCTCTGGGCAACTGGCTCGCTATTATAGCCTTAATTATTTATATAAGGCCAGCAAGCAAGGACATCATCATCTCAGCCAAAAGACTTCCACTGCTGGACAAAGGCCTCCCCCAAGGAATGGGGGGTATTTGCCGTAATTGCCACGCTTGGCAGGCGGGTTGGCGATCGCAGTAGGTTGAAGGTAACCTCAGAGAGATGCTGCTGCCCATCCTCTGGAATGGTCCCTTAGTCGGCTTTTACGACACCCACGGGAAGAGATGGGGTGGTGCAATTCTTTGTCCCCGGCACCACACAGGGATTATCCCCGGCACCACACAGGGAAGCAAGGACATACACCAAAACAATATCATCTAATTTGATACCTATATCATAGACAAGATAAATCTGAAGATTTTGACGATAATACTCCTTTTATACATTGTCCAATCCAATCTATGTACTATGTAGTAAACATGTCACAACCATCAGATGCTGAGTTGAGAGGTTATTTATCTATTCAGTTCGTGAGATTTTTTTACTATCTGTTGACCTAAATACTGTCATTTTTATCGGTAGATATATCATATTTACTACAAAGACCACGGCAGAGGTTGGGAATAAAAAGTGTATGTTTGTGAAAGAAGGGATATCTATTAAACTACATAACCGATTGGAAAAACTTTTTCATTAATAAGAACTCAACTGAACTGAGAAGCTGAACTATCCTTGTTTAATATAATAGGTTGGTTTTTACATCGATCAATAATAAAGATTTTGATTATAAGTATATCGTTTTACCCAAATTGTGTTGCGAACAAATTACAATTTGTGAAAAACACTTTATCTTTTTTACAAATTGTTTTTTACAAATTGTGATTTGTTCGCAACAAAATTTGCGTAAAATTATATATAAGGTCACATTTTATCAACTGCAAATATTTTGAGAATAAATTCAACAACTTAGAATAATAACGCATAATCTAAGTTCAACAACATATATATACTATTTTTAAGAAAAAACCTTAAGTTTTTATACTCTAGTTTTCAAGAAAAACGTCAAAAGACATTTCGATTAAAAAGAAAAATAAAGCAATTCGGTAGTTTCAATTCAAAGGAGCCGAAACAGAGAGGCCGCAATGCCTTCACCGCTTACACGTGCACCTAGTTTCATTCAAAAAAGCCGACAGAGAGGCCGCTCTTAAAAATATTACAATTTTTGTGTCATGAAAATTAAAAAAAATAACTAGCCCGAATTTTTTTTTAATGCTAGTGCCTTATTTCTCTGATATAATTAGATGTTTTGTTAAAATATTTGCAGTTGATAAAAAATTACCTTATATAGCCTTAATTATAAATATAGCTTGCTTAATTCTAAACTGATTATTTGTAAAAATATTAAGATTGGATGTTGATGGCGTAGTTGTCGACATTGAATAGGGCTCCTTTGGCTTACAGAGTAAGCGTAGATAGTGTTGATTAATTTCAGCGAGTTGGATTGAGCCACGATAGCATAGTTTATAGTGCACCTGACCCAGCATGTCATGGGGTGCGGGTTCGAATCCTGCTCGTGGAATTTTTTCAACACTTTGTCTTTTTTCAGATCAATAATAATGTTCTAGTAACCAAGTACATTTCTTTTTACCAAACGCTTTCTGATTTCAGGAACGCTGCAAGAAGATTAACATACTCCTTAGCAGCCGCTTTCCAAGATTATTCTAGAAGAGTCAAAGAATTGCAAGCGTCACAAGGTGAGAATTTTTTTTAAATCGTCCAAATATTTTTTACCTACTACCCATTCAGGACGTCTATTTTTTAGCTGTGGAGAAGAATGGGCGCAAGAAACTCCACAGCTTTAATATAAGTAACGATATTTTACAAAAGTACATATGTCGATACAAAATCATACAAATATCATACAAATACAAAGTCAAATGTTAAAGCTGTTGTGAAAGCTGATGTTAGAGCTCTGAGTTTTTAATTTCTATAAAATAGTTTCTCCGCATATTTGCTTCGAAGTTTTGTAGAAATCAATGTTGTTTGGTGTATAAAAGCAGTGTGAACGTTATCTGTGTTGTACAACAAAGATATTTATAATAAATCACCGCACATCACCGGCACCAACAATGGAAACAGTGAAGAGAACAAAATAAGTGAGATACGCTGTAGTGTGCATACGAAGTGACACTGAGTGAGTACTTTGACAAAAGTGATTAGACACAATTCACAGTGCTGTAATATTTTATGTAAGCAAGAATTAATTTAGCAAAACAATAATAAGATAGTAGTGACATAAAATAAGTGACGGTGTGCGGAAAACAACTCTGCAAGAACTGCCCGCAGTTACTCTGCAATCGTAATGTAATGCACCCAACAGACTCATAGTTTCGTCACTCTAGTTAGTGAAGCGGTGGCTCTGTGCGTACGAGTGCTGGACATATTCGCTCGAATGTCAGAGTTCAAATCCTGACAAGTGTTAGTTTTTAGTTTTTGTTTTTTTTTGTTTTTTTTTTGTTTTTTGTTTTTGTTGTTGTTTTTTTTTTTCTTTTTTTTCTTTTTTTTGTGTTTTTTCACTGGTTGTTCGTGTGGGTACATATTCTTCGAAAATGGACAATATTACATTTCGTGTTTATCAACGAAGGAGAGCCAGTTCCTTAGGAAGTAATAATGAAACAACGTCATCAAATTCGTCTACCAATAGTTTACCAGATGCTTTAATAGGAGAAGATGCTTTAGTTGCCGGATTAAAAGAAAAAATTACAAATCTAGAAATAAGTCTTGCCTTAGCAAATAATGAGATTGACAATTTATCTATCGAAAATATCCAGTTAAAAAAAGAAATGACCAAATGTACGACACCAAATAAATCATTAATTGCCCCATCAAAAGCCTTACAGGCGTGTAAAATTCATATAGATGAAATAACTGAATTACAGCAGAAAAACCAACAATTATTGATGTGGTTAGAAAAGGAAAGAAGTAAAAAAGTTACCTTAACTAAGAATAGAAAAACGTTAAGGAAAGTATATAGGCAAAATTATGTCAGGGAAAGAAAAAGTAGACAAATTACAAAGACAACCCGCAAAATGATTCGCAAGATATCAGAAAGAAATAGAAAACTAATAAAAAAATGCGAAATATTTAAAAAGTCACAAGAGAAATTGGAATTCAAAATTATGGAACTACAAAAAAACGTATCATTATCAAATAATTTAACATCAGGAATGCAAAAAAATGACACAGAGTTTATATTACGGGAGGTCGCGAGAAATTCGCCTATTACGAAGTACAATAAAAATGAAGTATTAATTTTTTCTGATGAAATTGGAAAAGGGCTAGCTCTTAAAATTAAAAACGGCATACAAAATACATACAAGCTTACTAATAATTGTAAACCTAACGCGTCATCAAGGGATATTTTGTATGATATAGATAAGAAAATAATTAATTTAAAAAAGGGCGACGTACTAGTTCTATTAATAAGTAAATACTATAATAACTACAAAATGGGAAATGATTACATCAAATTAATAATTAATTTAATATTTAAACCAACAAGAGAATTCAATGTGATAATATCTGGAATGAAATTTAATGGAATCAATGATAATGAGATACATAATATAAATAATAAAATATTACAGTTAGCAAGAATGAATGAAAACGTTAAGTACTTGAATTTAAATGTCCAAAAACCTAGCTTCAGAGCCTCGAGGCAACACATAGAAGATTCAATTACCAGATGCTTAAATCAACCGTTTAAGGGGACGTCAAATTTGAAATTTATAAAATGTGAATATGACAAAAACAACCAAATTGGAATAATAAACAGTGAAAATTTTATAATGACATCGGAGGCCATAAGCGCGACATAAAAATAGTTCATTCAAATATTCAGAGTATGCGCAATAAATACACGGAATTAGAAGATCTGATTTACGATACAGACTGTGACATCTTGTGCTTGACGGAAACGTGGGCGAAATCTCAGCACATACAGGAAATGAAAATAGCAGATATGGAAGTCTCAACTACATTTATCAGACAAATATTTGATCACGGTGGCACAGCTATTTTTGCTAAAAGTGGAGTGGAATTCAAGATAAGAAGTGACCTGAATAGACTTTCTTTCGAAATGAACTGTGAAATTTCAGCAATAGAGTTACGTTTCCATAAAATTGTTATTGTTTGTATATATAGACCTGATAAAGATGTCAATATATTTTTAGATGTTATTGCAAAAATATTATGTATAATCTCTCGCGAAAGCAAAAAAGTTGTAATAGCCGGTGATTTTAATTTAAATATATTAAAGCCTGATAATAAGACAAAAAAATTTTTGCATCTTCTTGACAATTTCAATTGTAAACATACCATAAATGAACCAACTCGCATACAAGGAAATAGTCGTACATGTTTGGATAATTTTATTGTTAATTTTAATGAATTTTACGCAACTGTATTAAAAACAAAATTGTCAGATCACAATGTAATCAAACTAGTTCTCCCGATAGAAAATTGCAAGGAAAGGGGTAATAGTAATTATAAGCAAATACGTAGATTTTCAAAAAGCAATGTAAATTACTTTATATTTCTAATCAGTCAAAATTATCTTAAGTTATGTAATGAAATAACAGAAGCTAATGGCTCTCACGAAAAAATGAGAATTCTAATCGAAGCAATTATATTTTACTATAATATAGCCTTTCCTAAAAAGAAAATGAAAGTGAAAGCAAATAAAAGCAATAAATTGACAACAAAAGGAATAGAGAAATCCAAGAATAATTTAGAGAAACTGAACCTCTTGCAAGACATGTACCCCTGTAAGCATAGACAAAGTTTAATTAAGAAATATAAAAAAACTTTAAGGATAGTATTAAAAAAAGCTAAAAACTTACAGTACGCTCATCGCATTAAAACCTCGAACAATAAAATTAAAGAAACTTGGAATGTAATTAATGAGCAAATACGAACTAAAAGACACCAAAAAAGCAAAGTAAATAGATTAATATTAAAAGATGAATCTAATAATAAAATAGATGATCCGACGGTAATAGCTAATATGTTTAACAATTTTTTTCTTCAAATAGCAAAGAATATATCGAAAGACACAAATTCTGATGTAACTAAGAGTCATGCTTATATGAGCAATGCAACAAAACCAACCATTAATATAGAATTTAATGAGATCGATAAAAAAGAACTTCATCATATAATTAGAAATGTCAAGAATAAAACGTCTATAGATGTATTTGATATGAGTACAGTCACAATGAAAAGATTAATCCTATCCAATGATTTACTCTTTGATTTACTCCATTATGTCATAAACGAGTGCATAAAGGAAGGCGTATTTCCAGATGTATTGAAAATAGGTCGTGTTATACCTCTATACAAGAAAGGAGAACATTCGGATGCAAATAACTACAGACCTATTTGCATATTACCGACATTGTCAAAAATATTGGAAATTATACTAAAAAACGCCATTGTAGAGTATTTTGAAGGAAATAACCTGTTTGCACCTTCGCAGTATGGATTTAGGAAAAAGAAATCGACTGAAATGGCAATAAAAAACGTATATTATTATATATTAAGTGCAATGGACCAGGCGCAGCACTGCGCGAGCATATTCTGCGATCTTTCTAAAGCCTTCGACTGCCTACAGCATGACATTCTGTTGCAAAAGCTGGCATATTTCGGGTTTACGGGTAAAGAGCTTAATATGATGAAATCTTACCTAAGTAATCGAAGGCAAATAGTAACAGCGAATGGAACCAACTCTGATACCGGTAATATTGTGATTGGTGTACCTCAAGGTTCGATATTGGGTCCAGTTTTATTTCTTATTTATATTAACGACCTTACTTGTAGTCTCCCTAATTGGGCATTCGTAAATCTTTTTGCAGATGACACTTTTGTAGGAATAAAAGAGTCCACACCGATAAAGTTACAAGAAAAAATAAGTGAGGTGCTAAAACTAATAAATGAGTGGTTTCAAGCAAATGGCATTGTTCTCAATACAGAAAAAAGCGTAGTACTACAGCATCAAACACGAAAATCAAAAAAGGACGCTTTAATAAAGAAAGAACATCTATTTTTGGGCTACACTATTGATTATACTGTAACACATACACCTCACATAGAGAAGCTGTGTAAAAGGGTAGCAAGTGCAAATTACGCTCTTTTAAAACTTAAGCCGCTTGTAGACTATAAAACTTTGCTTGCTGTGTATTACGCCTATGTACATTCCCTAATTAGTTACGGCATAACCGTATGGGGAAATGGTGCAGATATTAAAAAAGTACTTGTGGCACAAAAAAGATCAATAAGAATTTTATCTGGGGTTAGAAGGAGAGATTCTGCAAGAAGGTACTATGTACAGAATAAAATAATGACTGTCATATCTTTATATATATATAAAAGTTTATTAGAAATACATGAAAATAAGGATAAATATAAAAAAGGAAAAGACATTCATACATATAACTTAAGAAATAAATATAAATTAGTAATACCCAAGTTCCGACTCAGTAAAGTAAAAAAGCAAGGAGAATATAATAAAATTACCATGTATAATAAATTACCGTTAGCTTTGACGAACCTAGACATAAGAGAATTAAAAATAAAACTGAAGATATTTTTTAATAATAATGCTTTTTATACAATAAATGAATTTATGACAATAAAATTGACTGAAGATGATTTTGTATGTAAATAATGTAATGTAATGAAATGTTTTAATTTATCTTTTCAATTTTTACTTTTTAATTTTAATTTAACTTTTGTTTTATTTATATATATTTTTTTTTACTTTTAATTTAATTTTTTTTCAATTCTTTAATTTTTAATTATTTATTTACTTAATTTCTGATGTATATTGTGATGACTTACCTAGTGTAACGGTACCTGTTACAAGGTTAATAAAGAAATTTGATTTGATTTGATTTATAATATTGAATTTAATAAATTTCCAATTAAAAACTTTCAAGAGCCCGCAATTACAAATAATGATTGCTTCTATACATTTAATTTTTCTTAACATTACACTTGATTCTTGAAGCCGCTGGATGCGAGCAGCACAAAACCGGTCGTTGTGGAGATCCTTGGGGGAGGCCTTTGTCCAGCAGTGGACGTCTTTTGGCTGATATGATGATGATGATGATCAAACTTAATTCTAAAACAACGTACTTGGGCACTATGTATGTACAGACGCTAGCACGTCACGCTATCCAATACTGTCACATTTCTTTAATACATTTTCAACCTTAAGTTTATGGTATAAAGTTCAAGGTCTATTGAGGAAAATTGACAGTTTATTGTAGAATGTTTTTGTTTATATAATTTTTAGCGCAAATTTTGTTGCGAACAAATTACAAAAACACAAATGTTGAAAAAATTTCCCTGCTCGTGGAAATTTTTGAACCTGCACCCTTCTGACATACCGGGTCAGGTGCTCTCCCAATTGAGCTATCGTGGTTCTAACCAGCCCGCCGAAATTGTTCAACACTATTTACTTTTACTATGAAAGCCAAAGGCGCCCATTCAATGTCAACAACTACCGTCATTAACATCCATTAACATCCATTAACAGTTATGGTAGGTTGATGTGCAGCCGTCTGTACTTCTACTTAGTGGTAGTGGCACCAGAGCTCGACAGGAACCAATGATCGACACTTTCTTTCTGTTTATTTATTTAAAAAAGGCACAATTAAAAATACAGTTCCACACATTTTTATAAGATAGTAGATTTAAGACCACCAGTCTTGTTTTGTTTGTGTACTCAGTTTGGTTAGCGTTAAAGCTTGTTTGTCCGCCTGGCTAGCTACCACCGTCTTATCTAAATATGTCGCCATAACATCAATGTTTGTAGCATTGTTGTGTTCCGGCAGCTAGAGATAAGATAGCCAGTGCCTCACTTGTTGAGGATCCCGGGTGAAGTGCGCTTCCATCATTGACCTTATCATCTCACGTGATGGATATTTATGATAAGAACGTGGGTGAAAACGCACGAACTCAAATAATCAACTACTGAGGTTCTGGCTATTCTATATCTAACTGTCGCAATACATAATGCTATTTAATAATATATATAGCAGATAGTTCACTTTTTAAAAACGCGTAATAACTCGCGTGTTTTAAAATTTGCTATAACCTTTTTCAACTAAAAGGGATGTAGATATGTTACTAGTTTACCTCCTTAAACGCGTCCGTTATCTAACCTGTCACGGTGTACAATATCTTTGTTTTTGTTTTACATAGCCCGGCAGATGACTCTATTTCACCTGATGTTAAGTGAATATAATAATAATAATAATAATAATAAATAAATAAATGTTTCCCACACTCACACCAATTATCTAGCCCCAAGAAAAGCTTCCTTAAGAAACTCGTTATATGGTTAACTAGACAACGGATAAACATACTTAATATACTTAAAAACATACTTATTATACATAGGAAACACCCAGACCGGAAACAATATAGAAAAACAGGTATTTCTAAATTGATCCGACCGGGGATCGAACGCGGAACCTCAGAGATAGCGACACCATGAAAACCGGTGTGCAAGCCACGACCAAGGAGGTCGTCTAATGAATATAGAGTGAATAATATAGAGTCCAGATGCGACGACAACTGGTGCAGCGTGAAAACAACGCCGCATCAGTATTGTAACTTCAAAACAAAAATTTTGCGATAACTAGTTATTACTAGGCAAATCTAAGGTCTAGTCGTTAAGTCTTTGATTCCAGTTCAAACATAAATAGCCATATGTACAGATGCGTGTATATCAAACTATCCAAAATTGTACGCATGAACCAAGAATCTTTAATTACTAATGCCCTGGCTGGCAATCTTTGTTTTTCCTCTTTATTTATTTTTCCATAATCAACCGCCTCTGTGGTCTAGTGGCTATGACCACCGGTTAAGACCCAGAGGTCCCGGGTTCGATTCCCAGCGGGGGGTACATGTTTGTGTACTCGGTTTGGTTGGTGGTAGGGCTTGTTTGTCCGTCTGGCTAGCCAATACCATCTTATCTAAATATGTCGCCATAACACTAAAGATAAGATAGCCAGTGCCTCACTAGTTGAGGATCCCGGGTGAAGTGCGCTTCCATCATTGGCCTTATCATCACTTAACATCAGGTGAGATCAAGGCACTGTGCTTACCCGTTAATAAAAAAATATATACCTATCCTAATTAAATAAAGGTATGATAAGGAATCACTGTTCAGCTCAGATAAATAATCTTTGAGCTGTTCAGTCTACTTTACTAATAAACAATTTTTTTTAGCCAGATCATATTTTGGTTTTGGTAAAATATATTGAATTAATCCTAACGTCTTTAATATTTAATTGAAATTCATTGAACAGTGATTCCCTTTCAGCTCGGTTCTTGACACAGTCCATCAGCATATGTTGTACATCTTCAATTTTGTCATAAGAGTTACAATTATACAACAAGCCAGCTTACTTCATTAAATATGCAAACTTCGCAGATGGTTGTGTAGTGAAGGCGGCTGAAAATCTTGTAATGTAAAAAATAGTCTTACTTATTACTTGTTATAAAGTTTATTATGTTTCTATCTCTCCAGACCACGATGAGAGACCACCGAGCCTGAAGAAACGGTTCGCCATCGACCTTCGAACTCCTGAAGAAATCGAGGCTGACTTGGAAACTGAAGCCTGATGCATCATTAGCTTATAAGCGTCCCACGGCTAGGCTAAGCACTCTACATGAGCAGTAGCTTAAGGGGAGATCGGGCCATGACCCACCACGCTGGCCCAATGCGGGTTGGTGGGATTTAATGACTGCTTACTTACGATAACCGGGACCGACTATGATATTGACTTCACTTGTGCATGGTTTAAGTAAAAAAGTATACAACATACAACACCAAGAAAAATATATGCTATCATTATCATCATCATCTGAAGCCTTCTTCGACCAGTTTGGTGTAGGCATTCTTCAACCCTTATATGTTATACTAACTGACCCGGCGGACTTTGTACCACATATCTTTTATTTTTATATAGCCTATGTTACTCAGCGCTAATGTAGCATTCTAATGGTGAAAGAATTCTTTAAATCGGTCCAGTAGTTTTTGAATTTATTCGTTGCAGACATACATACAAAAATACAAAGCTTTCCTCTTTACAATATTAGTATAAGTAGATATAATAGACTATATTTGCAACAATGTTATTGTTCACGAAATGCTGAATCATATAATCTCCTTGACAGAAAAAAAATTCAAAGTCACCTCTAAACAGTACTTATCTATTTACATAATTATCCATTTCATTTACTGACGTCGAAATTAAGTAGACTTTTTCGTAATAGTTATTATCGAAACGCTTTTAATTTTTTCTTTTATAAAACAACTATATTTCAAATGATTAGCGCTTTTCGAATTTCCTGACTTAGTCCAGAGTATAGATGCGAAGCCGGTTATTAACGATTTTAACCAAGCGGTTAAAAATGCATTTTTCGTTATTAACGGTTATTTAACCGCATTTTATGCTTGTTACGGTTAAATACCACCGCTAGATGCCGCCAGCGGCTTGAAATGTGTATCGCGAATTGCGCTGTTCCCAAACACTACTCGAGGCATGTTTAGTTCGCCAATAAGAGCTCCGCACTACAACAAACAAACGTACTTACGTTCCTGTTCACTGTAACCGCGAGTCCGGGAGACTGAATACCTAACTCCCTCAAAGGAATGATCCCGGACATATTCGTCACTTTCTCAATTTCCGACTCTTCAAATTATATTTAATAAATGTATGACAAAGACGAGGAGCTCGATGGCGCAGTGGTGAACGCGCCCGGTCTGCGAGTGCTGAGGTTAAGCAACTTTCGCAAAGGCCATCGGATGGATAACCAAAAATTTATCATCTCGAGCTCCTCCGTGCTTCGGAAGGCACGTAAAGCCGTGGGTCCTGGCTGCATTAGCAGTCGTTAACAACCACTAACCCGCACTGGGCCAGTGTGGTGGTTTATGGCCCGTTCTCCCTATCCATCCATAGGGAAGGCTCGTGCCCCAGCAGTGGGGACAAAAAAATGAGCTGATGATGATGATGATGGCAAAGACAAAGTTCTGGTCAGACTATCAGTTACTTGTCAGATGAGCCACGATAGCGTAGTTGGTAGTGCACCTGACCCGGCATGTCATGGGGTGCGGGTTCAAATCCTGCTCTTGAAATTTTTCAACACTTTGTATTTTTTTTAATTTGTGATAACACTGACTTAATAGTTTAATAAATAAGTACTTTGAAAATGTCAACTGCAAATCCAATGGCTAAGTGGGATTTATTTATTTATTTATTTCCAAAAAAGCACTTGTAATACAACACAGACACGTCCAAAACGCAAAACAAGTTAATTCATTACAAAGTTCACAAAACAGCAATCCACATAAACTTAATCTAACACAAAAAAAAAATATATCAATAATATTAAATGGAACAATAAATAGCAAATCAATTAGAAAGTCAAAAAAAAAAAAAATTCGAGAAAAAATTTAAATTTAAATTAAAAAAAAATACAATCATTATTAATGTCAGTACATAATCATTATCACGAAGGGTCTTTGGTTCGAGTCTCACCTAAGGCCAAGTCTTTTCCAAGAGCTACTTTAATTGCTGATATAAATATTATAGCATTTTAAATGCAAAATAAGAATGATGAGACGTGCATAATTTTTCTGTTGTCATAATCAATAAATATTATTAATGTGTTTTTATGTAGGTAATTATTTTTAGATTCTATATATATAAATTAACGGTAATACAAGTACCTAGGGTAATGTCACCAGTTTTCGACCGGCACCAAAGATCGACACTTTTTCCTTTCATCATTAATAATAGGGGTCAGCAACTGATTTTTGACTTTAGCAACAATTGGATACAGACCACCTGCTTCCTAGCTGTTATACAATAAAATTTCAATGAAATTCTACAATTAATTTTTAGCGACATCAAATGGTGTTGAACATTGGGCTTGTGTGTCGAAAACTGGGTTTGGGTGTCGAACACTGGGTTAGGAGGGTTGAAAACTGGGTATGGATGTCGAAGACTGGGTTTGGGTATCGAACACTGGTGCCACTATGATAGTAGGCACCGATATTTTTTTAGATACTATGTAAATTAACTGTAATAGATGTACATGTATTTATTATTTTATGTACATAATATATGTTATAAGATTCCTTTCTAATTTAAGAAGATACACAATAGAATAGATATAATAATATATTTTCGTATTAAATAATATTGTAGAGTAAACCAAAGTATAGTTTTGTACGCAAGTATTGTTACAATAGTGATTAATAAAATATGGATATTTTGTTATCTTGTTACCAAACTATTACATATAGTAAAAAAAATGTTAAACACTTATTTATATTTTAAATGGTGTGATTATAAATAAATATACAAAATAAAAATAAATAATACCGAGCTAATTAAATATTCAGTGAAAGATATTTTGGTCCAGGCATGGGTTCACATCAGTAGAGATTGAACCACGATTAAAAGCATTCAACTCGATCATCTTTTCGTTCAGCTACTGGCGATTCAAACCACCTACCAGGTCCAATTATAAATCCAAACCATCCAGAGACCCACTCAAACACACACAAAAAAATTCATTGAAATCAGTCCAACCTTTTTTTTAAAGAGAGTCTGCTAATTGCCTCAAACGGCATTTTCAGCTTCACCGGGCTTTTTTGAGGGCGGCGAGAAACTTAAAGGGTTCCTCAAGCCGTGTGAAACGAATCACCTTCGGAGGTTTCCTAGAGGGCGGCATCATGCTCTAGTGCGCGTCCCCGTGCCCTACTAGATTCTCCGAGGGGATTATATGTATATAAAGATTAAATATCTTTAATGATATGTTTTTTGTCTGTTTTTTTGTAATTTATGATGTGACGGCGAAAGTGTAGAATAAAATGTCTAGTATTATTGAAATAAAACGTTTGTTGTGAAAAATGTATTTGATTGTTTTTTTTACCACAATTTAATTATTCCACTCAAGTCTAGTGGTTGACCATCGGTTCAGACCTAGAGCACCCGGTTTCGATTCCCAGTAGGGAATATTGTACTCGACTTGATTGTCGGTTGAAACCACCTGTTCGCGCCAGAAACGCGACGGTGCACTCATTCAAATAAAAGATAAGCCGCACAAGCCGACGGCGTAGCCAGTGTGCTGACAGACCGCGCGACCTTCACTCAGCTGCATAGACGTGCAGCGTGCATTCAGTCATTAAGTTTTCACCGATCGGCCCGCCCGTGAAGTCGCGTTATACCATCAGCTCTCCGCTCCAGAACCTTCTAGAACTATCTCGTTAATTGCCTTCCGGCCGGTACACCCTTTCATAAAGTGCGCGCGCGCGTGTGTGTGTGTGTGCGCGAAATAAGCGACTTCTACCAGCATCAGCATCAGCTCCATCTCCACGACAGTAGTGTCGTGGCCACGCCGTCAATGTCAGCTCGCCAAGTAAGTCCCAAATATCCCATTATTCATCATCCATCCCTCCTCAGCTCCCTATTCCTTCCCAATCTGCCCACTCTGCTGTGTCGGCATTGCCTTCCCGGCAGCCGATACACCACCATCTTATCTAAGTTTGTTGCCATAACAAATATTAGTAGCATTGTTGTGTTCCGACAGGTAGAGATAACACAGCCAGTTCCTAATTAGTCGAGGATTTTGGTTGAAAAACTGCCACCTTCGACCTTATTACCACAAAATAATTAGTTACCAGCAAATGAGGCAACATACAAGGCTATAGAAAGCGTGATGTTAATCTGATATCGATACCAAATACGCAATGTCGTGATCCACAGACGTGCATCCTTCTCCACACCTAAAAGGCCCACGACCTGAATGGTTTGTAGTTCAAAAATGTTTGGAGGATTCAAAACATTCATAGTGGTCTTGAGTTTTAAGGTAGGAACATGAGCCCTGCAAACCTTGTAGGTATACCTTATCTTACATGTTCAGTATTCTTTGTTTTTTGTGAAACGGTTTAATTTCGTCTGCGGGATGACCATCGTATTTGATGGTCGTTGAAATAGTGTATAAGTAGTGTGTAAGTGTAAGTTTTTGTGTTTACGTGTACCTATGTTATTATATTATATTCGACGACCTCCTTGGTCGAGTGGCTTGCACACCGGTTTTCATGGTGTCGCTATCTCTGAGGTCCCGGGTTCGATCCCCGGTCGGATCAATTTAGAAATACCTTTTTTTCTATATTGTTTCGGGTCTGGGTGTTTCCTATGTATAATAAGTATGTATTTAAGTATATTAAGTATGTTTATCCGTTGTCTAGTTAACCATATAACGAGTTTCTTAAGGAAGCTTTTCTTGGGGCTAGATAATTGGTGTGAGTGTGGGAAACATTCATTATTTATGTAATGTATAAGTGTGTACTGTTGTTGCTCTGTGGTTGTGCTCCCTCCCGCACTAAGGTGTTCGCGGAAGACCAGCGTCAGGTTGTCCTATAAACTAGGAGGCCTGACATCATGCTGAGCGGGCACCTGTTAGTGCCACTTATTTTTTGAATTTTTGATGTAATGATGTGTGTTGTGTCACTAATAAATGTTTTCTATTTCTAATTAAAAGCAGTTACCGTAACAGGATCAGGGTACGGCACAGTAAGCGAAGGGTTCGACAGCGGGTTACGACGCCAAATAATAAAATATAGAATATCATTTAAATATTACTGGATCAGCTAGGAAGCAGGTTGCTAATTGTTGCTAATGTAAAATCAGTTGGTGACCCCCTTTTTAGGGTTCCGTAGCCAAACGGCAAAAAACGGAACCCTTATGGATTCGTCATGTTTGTCTGTCTGTCCGTCTGTCCGTCCGTCCGTATGTCACAGTCACTTTTTTCCAAAATTATAAGAACTATACTGTTGAAACTTGGTAAGTAGATGTATTCTGTGAACCGCATTAAGATTTTCACACAAAAATAGAAAAAAAACAATAAATTTTGGTGGTTCCCCATACTTAGAACTGAAACTCAAAAAAAAATTTTTTCATCAAACCCATACGTGTGGGGTATCTATCGATAGGTCTTTAAAAATGATATTGAGGTTTCTAATATCATGTTTTTCTAAACTGAATAGTTTACGCGAGAGACACTTCCAAAGTGGTAAAATGTGTGTCCTGTAACTTCTAAAATAAGAGAATGATAAAACTAAAAAAAATATGTGATGTACATTACCATGCAAACTTCCACCGAAAATTGGTTTCAACGAGATCTAGTAAGTAGTTTTTATTAAACGTCATAAAGTACGGAAGCTTCGTGCGCGAGTCCGACTCACACTTGGCCGGTTTTTTCGGTAGTAAGACTTCGGATTTGATGGCCATGGAAGCCAAGCGCTTCTTCCTTGTAGAACAATAAAAAGCCTTTAGTAAAGATAACAAGCTGAAGCGCTCTGTCTGCGATTGCTGAAGGCGACATCCGCAAAGGCCGGTCATCGGGTGGGTGACCAAAATTGTATCATCTCGAGCTCCTTCGTGCTTCGGAAGGCACGTCACTTATTAGCAGTCGTTAAGGCGAAGGGTAAGGCACACCAGCGTCACCAATTGATAATTTGACAATTACTAACGGACCGGATCTTTTTTTAAACATTGCGTACCGTCCGACAACAGAAAAGCATCCATAGTAGTTATTTAATAATTGTGCACTACTTTTTGTTGCGTGGTTTATTCACAAAACGGGCTATCACATTTATTCACTAACAATGGCCACTGTTAATGTTAGCAAATGAATACAAAAACAAACCTAAAAGTAGTGCACAATTATTAAATAATAAATGTTTGCCTAGTGTCGGAAGGTCCGCAATGTTTGAAAAAAAATCCAGTTTAGCAGTTATCAAATTAAATCCATTAGCGGCGCTAGTGTGCCTTACCCTTCGCCACTGGGCCCGCGTGGTGGTTCATGGCCCGCCGTTCTCCCTGCGTTGTTTTCATCATAGTGTGGAAGCATAAAATGAGTTAGTGTAATGAATTAGGTAAGCAAAAAAAATGTTTTTAACAAAATCACTTTTTTATTTTTTTAACAGTTTAATTTTACTTATAACTTTCATAAGAAACATCAATTCGTCTTTAGTTCTTTCCACTTGGGCCTGATGTGTCTCAATGTATACAGCATAGTTCTTTTCTAGATTGTCTTTGGCACTCTCTTCTATCAATTCGAAGAGTCTGACAGCGTACAAGTGCAGCAGTACTTCTAGAAGCTGCTTCTTCTTCGGCTCCTTTAGGTACAGCTCTTTTAAGTTCCGGTACCATTTCTGCTTGTTATATTTCGTCACTAACGCTATGTGCTTTAAGGCGTTATGGAGCTGAAAGGAGGTTAAACCTTCTTACAAAAACACAAATGTTGAAAAAATTTCGACGAGCAGGATTTGAACCTGCACCCTTCTGACATTCCGGGTCAGGTGCTCTTCCAATTGAGCTATCGTGGTTCTAACCAGCCCGCCGAAATTATTCAACACTTTTTACTTTGAAAGCCAAAGGCGCCCATTCAATGTCAACAACTACCGTCACTAACATCCTATCATAATATTTTATTATTTTATTAACATTTTATTTTGAACATTTTATAAATAGCTTGCTTATTTCTTTACTGATATTTAATATTTTTTTAAATATTATGATCGGATGTTAGTGACGGTAGTTGTTTTGACATTGAATGGGCGCCTTTGGCTTTCAAAGTAGAAAGTGTTGAATAATTTCGGCGGGCTGGTTAGAACCACCATAGCTCAATTGGAAGAGCACCTGACCCGGAATGTCAGAAGGGTGCAGGTTCAAATCCTGCTCGTGGAAATTTTTTCAACATTTGTGTTTTTGTAATTTGTTCGCAACAAAATTTGCGTTAAACATTTTATTTTGAACATTTTTTAAACCTTCTTGTTAATAGGTAATTTAAGAGTAAAAAGACTGTTCTTATAAACCATTTCACATTTCGGTATACCATACAAACTTGAAAGCTCTAATTCTTTCAAACCAGTAAGGGAATTTGAATGAGACTTTCTATGCATAATAGAAATACATAAAGTTAATAGAGGAGTTAACGGGGAGCTCGATGGCGCAGTGGTTAACGAGCCCGGTCTGCGAGTGCTGAGGTTAAGCAACTTTCACAAAGGCCGGGTCATCGGATGGGTGACCAAAAATGTATCATCTCGAGTTCCTCCGTGCTTCGGAAGGCACGTAAAGCCGTTGGTCCCGGCTGCATTAGCAGTCGTTAATAACCACCAATCCGCACTGGGCCCGCGTGGTGGTTTATGGCCCGTTCTCCCTATTCATCCATAGGGAAGGCTCGTGCCCCAGCAGTGGGGACATATAATGAGCTGATGATGATGATGGTGATGATGAATAGAAAACCATATAAAAACGATGCTGATGATAGCTAGCCAGGCGGACTACCTAAATATGTTTATGTACTTATGTGTGGTCAATAAATGTTTCTCTCTCTTTCTCTAAATATGTTTTTACATAAGATAGCCAGTGCCTCAGTAGTTGACGTTTCCGGGTCAAATATGCTAAACACTTTGGTCAACACTTAACATAAGCTGAGATGAAAAGCAAGTGCTGCCCGTAAGGTATAAAAGAAAAACTAAAAAAAAAAGACAAATGTTGAAAAAATTTCCACGAGCAGGATTTGAACCTGCACCCTTCTGCTATAGCTATCGTGGTTCCAACCAGCCCAGGTTCAAATCCTGCTCGTGGAATTTTTTTCAACATTTGTGTTTTTGTAGTTTGTTCGCAACAAAATTTGCGTTAAAATTTATTTTGAACATTTAAAAGAAAAAGAGCTTAACCCACTTGATAACGTGTTAGCTCATAATAAACCTGCAAACATAGACATATAACATACAGATCGAGTTTTTATCACCATCCACCTTCTCAAACGAACAACTCTTTCTATTGGACCAACTTCCTAACTCGAAAAAAAAGTCGGCTGTTCCATACAAAACATCAATATTCATTCGACCAAAATGACCGCCACCGGACATGCAGTGCCTAGTGTGAGATCAAGGAAAATCTCAGCCTCTTTGAAAATTATGCTTATATTTGTCACTATTTTCTTGAGTATTGTTTAGTTTGAGAGCATTTATCAAATAAATTTATTTGTATTTTTTTTTCATTACTAAATGAAAACGTTTAATCCATATAAGTAAATCATTTAGAGAAATACATATTATTTAAAAGAACAATGAACCTAAAACTAAAAACCTTAAAAAATATAATAAAATAACTAAAATAACAAAAACACAAATGTTGAAAAAATTTCCACGAGCAAGATTTGAACCTGCACCCTTCTGACATACCGGGTCAGGTGCTCCTCCAATTGAGCTATCCCGGTATGTCAGAAGGGTGCAGGTTCAAATCCTGCTCGTGGAAATTTTTTCAACATTTGTGTTTTTGTAATTTGTTTCGCAACAAAATTTGCGTTAAAATTATTTAAACATTTTATAATAGCTTGCCTACTTCTTAACTGATCTTTAGTATTTGTAAAAATATGATCGGATGTTAATGACGGTAGTTGTTGACATTGAATGGGCGCCTTTGGCTTTCAAAGTAAAAAGTAAATAGTGTTGAATAATTTCGGCGGGCTGGTTAGAACCACGATAGCTCAATTGGAGGAGCACCTGACCCGGTATGTCAGAAGGGTGCAAGTTCAAACCCTGCTCGTGGAAATTTTTTCAACATTTGTGTTTTTGTAATTTGTTTCGCAACAAAATTTGCGTTAAAATTATTTAAACATTTTAAAATAAATTATTAAAAAGAGTCCCTTTAGGCAAGGTTCCGAAGATACTGGCAGCGTTCCCCCTTTGAATAGCTAGACTAATTCTTTGTCCGAGGTAGCTGCCAGCTCTTCGGTCTCCTGTGATGTCGACTAACCTATTTGCTATTTCCTTAAAAAGCCTTATAGCGCTAGGACCCCACGGACCAAGGGTCTCGACACCGAATTGGACAAAATCATATTCGGAACCTAAGCCTAGTATTTGTTTATACAAAAAACTGAAACTTACATCAAACAAACTGTCGCGAACATCACCCAAAAACTCCTGAAGCTCCTCCCAGCTTTTGTGGTTGTGTATTTCACTTTTGTTTTTATTGTCTCTTCCCCGTATGTACAGCCATACTCTATTGATTAGGCCTTTAACTTTTAGGTACTCCTTTTTCCTATGCTTATTTCTCGGTAACAACATACTTTTACGGCTTTTAGATTTTTTGTTATTGCCTTTTTTGATTTCGTTCTCTGTCGATTCTACACTGTTTTTAATTAGCTGGACTTCAGGTGTATTGTCAACATTATTTTCATGTTGAATAGACGCTTTAGATGTTATGTATAGATATTCAATGTATTTGAGCAGTTGCATGTCTGATGGATGCAATTCCACGCGATTCAACAATGTGTCGCTGAAATGAGAAGTTGAATTTGTTTTCATTAATAGGTATACTCTCGCGTCTTTCTCCCAAAAGGGTGTAGAGAGACAGGGCATCAAAATTACCAATTTTGAGTAAACTCGCCGATAGTGACCTCGACGGCACATTCAGCATAACCAAAGTAAAGATCCGAGGTGAATGAATGATAGAAATGAATGAAATGTCAATGGTTATATCGACAAAATATATTTTAGTCAGTTTTTTGTTCGGTCAGTAAAAGAAAGATTATTTCGACTTTTTTTTGAGAGAGTTTGCTGATTGCCTTATATGGCATTTTCAGCTTTTTTGGGGGCGGCGAGAAACTTAAAGGGTTCCTCAAGCCGTGTGAAACAAATCACTTTCGGAGGTTTTCTAGAGGGAACGGCATCACGCAGTAGTGCGTGTCCCCGTACCCCACTAGATTCTCCGAGGGGTTCGGATTGGATCGGGGAGCGGAACAGCCCGTGGGCGCCTCTCGGCTCGGGTTGACCAGGTCGTGGTGGTGGAGCGCCCAGGTATATGTCTGTACCTGCTATAGAGCGCGTGTTAACCGGTTCGTCGTACCCTTGTTCTACGAGTACGGTCTCTTGGGCGTGGTAAATTCAGATGATATAGGTACCCCCTATCCCCCTGAGTTGTACCTACTCAGGGGTCTCTGTAGATATCTCACTGAGATACTTCTCAGTAAAGATGTGGGGCCTTACAGAAGACCTCACGCGGACTTCTCGAGAGAATTTGAAGAGTGGCGTTGCACTGTTTTGTTCATTTGCCAACACTTATGCATACATTCTGCACTTTCACAGACACTTAACTGTTAATAATTCACAATTGTTTCACAATAATATTCGAGATAACAAAAATTTTGAAATAAAACTAAATAATCAACGTTACTCTTAACTTTCTCGCCAAGAAGCCCCCTGTAATTAAAGATCATTAAAGATTCCAGAAATACTAACATCGCCACAGATAGTTTCTCCAAAGCCGATAGTATATCCACCGTAGTTCCTAACCAGTTGTACTGTTCTAAGATTTGGTCATCCATCCCGATCATATCCTTTAGAACAGCTAAGAACGGTTTAATTTCTTCATTACCCTCTGTCTCTCTACTTCTGGTTATAGGAAGTTTGGCTGCAATCAATTTTTCTAAATGTAATAAGGAGTCTCTTGCATCACCGATACTTAATATCTCCCTAATGGTCCCCCTATAAGGTTTCTCCGTTCCTTGGTTATGTTTTTTATGTTTAGACATTGAAATTTTACTGGCATGCCTCTTGACTTTAGCTAAAATATTAGAAATGTCATTGTCATTACTACTTTCATTTTCAATCATATTAAAATCGTTCATGCTATTAATAATGTTATTCAATTGGACACTCTGTTCTTCCACTTCACCTCTGTTGTTAACCCCGAAATAGTAATCAATGGATATATCGTCGGCAATATTCGTTTCCTTGTTCCTTATATCAGGCACGTTGAATAAATATTCACTTGTATTTGCAAAAGCTCTGTATATAGGGTTTTCTGTGGTCGTTGTCGATGTAAGTGCTGGTACGTAACCAAATATCTGGCGCGTATACAACAATTGTCTTACACCGCTCATATAGTCTTTTGCGATACCATTATTGATGGCATCCCGGACGTTATACTTCTCACCTGAACTAGGTATTTTATCAAAAGGCCCACTTTCTAAGTTTCCTCCCCTTTTGCGAGCACTGAAATAGGGTTTGCTCATTCTACCAAAATAGTAGTCCATATCTAAGTAATCGTTTGGATTGAAATAGATTTCGGTGAACTTGGAATTTTTGACAACCTTGGGAACTTTTAATTTGGTTTTGCCTTTTGTTATTGTTGTTTGAGGTGTTGTCTTTGTAACGTCTTCAGCCTTTATTTTACTGAACTTAAATTTTCTGAGAGCACTCTTTGGTGGCTTCCCTATAGTATTATAAAGATTCTCAACTAAGTTATCAAAGTCAGAAGGTTCATTTCTGTCAATGAGTTCCTCATTATTTTGGTCATCGTTGGGACCAAATCTATTGTAAGCGTTAAAATAAGCGTGTTCTGGGGCATAATTGTAGACTGGCACGTAATAAGGCTGTTCTTGGTTATTTGAAGGGCGTGATTTACTTTTATTTTTTAATGTTACTTTCTTGTGTTTCTGTATTTTAGATTTCACTACAAACGGTTCTTCGTCAGCAGCTAAAACATTTGGAAATTAAGTATTCATAATCATTATGATAGCCTGGTGATTTGGAAGCTCTGTCTTTCTCTCTCTAGCTAATTTTATGTCACCACTGTTAGGACACGAGCTTTCCCTAGAGATGGATAAGGGGCAGGAGCCTTCCCTATGGATGGATAGGGAGAACGGGCCATAAACCACCACGCGGGCCCAGTGCGGATTGGTGGTTGTTAGCGACCGTTTATGCAGCCGGGACCAATGGCTTTACGTACCTTCCGAAGCACGGAGGAGCTCGAGATAATACATTTTTTGTCACCTATCTGATGACCGGTGGAATATAAAAATTAGATGATGATGAATCCCCAAAATAGCAGAACACGCCTGAAAAGCATCACATGGCCGAGAGGTCAATGTTCATTGTTACATCATCATCATCATCATCAGCCTATAGCTATTGTTACATAGCAAAATAAAATTGCAAAGAAAGAACATCAGGTCCAGCTGATGCAGTGATTTTAGTCGTCAATCGTAAGGTCCAAAAAAATTAGAAGTCGAAACATTTCAAGTTTGAACATTACTCATGTACAAAATTTTGAAAGTAAATTGTGGTTTTGCATATTTTTAAGGTGATCTTTTACTTGGTTGCTTATGTTTCGGGATTATACACCTTTTAACAAACATCCCGTAAGTATATAAGAAGAAAATATTGACGCTAGCGCATTATAACACTTTTGCAAAGCCGGAATTCCTAATTTATAATAAATTTTTCAACTTTTAATATGAGATTACTTACGTATTTCATAAACCTGATAGGGTTCACGTGCTTTAGCTTTTGTGTTAGGTTCATTCAGCCAGAGTTTGGGCAGTATTTTTTCATTACCTTTGATATTACTTTTCTCTTTAAATTGGAATTTTAATCCATGTCTTAGTGCTTTCACTAAATTGTTGACAATGTCTATTTCTCTTGTGGTGCTTACGTTGTTCCTATCTGTAGTACCACCTTCATTTTTTATGAAATGATTTAACACTCTTTCTTCTAATCCTGCAGTGCTAGCTAAGCCGGGATGAACCGTAATAGGTTGTACCTCTGTTGCTGTTACTAAATGCTCTATAGCGTTATTTGCGTTCACTGTGTCATTGTCTGTTTTAATTGTTCCATTTGTGTTAACTTTTGTCTCGTTGTTATCTGAATTTACACTAATATTATTGTTCTGCTCAACAGCTTTTTCATCGATTGAGAGAGCATTGACAGTAGCTACAAATACATCCTCAGTAGTTTGAATATTTGAAACTATATCTGAATTTTCACTTATATTATTGCTGCGCTTTACAGCTTTTTCATTTACAGTAGCTACAAATACGTCCTCAATAGTTTGAATACTTGTATCGTCTAAAACCACTGTTGTCCCATTAAATGTATTAGTACTTTCTGTTGTATTATAATCTTTAAAATTATTTGTATAGTTATCACTATCTGTCGTTGTAGGCAGTTCAGAACTATTATTTTCATTATTGTTTTGCAAACTTGAAATACTTTCATTCAAGATATTATCTTCAGATCTCAATTGTTGTGTTGTTTCTGTTGTAGTGCTCAGACCGTCTATAATCACTGTTGTCTCATCAAAGGAATTTGTGCTTTCAGTTGTGTAATCACTTACATAGTATGTGGTTGATGTATCTGTCGTTGCTGGCAGTTCAGAACTATTCTTTACAAAATTGTCTTGGAAACTTGAGACATTTTCATTTGAACCAGATCTTAAGTTGTTTTTATGTTTTTTTGTTACTGTGTTTTCTGTAACATTTGTTGTGTTTGTGTCGTTTTTAGTTATAAATGTTGTCTTTTCCAGTTTTGTTTCAGATGTTGTCAAACTTTCACTCGTTGTAAATGTTTCGATTGTACTATACGTCGCAGTATTTTCATCAATTTCGCTTGAAACTGTGTCGTTAGATACGCCGTCTATATCTTCATATATTGACGCAGTGAAGTTAGGAGGATTTGGATCCAAGTCATCGAATTTTGTTTCAGCACTCGTCGTAGTTGTAGTGTCAGTCGCTGTGACCTCTATGTTACTGTCATCTTCAATTGTAACTGTTTTCGTGGTTTCGTCATTAGGATCAAAGTCGACTATCTCAGTGTGAGTTTTAAATTCATCAGGATCTTGGGCACTACGTCTTATACCTCTGACTTGTATATCAAGCCCGTCAGAAGTTTCACCACTTGACAGTGCCCTAGCTGATATTTTCTTTTCAACGACATTACTCACAGTGTCGTTAACACCGTCTTTGTCATACACTATTTCGACTGGTATCTCGTCAGCCTTGGGTTGTGAGTTTTCGCCAACAGAATTCTCAGTTTCATTGTTATTTTTTCTTTGTCGTTTATCACTTCTCAATGTTAAGTCTATGTAAGCTGACTTCTCAGCCTGTGCTTTTTGTAAACCTTGGACTGTTAACGCGTCAGCCTCGTTCGTTCTCTCAACACTTCTCTGACGACGCAAATTCACAGATTCCTCTTCAATGATCCTTTTCACAAACTCCCCTTGCTCATCCAATTCTTTGTTAGTAATTTCACCGCTTGTATTTAATAATGATATTTTATTTTTAACTTCTTTATGTAAACGTCTCGCTACTTGATCTAAAAACGCCTGCTTCTCTGCTTCAGGGAGCAGATCTATATATCTCTGACCACTGTCCTCGTCTGCTTTGACGAAGTAAGTGTAAATAAGAATCAGCATAAGTTTTAAATACATTTTCTAAGTCCTCATTTGCGCCACATGTTTCACAAAGGAATTACACGAGTACAAGAATTGATAAATCATATTATTTTCATTTTTAATTGAGCGTGCGACCGTAAAATTGATTGTATCGGTAAGACATAACGTAATTCTGTTTTAAATTGAAATATGAGCGATGCGATGCCTTGATTCATAATTTAGTAATTCAAAATCACGAATATAATTAAATTTCGAAACATTAAAGGGAAACAGATTAATTATAATAATAATACACCGGTAGCTTGGACCCTGGTCCCGATGCAGTCGGACTACTATTTTTTTATTTTTTTAAATCTTTTATTTATTTTGTTTTTAGAAAATATTTAAAAATGTAAATTTATATGAAAAAAAATATTAGTAATAAAATTTTATTTCGAATATAAAATCCATAAGTGTTAGTAACATTGAAACATAACCTAAGTTAGTAAAAAACAAGAAATATATACATTATTAATAATTAGAAGACGAAGGATGTCGCGACTGCCGTGTGCAATTTTACCCAGCGCTTCAGCAGCGGCGAGTCCCAGCAAGCGCGCGCACGATTTTGTTCTGGCTGGCGCGCACGCGCATTAGCAGGACCCGCTTCTCTTGCGCATTATTGCGTAAAAGCAATCGGATCGCGCCTCGGCAAACATAGTGGAAGCGCTTCAGTATCACGCAAGTCCAAACAATGTCCTGAACGCATTATTGTATTGAACACGCAGTGCACCGTACGCACGCTCCGTAAAGTTTACCCACAGACCGCACGTGTAGAAAGATTGACAGTATGCTTTGAAGAGAGTTAGTTTTATCTGTTTATTTTAAATAGTTAGCCAGTAGTCTAAATATTTAAAAAGCGCGACTCGTCTCAACGCTGAACCACAAAGAGTGACAATGGATACCTACGTTTTGGTACGTTTTTGAACCAGCTTTGAATACCATTAACTCACTCTTTGTAGCATTGTACTTAAGCCCGTGAGTCTCCGCATAGATTTCACACATCTGCAGCAGTTTTCGCATTGCACCAATCGATGGACTCAGCAGCACCATATCGTCTGCGTAGCTTAGATTATTAATAATAATAATAATAAAATAATAAAAAGTATTTATTTGTTCTAAAAAATTACAAGTTTCACTAAAAACTAATAACATAGAACAAAATGGTACTGTGGCTCAGCATCAAACAGCTGAATCGACAGCTGTAGCTGATATTCTGCCACAACCTAGCGTGAATTTAGAAACGTTTCAAAGTATATGTGACTACAGTTAAGCTATATATGACAACGATTTTACAACAACTTTAGATAGAAACAATTAATCTTCCCTACTACATTTTATTACAATTCTAATTTGAACCTTATCCTAGCCGCTTCGTTTTGTTTTTCTAATAACCATAATTTACATTTACGCTTGAAACCAATTTTTGATATTACAAGACCCTCCCGTAAAGGAGGGGGTAAGTCGTTCCATATTTTCGAAGCGGCAAATGAAAAGCATCCTCTCGTAACGTTGTTTTTGTGTAAGGGCAGAGACAGGAAGTTACCAAGGTACCTTAGCTTTGAGCAACGCGTCTTCCATTTCAACTTGGAATACAGGTATTCTGGCATACCTGTTTTGAATAAAGTTTGTAAAAAACAAGCATATTTCAAGTCCCTGACCCTGCCCATACACAGAATCTTGTTATGTACTAAGTGAGGGGTAATATGATCCCTTCTTGGTATTGGGAAGCAAAATCGCATACAAGCATTTTGTATCCTCTGGATTTGATGTTCCGTCTTTTTGTGCAAACAAGGACCGTACACAATATCACAGTAATGCAGATGTGACAACACTAGGGAATTGCATAATTGCAGTTTAACATTAGTACTCAAAAATCTGTAGAGCTTGTATAAAGTTTGTAAGGAGCCAAAACAAAGACCGACCTTTCGCCTAACATGATTCTCAAACCTAAGATTTTCATCAATAAATAAACCTAGGTTACGAACGCATTCCTCACGAGGTATAGGAACATTGTCTAAGATTACGTTTATTTGTACAGTTTTAATAGATGCGACTTGTTTTTTAGTACCTAATACAATTTGAACACTTTTTGCCGGATTCAAAACAAGAGAGTGCTTACGAGACCAATCAGCAATGGCCTGAAGATCCCTGTTTAATTTATACACAGCCGATAATACATCCATCGCAGAGGGCTTGGTGTGGACGTAAAGTATTAACACAAACCCCATCCATATGACATCCAAGATCGGTACTACTGAGCCCATCGATTAGCCGGTTAATCTGCAGGTTGAAGAGCTTCGGCAAGGTCAACCCCCCGGCCTCACCCCACACTAACCTTTTTTTTTTCCTAGGGGAAGCCATTATAACTACCAGAGCCTTGAAGAGGCACCCGGTTTTGTGGGACTCACCCGTCCGCCTTTCCACACCCACTGACAAGAGGAGATCAGCAGAAGGCTAGGTTGCGGTCACGGGACCTGATCCACAAGGGAATTGACCGCACGAGAGCCACCCTGTCGCCCATGTTCCAACCTGCAGTCACTGAAATGCATCCATACGAATAGTGTTCCAAACGTGTGCACGACAAATCCCGCACTAACCTAACCTAACCTAACCTATACACATCCGAATGCGAACTTGCCCATCTTACGCTATTGCGTTGGTTTTCGTACCAATACTTAAATATAGGACAAAGCTCAGGTGGTAATTTACTGTCATTTTGTAATTTATTCCACAGAATATCATAAGAGGCTTTTTTTTATAAAAGAAGGAGGCAAACGAGCAGGCGGGTCACCTGATGGAAAGTAATCACCGCCGCCCATAGACACCCACCCGCAAGACCAGAGGAATCGCAGACGCGTTGCCAGCCTTTAAGGAAGGAATAGGCTAGTTTCTTGAAGACTCCGAGGTCGTAACGGTCCGGAAATACCGCCGCCGAGAGCTGGTTCCACAACGCTGGTTCGAGGCAAGAAGTTTGGTGAAAAACGCACAGTAGTAGACCGCTATCCATCAAGGTGATGTGGATGGAATGACAGTCGATTGCGTGTAGTGCGGTTAAAGAAAGCAGCAGTTGGGATCAAGCCGAACAATTCCTCAGATCACTCCTCATGATCATGGTCTAAAGCCCTCGATAAGTCCAAGAAGCAGGCATAGACCGGCGTTTTCCTAGCTGTATAATATTGTACAGTTTGCTTGAGACATAAATTAGCACTTTCAGTTGACAAACCTGGTTTAAAGCCAAACTGAGCGTCGTAAATGTTGAATTAACTGAGTGAAAAAAGTGTTTTATCGGCAAAGAACAAAGCGGTATAGTAATTACGAGCATTAGGTAGTACACACGCTTGCTCATCAGCTCTTTTTATGTCCCCACTACTGGGGCACGAGCCTTCCTTATTGATGAATAGGGAGAACGGGCCATAAAACAACATGCAGGCCCAGTGCGGATTGGTGGTTGTTATTGCAGCCGGGACCAACGGCAACACGTGGCTTCCGAAGCACTGAGGAGCTCGAGATGATAAATTTCTGGTCACCAGCCGTTGCGAAAGTTACTTAACCTCGACATTCACAGACCGGGTGCGTTAACCATTGGGTTTCGAGCTTCTCGATGAGAGAAATCATTATCATCCTATAAATAATCATATGATGATGATATGAATTAAAACTGAAATCAGCGGTAAAGCATCCGTTTATTGCATTTTTTTATCATATTTACAATACAATCTAGTTATAACAATGTTTCTAAATAGTTTAGACATCAGCCTTAAATCTAAATCCCCCTCTTTTAGTCTTCCTCCCGTTATAATTCATGCTCCTCTCTTCAAACAGGCTACCCTCATATATATCTGCCACGGCAAATTTATCTTCAACGTCATCAGCATTCGGATCATTTTCATTTGCCACATCAACTAGTACTGGCACTATTTCTTCCTCCATTTCCGGAAATGGGCCATTCTCGATTTCCATTTCTTCAATTTTAGGCATTTCTTCGTCTACAACCCTCTGTAGAAGATTCTGTACTATAATGTTCTGTTTCTTCTGAACCGGTCTTCTGTTCTGATTTTTCTTTATCTTGTTTTGTCTGGGAGGTATTGTGGTGCCTTCCATTTTGTTGGGATCATTGGTCTGCTCCTTCGTGTCATTAGAAACTTTACCTATTTCCATGTTTAAGTCATAATACATGGGTGATTCTTCGCAGGGTATCGAGTCTATAGGCCTTGTGCAGACTAACACCTCCTGGAATTGAAAATGGAGGGATCAGAATTTTCTGGTTGAAACCTTTGTGTTTACTTTTTAGGGTTCCGTAGCCAAATGGCAAAAAACGGAACCCTTATGAATTCGTCATGTCTGTCTGTCTGTCTGTCCGTATGTCACAGCCACTTTTTCCGAAACTATAAGAACTATATTGTTGAAACTTGGTAAGTAGATGTATTCTGTGAACCGCATTAAGATTTTCACACAAAAATAGAAAAAAAACAATAAAATTTGGGGGTTTCCTATACTTAAAACCGAAACTCAAAAATTTTTTTTCTAATATAATTTTTTTCTAAACTGAATAGTTTACGCGAGAGACACTTCCAAAGTGGTAAAATGCTTGTGGTAAAACCCCCCACCCTTGTCACTTCTAAAATAAGTAAATAAATAAATGTACATTACCATGCAAACTTCCACCGAAAATTGGTTGGATCTAGTAAGTAGTTTATTTAATACGTCATAAAGTACGGAGCCCTTCGTGCGCGAGTCCGACTCGCACTTGGCCGGTTTTTGGTACAGTAGTACAGTGCTTCTATATTAGAGTCACAACAGACAAAAGCAAAAATAGTCATCCCGAATCATACTGTCACCATGACAAGAACATTAGGAGCATTACTGTGTTAGAGATAAGATAGCTCCAAATCCTGAGTAACTGAGGATTCCAAGTGAAATGTGCTTCTACCTTCAGCCTTATCGCCACTTACCATTGTGAGAAGAAGGCAAAGTCCTTCAGGGAATTTAATAACCAGTTTCTGGAAAATTTAACCGCCATTGTGGTCTCATGGTTAAGACCTCCGGCTTAGACCCAGAGGTCCCAGGTTCGATTCCCTGCGGGGGGTACTTGTTTGTGTACTCGGTTTGGTTGGTGGTAGGGCTTTTTTGTCTGCCTGGCTAGCTACCACCATATTTTCCAAATATGTCGCCATAACATCAATGTTTGTAGCATTGTTGTGTTCCGGCAACTAGATATAAGATAGCCATTGCCTCACTAGTTGAGGATCCCGAGATATAAAAAAAATTGCTACAATAACTTCATCAGCTCTCTAAGGATGCATGCAGCATGACTTCAAGCAACAAACCTCATTTGTTAGTCTCGTTGGGGCATATAGTAACGTCATTAGGTGACGTTCTTGCCACTGGGCATTTTGAACACCCGAAACTTTGATCAATCTATAAGACTTATATAAGGTCACATTTTATCAACTGCAAATATTTTGACAAAACATCTAATTATATCAGAGAAATAAGGTCCTGGCATTTAAAAAAAAATCAGGCTACTTTATTTTTTACTTTTCCTGACTCAAAAATTGTAATATTTTTAAGAGCGGCCTCTCTGTCGGCTTTTTTGAATGAAACTACGGGCACGTGTAAGCAGTGAAGGCATTGCGGCCTCTCTGTTTCAGTTCCTTTGAATTGAAACTACCGAAAGTGCTTTATTTTACTTTTTTATCGAAATGTCATTTGGTGTTTTTCTTGAAAACTAGCGTATAAAATTTAAGGTTTTAATTTGTCCTCAAAATATTTGCAGTTGATAAAATGTGACCTTATATAGTATGTATAGAACGAGGGCGTTGTTATTATAACTACGAGTAATAGATAGTAGGGTTTCCTGCGATGTAACAACTGGAAGTAGCGTTGCCAGGCGTCCGGATAAAGCCGGACATAGTTAAGCTTTTTGATTGCGTGTCCGGCCAAAATAAACTGACTAAATGACTTTGTTTGACTGCTTAATAATAAAGTACTTAGACTGATTTGGCATTCGATTTTATTTATATTTAATTAGAATTTAACAAGATTTATGGTAATAATCAAAAAAGCTTGATTTTACATACAATTTTTTTGTCGTACCTATTAATACTGAGACACAAAATCCTCAATAAGTAGGGTGTCCGGTCTTTTTACCAAAAATTCCGGCCAAACTGGCTGGTCTGTCCGGCTATTAGGTTTGGCGACCTGGCAACCCTAACTGGAAGCATTTTTCAGTCAGGAAATGGCGTCAGTCGTCACACCTATTGGAAGGCTTACCTCCTTGATATAACAATTAAATTAAACTACTTCCTTGGCGGTCCCAGTGGGAGAGTCGCTTTTACAAATTATAGTACAGTCCGTTTCTACATAATGCGAGAGTTGCTTAAAACCTGTGTAGTATATTAAGAACTGCATCCAACCAGATTGGTCGAATTGCCACCTATATATGGTAGAAAACCTTCAAGCTACCCACCTTGTTAAAAACAGCCTCGTTTTGTAGCTTATAAAGCTGAAGATCATTTGTAATACACCCGGCGTTCCAATTGAAATGTAGACTTTTACCATGTGGTTCAAGCTACTAACCTGGTTAAATATGGTCTCGTTGGGGCATATAAAGCTCCATCTGTAGGTGACGTTCCGGCCGCTAGGCGTCTGCGAGGGCAGGCACACGTGGAACACTTGGCATTCGTTGTCCACGTCCGCGTAGTAGCCGTATGTTCTGTTCTCACAGCTGGAGAAGACGAGAGGATATACAACATTTGATAAATAAACAGTGAGCGGAATGAACGTACATATTAATCTAATTACCGATAGGACAAGATTTAAGAGTGGTTATGTCAAAACCACTAAACTTTTTTAATTAATTTTGATCGAATCCCGGATCCCGGGAATAGTTAGTTTACTTCTTAAATGCCTTTGTACCTATATGTTACATAAATGGTATTGCTGTATTTTATAGCAATTTCAATATCCGCATAATTACATATATTGAAAACGTAAATTTATGAGCATAAAATATTATGAATATATAATATTTTATATATATATTTAATAATTTCGGCGGGCTGGTTAGAACCACGATAGCTCAATTGGAAGAGCACCTGACTCGGAATGTCAGAATGGTGCAGGTTCAAATCCTGCTCGTGGAAATTTTTTCAACATTTGTGTTTTTGTAATTTGTTCGCAACAAAATTTGCGTTAAAAATTATTTGAACATTTTATAAAATATTCTTAGCCAGTACAAAATCATATTTTTTTAAGCAAGGCCGTTGGAATTGCTATAACATACAATAATACAAGTAATATGTGTACTAATACCACATGAGTAAATATCTACTCTGTGCTAATACTATACGAAGGATTCGACAAAAAAATGGTGCTTTTAGTATTTATTGCCTTGTAGGCAACTTTAAATAGTAACAACTTTAAAAATTACAAAATTAAAATCTGAGATTATAATAACCTAAAGTAACTAAAACTAATACAAAACTAAAATACGGCGTCAAAAAATTCCTCCGCGTCGCAGTCGACTGGTAAAGTACCCAAGAGACTGGCGGCATTTCCACGTTGAATGGCAATGCTTAGTAAATTTGCCCCCTTCATTCCATTAAAAAAAAAACGAAAACCCAGAAAGTAGTTCGTTAAGAGTCGGCTACTGAGTCTATTTCAGACATTCGCGCAGAACCGCCTCTGTGGTCTAGTGGCTTAGACCACCAGTTTAGACCCAGAGGTCCCGGGTTCGATTCCCAGCGGGGGGTACATGTTTATGTACTCGGTTTGGTTGGTGGAAGGGCTTGTTAGTCCGCCTGGATAGCTACCACCATCTTATCTAAATATGTCACCATAACATCAATATTCGTAGCATTATAGCGTTCCGGTAGCTAGAGATAAGATAGCCAGTGCCTCACTAGTTGAGTGTGCAGTGAAGTGCGCTTCCATCATTGGCCTTATCATCACTTTACATCAGCTGGTGAGATCAAGGCACTGTGCTTACCCGTAAAATATATTTTTTTAAATCTAATATTATAATCATCATCATCAGCTCATTGTATATCCCCAATGCTGGAACATGAGTCTTTCGAGCGCGTCGGAGCCTCGGCCCGGTCACTGCTGTACTTAAGCAACTATGAAAAAGGCCGGTCATTGGATGAGCCAAAAATCTCCTCCACTCCGTATGTCGGAAAGCATGTATAACTCATCATAAATCTATACTAATATTATAAGCAACAGTATCCGATTTATTTTCAATCTGAAGAAGTACGACCACATCTCGCAGGTCGGAGCTGAAATGGTTACCTATTCGCCAGCGAAGATGTTTACGGGCCCTAACCACACTGTTTTCGCTACTAAATTCTTTCTTATCTTGCTCCCCATTTTTAGTACCTTTGCTCCTCTCATAGTAAAAATCTCCGGCCCTCAAATAATCTTCTCCTTCTCTGTCCCTCTCATACTTCTGGCTTTGTTCATTCTTCCTTTCACATCCAATCCATTCTCCTGTGGAACGCGCTGCCTCTCGAAATCAGGATGGCTACGAGTCGTGACACTTTTAAAAAGAAAGTTTGATAGAATCACGGCAGAATCATCTCAATAACTTCCTATTATATAGAGTTTTATGTATGTTTATTTATTATAGTTTATGTATTTACATATTATATGTTTAAGTATAAATAATATTTATGCATGTATTATATACTTACTTACACTTAAATAATTTATTATACATTTTAATTGCACCTGCCAATGTTATCTCTGCAGCACCCTATGGTTGACTGGTAGAGAATGCCTCAGGCATTAAGTCCGCCATGTAATAATTATGTTGCAAAAGTTTAAATAAATAAATAAAGCTGAAGAGTTTGTTTATTTGTTTGTCTGGTTGAACGCGCTAATCTCAGGAACTACTGGTTCGATTGAAAAAATATTTTTGTGTTGAATAGTCCAATTTTTAAGGAAGACTATAGACTATATTACATCACGCTATGACTAATAGGAGTGGAGCAGCAATGAAAAATGTTGCAAAAACGGAAAAATCGCTAATTAACGCGGGTGAAACCGCTGGGCATAAGCTAGTCATAAATATTTATTGCACTTTCATGTAGGTAGTTACATAGGTATTAACAACGCGTGGTAATAGCCCGTTTTCCCTGCGGTGATTCCACCCATAGAGAAGGCTCGTGCCCCAGCAGTGGGGATAAAGTGAGCTGGTGATGAATAATAATTACCTGAAGGTGTCGGTGATGTTTTCTCTGATGGAGGACGCGTTGGCTGGCAGGTTGAGTGTGTCGCCACCTTTTGTTTGGTTAGTCATCGCCTTAAACATGAGATTAAGAATATTAAAAATCTTGCGCATAAACAATCAAGAGCTGTGAAAAACCGGTCGGTGTGGAGATCCTTGGGGGAGGCCTTTGGCTAGCAGTGGACTTCTTTTGACTGAGATGACGAAGATGATGAAAGATAAATGATATTAATATTAAAACAGTAGTGTTTTTTATTCAATTATATGAAAATGAAATCGAAAATTGCTTTATTACTTCCAGAATTTTTTTTTGAGCCTTCCCTATGGATGGATTGGGAGAGCGGGCCAGAAAACACCACTCGGGCCCAGCGCGGTGCGGTGGTTGTTAACGACTGCTAATGCAGCCGGGACCAACGGCTTTACGTGCCTTTTGAAGCTCGGAGGAGCTCTAGATAATACATTTTTGGTCACCCATCCGATGACCGGCCTTTGCGAAAGTTGCTTAACCTCACTCACATACCGGGCGCATTAACCACTGCGCTATCGAACTCCTCGTTTCGTTTTTCGTAGTTTCTATCCATACTCACCCTCAAGAACTTCAAAACACTCCCGCTGTTCATCTCTATGTCGATTTCATCTGACGTTACGCACGCGACGCTAAACAGTATCAGTAGATATGCCGTGAGCGACGCCATCTTGGATTTGATCAATTCTACAAAACAAACAAAATCATTCACCATACAAAGTTTTGCATTCGATTATAAATAATTTAGCCTAATGGTTGTGCCCTCTATTTAACTATGTAAAATGAGTCCTGCCCTGTCCTGCGCATATACATTATGTAGAGGATTGAGGCGAGGGTATGGGAGGCCTACCCACTGAAAACCTAGTCCCATCCTCTGCCTCTACAGGCCTCTACCCTATGTTAGTAGCATTAAATGTTTTTAAAATGTTCAAATAATTTTTAACGCAATTTTTTTAATAAATGTTTTTGTTTATTTATAAAATGTTTCCTTAACATCTATTGCAACCGATTGGAGGTTCGATTCCTGGCTGGGTCGGGTAGGCATTTAATTTTTTCAGCCTAGTTGAGTTCCTTTTAACGCTGTAAGCGAGAAAAGAGAAGCCCTTACTGTGTTTCTTGCCGGTTCTTCTCAGTACAAGGTCTCCCGCGCTGTGTAGACTATGACCGACTCACACTTGGACGATTTTTGGGTGGCCGTACAGCCATTTTTGTGTGCTGGATCCGCGCTTGATAGTGACAAGTTCAACTTAATTGGAAGAGCACCTGACCCGGAATGTCAGAAGGGTGCAGGTTCAAATCCTGCTCGTGGAAATTTTTTCAACATTTGTGTTTTTATAATTTGTTCGCAACAAAATTTGCGTTAAAAATTATTTGAACATTTATGAATTTATTGAATTTTTGAACTTTTTTATTGACTGATGAGGCAGAAACTATATACTCGAGTATCACGCATACACCGAGTATACTTACTTATATTTTTATGTATTTTTTTACTTTATGTTTTTTTTAAAGTCTTAAACTAGATCATGAGATACTATTTTCATTTTTATTTTATTTTGCTCTTGAAAGTATACTGTGCGAATGCAGTATAAGTGCGTACTGGCACAGTTTTCAACAAACTCGGCTACCTCGTTAAACTTAATATATCTAATTAGTACTTTACAAAAAAAAATATTTTTCTTTTTCTAAGAGAGAAGATGGGAGTCGAACCCACGTCTTATCGCATTAGGGGCAACCTCTTCCCACTGAGCTACTGAGATATTGAATTCCTTAAAATCACACTTTAATTACCTAATTCAATTTATATCTATGCTGTTCGTTGGTAAGTGCATCACTTGAGATTGGCTGAACGGATTTCGATGAAATTTTGCACAAAGACAGACCATGACCCGGACTAGAAAATAGAATACTTTATATCCCGGTAACATGATCATGTGGAATAGTATAGTCCTCGCGAGCAACTGCTTGTATTAAAATAAAAGTACTAACCTTAAAATAAATTGCAAAAATAAAGTTTAAAATTATTTTTTCACCATCACACTATTTTCAAAGTCATTTAAAATAAATATATAAGTAGCACAATCACTGAACCTCACAAGGTGGCAAATTAAATGGGAATGCGAATATTTTCGTGGCTATCAGTCTTTTATAAACGTAGGGAGACGCCGCGCTATCTCCGGAATCAGCAATGAAGGATTAGGTACCGTCAGTAGAAAAGCCAACGTTTGTCTAATGAAACCTTTAATATCGGAGGAGGCTTCATGGCGCAGTGATTTACGCGCCCGATCTGCAATTACTAAGGTTAAGGAACTTTCGCAAAGGCTTGTCATCGGATGGGTGACCAAATATTTATCATCTCGGGCTCCGCCGTGCTTCGGAAGGCACGTAAAGCCGTTGGTCCTGGCTGCATTACCACCGCCCACACTGGGCCCACGTGGTGGTTTACGATGCGTTCTCTTTGTGGTGCTTTCATGCATAGCAACACCTCGGAGGAGCTCGATGGCGCAGTGGTTAACGCGCCCGGTCTGCGAGTGCTGAGGTTAAGCAACTTTCGCAAAAGCCGGTCATCGGATGGGTGACCAAAAATTTTTCATCTCGAGCTCCTCCGTGCTTCAGAAGGCACGTAAAGCTGGTCCCGATTGCATTAGCAGTCGTTAACAACCACCAATCAGCACTGGGCCCGCGTGGTAGTTTATAGCCCGTTCTCCCTATACATCCATAGGGAAGGCTTGTGCCCCAGCAGTGGGGACATAAAAATGAGCTGATGATGATGATGAATTGAAATGTCAACCATCACCATCATCATCATCTCAGCCAAAAGACGTCACTGCTGCACAAAGGCCTCCCCCAAGGATCTCCACAACGACCGGTTTTGTGTTGCTCGCATCCAGCAACTTCCTGCGAATTTTACCAGATCGTCGCTCCACCTTGTTGGAAAGCGCAGTCGCCAATAAATAGTGTCAATACTAATAATTACACACACACACGCCCACACACACACACACACACACACACGCACACACACACACACACACACACACACACACACACACACACACATACTCACACACACACATAAAAATGTTTGTTATTTTTCTGTAGGTTTTATTTTTATTTTAAACTAAATCTTAATCTCACAGTTTGATCGTGTCATAGTTAATAATGCAGTTATTGTCACCACTTACTCCACACTATCTCGGCAAAGACCAGCCCGAGCACAGGGATAAATTGAAAAACAGCGCCGTGGGCACATATATTATGTGAGCGCAGCAAACGCTGAATTTACCCCTTTTGTCCTCCGAAAATTACATTATATAATAAGTGATAGGCACCTTAACAAAATAATAGAAATAGTTTAAATTGATCTTAAAAATGTTAACGTTACCTACTTATTTGTTTTTTTTTTACTGCAAATTATTTTTTTTTCATAATGTGTTTTTTTTGGTACGGCAATAAATTGAATTTTTATTTTTTTATGTTATTTTATTTTTTTAATTAATAATAAAATTAATAATAACCGACGAGCGTGTATGAAGAGACTAATGAATGTGGATGAAGCGAAAGAAGTCTGTAAGGATCGCAGCAAGTGGAAAGAGGTGGTCTCTGCCTACCCCTCCGGGAAAAAGGCGTGATGTATGTATGTATGTATGTAATAATAAAATTGGTATACATAAAGAGCCTCGATCAACATCTAATGAGGCTCTTGTTAGGCGGCTGGATCAAGGGCCTGATTCAGAAGGCAGTTCTCCTCGATACGGCACGCATTGTGAGGAGGTTCCTGTCTCTGGAGCCCTAACCACCGGTAGCTTGGATCCTGGTCCCGATGCCGGCGGAAAAAAATAGGGGATTTTTTTTATATTTTTAAACGTTTTACTTATTTTGTTTTTAGAAAATTATTTAAAATGTAAATTTATATGAGAAAAAATAATTTAAAAAAAATAATAATAAAGTCAAAGTATTTTTTTTACAGAACTAAACTTTAAAAAAGCCTTTGAACCGTTTTTCACCTACTACCCATTCAGGACGTCTATTTTTTAGCTGTGGAGAGAATGTGCGCAATAAACTCCACAGTAACATTTAATAATGAATAATTATTATTATTAGTTAAATTGTATTTTTTTTATTTTTTTTATAAATTAATTTTTTAAATGATTTTTTTTACTGTCCCGCCAAAAACTTTCGGTCTTGAAGAAAAAAATAGATCGCTTATGCTTTTGCACACCGTACTCAGGCTTTGGCGCTTTGGCCAGAGTGCGATGTGACTCGAAATCATAATCAGCCTTTAAATTCTATCACATCTCGATAATCGAGCCGTTTACTTATCTATGGAGGCATCATTTTCGGGTTCGAGCGAGACCTTCGTCTGACCTATAAAAACATAGACAAAGACCTGATACTTAAAGAAGTTTTTACAGTAATTTCAGAAGATTAGCACTCAGCAGCTAGCGCGTTTCAGCTTTACCGGACTTTATTGGGGGCGGCGAGAAACTTAAAGGGTTCCTCAAGCCGTGTACCTTCGGAGGTTTTCTAGAGGGAACGGCATAACGCACTAATGCGTGTCCCCGCGCTCTACTAGACTCTGAAGGGTTCGGATCGGATCGGGGAGCGGAACAACCCGAGGGCGCCTCTAAAGGCTCGAACCTCGGCTCGGGTTGACCGGGCCGTGGAGGAAGAGAGACGCGCCCAGGTACATGTCTGTACCTGGTTTAGAGCGCGTGTGAACCTATTCGTCGTACCCTTGTTCTACGAGTACGGTGTCTTGGACCTAAACTAGTGTGCATGTTTAGTGTATTCTGTAAATGTGTAGTGGCATTTAGAGGATCGGGCGGAGGGTTGTCAGTGTGTGTTGTATGGACTCTAGAAGCAGTGTCCAGATGCTCCACAGCTGGTGGATCAGGATACCAGCCGTCCTCACCTTCCCCGCAAGTTGCTTCTTCATCACACTACGTGAATATATGATAATTCTTTTTATAAAATCATAACTTAATTAATTATTTTTTATATATTATAGACTAGCTGACCGGACTTTGTACCGCTTTGACAGTTTCTATAACAACAAAACAAACAAATCGTTAATGGTTTACGCGTAAAAGCGTATCAAACAAACAAAATAAACTTACATTTTTTAATAAAAAGTCCTTTCTAATACCTTTGAGAATGTACAAAGTTTCATGATGATCAGTTGAGTAGTTTCTGCGTGAAAGCGTAACAAACAAACTCACAATCACATTTATAATATTAGTAGGGATAATGCTAATCATAAGATTTAATTTTTTTATAAACGGACGGTAAAGAATTGGACCGGTAATCCGAGAGTCGTGAGTTTGATTCGCACTCGAGCTTTCAGACACAGGTTGATATTTTCTAGTAAAATTTTATATTTTAACAACATATAGCATTGTGAACACTTAAATTAAAATAAAAAACGAGCGAGCCTTACACTAGTCGCATATGATGTGTAACATTTGACATCTCACCTTAGTAATAAGCAATTTTTTTCAGAATATAATGTTAACATTATAATCAACATTATATTCTGAAAAAAATAGGTCAGGTAGGTATTACTTACAACATTTTATAACTATAAAATAAATGTAGTAAATACTCATTAGAAGACATTTGACATATCAAACTGACTTTTGATAGTAAAATGACACAATATGTCACATATAAATAATAATATGTCATGATCTTATTATCGATTTCAAACTTACAAAATGGCGCGCGCTTGCGCGTTTCCCCGACTTCCTGTTACACTGTTACACATTTCACGAAATCACTCCCACAGGCTTCCCCGACTTCCTGTTACACACTTGTTACACTGTTACACATACTTCCGTCCCATTTCACGGAATCACTCCCACAAATTGCTTGAAAGAAGAAGAAAGCGAGCGGAAAGATGTTACACATCAAAAAATAGGCAGTAAATTGTGGTATTTGTGGCGCTAACAAAGTATGTATCAACCACGAAACATCGCTCACTGACAGTCTGGAAATGCGTCGAAACGTGAACATTCGCCAATGGTAAAAATCGAAGGGATTCAAATAGTGTTGTCCTGAGTGCCTAGTGTGAGTTTTGTTTACCATCCGTATTCATTCGAATACGTTTACGAAAACGAAAATTAGTATGGCATTGAAGCAGCCTCCTGGCGGCATACGGGAAGAGTTAAAACTTTGCCATACAAATTCTCATTTTCGTTAACGTTATCGAATGGCGAATGAAACTAGCACTAGGCACCCTGTAAGTGTTTATTGTTATTGTTGTTATTGTTATTGTTATTCATGGTTTTTTTAGGGGAGAGTTGGCTGAATCCTCATGTGGCATTTTTAGCGTCATCGGACTTTTTGGGGGCAGAGAGAAACTTAAAAAGAATCAAATACTTATAAAATACAGCGAAAAAATTAAACGCCTACCCGACCCAGCCAGGAATCGAACCTGAGTCTTCCGCAATCCGGGTGGCTTCACTGACCGCTATGCTACCGGGAAGGCTGACGTAAAAACTGAATTTTGTCACTGCTCAAAAATAAACGACGGGTTGCACTCTGGGAGTGCCGGCAGAAGTGAAAACTTGAATATTAACGTTGTGCATTTTTGATATTTTGGAATGGTTAGGGAATAATTTTGCACGAATTGCTTTAATTATCAGTATAAAAGTACTTTCATTTATGTGGTAGAATACAATATTTATTTATTGGGCTATCGTACACAAACATGACAATTTATATTACATTAAAAAGTTATATTAAGTTATATTAAAAATTTATATTACGCCGCGCCAGCTGTCTACTCTCCATCCGGCTTACAAATTTTCGATCAGGTCACGTGTCCTGACGCGAGTTTAACAATTTTTACCCATTCCAAAAAAAGTGCACAACGCCGCTAAAGAAGTTTTCACTTCAAAAAAAGTAAAAATTAAAAAGAATCCTTAAGCCACGTAAAACAAAACCGTTTCCTACTTTCTCCGAGGGTTTCGGATCGGATAGGGAGGTGCACCGACGCGATCACAAGCCCAGTTCATACTTAAATTTGTTTGTCCATCCAAAAGTTGGCTGCAAGAGATCACTCACGGAAGCGTATCCCAGTTTCCTGCTAGATTCCCCGATGGGTTTCAGATCGTATCAAAAGCGGCACATCTCTTTTCTGCGCGCATTTTATCTTCACTTCTTTCAAAGATTTTTCATTTTGTTGATGGCTTCGTGCGATTAGCACATTTAGCCAGTGTCAAAGTAATTTTTCTAACAAGTAATACATAAATAAACAATATTTATTTGATGATGAATGATAATAGAAATGAGAAGTAAGAAATGATATACCCCCCAACCCCTCGAGTATCTCAGTAAAGATGTGGGGCTTTACTAAGTCCTCGGGCGGACTTCTTGAGAGAATTTAAAAAGTGACGTTGCACTGTTTTGTTTCATTTGCCAACACTCATGCACACTCACGAACATTTAACGGTTAAATAATCCACCATTATTTCACATTAATATTCGACATAACACAAATTTTAGAAAATAAAACAAAACCGCGGACATGACTCTTCACTTTCCCGCCAAGAAGAGCTTTCAAAGATTATGAGTTAATAATGAAATATTGAAATAGAACAAGTAGGTATCACACCGCCATATTTAGATATTCCGGTCAGGTACAGTCGCCGCCAAAACTTCGGGGTCACGGTTCGGTACAGTTACCCACACATGTACAGTTGCGGGCTGATTTACGAGCGATGTAGGATCAACCGTTTTTGGCAATAAGGCTAATGAAACGGCCGCGGTTAAAAGCGGTTTCCGACACTTTAAGCCCAGTGTTTGTTATAGCTTTCGGTACCAAAAATTATGATTTAAACTTTATGGGATGACAGCTGGGAAGCAGCTAAGATAGATAAGTTTTTTTTTTTAAAGCCTTATAAGACAGCTCTTGACCTCGATCTCGCCTGATGGTGAGCGTAGATGAGGTCTACGATGGAGCGAGCTGCCCCAGAAGATGCCTATTAACTCTCGTCTTGAAGGAATTCAGGTTATAAGTTTTTGGGAACACAGACGATGGCAGAGAATTCCACTCCTTGCCAGTGCGCAGTAAAAATGATGACATGAAGCGCTTAGTGAAGATGAGATAAATAAACTTTATTATACACCAAAGAGGAGGAGCTCGATGGCGCAGTGGTTAACGCGCCCGGTCTGCGATCGCTGAGGTTAAGCAACTTTCGCAAAAGCCGGTCATCGGATGGGTGACCAAAAATTTATCATCTCGAGCTCCTCCGTGCTTCGGAAGGCACGTTAAGCCGTTGGTCCCGGCTGCATTAGCAGTCGTTAACAACCACCAATCCGCACTGGGCCCGCGTGGTGGTTCATGGCCCGTTCTCCCTATCCATCCATAGGGAAGGCACGTGCCCCAGCAGTGGGGACATAAATGAGCTGATGATGATGATGATGATGATGATGATGATACACCAAAAAAAAAACATAATATGACAAAAAAAATACATAAAAATACACGTACAAAGGGCGGTCTTATCACTAAGAGTAAATAAAATCATTTGCCGTGTTAAGTATAAAAAATAAAAAAAACTACTTATGTAGAAAGTCTATTGGACGTTGAACTTTATGTATATTTCGACATGGTTGAACAAAATGAAAAAAGACAAAGTGTTGGAAAAATTCCACGAGCGGGATTCGAACCAGCACCCCAATACATGCCGGGTCAGGTGCACTACCAACTATGCTATCGTGGCTCAACCCAACTCGCCGAAATTAATCAACACTAACTACTCTCACTCTGTAAGCCAAAGGAGCCCTATTCAACGTCGACAACTACGAGTACGTAATCAACATCCGATCTTAATATTTTTACAAATAAATATTGAAAGATCATTTAAGAATTAGGCAAGCTATATTTATGATTATTTACATATAATTTTACGCAAATATTGTTGCGAACAAATTACAAATTGAAAAAAGACAAGAAAAAATGGTTGCACATTTTTTGAAGAAATTTTGCAGTTTGCGTCTTTACATTGCGTTATTAGCAAAACATTTGAAAAATGCGACCTCTTTTTAGGACAATGGGTGTTAAGGTGTGTCGTCCAATATTATTAGTTATCTGTGCATTAATTCGGAATGCGTGTCGCGTACCAATGTCGTTGGGTATATTTTTCGCACGGGGACAATCAACTTTGAAATAGAGTCTCCATTACAATACAACTATGAGTGACTGTTTGTACAGTTATTTAATGGGTCGTACATGGAATATCGATAAACAGCCATTGACATAATATAAAGATGAGATCTTTTACTATTGAAAATGGTTATCAGATGCAAATCGCCTGAGACGTATTTTTGGCCATAGCTCCGAGGATTTTGGGAGAATCGAGATGAAAATAGTACCAAGAGTTGAGGAATTTATCGAGACACGTGTGAGCGTTTAAATTTTGAAAATCAGCTGGAAACTTATTTTGCAATTTTGAAAAATGTAAAAAAAATCGGGTTTTTTGGGGGGTGTTTGTATACTAAATAGTAAATATTTAAAAAAAAACCGACTTAAGAAAACATGAAAAAAGGGTCCTAGGGTAGTTTAGCTACAGAATGGCGAAAAAACTTTGAAAATCGGTTAATAATTGTGACCTGTAGGTGGTCCCTTTAGATTTGGTATTGTAGAAAATTGGGTATTTCCGTATTTGATTTTTAGGGTTATTATTGACCGATCGTCATGGTACATCGTCATGGTGTTAAAAGACGCGGATGCAGGCGAGAAGCGCATTCAAGGTGGAATTGTGTTATTTAAAATAAAATGGCTTTTTTCGTAAATTCTTGTATTTTTCAATGTTCCGATTCTTGCGGGGACTGCGAAATCTATGATTTTTTTTATAAAAAACTAGCTGACCCAACAGACGTCCTGTCTAAGTATTGCTAAACATGTGTCACTAACGCCATCTATTAAGAGTAATCCAAAGTGGCGATTCCCAAAGAATATTACCAATTAAAATTTTTCGATATCTCAAAACTCAAAAAATTCAAAATTCAAAATCATTTATTCAGTTTAGGCTACAAGTAGCTCTTATGAATGTCACTATGCCATCGGTTCGTAAGTCTACTCTGGGCGGGAGATCTTGTACTGAGAAGAACCGGCAAGAAACTCAGCAAGTGTCCAGCTCTTTTCTCCCTTACTAAAAGCTCAGCTTTTTTACTGAGTTTTCTCTCGTCGTTTTTCTAAACCATCCTTGTGTCCAAACGAACACAACAAAATAAAAATTATTCCAATCGGTCAAGCCGTTTTTGGGTGTTAGCGAGACTAACGAACAGCAATTGATTTTTATTTATACATACCCCTTAACAAATAAACAAAGAATCATCTCCGAATAGTTTTTTTTTTCTTTAGTTGATGACTTAGTTAATTAGCACATTTAGCCAGTGTCAAAGTAATTTTTCTTACAAGTAATACCTACTTATGTAAACAATATTTCCTTCCTATAACTGTAATGATGATGAATGATAACAGAAATAAAAAGTGAGAAATGATATACCCTCCAACCCCTCGAGTATCTCAGTAAAGACGTGGGGCTTTAGAACTTGAAAAGTGACGTTGCACTGTTTTGTTTCATTTGCCAACACTCACGAACACTTAACGGTTAATAATCCACCATTATGTCACATTAATATTCGACATAACACAAATTTTAGAAAATAAAACAAAACCGCAGACATGACTTTTCACCTTCCCGCCAAGAAGTCCCTCCGAATAGTTATCCCGTGTTTTGTTCCTGTCATGTAAACGTCATTTCAAATTAAAGCAAAAGAGACCAAATACGGAATAACTATTCGGACCTTATTCTTTGTTTATTTGTAAGACCCATACATATTTTTGATTGATAGATAAAAAAATTATTTGTAACTTCATCAATTCATCACCCACACTCCATTATAAATTCATAACATACAGTAGATGGGTAGATAAGTGGCACCTGTGTTTGACACTATTAACCCAGTAGTCAACACATTTTTGGTCACCAAAAAAATAACATTGGTTGTCATTGATATTTTACGGGATGTCAGCTAGGTAGGACGTAGGTGGTCTGTATCCAATTGTTGCTGAAGTCTAAAACCGGTTGCTACTATTTTTAATGATTAAAGGCAAAAAAATGTCGATCACTGGGTCCTGTCGAACACCGGTGCCGATGCCGCTACCTTAAGTAACTTACACGTTACCAACTCCAATGATTTAATTATAACTAGTGGTCGCCCAGTAGTCGAAATTCGATCGTAATTTTATTAAGGCTGCACGGATTGTATCCATAAGCAATTAAAAATTAAAAAAAGATAGAGTGTGAGTTTGGATTGGCATTGACAGATTTCGGCCGCTCCTCTTCCATTTTTGAAATTTTTGAAAAGAGTACCATGTTATTATCATAGATAAGAATAGGTTTGTTATTATGCGTGTGTATCAAATACATGGTACTGTGTGCAATGTTTGTTTTATTGATTTAATGTATTTTTTATGCATAATTTAAAAAAAATGTTAACATTCTGCAATCCTTCTCTATATAAACTACTAGCTGTGCCCTGCGGTTTCACATAATAATCATCATAATCATAAATTTATTGTTTCTCATGTAGTTTGACAGGGTGTTACAAATATTAAAATAGAGTATCATACATGACCCAATTTGGGCATAACAATATGGAATTGAATTTAAATTACAGCACAAAATACAAAATAAAATAATTGAAACATTAAAACAACAATAATTATCATATATCATTAAAAACACACAATTTAAGTAGCTAACGTAAACAATACTTAAGACAGATAAAAGGAATAGGTATAGTCCATGATATAGATTACAGTATTTTAGGTACAAGCCTTCTATTTATGCCCTAATGACGATGCCTTCAAGACTCCCATGTTGCCAATACAATTTGTGTTGCAAGCAGAAGGAATGCTACTCCACGAAAATCCAATCACAATATGAGGTAGGTACCTACTACATACACTGGTACCTACTACATCACCCGCGTTAATTAGCGACTGTTCCACACCTATTAGTCATAGCGTGATGTAATATAGCCTATAGCCTTCCTCAATAAATGGACTATTTAACACAAAAATAATTTTTCAATTCGAACCAGTAGTTCCTGAGATTAGCGCGTTCAAACAAACAAACAAACAAACAAACAAACAAACTCTTCAGCTTTATAATATTAGTATAGATAAGTGTATGAAATTTCATACTACTCCGTCCGCGTAATTTTCGTAAAAAGGGGTACAAAGATTTTGCCTCATGTATTAATATATGTGGAGAATTAACTTTAATTACTTATACATTGTAACTTGTTTACTAAAAAGTAAGGTATTATCAAAATAATCCATTTAGATTCAACGTGAACGCAGGAATTACAAATGCAGGTGTGCCTAGAATCTAAGATGGGCAAGATCTAGACGCGGATGCCAATGACCTGGGCATCGCGAAATTTAACATAAAGTTGTAGATTTTAGAGTACAAGTCCATTGCATAGTAAATAATAGCAACATAGTCGGATTTTTAGAATCATCATCATCTTCATCATCAGCCTACACTAGTCCACTGCTGGACATAGGCGTCTCCAAGTACACACCACTGAACACGAATAGAAACAAAAAATACAAACAAAAACCCTAAAAATACGCTTTTCAGAATAGTTTTAGTACTTATTAGTTTTTTCCAAAAAAAAATATTTTTTTCCTAACTGATTTTCGAAGTCGTGTTTGTATATATCTACCAACTAACAACTCTAATACATCCACCCTTTCAGGGTAACCACCAGGTTTTTTTTATACCCTACCAGTAAGCACAGTGCCTTCACCTCACCTGATGAAAAGGTGATGATAAGGCCGAAGGTGGAAGAGCACTTCTTCCTCGACTACTGAGGCACTGGCTATCTTATCTCTAGCTGCCGGAACACAACAATGCTGCAAACATTGATGTTATGGCGACATATTTAGAAAAGACGGTGGTATCTAGTGTGATAGCATGAACATAATCAAATAATTCATAATTAATATTTGATGACAAGACGAAGGATGAGAATGTGGGTCGCATTTAACACACACCCCCTTATTCATAAAAACTATATCAGCATTATTTAGTTAAATATTGTTTTGTCAACGCCATTTTGAATTTGTGAAAAAGAGACTGTTTCGTAGTGAACACAATGGAGCCTTATAATTAAATAAAACTCGTCTTCTTGGTAGATGCGATTTATATAGAATTTAGTAATTTTTTACAACGGAGCGCAAACGTTCGTGTATGAATTTTGAATAGAGAAGAAACAATTTAATAGACGGTATTTAAAATATTAAAGCCAAAATTATCCTGCCGAGCTGTCATCGGACGTCGTTAGCAAAACGACAGCATTGCTCGGTGAATGGTAAAGGCGCTAGCCTGAACAGAGACAAAACGATTCCTCCGCCACCCCCCGACCAGAGCGGATCGGAAAACAAGTGCTCCGACAGTAAAAAAATCATTTGACCGGGTTTTTTACGCGCTAGCGACCTGTGCGATACGTCAAAAGTTGCGTCTCACCAAGACGCACACGCCGGCGGTTTTGGTTTTTGCAGTGCTGCAGTGCCTGAAAAGTTATTCAAGGAAAAAGTGAATTGTGACACGTGTTTTTTGTACAAACCAGTGAATAACTCAGTGAATTACTGAGACGCGTGGGGTTGTCGCATATCAAAAGTTGCGCCCTCGCGCCCTCTACACGACGGTGCAACTTGCAGATTTTTCCGGCTAAGGGTTCCGGAGTTATTTTAATTCTTATGCCGGAAAAACATAACCTCCAAGACACAAGGTCGAAGATCCGGAAGAGTGCGGCTATTTCTGGCGGCGTAGACAGGAAGGGTCCAGCCGGGCGAGCACGCCGACACTTCGAGCAGGCCGATCGGAGCACCCTAATTTAAGATTTTTATGTTTAAAGTTTATAAAATCAAAAGACGGTAGTTGCAGTACATTATAAATTTATTTGTCAATTGCATTTTGTAGTACTCTATTAAATCTTACTTTAAGCGAAAAAATTTTTCAAATCGCACCAGTAACTACCGACTTATTGATTTTATAAGTTTAGGGGTTGGGACCCCCTCCCTTATAACTCGCTCATTTTATTTTTCCCAGTGTTCGTTGTTTTGAGTTATTTTAGATATATATTGTGCCCATTTTGAGTAAATTTTTTAGATTTTTTCGTCGAGCCGTTTTTGTGTTATTTATTTTTGAATTCTTTTTTGTGTTTTAATTAACTAGGGGTAGGTCCCAGGCTCAAATTGAGCCTACCATAGGTCTTGGATACTCGAGGGGTATCTAGGAAGACCAAACTCCGCCTCCCTAGGCCTAAAGCCTACGATTTTACCATCTGGCGGCCATTTTGGTTTTTTTTTTTTTTTTTTTTTTGGGGTTTTAGGGGCTATTTTTACCCTTCGAATATCTCGGCTGCTATTTAGAGTAGAGACACGGGATTTCGACTGAAGGGCCCTTTACACCCTTCTCTTGCGTCCTAGTGGGTAGTGGGGGTCGAAGCGGGTAGTCACTTTTTCTCAAAAAGTGGCCAGTACACGTGATAGCCCAGAGCCTGCCCACCCTGATGCAAAAAACCCCGTCACTTTATGACAAATAGCAAGGGAGTGGCGATTTTTCAAAGTTCGTGGCGGCCATCTTGTTCGCCATTTTGTTTTTGTTAGATTGCCCATATCTCCCTTGATACCAGCCCGATTTTGCTGGGAATTGAATCGAGGACCTTCCCCAGACTTACCCGACCCTTCTGGTCGGTAAGTTTTTAATTTTGGAGAAATTTTTGCAAAAATTTTTTGCGATTTTTTTGCAAAATTTTTTTTTGTCCAAACTAGCTGTATAGTTGGATAGAGCTAACTTACCATCGGGGTAGCTCGGCCGCTATATATCGTAGGGCACCGAGCTTGGTGTCAAACAAAAGGGCACGACAAGAGGTTTACGACCCCTGAACATAGTTTTAAGATTAAGACCGCCGTTTGGCGGCCATTTTGTTTTTATTGTTTTTTACGTGTACTTTTACCGTTTTTTTTTTTCACTTTTTAAATTTTTTCTTCTTGACAAATAGTGTATAGACGCCCTCTAATTATACTAGAGGGCACCAAAACTTTTTGGCCGTTGACGGTAAAAATTTCTTTGTAAATCAAAAATTTGATATTTTACCCTATTTTTAGGGTAAAAATTTATTTGTATTTGTTAGATTAGTGACCATAGGCTGCGTCTTTTGACCAGCCTATTTATATTTAAATTGACCCTAAGCAGAGTCAAAAACTTTGTTACTTTCCTGTTTATCTTGACTCTTTCTCTTGCTTTTATTTACAACCCTTTTAAATTTTAATCTTATTATTTTAAATTATACATCATATTATTATTTGACGCATCCAACATTTAAAATGTTCCACACCCCCAAACAAGACCCGAGCCGCAAAACCAGAGCTAGGAGCGATGAAATTAGTTCGCCTAAAATGTCCCCCCCTGTAGGTAACTCATCACCTTTAACCAGAGTGACCCCTCGCCGAGACACCACGTGTCTTTTGGACACCACCTTCAACTCTAGCCCAAAGTCCACTACGTCCGTGGTACGCAGGTTGAGTGGTAAGTTTGAGGGGAAGGTGGTGCCCAAACCACCCACGCAAACTAAAACCATCAGAGCCGCCCCTCCCGTTAAACTAACACTTTCACAAGCGGCAAAGGCGAAGACGGGACCAGCGGCAAAGACCAAACCTCCTCCAGCCGACACCTTGGAGGAAACGGCAGAGGACATTATTCAGTCCATCAAGGATATGTCCCTGCCCGACAAAATGTTTAGAATAGTGTCCTTTGCAAGCAGCAGGTTAGGGGACACCAAGAACATAAAGGGCGAGGTCAAACGTGACCTTACAGATAGTCTTAAGTACCTTAAAATTTGTATTGGGGAAATGAAAAATCCCGACATAATTGAGAAATCGGAGTCTAGAGTACCTGAACAAGTTACGAAAGAGGAAATGAGTGACAGTGCGAGTGGGAAAATCCTCACGAAATTAGGAGAAATGATGGTAGAAATAAGAACCCTTAAGGAGCAAAACCCTACCACAACTGGAAAGACACCAACCCCACCCAAGGCACTGGATATGCACCCGACACTGCACTCCGTGATCGTCACCTCCAAGAACGAGACGGATACAGGAGATGCCGTTCTGGAGAGGATTAGGGAGGCAGTCGATGCAAAAGAAGGATGGGTGACCGTATCCAAAATACGGAAGGCCAAGGGTGGGAAAGTAATCATGTCCTGCGATACAAAGGAGGAAAGGGAGAAGGTGAAGAAGAGGCTGGATAGTGCAGGGAAGGACCTCATAGCAGAGATCGCCAAAAATAAAGACCCCCAAATCGTTGCCAAGAGTGTCCTCAAGGTGAGAACCGACGTTGAGGTGCTCGAGGCAATGAAAAAACAGAACAAAGCAGTATTCCAGGACCTAAATGAAGAAGAGCAGAGAGTCACCATCAAATATAAGAAGAGAACACGTAACCCGCACACCCATCATATAGTCATGCAGGTCTCCCCAAAACTGTGGGGAAGGTTGACGAGTGCGGGGTACATGCACGTAGATCTTCAAAGGGTTCGGGTGGAGGACCAGTCACCGTTGGTGCAGTGCTCTCAATGCCTAGGCTACGGGCACAGCAGGGGATTCTGCAGGGAGAAGGAGCCCTTTTGCAGCCATTGTGGAAATGCAGGGCATATCTTAATGGACTGCCCCACATGGGCTGACGCGGGGGCCCCCCCTTCCTGCAGAAACTGCTGCAGAGCCCAGCTAACGCAAAAAGAGCACAACGCCTTCAGTTCCGACTGCCCGATCCGCAAGAAGTGGGACCGACTAGCACGGTCAACGGTCCAATACTGCTAAGGGCACCCCAAGCAGAAACATACCCTATCACGTGATCCAGGCGAATCTACAGAGGAAAAGGCTCGCAACTGATGAAGTCCTAATCGAAGCCAGTAATAGGAGGACTGCCATAGCTCTACTGCAAGAACCATATGTAGGTGCTGGACCGAGGATGAAGACGCGAGGAGGAACCAGAGTCTACCAGAGCGCCGGTCAGGATACCGTCAAGGCAGCAATCGTCATCTTTGATTCGAGCCTAGACGTTATCCAACACCCTGAATTAACCACCAACAACATCGTAGTGGTGGAGGTCAAGACCGACGCATGGACGATAACCCTCGTGTCTTTTTATTTTGAGCCGGACCAACCAATCGAGCCCTACATAGAGCACATAAAAAAGATACATAACATGGCTAGAGGCAGAAAAATCCTTATTGGTGGAGACGCAAACGCCAAAAGCACGTGGTGGGGGAGTACGCGAATCGACAACAGGGGTGTGGAGATGGTAGGAATGCTACATGAGAATAACCTCCACGTTTTGAACGGCGGCAACATACCCACATTTGATACCATTAGAGGGGGCAAAAGATACTCCAGCTACGTAGACATCACGGCATGCGCAGAGGACCTGCTGGGCCTCGTAGACAGATGGCGTGTAGAGGAGGGCCTGACTAGTTCGGACCACAATAGCATAAGCTTCTGCATAAACCTGAAAAAATCAATAGGCATTAAAATAGAAAGAACCACAAGAAAATACAACTCTAAAAAAGCAGATTGGCATAGTTTTAAAAATCAATTAAATAAAATAAACATAAAAAATAATATAAGCACAGAATTAATAAATAAAATAAATAATAAAACACAAATAGATGAAATAGCAAACAAATATAATAAAGCAGTACAAGAGGCATGCAAGCAATCTATACCCACAATCAAAAATAAAAATACACTTACCTTGCCATGGTGGTCCGACGAACTAGAGAAGATGAAGAAGCAGGTAGCCACAAGGAAACGCAGGATCCGATGCGCAGCGCAGCGTCGCAGAGCTGTAGTAGTGGAAGAGTACCTAAATTATAAAAGAGAGTATGAAACCGCCGCTTCAAACGCCCAGACAAAATCATGGAAGGAGTTCTGCACACGACAAGACCGCGAATCAGTATGGGGCAGCATTTATAGGGTTATCAAACGTACATCTGTAAGAGAGGAGGACCAGATGCTGGTCAAAAATGGTGCACAACTGGACGCGGCTGGATCAGCAAAACATCTCGCAGCTACATTCTACCCGGAGGACCTCACAGATGAGGACAATGCAACACACACAGAGACGCGCAAAAAAGCGAAGATCGCGAATGTGGGTACAAATGCTGACACATTTGACCCCCCATTTACTTGCACAGAATTGCGAATGGCTGTGGATGCATTCAACCCAAAAAAGGCTCCGGGTGGCGATGGACTTACTGCCGATATATGTAAGACAGCTATTCACAATGATCCCAATCTGTATTTGGGCATTGTGAATAAATGTCTGGAACATGGATCTTTTCCGAGTGACTGGAAGCGGGCAACGGTAGTAGTGCTCAAGAAGCCGGGTAAGACAGATTACTCGGCTTCCAAATCTTACCGCCCGATTGGCCTGCTTCCGGTCCTCGGAAAGATCTATGAAAAGATGATAGTCGGTAGGCTCAAGCACCATTTGTTGCCTAAATTTAGTAGGCACCAGTACGGGTTTATGCCCCAACGGAGTACTGAGGACTCACTCTTTGCCCTCGTAGAAGAGATTAGGCTACAAACTAAAAACAAGAAGATAGCGACATTAGTGTCCCTTGATATCGAGGGAGCTTTTGATAGTGCTTGGTGGCCAGCCATCAGGGTAAGACTGGAAGAAGAAGGATGCCCTCTAAACATTCGAAGAGTCTTGGGTGACTATATGTCCGGTAGGAGCGTTGCGATCCGCTACGCGGGGGAGGAAGTTCACAGGGATACCACGAAGGGATGTGTCCAGGGATCAATCGCTGGACCCATCCTGTGGAACCTACTGTTGGACCCTCTCCTAAAAGAGCTAGAGAGTCGCGAGGTCTGGGTGCAGGCATTTGCTGATGATGTCGTGCTGCTGTTTGTAGGCGATACGGCCTTGGAGATCTCAAATAAGGCAAATCCTGTTCTAGCTCGTGTTGAGGAGTGGGGTGTACAAAACAAATTGAAATTCGCAGCGCACAAGACAAATTGTCTTACAGTAACAAGAAAGCTGAAATACGACACCCCTCGCCTCACCATGGGCGGGACAGCAATTGAACACAAGCCAGAAATCAAGATCTTGGGGCTCACCATTGACAGAAAACTAACGTTCAATTCACACATCGCAAACGTCTGCAAGAAGGCAGCTGGCTTTTACAAGCAGCTCTCCAAAGCGGCTAGAGTCAACTGGGGACTAAACCCAGCCATACAAAAAACAATTTACACAGCGGCAGTGGAACCGGTTGTAACATATGCAGCTGGCGTTTGGGCTACGGCCGCAGAGAAGATCTCCGCACGCAAACAGCTGAATATGTTACAGCGGGGCTTCGCACAAAAAATGTGCAAAGCATATCGCACAGTTTCACTCAACTCGGCCCTGGTTCTGTCCGGAACGCTCCCACTGGACCTTCGAGTTAAAGAGGCAGCCGCCCTTTACAAGGCCAGAAGGGGGGTCCCCCGGTCAGACCTTCGGGGTAGAGACATAGAAACTCCACATTCATTCTTACACACACCACACCCAGCAGAGCACATAAACATAGATATACACCACATCACCGAAGACACACAGATACACGCACATACACACAACATTTACATTTACACAGACGGCAGTAAGATTGACGGTAAAGTTGGAGCGGCACTATCCCTATGGGACCGGACCGCCGAAACCAAAGCCGTCAAACTTACTTTGCCGTCGTACGCTACTGTATACCAAGCAGAAATACTAGCACTCAAAAAAGCTTCGGAGGTGGTGCTGAGTAGAAAGGAAGTTTCCTTTGGAGTGTACTGCGATTCCATGGCAGCCTTGCAAACAGTCGTGAATGTCTCCTCCCTCCACTCCCTAGCGGTTAGCACAAGGCATAACCTTACGCTAGCTTTCAAACAGGGCAAGTCTGTCGACTTGTACTGGATAAAAGCACACGCGGGACTGAAGGGAAACGAGAGAGCCGACCAGCTTGCCAAGGACGCCGCTCTACACTCCAAGAGAAAACCTGACTACGACAGGTGCCCTGTTTCCTTCGTCAAGCGACTCATCAGGGATGAGACGCTTGACGAATGGAACAGGAGATACCAGACAGGCACCACTGCCGAGGTAACCAAACTATTCTTTCCTGACATCACTGCCGCTTACAAAATCACGCGCCACATCACCCCCACACAACTCACCACACAGGTGTTCACGGGACACGGCGGGTTCTCAGCGTACTTAAATCGCTTTAAGTGCAAGGACAGCCCGTCGTGTGCATGTGACCCTAACACAGACGAAACTCTTATACACATCCTCTCCGAGTGCCCTATACACACTCTGGAGAGGTACAACATTGAAGCCTACCTGGGCACCAAAATCTTGCCCAAAAACTTTCCGATAATATTAGCTGGAGATGGCAGAGAAAGAGACAAGTTTATAGAATATTGCACTAAAGTTATAGAAATTGTTAAACTTAGGAATAAAACTTAATTAGCATATAACATTAGTAGTAAGATTAGCATAAGGGAACACAAATATATTTGTAATATATTTTGTAGTTCCCTAGTTATAATAAGCAGATATGTAACAAAATTAGAATAAGTTTAAAATGTAAAAAATAGAATATAGTATAAAACTGTATAAGAACCAAATAGAGGCCACAAATAAATATTCTTAAGTATGAAATGTAATAGAGTTAAGCACTATATTATAAGAAAGAGAAAGCCCTGAGCCGAATAGCTCTATGAAAAACTTATTTTACCCGATTTAGAATTAAAATAAAGAAATAAGTTAGCAGAGTAGTAAAACGGGAGTCCCACCCGTAAAAGAGTAAAAGATGATGAATGGATGTAAAGTATGTAGAATAAAAGTGCGAGAGGAATAAATGCGAGAACTGGTATGAATGAGAATAGAGATAGCAAAGACTCCGATAATGTTGGAGGAGAAAGGAAAAAAAAAAAAAAAAAAAAACAGAGACAAAACAATGATTTACTAAATAATGCTTAAATAGTTTTTATGAATAAGGGGGTTAATGTTTTACTGTAATGTGTGTATGTGTGTACTACGTAGTATGCTAGATATTATGATATTTTAGTTTTAAAGTACTCTTGTGACTTCAATAAACTTACGTCAACCTATAAACATCTTTCATTGACGCTCCTACCACGACGCCTAATACCCAATTTAGGACCAATTATCGACAGAGTTTTCATCACAAAAAAATAACATAGATTTTCATTTTGGCACCCATCTTTAATGATTAAAGGACAGAAATGTCGATCAACCAACCAAACTGAGTACACAAACTTGTACCCCCCGCTGGGGAACGAACCCGGGGCCTCTGGGTCTGAGACCGGTGATCTTTATCACTTCATCAAGCGGGTAGGCCATCTCCAGAATCCGCTCCGACCCAGCAAACGCTGCTTTTGACCAGCTTTTGTTGTGTTGGAGCCTCAAATGTATAGCATAGTGAACTATAGAAAGATTTATAGTTTCGTGAGGCTATTGAGTTTAAAAAACATCCTAATTTCAATAGAGAAGATGGTTGGAATTCACTACCGGCCTGGGATCCCAATAAACAAACTATTAAATCCCAGCTTTAACACCATACTGCCAGATCAAAAGATACTATAAGCTCTTTCTGCGTGAAACGGAACGCACGTATTAAAGTAAAATGAGGGTATAAAGTCAAAGTTAAAGTGAAAATCAAATATTTATTATTCAAATATATTTTAGAAAAATGCTTTTGAATCGTCCAAACATTTTTTTACCCATCCCCATCCACCCATCTATTTTTCATTCTATTTTTTAGCTGTGGAGAAGAATGGGCGCAAGAAACTCCACAGCTTTAATATAAGTAACGACATTTACAAAATTATATGCCAACTACCAACACCTCAGTCTCCCTGTGACCACGGACCCTGCAAAGGGTTCGAAACGTCAGGATAAACATTAAATAAAACTAATGTAGAAAATAAACGCGAGTAGATCCGTAAAAGTAGTTTCATTTCAATGTGTAGTGTTCGCGTAAACTTTAGAAAACTAGATATCAAAAGATTTGATTTGATTAACTCAATAGATGCTAAGACAGTGGACACTTTCCATTAACAAGCTGGTCACGTAACAGGCGCGCTTCAGAAAAACATCTGGTGGAAAGACGGAGGTATTTGAAAAAGATTATGTACCGGGAAATATACTAGCTCTGCCAAAGGAATTATGTGAGACACTGACGCAAGTGCCTACGTCAAAGAAATAAAATGAATTAAAAAAAAAGTAAAAAATTAACGAGCCTTACAGTAGGTTGTGTGCATTTGATATGGACTTCTTGGTGGGAAAGTGAAGAGTCATGTCTGCGGTTTTGTTTTATTTTCTATTTGTGTTATGTCCATAAAGTTAATATACCATGGTTATGTCGAATATTAATGTGAAATAATGGTGGATTATTAACCGTTAAGTGTTCGTGAGTGTGCATGAGTGTTGGCAAATGAAACAAAACAGTGCAACGTCACTTTTCAAATTTTTATTTTCGTTTTTATTATCGATTTTAAATGCGCGCTTCCGTCTCCGTATATATTTTTTTCAAATCATAAAGATAATGCAGTGAATACTCATTAGAAGACATGACACACTGACACATCCTAATTGCCGCGCAATTTATGAACTCAGCTTCGATCAACAATACACTAGATAACCGGTCAGGGTGTCAAAAACGGCCGAGCGAATAACGCCTCACATTCAAAGTGGGGTCTTATTTCTATTTAGTTCGCTGTTGACTGCGCCAACATGATGACGTACCACAATGCATCAGTGTATTCAAAAACTGTAAAAATAACTATCGAAATAAAAATATATCGGAAGGAATATCATACTTTCGGTAAGTAAATGCTTTTTCATAACATAAATAATAAAATACCTAACTGTTTTTATGAAATAACAATCTTTAATTTTTAAAACCAACCCACGCGCCAACATTTGCTAATGTTTGGCCAACGAAATTACTAAGCGCGACTCCATAATACTCTGTTCGGAGCAAGTAAAGTCAATAATGCAAAAATTCGAAATGAAGTAAGTAACATTTCGTGTCTGCCATTTGCTGTTTTATTTTTATGTAATAAGGTCGAATTTGGATGTAAAGGGTCTTTGTATATATTTTTAAATACACAAGTGTTTATTTAAATTTCTTATCTCTTTCTGTCGTTTTCGACGTAAGATCGTAAGTGAATGTCTTAATAATCAAAACTGTGCTTTATTCCTTGCAAAAAAAGTATAAATTAGGTTGAAATTATCAAAACTTAGGATAGTTTTTCTCCATTTATAGTAAAGTCAGCCAGTGCCATATTTGAGATTTGTTTTAGTTCGTGAGGCGGTATCTAGTGTATTGTTGATCGAAGGAACTCAGTAACGTGTCTCGTTAATCACTCGACATTGGCGGAATTATTTGTGTTGGAAAGACACTCTAGAAGTCATAACACAAGAAAATAATAATAATAATAATAAGAACATGTGAACAGTTTCGAGAAAATAGATGGTAATGTTAGCACCTCAAATAATCATAATCACAAACACACCTCGTGCGTCATAAATTGTGCGGCAGTATCACACTGTTGCGATTACATTTCTACGAAATCACTCCCACAAATATTACTACCTACAACGGACATTGGGCAAGTAACTATTACCTAATCTGTGATTGGGCTTAAAGCACAGATTAGGTAATAGTGCTTAAAGTGTCGATCACGGATGGCTGTTACGGATCATACTGTTACGACTTACTTCCGTCCCTTTTCTACGAAATCACTCCCACAAATTATATATATAAAATGCGAGCGGAAAGATGTTACACATCAAAAATCTTATTTTCAATATAGGCATGATCTAATCACAATAAACTGCACTTAAAACCAGGGCTGAAACCGGTTCAAAATTAACCGGTGTCATTAGGGTAAAACCTGTACTATCGTAAAGTACCGTTCCGGAGCGGAACCAAATAGGAGCGATATTTCGAACCTAAATAAACCGGTTTATTTCTAGCGATCGCTGGTTGCGACTTGTTGTAGCTTGTTAGACGAAATACCCGCGCGGCGCGCACCAGTGTTGCGTCGCGAGCGCTATCTCATTTTGATAGTTGCGCGCATCCTATCAATATGGGTCGAAAACGTAAATCAAGTTTGTAACATTTTAAATTTTAACCGGTTTATTAAAAAAACCCATTTTTTGTAAACCGGTTCAAAAACCGGTTCAATGGAACGTAACCTTTTTAATAAAGTTACATGCAGAATTTCGTGAAACCGGTTCAAAAAATTAACCGGTTTCCAAGCCCTGCTTAAAGCTTCAAGTAACTAGTAATAGTAGGTACACACGCGTGCACATCAGACTGACACTAACTGTCAAATTTCCTCAATATACTTTGAACCTTTTGTATATGGCATATAGTTGAACATTCATAGTTTTGGAAAAGTTGATGTGTAAACAAGCGTCCGTCTGTACATAATAGGGCTGTACGTCAAAGAAATGAAATGAAATAAAATGATAAAATCACTTATTCAATTTAGGTATGGGCTAATCATCTAAATCTTATTACATCAAGTGCACTTAAAAACTTCAAGTAACTAGGTATCCTAGTGCCAGTGTTCGAGATGGTAAACCAGCGTTTGAAACCAGTTTACGGCATCAAATTATAACAAAGAACTTCATTGAAATTTTCTAGATGTCAGCTAGGAAACAGGTGGTCTATATCCAAACACTAAATTCAGTTGCTGACCACTATGTTTAATGATTAAAGAAAAAACATCTCGGTCACTAGTCCCAGTCGAACACCTGGTGCCGCTAACCTAGATCAGGGGTCTCCAAACTGCGGCCCGTGGGCCAAATCCGGCCCGCCAGTGCCATCAAACCGGCCCGCGACAGCTTAAGACTAGTGCCATCAATCTGGCCCACGACAGTCAATGTTTTACTGTTGTTGTTTGCTTAGGTGGGCAGAAAAAAAAAATGTTTTGGCCCTTGGAACATACCGAAAAAAATTATTATGGCCCTAAGTTTTCAAAGTTTGGAGACCCCTGCCCTAGATGGTTATTGACTAAATCACTATGCTTACTAAATGCGGGTTGGTGATCAGGACTATAAACTAAGAGTTACGCATCGAGAAATACCCATTGATACGAAACACCTGCCTGACCTGGAGTGTCTGGATATCGGGCCTAGCGTGCTGCCCTTTAGAGAGGAGCTTGATGGTTTTTTTTTTTGAGAGATATTGCTGATTGCCTCAGGCGGTCGGTAAAGGGTCCCTCAAGCCGTGTGAAGCGAATCACCTTCGGAGGTTTTCTAGAGAGAGCGGCATCGCGCACTAGTGCGCGTCCCCGTGCTCTACTAGATTCTCTGAAGGGTTCGGATCGGATCGGATCTCGATGGTGCAATGGTTAACGCGCCTGGTCTGCGATTGCTAAGGTTAAGCAACTTTGGCAAACGCCGGTCATCGGTTGGCTGACCAATTTATCATCTCGAGCTCGAGTACGACACTTTGTAAAGCCGTTGGTCCTGGCTGCATTAGTAGTCGTTAACAACCACCAATCCGCACTGGGTCCGCGTGGTGTTGTACGGCCCGTTCTTTCTATCCATCCACAGGGAAGGCTCGTGCCCCAGCAGTGGGGACTTTAAAAAAGACAATGAGCTGATAATGATGATGTGTTGCCCTTTTATGCTTGCATCAATTTTTATTCTCTTTCTATTTTTTTTGTTTGCTGGAAGCTTTCCTTTCCACATGAACCCACCACCATAGAAAAGAGATTCCACCACGCTAAACCTATGCGGGTTGGTGGGTTTTTACGATTGTTCACGTGCCTTTAGAAAATATTCTTGGTGACAAGATTTAATAAACGTTCTTTGCTTAATATTGGTAGGTATATGCTGTGGCTACCTTTACTATTCAGTAACTTATGCTCTAAGCTTATAACTCTGTTTATAACTAAACAAAAATCTTATAATACATTCGTATTCAGTGAATGTTTTGATACAAACCTTGTTGGTGTTCCTAAATACAATAAATAAATAAATAATGAATGTGATGCCAAACTGGTACTTGAAAATATGAATGTATACGTATCGACGACATAAACGCAATAAATGTCACTACAGTAGAATACCTATTTAGTAACATTAAAAAAATATTAAATTCAATCTTTCACTCATTCATTCATAGCCCTAACGTAATCGTAAAAATTATCAATACTGGAAGACGTTTTTTTTAACTTTCTTTCAAATTATTTGTCAACAGGCAACACTGTTGCGTCCTAATGTCAAGTCAAAGTCAACATTTGTTTATCAGGTGATTGTTATTTTCCAATTGGCTGTTTTTGCAATAATTCCTAAGTTTTCTATCAAATACTTAATAAAAAGTGTTAACTAGTAATAATGTCTGATGAAGAGGATAGTTACTGTCGCCTCTGCGCCGAACCTACACCGAATACCCAACTAATATCGGCCGATGGTGATGTCGGAGTCAACTCGAAAATCACAACCAAAATGCAATGGATTAACGTGGATATCACCTTACATTTACTGCCTACAACCATTTGTTTCTCATGTTTCGACTCCCTGGAGCGTACATGGACATTTTTGCATAATGTTCGCGCCGCACAAGCGAAGTTAAAAAGTGTTTTTTTAAAGGAAAAAGAAATAAATAGCACTGATGAAATAAAGCCTGAAACCTCGGCTGCTATCGAAATCACGGGTCAGCCGGTGAACATCGATTGGGACGAGTTTAGGAACCCAAAGCCCGAGATAAAAGATGAGTCGCCGATAGAGACCTATCAAGTTGTTACCGTAGATCCCAACACTTTAACCGATGTGGATTTCAGTCTTGTCAAAACGGAGCATAACTCTGATATTGAGTTCGACAATGATGCTTTCAACTCCACTGATAGCGATTTACCGTTAGGGCTGGCGGTGAAAAAGAAAAAGTTGAAAAAGAAAAAACATTTGTCTAAATCCAAAATTGTTGAAACAAACGACAGTTTAAATACAAGCCTGTTAACGTGGGATGAATATATGTGCCGGTGTGCTAGCTGCGACGCCCAATGCAAGAACATTACATCGTTACGTCTCCACTCTATACAGATCCATACATCGTGTTGTGCCTTCAAATGTTCCGACTGCAACAAAGTCATCTCCAGCTTCAGAGCGTTTGTAAGCCATGTACGTATACACAACGAGGAGCTGAAATACTGCTGTGAATTTTGCAATAAACGTTTCACAAGGTCATCATACGTAAAGAAACATTGTAACTTAGTACATAGAGACACTTTCTTAACTACATGCGGGAATTGTGGCTCCATATTTGACACAGAAGAGCAATTAGATGAGCATTACTCAATTTACGTTAAAGGTATGAAAAAACGTTTAGCTGAAGGTGCAAACGCTAAAACAGATTTGAAATGTGAACATTGCAATAGAGAGTTTAAATCGTTAAGCAATCTTAACCAGCACAAGTTGGTTCACACTAATCGTAGCAGGGATTTCGCTTGTCACGTCTGTGGTAAAATGTTTTTCCTCAAAGGTACTTTAACAGCTCATATGGCAACGCATGACGACACCAGACCTTTCAAATGTGAATTCTGTCCGTTATCTTTTCGCGCTAGAGGCAATCTCCAATCGCACATAAGCTTACACTCTGGCTCGAAACCATTTGTCTGCGAACAGTGCGGCAAAAGTTTCAGAGTGAAACGTCACTTGAAATCTCATTCTATAGTCCACACAGATCTAATGCCTTATTCGTGTCAGTACTGTAACAAGTTATTCCGTTTTAAAACGCGATTGAATCTACATTTAAGACAGCATACCGGTGCTAAGCCTTATACATGCATGTACTGTGCTAGAGCGTTCACGAACGGCTCTAATTACAAAAAACATATGAAGCGTAGACATAACATTGATATAACTAAAAAGAAAGTGTATAACGTTGTTGAGGACAGTAAAGAACATTTAAATGATGTTGCGAGTCAGTCGTGAAATCAATTGACATAAAGTTATTTGTTTTTAATTGATTTTGTAAGTTTGCATACTCTTATTGGTACTTGACTGGACAAAAAAGATAGACAAGTACTAATGTCAATTTTACAAACCACCTGTGTAGTTTAATTTATAATTTTAAAACATTTCTCCTATAAGAGCTCAAGCGTCGAATACCCAGACAGAATGAATTTTAATTGTTATCGGCCACCTGCTGGTCGCTCGATGCTCAAGGGGATAATACAGTGATAGATAATTTATTAACTATGTATTTCTTCTTTTATGATGATGTGACCAACTGTGACCAAAGTCCCAACGACTTTAGTCACAGTTTAAATTGGTAATTTATAGTTAATTTTGATGTTAATTGGTCACTGGTAGATAATAGATATAATTCAAAAAGCTTTCTGTTATTATTTGATCAGCAGCATTATTTAATGATAAACATATTGTTTACACTATTTTGAATGCCTAAAGTTGATTCATTAAAAGAGCTATGACCAAATTGTACTTGTGACCAAAGTGCCCTAAATCTTTTTGGTCAACTATTTCTTCTTTTGGTAGAAGGATAGATTGTAATCATTCATCATTCATCATCGTTTATTTATTTTAAAATCAAGCAAGTTGTGTTTTTCTACAAATAGACATAGCTAATTTGAATTGTTAAGGACTGATTATAATCTATTATGTAGTTGTTCTTATTATGAAGTTTGTATATATAATTGAACTTTGAAGGTTTGTAAATTAGAACAGTTGGGATTAACATTATATTATACAATAGTTGTTTGTAAGATTTGCAAAACGTATGATTCTGCATAGAAATATATATATTTATACTTGATTTTTGTGTTTGACTGCTTATTGATAAGTTTTTTGTCTGTGGTTACCATAGATAATATGACAGGTTTTTGACGTGATAACGTCTTATAATTCGATAGAGCCGGCTGCACGCTCGAAAAAGAGAGCCGGCTGCACGCACGAAGAAGTTCGGCGTTATCTCGCTCTGAGGCGTTCCATGTAAGGCTTGCACTTCAAGCCCGTGTCCGGCATCGCCACCGCGGTACTTACCCCCAACACCCCCCGACACCCCCAACACCTCCCGACACCACCAACTCCTCCCGCCTACCTGTTCGACGGGCTGCTGCTGCTGTGCAAGCCCGTGGCCGGCATCGCCACCGCGGTACGTACCCCCAACACCCCCCGACACCCCCAACACCACCCGACACTCCCAACTCCTCCCGCCTACCTGTTCGACGGGCTGCTGCAGGCTGCTGTGCAAGCCCGTGGCCGGCATCGCCACCGCGGTACGTACCCCCGACACCCCCAACACCTCCCGACACCTCCCGACACCTTCTTAAGACGTTGTCACGTTCAACTACCGTCAGTAAACCGACTTGAAAAAATGTTGAAAAAAAAAATGTTAATGACGGTAGTTGTTGACATTGAATTTCGGCGGGCTGGTTAGAACCACGATAGCTCAATTGGAAGAGCACCTGACCCGGAATGTCAGAAGGGTGCAGGTTCAAATCCTGCTCGTGGAAAAAGAAATTTTTACAACATTTGTGTTTTTGTAATTTGTTCGCAACAAAATTTGCTTTAAAAATCATTTTAAACATTTTATAAAATAGCTTGCTTATTTCTTAACTGATCTTTAATATTTGTAAAAATATTATGATCGGATGTTAATGACGGTAGTTGTTGACATTGAATGGGCGCCTTTGGCTTACAAAGTAAAAAGTGTTGAATAATTTCGGCGGGCTAGTTAGAACCACGATAGCTCAATTGGAAGAGCACCTGACCCGGAATGTCAGAAGGGTGCAGGTTCAAATCCTGCTCGTGGAAATTTTTTCAACATTTGTGTTTTTAGTATTTAATTATTATTATTATCTCCTTTATTTATTTTCTTTCTTAAAACTAGATTTTTACAATATATTAATATAAAAACAATAAAATATTATAAAAACCTAATCCTAGAGTACCACCAGCAGCGGGGCAGTGCCCAAGCTACCGGTGGTGTTAATTATTATTATTAATAATAATACTTATGGCTTCATAGTGGTAGCGGCCAAGCGGACAAACAAGCCCTACCACCAACCAAACCGAATACACAAATATGTATCCCCCGCGCGCGGTCTGTGATCGGTGGACTTAACCAGTAGATAACAATGTCGGTTAAAAACAATGCAATAACATTGTTGATAAGTCGGCAGACTGAGATTAGCGTAAGCGAATAGTAAATAAAACTACCTTTCCAATTAGCACTATTTACTCATGTGACTTTCGCGTCGGTAAATAGACGTGATTGCTGTTGGAATGATCGTAGGAGTTTGAAATATGTTTTAAAGAACGGAATGCTCTGTTTTTGCGACTAAAGCTTCAGTTCATATGATATTATTAATCCTTTATTGTACAATGAAATGTATGAAATCAACACTTTTTCCCTTAAAACGTTTGTTACTTAAGACAGAACTGTAATAAGGGTCTTACAAATAAACAAAGAAAAAGGTCGGAATAATTATTCTGTGTTTTGTCTCTTTTACTCCAATTTGAAATGACGTTTACATGACAAAAACAAAACACGGAATAACTATTCTTACCTTATTCTTTGTTTATTTGTAAGGGGCTTAAAGTTTTGTTTTGTGCGTGTAGTCTCACTTATAAGTTAGACGTTAACTACTAATTTTTAGTAACTGCAATTTAAGTTATTTTACTTTCTGTGTTAGTACCTATAGTTGCTTTGTTGATTACCAAATTAATAATTAAGTTTTTACTACGCAATCCCTTTTCTTTAATAGGCATCATGTTTGAACTTTTCGACTTTCAAGCCAAGCTATAACTTAGTCTGCATTGTATTGTGATGCGTCAAATTTCTAATGTAACTTGTTTGTGTATTGCTACTGCCATTTAATTTACCTAAGTTCTAGAAAATAGACACAAAATAAGTAGATCCGCAGAACGTAAGCTTATACCGCGCTCAAGCAACGCTCACAGACTTAAGTACTCTCACGGACTCTAACCTCGGAGTGAGTTCGTTTACTATCAGTATTCATTCGATTACGTTTATGAAAACGAAAATTTTGTATGGCATTGAAGCAGCGCAGCGCCTGTCGACATACGAGAAGAAGAAATTCTCGTTTTCGTGAACGTGATCAACTTGCGAATAAAACTCACACTAGGCCAGAGTTACTTAAAATGCGGTCCACGGACCCCTTAGGGGTTTGTAGCACGTGCATCAGGGGTCCGCAGTAGCTCAATAAACTCTTAACACATTAAATTGATGAGCTCGATGGCGCAGTGGTTAACGCGCCCGGTCTGCGAGTGCTGAGGTTAAGCAACTTTCGCAAAGGCCGGTCTTCGGATGGGTGACCAAAAATTTGTCATCTTGAGCTCCTCCGTGCTTCTGAAGGCACGCAAAGCCGTTGGCCCCGGCTGCATTAGCAGTCGTTAACAACCACCAATCCGCACTGGGCCCGCGTGGTGGTTTATGGCCCGTTCTCCCTATCCATCCATAGGAAAGGCTCGTGGCCCAGCAGTGGGGACATAAAATGAGCTGATGATGATGATGATGATGACATTAAATGGTGCAGTAAACTCAGCATTTCTCGGCTAAGTCACACAATCGCAGTGACGATGACGCGTCATCATCGTCACGCACGTCACAACCAGCATCCTTCTCATTAACTTAGTAGTAAGTGAAACTACCAATAAAAGAGTCTTCTTTCCTAAAATTATCTTTGACAGGTGCCTGCGGAGTTGTAAGTGGTCCGTGACAGCAAAAAGTCTGCACTAGGCCCTCGTGTTGCGAGATTCAGGCCGTCCTTTACCATTGGGCACTCTAGGCATGTGCTCAGGGCCCCGCAATCGATAGGGCCCCCTTGTTCCTGCCAGATCACTAACCGATAATCGATATTACCGAATATTTGTTTTGCGAAACAAGAATTACTAACTTATAGACTTTTTTTGCTTTTTAATTCAAATAAACCAGGGGCCTAACACTGGCAACTCTATCTGGCTGCAAATAAATAAAAATACCAGTCGAATAAATCTACGGTTTTGCTTATTTACTCCTTTTGCCTGTTTTACTAAAATCTAGCGTACCATAAGGACCCCATTATCCGTAAGTGCCCAGGGCTCATAGGTTAAAGACGGCCCTGGCGAGATTCCGTGTCCGTGTTGTTTTCTATGCGTGCGTTTGTACGCAGCTTATCTTCTGTGGGTCTACTTGCTTTGTGGAATAAGCGCCATTTCCTTCGAGCGAAACACTGAACGCGACACTATCCCTCTCTTCCTTGTACAGTTGTCTCGCAGAGCGTAAAACGTGATTCCACAATGGCAGTATCTGGAGCGTGACAATTCTCAAGTTACTATTGTGCTCCCGTGTCCTACCTATCTACATGAACAAGATGGCGACTGAAATTGCAATTAGAATAATTTATACCATATTACATAAGTTAGAGCTCGATGGCGCAGTGGTAAACCAACTCGGTAGCTAATAAGCAACTTAAGCTAAAGCCGGTCATCGGATGGGTAAACTAAAATGTGTCATCTCGAGCTCCTCTGTGCTTCGGAAGGTACGTAAAGCCGTTGGTCCCGGCTGCATTAGCAGTCGTTAACAACCACCACCCCGCACGGAGACCGCGTGGTGGTTTACGGCCGGTTCTCCCTGTGGTGTTCCCTCCCATCCATAGGGAAGGCTTGTGCCATAGTTGCAACAACCCTGCTGTACGAAACTTTAAATTTTTATTATTATTATATTATTATCCAAACTAGAATAAATCTAAAAATTAAAGAAATTTTATTTTAATATTGTAATTATGTCTATATAATATTGTCCATTTAATTTTATATCTATTTATTAATCCGAAGTTTTAATTTTATAATTTTAATTTAATTTTAATTTTAATTTTATAATTATTTTGTTTTTAATTTGTTTTTAATAATTGTATTTTGTTTTTAGTTTAATTTTATTGATTATTGTAATGTAATATTGGTTATGGATTGTTTATCCGCAATAAACTATTATTATAATTATCTCTTTTATTTATTTTCTTTCTTAAAATTAGATTTTTACAATATTTTAATATAAAAACAATAAAACATTATAAAAACCTAATCCTAGAGTACCACCAGCAGCGGGGCAGGGCCCAAGCTACTGGTGGTCAGGGCTGCAGAGTGAGGAACCTCCTGACAATACGTGCCGTGTCTAGGAGTAGTAATATATGTACTAATATTATTATTATTATCTCCTTTATTTATTTTCTTTCTTAAAACTAGATTTTTTCAATATTTTAATATAAAAACAATAAAACATTATAAAAACCTAATCCTAGAGTATTATTATTATTATTATTATAAATTGTATACCAACACATAATCTCTCTTTTATGCTAATAACACCAACCGTTAAGTTACAAAAAGGTATCAGACGACTTTGCGGAAGTAAACCAACTCGCACAAGGGACCATCTGCGTCAGTTTAGACCTAGAGGTCCCGGTTTGGATTCCCAGCGGGGGGTACATGTTTGTGTACTCGGTTTGGTTGGTGGTAGGACTTGTTTGACCGCCTGGCTAGCTACCACCATCTTATCTAAATATGTCGCCATAACATCAATGTTTGTAGCATTGTAAGATAAGATAGCCAGTGCCTCACTAGTTGAGGATCTTGTGTGAAGTGCGCTTCCACTAAATGGCATATCATCACTTAATATCAGGTGAGATCAAGGCACTGTGCTTACCCCGTAAAAAAAAAAAGAGTCGTAACGCCAGATCTGGGGGTCGACCGCCTAACGCTCTCGCTTTCGATCGCTTTGAAGGCGAGGCGAGGAGGAGGCGTCATCTTGTCATTTCGAAAGCAATATGAAAGCAATATCAAAAGCTATAGGCTATAGCTTTCGATATTATTCGATAATATATTACGATATTATAATAGAAAGCGAGGCTTTCAAAGCGATCGAAAGCGAGAGTGCTAGGCGGTTGGGGGGCTGGGTGTATAGTGTGAGTTTTGTTTACTTTCCGTATTCATTCGATTACGTTTACGAAAACGAAAGTTAGTATGGCATTGAAGCAGCGCCACCTGGCGACATACGAGACGAGTTAAAATTTTGCCATACCAAATTCTCGTTTTCGTTATCGTGATCGAATGGCGAAAGGCCACAGGACGCGCCGAAGCGTGTTCTTCGTTCACTCTTAAGACTGTCTCAAGCCAGTTGACACGTATAGTCCACTACCTAATATCCAGACAGTTACCGGAGATGTTGAGCACGCTCACTACTCGTTCCACGAGCTGCCCCCAGCAGTTGTGACGTTTGATGAGGTAGTAACGATGATGATAATACCATTTTACATAACTTCTTTTGTGTATAAAGATGTCAAACGACTAACGAGCACGATTATCGCCGCTTCATTCAACGTCATCTTCATTCCCCGTGTGGTGCCGGGTGTAAAGAATTGCACCACCCCATCTCTTCCCGTGGGTGTCGTAGAAGGCGACTATGGGACCATTCCAGAGGATGGGCAGCAGCGTCTCTCTGTGTTTATTCTCACCTTACTGCGATCGCCAACCCGCCTGCCAAGCGTGGTGATTATGGCAAATTCTCCTCAAAATTATTTATTTATTTATTTATCTTTGGCACAATTACAAGATACAAATCATACAATACAAAAAATACAACAATACAATTAATAACACGTATAAATCTCAATTACAACTGCGCACAACATCTAAATAAAATATTACATATAAAAACGGCTAAATAAAAAATACTTATAAAAATATGTAGATAGGTATTAAATCTGATGTCCTCTTCACTTCATACTTTTAATCGTCTTTTTTTATCCTTAAGAACCTTTGAAGTCGTGATACAATTGTGGTCGTTTTAATATAACAGCAGCAAGGCCCTGGTCTCAAATAGAAAAATATATGAATAGTGGTACCAAATGGCACCAGTGCTTGACACAGCACCCCAGTCATCATCATCATCATCTCAGCCAAGGCTCAAGGATAAATCATTTTGAAGGGAATTTGCCATAATCGCCACGCTTGGCAGGCGGCTTGGCGATCGCAGTAAGGTGAGAATAATCACAGAGAGACGCTGCTGCCCATCCTCTGGAATGGTCCCACAGTCGCCTTCTACGACACCCACGGGAAGAGATGGGGTGGTGCAATTCTTTGCCCCCGGCACCACACGGGGTCAGTACCCGAGTGCTCGGCAAATAATAACACAGAATTTCATTTTATTAGTACTATTAGGATTTCCTGAGGAGCTCGATGGCGCAGTGGTTAACGGAGGAGCTCGATGGCGTAATGATTAACGCGCCCGGTCTGCGAGCTCATTCGCAAAGCCCAGTCATCGGGTGGTTGACCGAAAATGTATCATCTCGAGCTCCTCCGTACTTCGGAAGGCACGTAAAGCCGTTGGTCCCGGCTGCATCAGCAGTCGTTAACAGCCACCGCACCGCACTGGGCCCGCGTGGTGGTTTATGGCCCGTTCTCCCTATCCATCCATAAGGAAGGCACTGAGGAGATAAAATGTGCTGATGATGATGATTGATTTGATGAATATTAATCTGATTTTATGTAATTAATTTTTAAATAATGTTTTTTACTCGATTCTTTTCAATCTCGATGTGTTTTATGCGTGCTGTCTGCACATACCTTGGAAGTGCAGTCTACCAGTGTTTGTACAAGCTGAAAATGACCATGTAAACGATGTAATTCCGTTTTGTGTAGCTAATAAAATAAATAAATAAATTAGTTATTCTGTGGAATACCACTACTAATAACTAGATGATCGCTAGGAAGCAGTGGTCTGCTGTGTACCTATTGAATTCCTTGTTGAAGAAACAAAAAGTGTCAATCACAGGTACCACAACCCCTAACACATGTTTCTTGTGATGATTAAGTACTTATTTGAAAACCGTGAATGAAACATATACATCACAAATAGAAAACAACATTCATTAGCCAAGGTCTATCGACGTAAGATTCATAGGTATAGATCAGTTAAGTATCTCTTAGCGACAGAGAGGACATTGCAAGCATATTATACCACAAATGCTCGATGGCGCAGTGGTTAACGCGCCCGGTCGGTCGGTCGATCGCCAACGCAAATGGGTAACCAAAAAATTTATCATATCGAGCTCCTCCGTGCTTCGGAAGGCACGTAAAGCCGTTTTGGTCCCGGCTGCATTAGCTGTCGATAACAACCACCAATCCGCGTTGGGCCCGCGTGGTGGTTTATGGCCCGTTCTCCCTATCCATCCGTAGGGAAGGCTCGTGCCCTAGCAGTGGGGACATAAAAATGAGCTGAATATAATGCTGATACTGTACCTATTGCAATCAACAAATTGTGAAAGTACAATAATGTTAAGTCAGCAATTCGCGCGTGAGACCCTTCGCAAGAAGCCTTGGACTGCACTTTGCTGACTCATCATCATCATCATCATCAGCCCATTTTATGTCCCCACTGCTGGGGCATGAGCCTTCCCTATGGATGGATAGGGAGAACGGGCCATAAACCACCACGCGGGCCCAGTGCGGGTTGGTGGTTGTTAACGACTGCTAATGCAGCCGGGACCAACGGCTTTACTAGCCTTTCGAAGCACGGAGGAGCTCGAGGTGATAAATTTTTAGTCACCCATCCGATGACTGGCCTTTGCGAAAGTTGCTTAACCTCAGCACTAGCAGACCGGGCGCGTTAACCACTGCGCCATCAAGCTCCTCGCTGACTAGTAACATGAAAAAGGAAACTTATCTTGTTTTGGAAGTTGCATGTCTGCAGTATTGATCTTTGCTCGTAATGTCGCAGCACGCGACGGCGACGGCCTGATAGACGCCGAACGGATGCACATGAGATTGTAGCCGAAAATATTTTATTACAAATCTTAAGTATAAATCCAAATATTTTAATCCAAATATTTTAAATTTTAAATATTTTAATATCTTAAGTAAAAATCACCGAAATCATTATCATCATAAACAGCACATATCAGTCCACTGCTGGCCATAAGATAAGATCTATGTACCAAAACAATATGATACAATATATATATGTATATGACTACTAGTGGACCGTTTCCAGTGACAGTGACAGTTTCCATTCATTCCCGTGGGAATAACGAGATAAAAATTCCTATGTGTTAATCCAGGTTATAAACTATCTGTATGCCGAATTTCATCCAAATCCATCCATCCGTTGCAGCGTGAAAAACCAACAAATATACACACATACACACAAACTTTCGCATTTATAATATTAGTGACTATGACTTGAAATAGGCCTCTCCTAATGCATGCCACTGTGCCCAAACTTTGCCCCTTCCCTAAGGTATTTAGTTAAGCTGTATAGCATTGTTGTGTTCCGCCAGTTAAAGGTAAATGAAATAGCCAGTTCCCCTGTAGTTGCGGACTACGGGTGAAGAGCTCTTGCATCTTTGGCCCCAACGTTTCATACCATCAGCTACAAAAAATACAATAAAATACATACAATAGGTATTTTAATACATAAGAAGTTTGTGTTAAGGCTTTGTTAGTTCTAAAACATTTATTTTATAAAAATAATCTAAAGATATTTCTCAAGATAAACGAGTCTTGGCTCGTGCCCCTCCCATGCAACCCAGTCGTGCTCATCAAAGCATGCACAAAACAAAAGCAACGGAAACGTTCCTCCAGTCGACGACAAGAAAGGCTACAGTACAGTTTTCTAAAGCAAACCCCAATATTTGTTACACATCCCAGCCAAAATAGCACAAATTAAAAACTATTTGAAAAAACGCATAAAAACTCCTTCATTCTTAGTGGTAGAAAAAATTAAAAAGTTACACGTTGCATTATATTCGGACTGTCAAAAACACCGCCAAAAAGTCATGCGCAATACTTTAATTACGCACGTTACGTAAAAATTATTAACTATGTAAAACGTTGCATAAGTACTTAATAAACGCAAAAATGCAAAACATTTTCCAAGTGCCTAGAAAGTATGCATGAATATTTTTTGAATACATTAAAAGTGGTTTGAGTCACGGCGGCATTGACTTTTTAAAAATGGATGCGGGCAAAGGTGTGTTTACCATCGCGCTTTTTGCTTTCTTCGCGAAGTATGCAGGATGCCAAGACTATTTTCGAATGGTAAGTGTCCACCGTTTAACCATATATTAGATATAATCTGTGCCAATTACTCTATGGTAATTACTGTTGTAAAGATTATTTCAAAATTGTATTACAATCTGCGTGGGTGATGTTATTAATTTCTGTTTTTCTATGTTGAATACGTGCATGCTCGCACGATAGATACTATCGTTAGCCTGAAAACAACAATAAGAGCGAGTTTAAAAGTGGTAGACCACCATGTTTTGAGAACGTACACCCTTTCTTATTTCCACATTTTTTTTTGAACTGGCATCCACTAACAACATTTAAAGTTATACAAAAAGATGCCATACATCCTTACGCAAGAAAAACTCGCACAGGGGTCCATCTACGTCAGGCAAATTGTTGCCAGATTATTTATTTATTCATCTTAGCTTATGACTATCAGTGTGACAGCAATACGATAGAAAAACATTAGGTACTAAGCACAAGGGTATTAGAAACCGCCGAAGCAAATTCTTCATCCAATACTCATAAGACTAGTATTTTTAGGGTTCCGTACCCAAAGAGTAAAACGGGACCCTATTACTAAGATTCCGCCGTCTGTCCGTCTGACTGTCTGTCTATCCGTCTGTCACCAGGCTGTATCTCATTAACCGTGATAGTTAGACAGTTGAAATTTTCACAGATCATGTATTTCTGTTGCCGCTATAACAACAAATACTAAAAAACAGAATGAAATAAATATTTAAGCTATTTAATAATTTAAGGGAGCCCCCATACAACAAACGTGATTTTTTTGCTCGTTTTTGATATATTGTATTGATAACGGCAAAGGTAGACGCTTGAAATACTCACAGAATATTGAGTTATATTATTCACTTTAAAAATAAATTATTAAATTAAAATAATATTGAGGGTGATTATTTTCCAATTTTTTTTCTCGGTCTTAAAACGATAACAGGTAGAAACTTGAAATATTTTTATAGATAATGGTACGGAACCCTTCGTGCGCGAGTCCGACTCGCACTCGGCCGGTTCTTTTTATATAGAAGGTTAGGCAGATGACTGCCCTGCCTGTTACTAGGTAAAAGCAGTACCCAGATGCGAAGACAGCTGATAAAGCAGAACGGCAGAATCCTGATAAAGCCGTCGTCACTTTGTCGACCCGCAAATAGCTTCACACCTCGTTTAAAGGACTCTTTTTTATGTAGGACAACCAACGTAACAAACGTACACATTGGTTACATTTTAATACGTGGCGAAGGGTAAGGCACACTAGCGCCACCAACTGATAATTTGACAATTACTAACGGACCGGATCTTTTTTTAAACATTGCGTACCGTCCGACAACAGGAAAGCATCCATAGTATTTATTTAATAATTGTGCACTACTTTTTGTTGCGTGGTTTATTCACAAACTATGGCCACTTTTGGCGAATGAATACAAAAACAAACCTAAAAGTAGTGCACAATTATTAAATAATAGATGTTTGCCTAGTGTCGGAAGGTCCGGAATGTTTGAAAAAAAATCCAGTTTAGCAGTTATCAAATTAAATCCATTAGCGGCGCCTTACCCTTCGCCTTAAAGGAAGGGAAAGGAAAGGAAGCAAGAGGTTCCCACGACATGCACAAATTGAAACTATTACAAAGCAAACTAAAAACACCTTATTTTTATAGTACTCGAAGCATACAATAGACGCATTCGTATCAAAACCATGATTTTGTTGTAGGAATGTTGTACGAAGGAGAAAATTGGGCTAGAAGGGAATTCCATTTTTTGATAATGCGACAAACAAATTAAATTGTCAGGAGGGTGGCCTATACTTACCCCTCTCTATTTTCCAGATTTTAGTTACGGATACAACCAAGCCAAGGCTAAATGTGCCATCCAAAAGAGGTTGAAAGTTCAATTTTAATTAAGGCTACTTATCTAGAGACCGCACCACAGACAATGCAAAAAACGGGATCGTAATCCAAGAGTGCTCAATTAGGTAAAATAAATACTGGTAGAGGGAAATCAAGGCAAGCCCTTATCTTATCTTATCTTAGTGGGGCCTGCTGAGGTTTCCCTCTTGCAGTAACACTTCGATCTTTTGTGCAACCCCGTCCTTTCACTCTTCTTCCTCTGTAAGAAGATCAGGAGTCCCATTCTTTTCCTAGCCAGAGAGTCACAGTCACACAGGCAAGCCCTACTAAGATAAGATAAGATCTATCCCACACTTGGAATTGAACACGATACCTCGCCGCCAGAGGCCAGTGGTCTAGCTACTAAGTCATTAGATCTCAAAAGAGGTTTTGCATTTAAAAAATTGTACCTGACACTGTAAGGCTTCTCCAATTAAGTACAAGAAGAAGTTACCTAAATTACCCAATTATATCCTGACGTCACCCCAATTTTCGTGAAACAAAAAAGTACCTAATTGTACCACAAACAGTGCTCAAAACCACTCCGTTCCGCTACCTTACTTCTTGTAAGCGTTTGTGACACTTTTGGCCAACCTTTACGGTATGAATTTAAATTACATGAGTGGAGTGAGGTAATTATTCTTAGATTTAATGGGATAATGGAGTATTTATTCCATCGCGCACTAAGAAAAACGGTGACTCGCTTCTTTGTCGCACCTCCAAAAGACTGATCCGATCCGAACCCTACGGAAAATCTAGTAGGGCACGGGGACACGCACTAGTGCGTGATGCCGTTCCCTCTAGGAATCCTCTGAAGGTTTGAGGCAATCAGCAAAATCTCTCTATAAAAAATCTCCAAAAGTTGTAATAGTCTGCCAGCACACGTTTTCCCTCCTTCCTATGACATGGGGTCCTTCAAACTTGTCCTTGAAACGGTCCTTGTGGGCCGGCAGAGTGAGGGTAACTGATGCTGCGTTGTTTTCACGCTGCACCAGTTTATCATTGCATCTGGACTCCATATTCACTTAACATCAGGTGAAATGGAGTCATTTGCCGTGCTAAGTATTCAAAAAAATTACATCTGAGCTATCCGGTGAGCTACTCTCTAGGAGCAGAATGGGGTTTTTCAAAAAAGGCGTGAAAGGTTTGTACAGGGTTGGCAACGCGTAAGAACCTCTCATAGAAATATAAACAATAATCAATAAAATATAGTGAAAAAAGTGCGTGCGGCCGCCCGGATCGCGGAAGACCCAGGTTCAATTTCTGGCAGGGTCGGGTGGGTATCATTTAATTTTTTCTCTATCTATACTAATATTATAAAGGGGAAACCTTTGTATTTTTGTATGTATGTATGTTTGCAACGAATAAACTCAAAAACTACTGGACCGATTTAAAAAATTATTTCACCATTAGAATGCTACATTAGCGCTGAGTAATATTGTATAATTATAAAAAATCTTATTCAGATCGTATGCCTCATTGCCAACTAATTAAAAAAAATATATGTCGACAAAATACTTAGTTCGTTTGCAAGCCCAGTTTGTGTGATAAGTGGAATACTTTAGGTGTGCTTCGTCTGGGTGAACTTCATGGAATACATCGCTAAAAATGCGTCAGTACATCAATTGTAGATTAATACATAATGACACTTTTGTGTGAAAGGTAGAGCCACGATAGTATAGTTGGTAGTGCACCTGACCCTACATGTCAGGGAGTGCGGGTTCGAATCCCATTCGTGGGAATATTTCAACACTTATTTTTCAAATTTGTCGTGTCATGATTTCTTTTAAGAAATCCAACATGGGGGTGCCGCGCGGAATTTCGAAAATTTACGTGTTTTTAAGTCATTGGTGCTAAGCGCTGAATAGGTCATATACATTAAAAGGACTAGTGTAGGTTAGCTTGATCCTTTCACAAGGCCATAGTTGTATTGGAAATTGAAACAAATACCCAGAAACTGCATAAACAATACGTAAAAGTAATGATATCTAAAAACTTATTTCTTCAGAAACTTTATAAATATAGCACAAATGAAACAATGATCCGACATCAAAATGTTTTATTGATATTCCGCAAACCACTGTTATATCATTATTTTTCAATTAAAAAATATGAATATGAAAATATTAAGACTTTTATTATATTTTACCCAAACGCCTATGATTTTACGAAAGTAAATATTGCTCTAATTAAATCACCAGCCTACTCTGTACAGATATGAGTGTGCGTGCGTATTCTTGTCGTGCGCCGTTGTCACACCGCTGCCACGCGCCGCTCGCTCGCTATCATAAAGAAACTTGAAACTCGTAGTTTTGCGTCCGCGCTGCACCCCCACAGATTTTCCTATTGAATAGGCCGACAAAGAAAGTGTTTAATACTCAATGTCCGGTGTCTGTCCGTCTGTCTCGTCACAGCACAATGAGTTTACGGCAGACTAGTTACCTATGCAGACTGTACTATTACAGTCACCGGCAAAAATCATTGAACAAAACCTACCACTACATTTGCACTTGGTCCTCAGAGAGGAGCTCGATGGCGCAGTGGTTAACGCGCCCGGTCTGCGAGTGCTGAGGTTAAGCAACTTTCGCAAAGGCCGGTCATTGGATGAGCGACCAAAAATGTATCATCTCGAGCTCCTCCGTGCTTCGGAAGGCACGTTAAGCCATTGGTCGCGGCTGCATTAGCAGTCGTTAACAACCACCAATCCGCACTGGGCCCGCGTGGTGGTTTATGGCCCGTTCTCTCTATCCATCCATAGGGAAGGCTCCAGCCTGGTGACAGACGGACAGACAGACAGGCAGATGGACGGACCACCGAGTCTTAGCAATAGGGTCCCGTTTTACCCTTTGGGTACGGAACCTTAAAAACTAAAGAACTATTTTGTGTTTGTATTTGTAGCCGTTTCGAGGCCTCATCTTTTTCAAATGCAATTGTTGTTATTTAAGTAAGGTCGTGACAAAAGTTAATGTTCATTTAAAAAAAATGGCAGGATGTCCTTCGTGCTATATGAAGATTATTAAATGAATTACTACCGTCACCACTTAATCTTGATGGCATTGTTCTGGCCGACCTTGGCTCGGCAATGCACGACAAGCGGATAGACCGAATTGCTTATTACATTATTTTAATAGCGCCCTCTTTTGGTGCCATCTCTTATACATACATATATACATACAGACACACACATATATACATACATACATATAACCCTTTTAACTTTAACGTTAGCAAATTAATGTATGCTGCAACGCATTGTACATACGCCTATGCAAAACTAACTAATTTCTCCAATAAAATATGTTCAACCATATAAATAAATAAATAAATGTTTCCCACAGTCACACCAATTATTTAGCCCCAAGAAAAGCTTCCTTGTTAAAGGTAAATAAATATCATAAGGGTATAAGTAAAATGTGTCTAACACAAAACAACGTAATAAAGATCACTCTGTATAAGTAATTTTCGTCCGTTTTGAAACCTCCTGTACAAATTGTCATCCTCTACTTAAGGAATCATTGTCCAAAAATCCTGAAACACTTTACAATTTTTCACCAGGCCAAATACCGAAATTTAAAGAATGACAGAATTCCATACAACTTTCCAAGCTTATTTCATCTCTCTAGGGGAGATTTTTTCGAAAAATGCTAAAACATGTCATTCTTAATTTTTATTGAAAAATCTATAGATCGAGTAAATTATTCATTTTGATAGTTATTACTTAAAAAATAACGATTTCCCCAAAAAAAAACTTCTTCCTTTTTTACTCTTTTAAAAGAAAATAAACAAAATTCTTGAGACACGTCATTTCTTTATTTCTTATCAAGAAGCCAAATACCAATTTTCATGTATTTTACTTCAAAACTGACGGATTTTCATACAAACTTTCACCCCCTATTTGACCCTCTTAGGGTATGATTTTCGTAAAATCCTTTCTTAGTGGCTGATTACGTCACTCAATTTACCCACAGTCCAAATTTCATCTAATTAGCTTCAGCGGTTTAGGCTTCGGCGATGATGATTCAGTCAGGCCACGTCATTATATGTTTATAGAAGATACATACTTATTATACATAGGAAACACCCAGAACCGAAACAATTTAGAAAAACAGGCATTTCTAAATTGATTCGACCGGGAATCGAAAACGGGAGAGATGAAAACCGGTGTGCAAGTCACTCGACCAAGGAGATCGTCGAATGCCTATGCCTTAGACATAAAGTTCAAACTCTAAATAAGAAAAAAAGGGAAAAAAAGAGTAAAAAAAGGAAAAAAAAAGAAAAAATATAAGTACGTAATTTTTTTTTATTGAGGAAATTTTACCAATCTCTATTGTGGGTACTAGTTGCCTCTGTTAGTGAGTCAGAGTTAAAGTTTAGTTTTAATAACTGTTACCAATGCGTCCGTTACTCTAAGGGTCGATTGCACCAAAACTCCGGTTAATGTAACTACTAATAATATAATTAATCTTACTACATTAACCGGAGTTTTGGTGGAATCGACCCTTAGAGTAACGGACGCATTGGCCCTTCAACAATTAGTATGAGTAACTATTCAGAACGCTCCAGTTCCGAAACATGGCGACACGACACACATGTCACGTGGAACAACCAAACATTTACAGTAACCAAAACAAAGAACTCTATGGCGCAGTGGCTAACGCACCCGGTCTGGTAGGCTACTCTTGACGCAAACTCAATCTCAATACAATTCCAATGCGATATTGGGATAAGTTTCGCAATTTCGGAACGCCCCATCTCGATAATAATTTGTTCACTCAATTTCCACGCAATTGCGTGGAAATTGAGTGAACAAATTAAATTTAATTCCAATGTAGCGCTATTACCGCTTTAAGAGTGCCATTTGAATTTTTTAGATTTGGGATTGGAAATTGATTATTGTAATTGTGTTTCAAGAGTAACCCACCTGGTATAATGCTGAGATAAAGTAACTTTCGCAAAGACCGGTCATCGGATGAGTGGCCTACCCCCAATAGTGGGTAGAGACGGGCTGAAAATAATATTGATGTGACCAATAATTAATCAGTCGTTAACAACCACCAATCCGCTGGGCCCGCGTGGTGGTTCAGGGCACGTTCTCCCTATCCATCCATAGGGAAGGCTCGTGCCCCAGCAGTGGGGACATAAATGAGCTGATGATGATGATGATGATGATGATGATGATGAAGATTGGTTTTAAAATAAATCTGGCGATGTACCACCATCTTATGTAAATGCCGCTATAACATTAATGCTATGTTCCGACAGTTAGAGATAAGATAGCCAGTGCCTCAGTAGTTGAGGATTCCGGGTGAAGTGTGCTTCCACCTCCAGCCTCATCATCACTTACCATCAAGTAGCCAAGCCAAGTCATTCGCCATAACTAACTAATATTATAAATGCGAAAGTGAGTTTGTTTGTTTATTGTTTGATACGCTTTCACGCGTAAACTATTCAAGCGATCGTCATGAAATGATGTACACATATTCTCAAGAGTATAATCATTGTTAAACAAATAAAACTGGATTCGACCAAGCGAGAGTAACTTTTATTCTTAGATTAAATCGTCAGTTATTCGAGAGCAAATCGAAATTTCGTTTTACCACGCACTATTCTCGGAGTAGCTTGCCTATTCGGAAATAGTCACTACATCACCGTCCAGCGTGGAATGACAGAGATAATCAGAGAGTATTTTAATGGCGTCCGCGTACCACATGACATTGACATTCGAGTTTGACAGCTACAGTTATGCTCTAGACGACAAAATAGAGTTGTCAGGATTTAGCCTTTTAAATAGTTCGTTTGTAGAACAATGGCCTTTGGCCGGATAATACGTTCATTCACCATTCAAATGCTATTCACTCAATAATGAAGAATAACAATTCCAAGAGTAACTAATCTGTGGATTGCGTGGATAAATGACCTTTCCTTTACTCGAGAATAAAATCGTGGAATAGATATATTCTTGGTAGGTATAGTTAATCTCGTATAAATTCAAGTTTGGTCGAATCCACCCTTAGTGAGTTTGTTTGTTTGTTTCCTACGCTTTCACGCGTAAACTATTTAACGATTTGTTTTGTTTTGTTGTCATAGAAATTTTTAAAGCGATACGGAATCCGGTCAGCTAGTTTGACTAGGTATATAAATATGATTTGTGTTGCAGGGTACCAACACGAATTCGGCAGAAGCAATGCAGTTCCTCAGGGAATACGATCGGGAGGCATCAGGAATGTGCTACAGGTAAGTGCAACTTATTATCTTCCAGACAACTTAAGCACAGTCAACAGACAGACAACTCCTCACGGTCACGGAATCTTACAACAGCTGCGCTCGGACTTTTCCGCAGACTTATTACCAAAAAAAAATGAACGAGCCTTAAAGTAGTTGCATATTATGATGTGTAATCATTTGTCATCTCACCGTTTGAAATCAATATTACAATAGAAAATAGAATATTGAATTAACAATGACGTATATTTTTCCCCTTTTTTTTCTCGCTAGCAAACTCGCAAACGAACTTAGATATATATATATTTCATGCACTGGCTTACTTCAAAAATAAGGAGACAGCTGAAGATAAGCTTCATACAAATGCATCATATCATATGATATACATATGAGCGGATCACACTGTACGCTACTTCCGTCACATTTCTAGATGTTACGGTACTTCCGTCGCATTTCTACGAAATTATTCCCACAAATTGTATTTATAGAAGGCGAGTGGCAAAATGTTACACATCAAAAAGCAACTAGTTGTTTATTGTACAATTGCAACGCGACTGCTTTAGTTGCGTTTGATAAATTGGTTTTACGGACACAAATCTTTCAATGTATGTAAACTATTACATACATACATTTTAGTGACCGTGAGAGGGTCTATGACATGTGCGTTGCTCGAGCGCGGTACGTACTAACACTTTAACAGCCGATCACGTACTGGGTACGGGTGGGTGGGATCGACTCAGGACGCTGATCACGTCCTCTGTACGGCATTGATTTTCTTAGCGTTTGTTTTAAAATGACGTCCGTGGTACGTGATTTGCGTGTAACCCCGGTGTAATGAATAAAAAATATATATAGATTTATTACAAATCAATTTATACAAAAAATTATTATAAATCTTACAATATCGGCCAAAATTGCCGGCGTACCAAGAAAGGCGCGCTTTAAAATAGTCGGCTGTTAAAGTGTTAGGCTTATCTTCTGGGGACTTAAGGACTTAAAGTTTTTGTATTACAATACTTTTAATACATTTACCCCGAACCAAAGAAGTATATATGTAAGAGAACTGAGCATACTACACATTGAAATGAAACAACTTGGGTCCGCAGTCTCCCTGTGACCACGGACCCTGCAAAGGGTTCGAAACGTCAGGACAAACATTAATTTAAAGTAATGTATAAAATAAACGCAGGTAGATCTGTGAAAGTCGTTTCATATGTTATATAGTTGTTGTTACATGACGGAAACAAAACACGGAATCTCTACACAAAGCTTATACTTTGATTTTTAGAAGACCCTAGGAGTTTGCCTGTCGCATATGAAGGAACGAAGTGAAATCGCCCTTCGCTTGCATATGCGTGCTTACCCATAGAAGAATAAAACAAATTAATGTTCTACCTCTTTAGAAAAATTAAATTAAAAAACCACCATTTAAGGGGGTGCCGCAAGGAATTTCAAAAATTTATGTGTTTTTAAGTCACTGGTGCTAGGCGCTGAATAGGTCATATACATTAAATGAACTAGTGTAGGTTAGCTTGATCCTTTCACAAGGCCAGGGTTGTCTTGGAATTGGAAACAAATACCCAGAAACTGCATAAACAATACGTAAAAGTACTGATATCTAAAAACTTATTTCTTCAGAAACTTTGTAAATATAGCACAAATGAAACAATAATCCGACATCAAAATGTCTGTATTGATATTCCGCAGGCTACTGTTGTCTTATTTTTCAATTAAAAAATATTAATATGAAAATATTAAGACTTTTATTATTTTTTACCCAAACGCCTATGATTTTACGAAAGTAAACATTGCTCTAATTAAATCACCAGCCTACTCTGTACAGATACTTAATAGTGTGCGTGCGTATTCGTAGTCGTGCGCCGTTGTCACACCACACTGCCACGCGCCGCTCGCTATCATAAAAAAACTTGAAACTCGCAGTTTTGCGTCCGCGCTACACCCCCTTTATAAAGTCTCAAATTAAATAAAACACCAAACAGAATGGGTTTTAAATGCTCCAAACACTCCAACAGGTATCTTTAATTTCAAATATTTATAAGTAACTGTAAACTTGGATAAAGCATAATTTGGTAACGACATATATTTTTACTTCTACGTATATAAAGCTATGCATTTTCTTGCGTCCGTTCACCTGCACAGCTAAAAGACATTCTGAATGGTAGATAAAATATTTTGAGACGATTCAAAAGCGCTTATCTAATAAGTTTAGATGAATAAAGATTCCTTTTATTTCATTACAGAGTAACAATGTCCCAATGGAAATTTGTCACCAATATCACGGATTACAACCGAAGGAGGATGGTTGAGGAGTTGGCTCTCAGCTCCAAGTTCGAGAGGTTATCTTGGAGGAAGGCAGCGGCTTACGACGCGTCCAGGCTGCCAGACCCTCAGGGGAGGAGGCAGCTTACGAAGGTGGTGCAAGCCAGCAGGGCCGCGTTGCCAGACGACAAATTCTCGGAGGTGAGACACTAGGCTTTTATGTTAACGTGGTTTTTTTTTGCTATTCGATCACGTTACGTAAGCAAAAAGTACAAAATTATATATCTACTAGTGGACCCGGCGGATTTCGTACCGCTTTAACAGTTTCCATTCATTCCCGTAAGAATATCGGGATAAAAACTATCCTATGTGTTAATCCAGGTTATAAACTATCTGTATGCCGAATTTCATCCAAATCCATTCAGTAGTTTTTACGTGAAAGAGTAACAAACATCCACTTCGACAATTTCCATTCATTCCCGTGGGAATATCGGGATAAAAACTATCCTATGTGTTAATCCAGGTTATCTGTATGCCGAATTTCATCCAAATATTCATATTCATATTCATATTCATATTCATATCATTTATTGCCACATGTTGGTATGTACATAGATCATAAAAAAACAAAATCCCATAAACATGACCCATGAAAAAGTATCGCAAATTTCAATCTTTTAAACAAATAAAAACTTAAAACTAAAACTAAAACATTTTATCTAAAACTTCTTAAAATGAATAGCAACATTTTATACAACGCGTCAATGAAATAGCGAATAAAATCCTCGACTCCATTGCGTTATTATTATTTAGACTTTTTTACCTTTCTTTCGAAATATTCTCTTATATTATAAAAAGCTTCAGCAATTAAAAATCTGTTTAGCTCATTCTCAAATTTACTGTCTGGGAGGGCTTTAAAGTAATTTGGCAAATGATTGTACACCTTTACGGCCATAAAGTACGAACCATTCTTATAGATCGCAAGGTGCACTTTAGGTACGACAATATCATTCTCCCGGCGGCGTGATACGTAGCGACCCTGCTTTTCTCCGATCTTAGGGAAGTAGTGGGCATGTCTTCTGACGAATCTACATAGCTCAAAAATATAAACTCCAGTCACTGTGAGAATGCGAAATTTTACAAACAACACTCTACATGTATACCTTCGTCCTGCTAGAGCTATAATTCTCAAACAGCGCTTCTGTAGAATGGCGACAACAGACACATCAGTCGAGTTACCCCAGAGAGCGATGCCGTACCGTATCCAAGCCTCGGCATAGCTATGGTACGCTGCAAGTGCGCATTCTTCGTTCGTACATTTTCGAAGCTCACGCAGTGCATATGAAAACCGGCTAAGTTTACTTGCAACTGACTCAATGTGGAACTTCCATGATAAGTGCGAGTCCATTGTAATACCCAACAGTTGAAATGAGTCAACTTCTTCGATTTTATGGGCTTCGTGTGTTATATTAAGACATAGTCCTACTCTTTGGTATGGCCTGAATTGCATTATTTTCGTCTTTTCATAATTAAGTTCTAGATTTATTTCTTTGAGGTGCTCCGCAATTTTTTTTAGTGATTCACTTATCATTTTGTGTACTCCACCCATGTCATCATAGTTACAAGAGATTAAAAGGGTTGCATCATCGGCAAACAATATAAGCTTGTGGGGTATCACAGAAGGAAGCTCATTGATGTAGGAAAGAAAAAGTAAACATCCATACACTCCCCTGTGGTATGGACCCAGTCACTAATTCGCTACATGAGTTAAATTTTTGTAACTCTCCGGTCACTTCATCTAAATGAGTGATTTGTACAATTTGTCTCCTATTACTCAGGTAAGATGTTAGCCACTTCTTTGCTTGCCCGCGTAATCCTTGAAGCTCTAGTTTTTTTTTATCAAGATGTTATGCGAGACCCTATCGTAGGCTTTAGACAAATCCATAAAAATGGCAATTGCGCACTTATTATTATTCAAGGAGTTTAATATTTCCAAATTGCAATCAAACACGGCTGACGTCGTGGATCGGTTTTTCCTGAATCCATGCTGATTGGTGTTTAATACTTTATATTTTTCTAAAAACTTATAATATTTTTTGCAAATTATACCTTCGAATATTTTTGACATAACTGGTAGGATTGCAATGGGAAGAAAATTTGAAACACACGACTTTTTTCCCTTTTTGAAAATTGGTTTTATAACCGCTAGTTTTAGACTCTCTGGGAATTGGCCTTCATTGTATGACTGATTCACGAGAAACGTTAATGGTGCCACAAATTCGTGTACACAATACACAACCACCGAACCCGGAATTTCGTCATAGCCACTCGTGTTATTGCGTTTTATTTTGGATATAGCATTTTTTACGTCTGCTTTCGTAACATCTCCTAAATAGAACGAGTTACTCAGCGATTTCGTGCTGAGAAAATAAGGGGGAACGTTATTACTATTGGAGCAAATACTCAAATAATATTTGTTAAATGTTTCAGCTACTCTAGACGGAGATATAATAGGATGATGATGAAACACATAGGATAGTTTTTATCCCGATATTCCCACGGGAATGAACGGAAACTGTCAAAGCGGTACGAAGTCTGCGGGGTCCACTAGTAGATTATAAATTGTCGCGATTGCTACTGTCACCACAGTACTGTCACTTTAAGATCGGTAATAAACCTGCCTCTTTTTGAGCTACGTCTCTTATTTGTGTTTTGGAGCGCAATATCGTGTTTTGGACTCGATCCGTCGGTTTAACTCCCAAGATGCTCTCCATATCTCGTTAATTAATTAATTAGCTAGTATACTATTATAAAAAATCTTTTGCAGATCCAACAGCTCATAACCGAAATGAAGGAGATATACAACATGGCGAAGATATGCCCTTACGGCCAGAAACCTTACGACCCTCACATTCCAAGAGTACCAACCTACAACCAAGACTTCAACACAAACCAGTACCAACTAGCGAACCAGCCTTATCAGCATTACCAACCGCACCAGGAGAACCAGGAATACCCCAACTACTGCGATATGCAACTAGACCCTGAGATATCCAGGATTCTGGCACACTCCAGAATCGAGAGCGAGCTCTTGTATGTGTGGAAGAGTTTTAGGGAGCAGACTGGGCCGAAACTGAAGAACCGCTTCATGAGATATGTGCAGTTGGCTAATCAAGCTGCCGTGGCTACGGGTAAGCTCATGCGTCCTATGGTCAGTTTGATCACTCCATCCATTTCTTCAATTTATTGCGGTCCTGAACTAATGACACTTCTGAATTGCTGCAGACGTGACCAGGCCATTTCAGCTAAGCATCTTTTCACCAAATACCATTATTAAAATATATGTATGTTAGTACAACATAAAACTATGTTAGTATTTTTTCGCACTTTCTTGTGCTGCTCCGGTGGTGTTAGCCTTCGATTACCGCGGTAACGCCAATGCAAGTACACCACACATTTCGGCCAGAAGTCCTCCTTAATAAACGTGACGTCCATTTTGGATGCCGGGACTCGCACCGCTAATGACTTGCTGAGTTTCTTGCCGGATCTTCTCAGTACAATATCTCCCGCCCAGAGTAGACTTACGAACCGATGACATAGTGTCATTCACAAGAGCTACTTGTAGCCTAAACTGAATAAATGATTTTGAATTTTGTAATTTTGAATGTCTTGAAGCTGACATTGTGTGACTCCAGCGGCTCCACCCTGAGAAGGAAGTAGGTCTTCGTCTTTATGTACTCTATCACGTCCTGTACGGTGATGGTAAGATCACAAAATAAGGAGACTGCAGAAGTAAGCTTCGTACAATCTCGCAACAGCGGCGGTCGGACTGTTCCGAGCTGTTCCAAGACCCGTGACCGTCCAAGGGATCTACGGTGCGTTGCTCGAGCGCAATATGTATTAAAATTACTTTCCAGGTTGTCCTTATTTTGTGGTGAAGTGCAGAAGCGACAGGTACATTGCCGTGGTCGGTGTCGCAGCTATCGTTGGCCTGGTGGGACGGATTTATTCAGTTTAGACAATTGTATTGTGAGTCTTCTTCTCCTCATGTGGGGAGATGAGGGAGTGAGAGACAAAAAATAACACTCCACACTTAACAAAATAAGGTATTTTATTAAATTAAATTAAATTAAACAATACAATAAGTGTGGATTTACAATTTTTGTGAATAAACTATGTGTAAACAACACTATTGCTAAGACAATAAGGGTACCAGGAGTCCTGAGGTCAGTTTCGTCGACAAAAGTAACTACTCAATAAAGAAAACCATAAAAAAACAATAATAAAATGAGGGGTAAATAAAAAGGGTTGGTTAGTGGGTAGGATATCTTTAGTGTTAGGGGGGATCCTCGTTGTTAGCTCGTACAGAATACCTCTAATTGGTAGGTATAGGCTACAAAATAGCACTTATGAATGTCACAGGAGACCTTGTACTGAGACACATGTACATGCCCATATACAAAGGCAGCTGGTGTTCATATACAAGCTGTTACCTTTCCAGGGTTCAGAGACGCAGGCGAACAAATGCGCGCTGCCTACGACGACCCATCCTTCAGGACGAGTGTCGAGGAGATCTACAACCAAGTAGCTCCTCTCTACAAGCAGCTGTTCACGTACGTGCGCAGGCGACTCGTGCTGAGATACGGGGAGACGAGCGTGCGGTCCGACGGGCCTATACCAGCTCATTTGCTAGGTAAGGTTGGGTAATTTTAAGGGGTTTTTGGAACTGGTCTAATGGTCACCACCGGTCTCATACCCATTCGAAGTCCTGGGCTGGAATCCCAGCGGGGGGTACACGTTTCTACTCGGTTTTGTTGGTGGTTGAGTGCATCTAGTTACCACCATCTTGTCTCAACTTATCGCTATAACATAAGATTGCATTAATCTAGTGTGTAAAAAGGAAACAGCTTGGAGAAATATGAATTGCTTGGTTTTTTTTTCTTTTTTTTTATATATTTTAAGGGTAAGCACAGTGCCTTGATCTCACCTGATGATAAGTGATGATAAGGTTAATGATGGAAGCGCACTTCACCCGGGAACCTCAACTAGTGAGGCACTGGCTATCTTATCTCTAGCTGCCGGAACACAACAATGCTGCTACAAACATTGATGTTATGGCGACATATTTAGATAAGATGGCGGTAGCTAGCCAGGCGGACAAACAAGCCCTACCACCAACCAAACCGAGTACAGAAACATGTACCCCCCGCTGGGAATCGAACCCAGGAACTCTGGATCTAAACCAGTGGTCTTAGCCATTAGACCACATAGGCGGTTATATGATTCTAACCTGAGGAGCTCGTTGGCTCAATAATTAACGCGCCCGGTCTGGGATTGCTGAAGTTGAGTAACTTTCACAAAGACCGGGCATCGTATGGGTGATCAAACATTCAATATCTTGACCTTCTCCGTGCTTCGGCACGTAAAGCCCCCGGCTACATTAGCAGCACTGCGCCCGCGTGGTGGTTTACGGCTCGTTCTTCCTGTGGTGTAAGTGTTTCCATTCATAGGGAAGTCTCGTGCCCAGCAGTGGGACGTGAAATGAGCTGGTGATGATAATAATATATAATAGCTGAATTATCCATTGTCAGGTAACATGTGGGCGCAGAACTGGAAGTCTATAATGGATTTGGTGATGCCCTTCCCCCAGGCACCAAACGTGGATGTGACAGCTGAGATGTTGCGCCAAGGGTTCACACCTCTAAGGTAACTAACTGAGGAGAGGCGACACACTGAAAAAATGCACCAACTTTTGGCGAATAGTTTAAAACTATAAATATGACTCACGAATCTGAAATGTTGATATAGGTAAATTTATGTCTTTATCTTGAATTTGCTTGCTCAAATACATGATTGTATAATTTTGACTCGATTATCATTATTTTCGAAAACATCACAAAAAAGAACGCTATTGTTCAAATTACAACATAATTACTTAATTGATATGCTTGGAAACCAGTTAAATATATTGATAACACCAATATTCGTAATTTAGTAGCTGCATATTACTTACGTCAGCCTTCCCGGTAGCATAACGGTCAGTGCAGCCGCCCGGATCGCGGAAGACCCAGGTTCGATTCCTGGCTGGGTCGGGTAGGCATTTAATTTATTCACTGTATTTTATAAATATTTGATATTTATGCTTGGTCCAGAATGTTCCAGATGGCTGAGGAGTTCTACACCTCCCTCGGCCTGAAGCCTGTTCCCCCGGAGTTCTGGCGGGGGTCCATGCTGGTGAGGCCTCCGCAGAGGAGCGTGCAGTGCACCGCCAGCGCGTGGGACTTCTGCAACCGGATCGATTATAGGTACCGACCACATCTCAACTAAATAAAATTAGAAAAATATATTATTAATTTGTTTAGCCTTCCTAAGTTCTTAAACATACAAAAACACAAATGTTGAAAAAATGTTGAAAATTTTTTCAACATTTGTGTTTTTATAATTTGTTTCGCAACAAAATTTGCGTTAAAAATTATTTAAAACATTTTATAATAGCTTGCCTACTTCTTAACTGATCTTTAGTATTTGTAAAATATTATGATCGGAGATGACGGTAGTTATTGACATTGAATGGGCGCCTTTGGATTTCAAAGTAAAAAGTAAATAGTGTTGAATAATTTCGGCGGGCTGGTTAGAACCACGATAGCTCAATTGGGAGAGCACCTGACCCGGTATGTCAGAAGGGTGCAGGTTCAAATCCTGCTCGTGGAAATTTTTTCAACAATTGTGTTTTTGTAATTTGTTTCGCAACAAAATTTGCGTTAAAAAAAATTTAAAACATTCTCAAACATAATTGAAAAAGGTGACGTACCTCAAACTGCGTTGGTAGCTTGTTAAGTTTTATTTACAATTTATTTTTATTTTATTTTTATTAGCTTTTTTAGAGTTTGTAATTTATACTGAATGTTTACCTAATTATTTTTATTTTTATTTTATCTACCATATATGCATGCTGTGGTTACCTGTAAATAAGGACAGTTAGTTCTAAGCAACTCTGCATTTTATATTTATATTGATTTAATTGCTGTATCTTCTGTTGGTGATTCTAATAAATAAATAAATAGACAGAAAAAGACTCCGGCGTTATCTACACTTTAAATCAGGAGTCTCTTAATTTTTTTTTCTTAGATATGGTCAAAGTATTATTTTATACAAGCTACTTAAATATACATAAACAATAATTTTTTTTTAATAGATATCCACCATTATTTCACATTAATATTCGAGATAACAGTTTTTTTTTTAACAAAACATAATCGCAGACATGACTCTTTACTTTCTCGCAGAAAAGTCGTCTTTTACCTTATTAAACATAATTTTATTTTTTTATTTTTTCAGAATCAAACAGTGCACTGAAGTGACGATGCAGGATCTGATCTCCACCCACCACGAGATGGCCCACATCCAGTACTACCAGCAGTACGCGGAACAGCCCCAGCTGTTCAGGGACGGAGCGAACCCGGGTGAGGACGCTTGTATACGCAATACCGCCTCTGTGGTCTAGTGATTACGACCCAGAGGTTATCATCAGCCTACACACGTCCACTGCTGGCCATAGGTCTCTCCTTGTGCACGTCACTGAGCACGATCCGCGGCTACTCTCATCCAGCTCTTGCCAGCCACCTTGTGAAGATCGTCGCTCCACCTAGTCTGAGGGCGTCCTACACTACGTTTACCGATACGCGGTCTCCACCCACAGGTCCGCAGGTCATTTAATCGCCTCTGTGGTCTAGTGGCTAAGACCACCGGTTAAGACCCAGAGGTCCCGGGTTCGATTCCCAGCGGGGGGTACATGTTTGTGTACTCGGTTTGGTTGGTGGTAGGACTTGTTTGTCCGCCTGGCTAGCTACCACCATCTTATCTAAATATGTCGCCATAACATCAATGTTTGTAGCATTGTTGTGTTCCGGCAGCTAGAGATAAGATAGCCAGTGCCTCAGTAGTTGAGGATCCCGGGTGAAGTGCGCTTCCATCATTGGCCTTATCATCACTTAACATCAGGTGAGATCAAGGCACTGTGCTTACCTGTTAATATATATAAAAAAGGTCCACAGGACCCAGAGGTTCTGGGTTCGATTCCCAGCGATGTACATTGTAAACCCTGAAAGATGCCTCGTTGTGCCCAACGATCATGTTAAATTATAATATACTAGCTGACTCGGTGGTTTCGTACCACTTTGACAGTCCATCGTTGAGTTAAATATATATCAATGGTTTCCATGACAACAAAACAAACAAATAATTGTGTATTGGAAAATTAAATTGTCGTTTTTAGTATTTTTTATATATTTTTTCACATATCCTATGTTACTCAGCGCTAATGTAGCATTCTAATGGTGAAAGAATTTTTTAAATCCGTCCAGTAGTTTTTGAGTTTATTCGTTGCAAACATACATACATACATACATACACACAAAAATACAAAAGTTTCCTCTTTATAATATTAGTATAGATTGAGAGGACGACTTACTCTTTTTAAAAAACATTCATTTTTAAAATTTTAATTCATTGCATAAATTCTGGAACACTATAATAAAATTTCCATATAGTATATAAATTTTTCAACTATTTAATTAACACAAACATTATCAGTGTTCACACCAGCTGACTCTGACTCTCAAACGTATAATAATGAAACTATATATTATGCAAAAATTATTATATTTCATTAGCTGACTCCGTATCGCTTTGACAGTTACCATGACAACAAAACAAACAATTCATTCGTCCGCTTAAGAACACCCGCATTCCATGACAGACCCTTATAGCAGCGCCACCTACCGGGTCCAATTGTAAATCTAAACCATTCTCGAATCCATTTGAACACACACAGAAAATGTCATCCAAATCGGTCCAACCGTTTAGAAGGAGTTCGATAACATACACTCGCACAGAAGATGTATATAAATAAAGATAGTGTATTTCATATCACTTTTCACGGACTCGGATCTTGGAACAGCTACGCTTGGACTGTCCTGGTAGGCTACTCTTGACGCAAACTCAATCTCAATACAATTCCAATGCGATTAATATGTATCGATATTGGGATAAGTTTCGCAATTTCGGAACGCCCCATCTCGATAATAATTTGTTCACTCAATTCCCTAGCAATTTAATTCCAATGTAGCACTATTATCGCTTTTAAGAGTGCCATTTGATTTTTTTAGATTTGGGATTGGAATTGTATTGTAATTGAGTTTGCGTCAAGAGTAGCCTACCTGAGCTGTTCCGAGTATGAAGCTTTACGCCGTTTGTATGAGCTTCTCCAGTCTCCTTATATTGTGGCCCGGGTTTGTCATCACCAACACACATTTGACAAGCGTGGTTATTAAGCCAACACCCATCAATTGCAGTGATGACTTGATTTCAATGATGGACGCCTTTGCCCAGAGACAGTAATGCCTATTTACTCTTTCCTTTATCCAACAGCCTTCCATGAAGCTGTGGCCAACGCTGCAACGCTGTCCGTCTACAACCTTCAGCATCTGCAAAGGGTGGGCCTCTACCAGAACAAGTAGGTATCAAATATATTATTATGGTCACACGCCCGCACAACAAATTACCACAACAGTCAAATTTCTTAACTTTATGACTAAGGAGGTTGAAAATGTATTGAAAAAAAACGAGCGAGCCTTACAGTAAAAATATTATTCTGGCAAATTGGTAAGTTGGTAAATTTTTATTAAATTACTAGCGGCCACCCGCAGTTTCACCCGCGTGGTTCCCGTTCCCGTAGGAATATCGCGATAAAAAGTATTCTATGTGTTAATCCAGGTTATAAACTATGTGTATGCCGAATTTCATCCGAATCCATCCATCCGTTGCAGCGTGAAGAAGCAACAAATATACACACACATACACACAAACTTTCGCATTTATAATAATTTTGTGTGATTTAATTAATCTTAACTAAGTGTTTCTTTTTATGACCAGGACCCATGACCCATACGAAGTCAGCATGAACTTCCTCATGAGCATGGCGCTCGAGAAGGTCGCCTATCTGCCCTTCGCTTTCATGGTGGACCAGGTCAGTCATTTATATCCCCACTGCTGGGGCATGAGCCTTCCCTATGGATGGATAGGGAGAACGGGCCATGAACCACCACGCGGGCCCAGTGGGGCTTTTCTATTTAGTTACTTATTTTTTACGCAAGCGGGTTTTTTTTTAATTTTTTTTGTTTGTCTTTTTAGTTAGACCAATTTCATGATATACCTTTTTGAAATCCTTGTGTTGAGCCCTCTAATTTGATACCCATAATGAAGTATTCGAAAAATATATTGTTTTTCACCAACTCCAATAGCGTCGCACAGAAGCCATGTTTGTTTTTTTTAACGTCACTATCTAAGAACATTTGGGCAGCTAAACCGAATCTAACGATACCTCAATTATGTAAATCCGTTCAGCGGTTCTGGAGATATGAGGTAATAAACAATATTACATACAAGATACGCGCGAAAAACATAACCCTTTCTTTGCAGTCGGGCAAAAAATCAATCAGTCTCAGGAGTGGTGAGTGTGCTCTAGTGGGAATCGAACCCACGACCTTTATATGAGTAACTACCCTCACAGTCGAAAGAACACTTTTGCAAGTATTCTATACTAATATTATAAAGAGGAAAACTTTGTATGTATATATGTTTGCAACGAATAAACTCAAAAACTACGGACTGATTTAAAAAAATTCTGTCACCATTAGAATGCTACATTAGCGCTGAGTAACATATCGTCGCCTAAGTTCTAACACCGCGGAAGTCCAAAATTTGTCATTTTGACTTTTGCATGTCATTCAATAGAATAGAGAATAGAAAGACGCACCTCTAGACCAATCAGAAACAGGGATTTTAACCAATGGAAGCGTTTTATTTTGAAAACAAAAACTTAATTATTATGATCGCGATATATAAAGAGGCACGATATTTTTGCTCTCCTGAAAAGTTGTCATTTTTGACTTTCGCGGTGTTAGAACTTGAGCGACGATATACTATATTTAAAAAAAAATTGCGGTACGAATTCCGCCGGGTAAGCTAGTTAATAATATTTTTATCATTTCAAAATATTTATAAGGAATTACATTGAAATTAATTAGGTACATCTATAACGATTGTTAATACTTACAAAAGTGTTCTTTCGACTGTGAGGGTAGAAACTTTACAATGACGTAATACCGCTGGCATGCAGCGTTATTACAGCCCGGCCACGACTTTTGGCTTAACTAAATGCGGCGCGGCAAGCGGCGCGGTTTTGGCGGGCGGAGCGTTGTCTATGCCACATACTTGCTCAGTAGCGGTAGCGGCAGAAACCGAGGTGGACGTATTTAAACATGGCATTATCTAAAGTGGCTCTAAGGATATTAAACATTGTTTAATTTCCTCCCATAACCTTTTTATTACATGTTTAAACTTATGTTGAGGATGTTTTGACATCCATAAGGGCGTTTATAACTGAAATTTTAAATCGGCCATTTAAAATTTCAGTTATAAACGCTTCGGTGTTCATTTTCCGCTCCAGAATCGTCTAAAATATTTTGTTTACGAAGTCGCCGCTGAGTACGTCACTCGCCTGCCGCTGCCCGCGCCGCTCTGAGTGGTGGCATCGCATGATCGCATTTCATTCGCTATACATTTGTTCCCGCCGCTCACCGCGCCCGCCGCCGCTGCAGCGAACGTTGCCGCTCATAGCGGCGCCTCGTGACGTGCTCCTAACATGTTTAAAGAATTGTTCCCACCGCTCGCCGCGCCGCTCTAAGCTGCCGCTAATAGCGGCAAGGTCGTAGCCGGGCCGTTAATCACAAAGTCGTAGAAACATTCAACGAGTCTCCTGGGGTCTCGGTAGCTAGGCGGTAGCATTGGACTGGTTATCAAAAGATCATGGGTTCGATTCCTACTCGAGCTTCTTTCTTGGTTTTTTTTCTAGTAAAATTATATCTTCCCCTGATACTAACCGGGCGTTAACGCCCGGAGCGGGAAATTCCGTCAAACCCCAACCGGGCGTTAACGCCCGGAGCGACCACGCGACTTAAAACTTAATTATCGTCTATTTAGAGCCTACATTTGTATGAAGAAATTTAACTATAGAAAAACTAGAATAAATTTGCTACACTCTCAACTCCCAACAACTTTATTCTCTTCGCGTTTTCAATTTTTTTTTCAAATTCAATTTTTTTTTTTTGCCATTTTGCTAATTACGTCATCGGCGCAGGTGCTGTCATTTGTTTTGTTCGTTTGTTGAGTGGTTAACTATATATAGCATTTGTGAATGCAAAAATCAAAATAATAAAAACTTATAAATTTTATAAGTTTTTTTTTTTTTTATAATTTTTTACCGTAGCAAGTGGAAGGATGTGGTCTCTGCCTACCCCGTTGGGAAAAAGGCGTGATGGTATGTATGTATGTATGTATGTATGTATAAATTTTATTTTTTTATATATACAGTGGAGGTGGTCAGTCTTCGAAGAAGGAGTCCAGAACATGAATAGCAGGTGGTGGGAAATGAAGCTCAGATACCAGGTGAGAAAATAGTGAATCGCAACCATCCAGATATACAAATTCTCGTTTCGTTACCGTAATCGGATAGCAAATAAAACTCGCACACCTTACATAGCGATGACTTACTTAAACCAAATTTTGCCAACAGGGCGTGATACCACCAACTCCAAGAACAGAAGCAGACTTCGACCCTGGCTCCAAATACCACATCATTTCTGATCAGGTAAGGTCTTACTAATATTTGGTATGCACGATACCAATTGTTGACACCCTATATAAGGTCACATTATTTATTATTTATCAATTGCAAATATTTTGACAAAACATCTAATCATATCAGAGAAATAAGGCCCTGGCATTTAAAATAAAAATCAGGCTTTTTTTTACTTTTCTTGACACAAAATTGTAATATTTTTAAGAGCGGCCTCTCTGTCGGCTCTTTTGAATGAAACTAGGGGCACGTGTAAGCGGTGAAGGCATTGCGGCCTCTCTGTTTCGGCTCCCTTGAATTGAAACTACCGAAAGTGCTTTATTTTTCTTTTTAATCGAAATGTCTTTTCTTGAAAACTAGCGTATAAAACTTTAAGGCTTTTTCATAAAAATAGTTTATATATGTTGTTGAATTTATCCTCAAAATATTTGCAGTTGATAAAATGTGACCTTATATATAAAACTGATGAGGTGTCGATAATTGGTTGGGTGACGGCAGATGGTTATTTGCCCTACTTACATTCATAAGTGGGATAAGTATAAGACCTTATAAGACGAGTAACTCTACAGATAGATTATAACATAACAAGAAATGGATATGAAAAAATCCACGGGTGAGATTCGAACCCGCACCCTCTGCCGGGTTCAAATCCCAGCTCATTAAAAACTTTTTCAACACTTCTCTAAATGTAAATTTAATTAGCCTAAAAATAATAATAATTAGAATAAATCCATTTATTGTTTACCAGGAGTACATCAAATACTTCCTGTCCACCATACTGGAGTTCCAGATCTTCGAGCAGCTGTGCATAGCTTCGGGACACACGGGACACCTGCATGAATGCGATGTGTACAGGAGTAGGGATGCGGGGAGATTACTCAGGTAAGCAGGAGTAGAGTATTAGAGTCTGCAGAGACCTATAAGTATGGTGTTAGAGTTAGTAAATATGTATAAGTAAAGTGTTAGAGTACGTATTGACGTATAAGTATAGTGTTAGAGTTTGTAGAGACGTATAAGAGCTCGAGCGCGCGAATACCAGACACAATAGAATTTTAATTGTTATCGGCCACCTTGTGGTCGATCGACGCTCAAGGGGTTAAGTAGAGTGTTAGAGTTTTTAGTGACGTATAAGTAGTGTTAGAGTTTGTAGAGACGTATAATTATAGTGTTAGAGTTTGTAGGAGATACTTACTGGCTGTCAAACAATTTTTCATTCGTTTTGCAGTGAAATCATGCAGCCCGGATCTTCGAAGGCGGCCTCCGAAATCATCAGATCCATGACCAAAGGCAAGACCAACAGAATATCACCGGAGTCACTCGTCAGGTAAACCCTTACTATGATTACACTTGAAAGTCTATTCGAAAACAAATTACAAACCCTGAAAAAGTAATTAATAAAAGTTTATAGGAATCTCTAACAATAATATGATTCACTGTGCAAACTGTATGGGTAATTGTAATTAGTAATTGATGGGTATTGGCTTGATTAAGCCAGTACCCATCAATTGTGATGACTTTGGTTTGAATGGTGATTAGCACGCCAATTTTCATTATTTCGGACGTTTCGGATATTTCGATGCATAGCCCGGGTTTGTTATCACCAACCCGCATTTTGAAAGCGTGGTTGATTAAGCCGATGCAGGGAAGGATGTAGGGTAAGGAAGCCAATGGTACGGGTTGGATGCCACATTGAGGAAGGCCAAAGGGAAGATCTTCCTCCGAGCTGGGTGGTATGGCTCGGAGACCGAGGTCCAACGGGTTTTTTTTTTTTTGAGAGAGATTACTGATTGCCTCAGACGGCATTTTCAACTTCACCGAGCTTTTTTTGGGGGCGGCGAGGAACGTACAGGGTCCCTCAAGCCGTGTGAAACGAATCACCTTCGGAGGTTTTTTAGAGGGAACGGCATCGCGCACTAGTGCGCGTCCCCGTGCCCTACTAGATTCTCTGAAGGATTTTAATCGGATCGGAGGTCCACCGGGAGTTAGTTGGAGGTGCTATATATAGCGAAGGAGATGGTGAAACTTCGCTACCGCGATGCAGGCTTCCCATACTATTTTATCGTCGTAGTATGGCGACGTCGTTGGTATGCGTTTGTGGCGCCATCTGTTGACACGGTTGAGAAGGTGTTTTTGCTTCGTGTCGATGTGCGGCGTATGCGGTAGGTGGCGCCGCCACACCGATACGAATCAATTTTAGGGATGATTTCATTTCAATGATGGAGGCCTAGTGTCCAGCAGTGAAACAGTACGAGTATACAGGGTATTTGGTAATTTTCAATCAAGTCAAAAGAGCACCGTGATAATATGCAAAATCATATTTACCTAGATTTACTTTTCCATCTAGAAACGATTATTTATTTATTTTATAACCTTATTTTTGTTAAACCCTGACATGTTTTGACTTCTGTCTTTTTTTGGACTATGAGGTTGACAATTAAAAACAATGTATCAGCTGCAGCGAAGTACATCCTCATCCTCATCAGCTCATTTGTATGTCCCCACTGCTGGAGCACGAGCCTTCCCTATGGATGGATAAGAGAACGGGCCATAAACCACCACGCAGGCCCACCGCGGATTGGTGGTTGTTAACGACAGCTAATGCAATCGGGACCAGATTTACGTGCCTTCTGAAGCACGGAGGAGCTCAAGATGATAAACTTTTGGTCACCCATCCGATGACCGGCCTTTGCGAAAGTTGCTTAACCTCAGCACTCGCAGACCGGGCGCGTTAACCACTGCGCCATCGAGCTCCTCGAGCGAAGTACATACATGTTATGTGCCTATAGTTTACAGAATCATTTTCTTTTTGACCCAAATACATTTCTGTTACCTAAAAAAATATTAATAATCATTCAATTGACGGAACACAATAGTGACGTCATAGTTTGCCATTCCCATATAATTTCTATTAAAACAATCGGACAGTTCCTAAAAAGTTTTGTATTTAAAGTTTTCTATTGACTAACCAGTCATATATTTAACCCTTTTACAGCATGTTTAAATTTTTCATTGGTTTTCGACCTTATCTCAATTGTATAAAGTTCAAAATATGGTGGCAATATATATGCCACTGCCTTATAAAGGGTTAATTTACTTTTTTTTTGTTTGTTTTAGGTACTTCCGTCCTTTAGAGCTCTGGCTTCGCGTACAGAATCGTGACGAGCAGCTGATAGGATGGACCTCGAACTACCACGACGCCGCGCTGTTCGCCCCCCAGCGAGGCGCCGGGTTCGAAGCCCGGTTGACGCTGCAACTGGTTGTGTTTGTGTCGCTATATTTCATGTTGTTTTAACTTTAATAAATAATATTGTTTTTAATTGTATGTTTTTTTTTATATTGTACATGTGTCTTTATTTCTAGCTGTCGAAGAGTGTTTGATGAGTCCTGTGTATGTAGGTATAAGGTCTAAAATAAAAAACTATTACGTTTCAAAAAGGCTCTTAAAGTTTTACTTTTTATTTTTAAGTGCTAATTTCTGCACTGAAGCTGAATTAAATATTTATAAATACAGTGAAAAAATTAAACGCCCACCCGACCCATCCAGGAATCGAACCTGGGTCTTCCGCAATCCGGGCGGCTGCACTGACCGCTATGCTACCGGGAAGGCTGACGTAAGCGCTGAATTTTGTCACTGCTTTTTAATTTTTGAGTGCTTATAGCGCCACAGTGCCATCTATCCAAAGGTTATTGCAACCGATGGCTATGCAGATTCATCTTTGCAGATGAAATACCACAATTTGATAACACAACGCTATAGTAAAACAAGCTTAAAGTATCAAATGTGGTATATTCCTTGCATTTATAACTTTTTTTTATTTCATTGGCAATATCATTTTAGCCAAAAGACGTCCACTGTTGGACAAAGGCCAATATAAAAAAAATTATATCATAATCATGTTACAATGAAAAATTGTTCGAGGAGCTCGATGGCGCAATGGTTAACGCGCCCGCACTGCGAGTGCTGAGGTTAAGCAACTTTCGCAAAGGCCGGTCATCGGATGGGTGACCAAAAATATACCATCTCGAGCTCCTCCGTGCTTCAGAAGGCACGTAAAGCCGTTGGTCCCGGCTGCATTAGCAGTCGTTAACAACCACCAATACGCACCGGGCCCGCGTGGTGGTTTATGGCCCGTTCTCCCTATCCATCCATAGGGAAGGCTCGTCCCCAGCAGTGGGGACATAAAATGAGCTGATGATGATGACGATGATGAAAAATTGTTGATTACTGGTTCCTGTCGAGAGCTGGTGTCACTACGTTACTGCGCCAAAGCTGTGTAGAGGCCTCTATCATTAAAATCAAGTCTTAATAAAGCCTCGCCTCGGTGACCTAGTGGCGAAGTGCTCGACCCGATAACCGAAGGCCCCAGGTAAAATTCCCAGGTGGGGCAGTGTGTTCGTATTTTTCGATGCATAACCCGGGTATGTCATCACCAACCCGCATTTGGCAAGCGTGGTGATTAAGCCATTACCCATCAATTGTAGCGATGACTTGATTTCAATGTTGGACGCCTTTGCCCAGCAGTGGGACAGTTATAAGCTTTACTTTACGTACTTAATATAGACGGCTTGTTATCTTAAAAAAGTCTATGACACAAATAAACCTAGTATCGTCGTATACAAATGAAAAGGATCCCCCGTCAATGAAATGACCGACATTTATTAGTGTTATGATAATATTGAATGACTCTGTAGCCACAAGAGACTTATTACCAACCGGATCTTAGCAATTACCAATAATAACTCATGTTGTATGGAGCTACAAGTACAATTTTAATGCTATTCAACTCGTGAATAAACGAAAAAAAGGATTAAGTAGGTAGGACTACTTTAGTGAAAATGAAAGTCTTTCTGTGTTATTTACAGATTTCCATTTTGAACAGCTGTAAGTGACTTTTATAGTGCTTCAAGTATGTACGATTACCAATGATCGGAGTAGGTAGAACGATTTGGGGTCAGTGACCTGAGCCGTGTTTATAAATATGGATATATCCCTTCGGTATTCCAATTTATTTATTTTTAAGAATTTTTTTCTGATATTTTAAAATTATGAGATCCAATGTGTTGATTTTAACCTGTTTGTTTCATTCTATCTTTCCTTTTATTATCAAAGAACAATGCCAAAGGTTTATCTAAAACTATTAACAAAAAGTGTCAACTAAACGTTAGACATTTATAAAATTAGCATAAAAAATATGTCACTAGTAAAAAAAAAGGTTTTAACCTCCATGAACAATATTGTTATTTTTTATTTTGGCTCATCCGTATTATGTTTTCTGTGAACATTTGTGATGCAAGTACGTAAAATCGTTCTACCTACTCCGATCTCTTTACATTACACATAATATAGTTTCTGACGGCCTCTGTAGTCCAGTGGTTAAGATAACCGGTCTCCAATCCCTCCGGGGTTTGATTTCCAGCGGGAGCACACTCGGTTTGGTTGGTGGTACGACTTGCTAGTCCGAGTGGCTAGCTACCACCATCTCATCTAAATATGTCGCCATAACATCAATGGTTGTAGCATTGTTGTGTTCCGGCAGATAGAGATAAGTTCGACACGAAGCAAATACCTTCTCAACCGTGTCAACAGATGGCGCCACAAACGCATACCAACGACGTCACCATACTACGACGATAAAATCGTATGGGAAGCCTGCATCGCGGTAGCGAAGTTTCACCGTCTCCTTCGCTATATATAGCACTTCCAACTAACATCCGTAGTACCTCGCTCCTCGAGCTATACCACCCAGCTCGGAGGAAGATCTTCCTTTGGCCTTCCTCAATGTGGCATTCTATCTACCACAGGCATAACTCCCTACAGGCTACATAGGCTGATGGAACGGTAGCCTTTATATGTCGCCATAACATCAATGGTTGTAACAATGTTGTGTTCCGGCAGCTGAAGCGCGCTTCCCACCTTCGGCATTACGAGTATTATCACTTAACATCAAGTGCGGGGGAGAAGCCTCTACGTCTTGAGGAGTTGTTCGCGGGGAGTTTAGGGAGATGGCATCGCCCTCGCGGTACGGTTAACGGGAGGACTAGTCACTACTGCCCCCTCCTGGGATTGTTTTTTTTATTTTTTATATTAACGGGTAAGCACAATGCCTTGATCTCAGCTGATGTTAAGTGATGATAAGGCCAATGATGGAAGCGCACTTCACCCGGGATCCTCAAATACTGAGGCACTGGCTATCTTATCTCTAGCTGCCGGAGCACAACAATGCTGCTACAAATATTGATGTTAGTGCGACATATTTAGATAAGACGGTGGTAGCTAGCCAGGCGGACAAACAAACCCTACTAACAACCAAACTGAGTACACAAACATGTATCCCCCGCTGGGGAATCGAACCCTGGACCTCTGGGTCTAAACCGGTGGTGTTAGCCACTAGACCACAGAGGCAGTTCAGTACATACAGCCCGAAATAAGGAGAAAGCAAAAGATAGGCTTTAGACAACCGTTCACGGACACGGAATATCGCAACAGCAGCGCCTGGACTGTTGCGAGCAGTTCCGAGGTCCGTGTCTGAGAAGGTTTGTATGTATTAAGCTTATTTTCAGGGTCTCCTTATTTTGTAACTACAGCTTGTGGGACCATAAGCTTCACGCCACCTATAAACACAGTTCCGATATAAAGCCACCAACAGTAAATACCGTCGTAACAAAAAGAGGTCTGTCTACTGAGAGAGAAGCAAAAAATAAATGAAAAAATATGTACCTAATTTCAAAATGGCCAGCAAAGTAAGAGTGAACGAACTTACAAAAAAGTTCCTTCCGTTTTGTAGACTCGCATACCGCAAGCTGCTTTCACTGCGAATCAAATTCGAAAAAGTGGTCGCTTGCTACGCTACGTAGGCAACTCGCAAATTGCAAATATGCTTAATAGATTTTTTTAGTGCAGCAATTTTGTTATTAAGTATCTACCAAAGTCATTTTTTTTTTCAATAAAAGTTCAACAAAGTTATATAGGGTCACATTTTATCAACTGCAAATATTTTGACAAAACATCTAATTATATCAGAGAAATAAAACCCTATCAATTAAAAAAATTCAAACTAGTTTCTTTTTTAATTTTCCTGACACAAAAATACCTAATTTATCTTACTCAAATAAATTGTTTTATAAAAATAAACTAAATTACCACGATTATTTTATACTACAACTTGCGCCTACTTAAGGGGGTGCAGCGCGGACGCAAAACTGTGAGTTTCAAGTTTCTTTATGAAAGCGAGCGAGCGGCGCGTGGCAGTGGTGTGACAACGGCGCACGACAAGAATACGCACGCACATTAATATCTGTACAGTAGGCTGGTGATTTAATTAGAGCAATGTTTACTTTCGTAAAATCACAGGCGTTTAGGTAAAAAATTACATTTAACTACTTAATATTACTTAATTACTTAATATTTTCATATACATATTTTTTAATTGAAAAATAAGACAACAGTGGCCTGCGGAATATCAATACAAACATTTTGATGTCGGATCATTGTTTCATTTGTGCTATATTTACAAAGTTTCTAAAGAAATAAGTTTTTAGATGTCATTACTTTTACGTATTGTTTATGCAGTTTCTGGGTATTTGTTTCAATTCCAAGACAACCATGGCCTTGTGAAAGGATCAAGCTAACCTACACTAGTCCTTTTAATGTATATGACCTATTCAGCGCCTAGCACCAATGACTTTAAAAAAACACGTAAATTTTCGAAATTCCGCGCGGCACCCCCTTAAATATGACAAATTTAATGTATAATAGTACCCTTCCGTGTCGTTTATTAAACATTTCATAACCAACACCTCAAAAATAACATTAAAAAAAATCATAACACTTGAAAATTATAAAATACACCCTTATTTTTTATTACAATTTTTTTCATAATAATTATATAAAAGCTAATATTTTTTCGTTTACGGAGTCAGTTCCATAGTAAAAGTTATGTTAATTAATAAGCAGAGATAAAGTTTATGTAGTATTTAAAATATAAGGGTGTATAGAACATTTTCGTGTGTTTTATACGTTTAATTAAATGTTAGTTCCACGTTTGTTTTTACACAAAACAATTGCACCTGCCATGTCATCTCTACACCATTCTACGGTTGACTGGGTAGAGAAATGCCTCAGGTGTTATTGTGTATCATCATCAACTTCATCATCATCATCTCAGCCAAAAGGCGTCCACTGCTGGACGTCTGCCTCCCCCAAGGATCTTAACAACGACCGGTTTAAAAATATTAGCAATAAGACTTGCGTGCGTATACTGTTTTTCTTTACGCAATAAAGTACTTAATTACTTATTTATAAAAGTTTAAGTCCGCCACGTAAAATATAATGTTGCAAAATTTTTAATTAAATAAATAAACAAGCAATTTCTAGCCTCATTCATCGTAACAAGCGATGTCATTGCCGTCTTTTATCGCCCCTCATATAATAATCCTTTCTAGTTTTTTATTAACATTGTTGGTGTTGGTTAATTATCCAAAATTGCGCACACATTGTTATTTATTTCAATGTTTTAAATCAAAAAGTGAGAGGTACAAAAAGAGATGTGTGCACAAAATAAGGAGATTTCAGAAAGTTAGCTTCACACAAACGCGCTCAAGCAACGCACACATAGACAGCCCCTCATCATCATCATCATCATCAGCTCATTTTATGTCCCCACTGCTGGGACACGAGCTTTCCCTTTAGATGGATAGGGAGAACGGGCCATAAACCACCACGCGGGGCCAGTGCGGTGCGGTGGTTGTTAACGGCTGCTAATGCAGCCGGGACCAACGGCTTTACGTGCCTTCCGAAGCACGGAGGAGCTCGAGAAGATACATTTTTGGTCACCTGTCCGATGACCGGCCTTTGCGAAAGTTGCTTAACCTCAGCACTCGCAGACCGGGCGCGTTAACCACTGCGCCATCGAGCTCCTCTTCAACCTCTCACGGACATGCATCTCGCAACAGCTCGGGACAGTTGTCTTTGTGTGCATTGTTCTATCGTTTGTATGAAGGCCCGATCCTATCCGAACCCCTCGGAGAATCTAGTAAGGCACGGGGACACGCACTAAGTCAGGCGACATAGGCAGCTTCACAGCAGGTTGATACTTTATGAGTAACGCCAACTTCGCCTCCCATCTCAGGAGGCGACCGTTACGTTAGCCTTTACAGCCCTTTAGGCTAAAGGGGGGGTTTAGTCAGTAGGAGTCTGACACAGGCTATCTCAACCGCTTGAGGTAGAACCGTACATGTAGTATTCACCTCCACCCACCTCCAGGTTGCTAGTTTTAGCAGGTGGGTGCGGAAGAATTTTTAATTGGGTTTTCAAAAAAAAAAAAACAAAAAAAAAACTTGTGTGTGATGGCGTTCCCTCAAGAAAACCTCTGACGACGGCGATTCGTTTCACAATGCTTGAGGAACCCTTTAAGTTTCTCGCCGCCCCCAAAAAAGCCCGGTGAAGTTGAAAATGCCGTCTGCGGCAATCAGCACTACTTCAAAAAAATAGGGTTAGGTTATACAAAATAACCTTCTGAATCTCCTTATTTTGTGATATGTGTATCAATTCCGAAATGGCGGACTCACCGCATGCTTTAGAGAGGCCGGTCACTTTCGTTTTGAAACCAAAAATGGAAAGTTACATTTTGGAACTGCAAAAAACGCTAGAACCGCACCTTTTACCAAAGGGTTCCGTTGATAGATAGCTGGTTTGACATTGTAGTGTGGGTTCTTTAAATTTAGTTTGTAAAAAAAAAACAAAAAACGAAATATACCCAGATTATAATTAATTTTATGCTTGCGAAAAAATTACAATTTCAAAATTTTTCACTAGCGGTATTTGAACCAGCACCCACTGACATACCGGGTCAGGTGCACTTCGAACTATGCTATCATGGCTCTGTTCAAACCGTGCTAATTTATCAACACTATGACACTCACTTTGTAAGTCTAAAAAAACAATATTTTTTTAACACACTTCCTAATTCCAAAAAAAAAATTGTGTTGAATGTCTAAAATAATTTAAAGTAATAGCTTGTACATAAGTATATTGTCCCAACGCTGGGCAAAGGCCTCACTGAAATCAAGTCACCGCTACAATTGACGGGCATTGCATAAATTACCAAGCTTTCATTTAAATATAAATTGATGTCACTTTGAGGAGCTCGATGGCGCAATGATTAATGCGGTCTGCGATTGCTGAGGTTAAGCAACTTTCACAAAGGCCGGTCATCGGATGGGTGACCAAAAATGTATCATTTCGAGCTCCTCCGTGCTTCGGAAGGCACGGAAAGCCGTTGGTTCCGGCTGTATTAGCAGTCGTTAAGAACCACCGCACCGCTCTGGGCCTGCGTGGTGGTTATGGCCGGTTCCTCTATCCATCCATAGAGAAAAAGCTCTTGCCCCAGCAGTACAGACATAAATATGAGTTGAAAAATAATTGTCACCTTTAAGTACAAAATCTACAGTTTTGCCTTTCAGACGGTTCAGTAAAAAAATAACATTCGCTACTAAAAGTATCAAAACCTAGTACCAACCAAACCTAATATAACAATACTTCTAGCTGGAAAACGAACCCGGAAACTCTGCGTCGAAAACCGTTAGTCTAACCACGACACCACAGATGCGGTTCAAATCAAAAGACATTTTGCAGTATCAACAGAACAGGGATTCTAAAATTATTTATTAAATAAGTAGTAATTATTTACAATACATTATAATCATCAGCATCATCAGCAGCATCATCAGCTCATAAAATGAGCTAGGTATACTTTCTTGTGGGTTATGTGGAATAGCCTGTTACTTCAACCACCTCACGGCCTTACCTCAAGTATAGTTTACGCCAGGAGGTATCATCATCATCAGCTCATTTATGTCCCCACTGCTGGGGCACGAGTCTTCCCTATGGATGGATAAGGAGAACGGGCCATTAACCACCACGCGGGCCCAGTGCGGATTGGTGGTTGTTAACGACTGCTAATGCAGCCGGGACCAACGGCTTAACGTGCCTTCCGAAGCACGGAGGAACTCGATATGATACATTTTTGGTCACCCATCCGATGACCGGCCTTTGCGAAAGTTGCTTAACGTCAGCTCTCGCAGACCGGGCGCGTTAACCACTGCGCCATCGAGCTCCTCCAAGAGGTATACTTGACGCTATTCAAGTCAGCAGGAGCACCACGGAATTAGATGGTTTTGACTACGTCAAAAAATTGTGTATAAATAGTGATAAATACTGACGTATAGCATATAAATAGTGATACTATCATTCAAAAGATATTTGAGTATCTTGGTGAGGCTGCTTGGAGACTTGATGTCAAGTTAGCAGGAGCCCTAAGAAATACAGTTCGTATCAATGTGATTTATATGTCAAAAAACTGTGCGTAAATAGTGAATCGTATACACAAATTTTCAATAATAGTACTTCAATACAAGCCGAGATATTACGGTCTTTAGGTGGGCTGCTAACTTGACGTTTTTTGCGATGGCGATTCCAGAGAAACGGGTACAAGGTTTAATCAGATTAATACATGAAAAAATTGTGCGTGCAATTGTGAATATTACGATATAAATAAAAAAAGAATTCTTCTTTGCTATTTTCCAAAAATCTAATGTAAACTTCTACCATACAGAAATATTAAAATTAAATCAATTAAATAAAATTACACTTAATAAAATAAAATTACAATCAGTTAAATTAAATTAAATTCAATACAAATAAATAAATCAAATAAAATTACACTGTCACGTAAAATAAAACTCAAATTAAATTACATCACAAAATGTCAAGCAAAAGCACAGTAATTATAAAAGTATTTTGAAATATTCCTTATAATTTTTTTATGTCCCATAAATTGTTATAGCTTTGTGATGAGATAATAATAGTTATTTGTTATACAAGAGTGCAAAGTTGCTTTTTAACCGCGTGCTCAATTTTGATGACCGTGCAAGCGAAGGATTCTAAAATTGAATCACGAGCGCAGCGAGTGATTCAAAAAATAGAATCCTGAGCGTTAGCGAGGGAATCAAAAGAGCACAAGGTGAAAAATCTTTGCACTCGAGTGCAACACGTAACTTTTCATCCCACCTCAGCGAGGAAATGACTAAATGCAAAAATAAACATTTACAATCACAAGATACTTTTATTTCAGTTTAGGTATTAACTACTACATTATGATAGGTGGGTATTACAGAATAATCTTTAAATTATAACAAATAATACTTAGGTATAGCTAAGAAAAATTTAAAGTACGTTGCTACAGTTACTTAAGTTGAGTGTAATATTTTTGTACTTAGTACTGTTTTCTACTGTAATGTTGGTGTTAGTGACTTGTGTACTGATAAATTCGGCACCATGGAGGTAGAATTAAATAGGTTTAATGATGTTTTGAATTCACAAACTTAGTGCACACGATGTTCCAAATTCAATTTACTTTATCCTCTAGCGGATAAAAACGGCTTTTGCACTCAGATATCGAAGAGCAAAAATACTCTTTCCGAGATGGGGGGATGAAAAAACTTTTTTTTTAACATGAGCTGTAAGAGATTTTTTCTGAAAACTTTATCTAAAACAATTAACCCTGCAAGGGCTTTGCAATTTTATTGAGTTATATTTTAATTTATAATTTTTAAACGTAGTAGCTTTCCAGATGGGTTAACATGGCTATTGTTAATGTATTAATTAATAGCGCATTAATAATATTATTTTATAAAAAAAATTACATAGGTACGAGTGAGTATATACGAATGGCAGTTTTTCGAATCGTCTTTCGACTCCTAAGCTGACTCGGTAATCCGTCAGACCAGTTTGCATATTTAAAAAATCGTGACTATAAAAAACTGGATCGCTGCCCATAAGTGGTAAACGTTACATATAACTCACATACACCTCTCTGAGTCGTACAACACACATTAAAGTGATTATTAATTGAATGTTATGGCTATTCATTATAGGCGAAATTTATTGTTCGCAAATCTTAATTCGGCATTTTTTATAGCTTTATTCATTGCTAACTGCCTACTTCGTTATTAAGCTTACGTAGAATCGTGAATTTGCGAGAAATCATAGTTTAGAAAAGTCATTCATTCGTTAGCAGATTTTTATAGCGTTGAGATATTTTTTTTTTGCTTTAGTTGATGGCTTCGTGCGATTAGCACATTTAGCCAGTGTCAAAGTAATTACTTACAAGTTATCATCATCATCATCATCAGCTCATTTTATGTTCCCACTTCTGGGGCACGAGCCTTCCCTATGGATGGATAGGGAGAACGGGCCATAAACCACTACGGGCCCAGTGCGGATTGGTGGTTGTTAACGACTGCTAATGCAACCGGGACCAACGGCTTAACGTGCCTTCCAAAGCACGGAGAAGCTCATGGTTATAAATTTTTGGTCACCCATCCGATGACCGGCCTTTGCGAAAGTTGCTTAACCACAGCACTCGCAGACCGGGCGCGTTAACCACTGCGCCATCGAGCTCCTCAAGTTATCGAGTTACGAGTTATATCAAAAGACAATATTTCTTTTGATAATATACTAGCGGCCCTCGTGACTTCGTCCGCTTGAGTACCGGGTTCAATTCTATGCATGTATACATATAAACCTTCCTCTTGAATCACTCTATCTAAAAAAAAAGTAAAAAGTAAATAGTGTTGAATAATTTCGGCGGGCTGGTTAGAACCACGATAGCTCAATTGGAAGAGCACCTGACCCGGAATGTCAGAAGGGTGCAGTTTCAAATCCTGCTCGTGGAAATTTTTTCAACATTTGTGTTTTTGTAATTTGTTCGCAACAAAATTTGCGTTAAAAATTATTTAAACATTTCACTCTATCTATTAAAGAAAACCGCATCAAAATCCGTTGCATAGTTTTAAAGATCTAAAATCATACATAGGGACAAACAGACAGCGGGAAGCGACCTTGTTTTACACTATGTAGTGATAATGATGAATGATTGATGAATTGTGAAATGCGGGTCGGTGATCACAAGCCCTGGGTTATGCATTGAAAAATCCAAAACCCACTTTGCCCGATCTGGAAATTGAACTCAGGACATTCGGGAAACGCATTGCCACTCGGCCATCGGGGCCTACATACATACGAAGGCGACATTTATTTATTTATTTATTTATTTATTTAAACTATCTTTACAGGTTTTCTTAACCTAATGCGATAGCGTGGCCATCCTTAAAAACTAGTTACTACATATCTATCTGAACTTATAAAATAAACGCATATTAACAAACTTATTATCTAGCATAACTTATTATATACAAAGTAAATTTTGCGAGTTCACTCAAGTGACCCCCGAATACGTCCATTTGCTCATGGACCCTGTTTACCACTCGTATTGCGCGGACAAGCGGTGTCTGCGCTAACAGATTGGTCCTGGCGCGGGGCACGGCCAGCAGCAGCGGGCGGCGCCGCCTCCACACGTACCGGTCGGGCACGCTCAGCTGAAAGTGGCCCATATACATATATATATATATTTAAATTAAATATGCGTTAGAAATGCAACAGATAGTGATTTGACCGGATACAGGACATTTATTCATTTATTTATTGTTAGACATTCGATCTAAACACAGATCAAGAAGCAGACCTAGGGTATGTTCCGATATACACTGCGAGCACCGTATGGTGTAACGTCAATTTAGTATACTGTGAAGCCTTTCCTTTATAGCTAGCTATACTGGTTACTGTTTAAAACGGAACGCAGTCCAGTATACTGTCATCCATGCCATTTCTGGTCGCTGTTGATCACGTGATCAAAGCACTGAGAGCACCTTACCTCGGAAATGCCAGTGCTTACAGTACAAAAATGGCGATGATTTATGACGTCATATATTACCCTAGGATACTGCGGCAGTATACTGTCTGTTCATAACGGAACAAATTTCTCACTAGTAAGTGCACTGGACAGTGCTCGCAGTGTATATCTCCGGACCGGATATACAGCCGTCAAAAGTTGGCGCCAAATCAAGCGCCGCGGAACCGCGGATTGAATACCTAGTGTTCATGATATGTTGTTCATTTGTGTGTAGTGTGGCCTCAGAATAATAACTAAAGATATTATTGTTCTGAGAGTGTGTCATGCTCTCTTTATTGTCTCTGCGGTTGTGGCATGTGCGTCGGGTCGTTACACACCCTAAGATATGGTTGAGTGAAGGTCGGGCTAATTCATGGATGTCATACTCGTGAACAGGTGCCGCCTGTGGAAGCTGGTCTCTTGCTTACTTATCTTATTTTTATTATTCAAAATTCAAAATCACTTTTTCAGTTTAGGCTACAAGGAGCTCTTGTGAATGTCACTATGACATCGGTTCGTAAGCCTACTCTGGGCGGGAGATCTTGTATTGAGAAGAACCGGCACGAAACTAAGCAAGCTCTTTTCTCCCTTACAGCGTCAAAAATATAGGAAATGCCCTATCATAAAAGGACACTTACATCCATTACAAATAAACACACAAAAAATAAGGGACAATCACAACACACAAAAAACAACAAATTAAAAAAATATCTAAGTTTGCAAAAACTATATCAGGTACCAATTTCAATTTTCACAATGTCATACAGTACTAATATTTTTGTTTATTTTTTTTATTTATTTTTATAATTAAAATATTGTCTAAGAAAAAAAAATACGTCATCAGTCTACAATTATAAAAAACAAAAAACCCGCCTGCGTAAAAAATAATAAGTAACTAAATAGAAAATCAACTGAAAAGGCCGGAACAAGATAAAAATTCAATTTATGCAACATCATACATAACACAAAGTGAGAATGATTTGACTTATCATTAAATTTTATGCCTCCGACTGCATATTATGTATGATGTTGCATAAATTGAATTTTATCTTGTTGCAATTACATTATTTTCTTATGTGGCCAGGCCAGTACGAATATTACGTCTCACTCACAGAAAAGTTGAACTAACATTTTAAATATTCACCATAACTCGATACAAAAGGCGACACGTAACGAATTCAGTCGAAGAATACGTCGGTGCATACGTGAAAATGAGTCTCATTTTGAGCAATTCATAGTTAAGTGAAGAGGGTGCAGCGCGGACGCAAAACTGCGAGTTTCAAGTTTCTTTATGATATCGAGCAAGCGGCGCGTGGCAGTGGTGTGACAACGGGGCACGACTACGAATACGCACGCACACTAATATCTGTACAGAGTAGGCTGAGTGATTTAATTAGAGCCATGTTTACTTTCGTAAAATCATAGGCGTTTGGGTAAAAAATAATAAAAGTCTTAATATTTTCATATTCATATTTTTTAATTGAAAAATAAGACAACATTGGCTTGCGGAATATCAATACAAACATTTTGATGTCGGATCATTGTTTCATTTGTGCTATATTTACAAAGTTTCTGAAGAAATAAGTTTATCATTACTTTTACGTATTGTTTATGCAGTTTCTGGGTATTTGTTTCAAATTCCAAGACAACCATAACCTTTTGAAAGGATCAAGCTAACCTACACTAGTTATTTTAATGTATATGACCTATTCAGCGCCTAGCATCAGTGACTTAAAAACATGTAAATTTTCGCAGTAAGCTATACAATAAAAAAAAAAATTTTTCTTGGTCTTTCTTTAATTTAAGATTTTATGTTGTTTAAAAGGAATTGATCCTTATGAATGACTCTTTCGGTTGGTATCATAAAATAGACGATGTTTTTTATCACATTTCACCGGTTCGATACCCGGTTCAAGCAGGTGATTTTTCAAAAATCTTTATATGCAGTTTTAATTATTTTTGAAAAGAAAAGAATGTTTTCTTTCAGTAAAATTTGCCATCATCAATATTAAGGGTACTTTTCCTCCAACCACGGTCTTTTTTTTCACGCCGCTGTATAAAGATGTATGTTGAATCAAATTTAATTATTTTTGTCTTATTTTTATTTTAAATTCTAAGTTCTTGTCTGTGGCTACCTTTGGTTATAAGTTTTTGGTTGTATTCAGTGAATGTTTTGCTTAGAGCAATGCTCTAAGATGTTTTGATACAAACCTTGTTGGTGGTCCTAAATACAATAAATAAAAAAACATTGCTTGGCTTGCAGTAATATTGCTCTAAAAGGTGGTATAAGGCCCATTTTTGTATCTTGATCTTTAGTGATCTTTAGGTGACATGAAATTTTCAATGTCAAAAATAAGTTAGGTTCTAGTGTGACCTTGAATAATAGAAAAGGATTTTTTTGTAGAGTTTGCTGATTGCTTCAGACAGCATTTTCAGCTTCACCTGGGCTTTTTGGGGGCGGTGAGAAACTTAAAGGGTTCCTCAAGCCGTGTGAAACGAATCACCTTCGGAGGTTTTCTAGAGGGTACGGCATCACGCACTAGTGCGTGTCCCCGACCCTAGGGCGCCTCTAAAGGCTAGGTCCTCGGCTCGGGATCTCCAGGTACCTAATAAAAGATACGATTCACTCACTTCTAGTAAAACTAAAAAGGACTGAGACTGAGTTTGCCCAGGCAAGCCTTTGGGCCTCCATCATTGAAATCAAGTCATAACTACAATTTAATTTAATTTCATCATCATCATCATCATCATCATCTCAGCCAAAAAGACGTCCACAGCTGGACAAAGGCCTCTCTCAAGAATAAATAATTTTGAGGGGAATTTGCCATAATCGCCACGCTTGGCAGGCGGGTTGGCGATCGCAGTAAGGTAAGAATAATCACAGAGAGACGCTGCTGCCCATCCTCTGGAATGGTCCCATTGTCGCCTACTACGACACCCACGGGAAGAGATGGGATGGTGCAATTCTTTACCCCCGGCACCACATAGGGGGTAATTTTATTTTATTTTATTTTGAAAAAATTTCCACGAGCAGGATTTGAACCTGCACCCTTCTGACATTCCGGGTCAGGTGCTCTTCCAATTCAGCTATCGTGGTTCTAACCAGCCCGCCGAAATTATTCAACACGTTTTACTTTGTAAGCCAAAGGCGCCCGTTCAATGTCAACAACTACCGTCATTAACATCCAATCATAATATTTTTACAAATATTAAAGATCAGTTAAGAAGAAAAAAAAAATGTTGAATAATTTCGGCGGGCTGGTTAGAACCACGATAGCTCAATTGGAAGAGCACCTGACCCGGAATGTCAGAAGGGTGCAGGTTCAAATCCTGCTCGTGGAAATTTTTTCAACATTTGTGTTTTTGTAATTTGCTCGCAACAAAATTTGCGTTAAAAATTATTTGAACATTTTATAATTTTATTTAATTTTATTTACTTTAATTTAATTTATAGTACCTAGGCTTAGTCACTACGCTTGCCAAATTCGGGTTGGTATCACAAACCCGGGAAATGCATCGGTTAATTTGAAACTATCTCTGCCCAACCTAGGAATCAAACCCAAGACCTTATCTCATTGAGCAGATAGCTTAGCCACCTAGGCGTTCTTTTATAATATTGTAATATTATTAATATAAGACTTTCAGAAAATCGTTATCACTTACATTGAATGCATTTTCTCTGTTCAACCAACCGTTCAGTCTAGGCAATAATTAAAATTAATTATGTATAAAATGTGTTACCTCAAACAGAACTAAGTGAGTCTGTCTGACTTTTATATATAATATAATATTTTTTTTAGTTTTTAGTTTTATTGTTTTTTTAACGTCTGTTATTACGTTGAGCTAGCTCTAGCTTTCGTTTTCATTTGATTGTAAGTGAAGATAAAGACGTACGCCATTTTGAATATCAAACTGAGCGACAAAATGCGTAGCTCTTGGTTTTTTTTTTGCTCTGATGACAAACGAGGTGTGGGGTATGTTCCGATATACACTGCGAGCACTGTCAGGTGTGACGTCAATTTAATATACTGCGAAGCCGTTCCTTTATAGTTAGCTATACTGGTTACTGTTTAAAACGGAACGCAGTCCAGTATACTGTCATCCATGATGTCATCCATGTCATTTCTGGACGCTGTTGATCACGTGATCAAAGCATTGAGAGCACCTTACATCGAAAATGCCAGTGCTTACAGTACAAAAATGGCGACGATTTATGACGTCATATATTTCCATAGGATACTACGGCAGTATACTGTAAGTCCATAACGGAACAAATTTCTCACCAGTAAGAGCACGGACAGAGTGGACAGTGCTCGCAGTGTATATCGGAACATACCCGTGATCACTTAAAGCTTAGGAGTGCGTCGTCCGTAGGTGACAGGTGTCATATTTTATTTGAAATGTCTTCGTCCATATTTATTTGATGCCGCGCGGCCATACTAATTTTGTATGGGGAATTTAATGTTAAATAGAAAATAATGAAACGGACGATTTGTAGTTAAGACATTGGTTATTGTTTAGACATAGGTAGAGGTACAATAATTAGGTTAGTGGCGTTATTCCCCAGTTGGGATTTTCCCCGAAAAATAAATATTAAATTCTAGTTGCGTTTTTACCCGATTTGTTGTAAGGTACAGAGGAGTTCAAAATAATAACGAAGTAATCTATTAGGTATTATTATTTATTCCTCGGTAGTCTACTTCTGCTATTAATATAATCAGCCTTAGAAGCTTGCAATTTGAATCTGTAATATGAAAATTATAAGATATCAACTAAACGCCGCCACTCGTTTTCGTGATTTTTGCCCAAAATGATATTGCAGAAAAAACTATAGTGTGTTATAAATTTATGGGTCGGACTAATTGTAAACACGTTCCCTTTGATACTAAATATATATTTTGTTTATGTAATACGATAGTTTTTTCATCATATATCAACTTAACCGTGACTACACTTTTGGCTTTTGGTCTCAGATCAGGTGGGTTACTCTTGAAACACAATTGCAATAATCAATTTCCAATCCCAAATCTAAAAAATTCAAATGGCACTCTTAAAAGCGATAATAGCGCCACATTGGAATTAAATTGCGTAGAAATTGAGTGAACAAATTATTATCGAGATGGGGCGTTCCGAAATTGCGAAACTTATCCCAATATCGATACATATTAATCGCATTGGAATTGTATTGAGATTGAGTTTGCGTCAAGAGTAGCCTGCCAGTCCCGGCCTAATTCCCAGCGGAGGGTACATGTTTGTGTACTCGGTTTGGTTGGTGGTAGGGCACGTTGGTCCGCCTGGCTAGCTACCACCATCTTATCTAAATGCGCCATAAGTAAACAACGCACGCCTTTCGCGGACACGGAATCTCAACCTAGTCTCAGTTTTGTTTATCATCAATGTTTGTAGCATTGTTGTGTTCCGGCAGCTAGAGATAAGATAGCCAGTGCCTCACTAGTTGAGTAGCCTCACCTTCGGCCTTATCATCACTTAACATCAGGTGAGATGGAAGCCAAGTGCTTACTCGTAAGAAATTTATAAAAGGCAATACAATTTTTTTTTGTTGACATTTGAATGGTACTGTTTAGTACGTTTAGTAATATGAAAGTCTAATGCAAGTTGCATTAGACTTTCATATTACTAAACGTTTTTTTCAAAATCATATTGAAATGATCATTACAGCTATATTATAATCTATATATTAATACGTGAAGCAAAAACTTTGTACTTACCCCTTTTTACGAAAATTGCGCGGACGGAGAAGTATGAAATTTCGCACACTTATAGTTTATATAGAGAAGGATTGCAGAATGTTAATATTTAAAAAAAAATATATATTAAATCAATAAAACAAACATTACGACTTCTTGGCGGGAAAGTGAAGAGTCATGTCTGCGGTTTTGTTTTATTTTCTAAAATTTGTGTTATGTCGAATATTAATGTGAAGTAATGGTGGATTATTAACCGTTAAGTGTTCGTGAGTGTGCATGATTGTTGGCAAATGAAACAAAACAGTGCAACGTCACTTTTCAAATTCTCTCAAGAAGTCCGCCCGAGGACTTAGTAAAGCTCCACATCTTTACTAAAATACTCGAGGGGTTGGGGGGTATATCATTTCTCACTTCTCATTTCTATTATCATTCATCATCATCATACAAGATGGAAATATTGTTTATTTATTTATAACTTGTAAGAAAAATTACTTTGACACTGGCTAAATGTGCTAACCGCACGAAGCCATCAACTAAAGGAAAAAAAAAAAAAACAAACATTACACACACTACCATATATTTGATACACGCATATATTATACTCTTTTCAAGAATTTCAAAAATGGAAGAGGAACGGCCAAAATCTGTCAATGCCAATCCAATCTCACATTCTATCTTTTTAAATTTTTCATTGCTTAGGATACAATCCGTGCAGCCTTAATAAATTTACGGTCGAATTTCCACCACCACTAGTACGTATTAATACGTAATTACTGATTCGAATTACATTATACATTAAGAATTTACATAAACAGTGCAACATTTATACAAATGAAGTGATTGATTAATATTAATTCGTAGATGACAACTAATAATGTCACATTTAAACCAATTAATTTTAAATTGAGTCATTGATTTCAATTACTTGACATTGTTTAAACAACGTCAAGTGTCAAGTATTGTAAATGCTTCGATCAATAATACAAGTATAACTGGCCCCAAAACTAGACACTGGCTAAATCGTAGCGAGAGCCATCTTACAAGAAATTGAATTGAATAATACAAGTAGGTAGAACGCAAAAATGCATCACGAAAATAGCCGCTATTGCTCACTTAAAGTAAGTCTACATTAAGTTAATCATGTTATATCATTACAAGCAGCTCGTTATATGTCCCCACTGCTGGGACACGAGCCTTCCCTATGGATTGATAGGGAGAACGCGTCATAAACCACCACGCGGGCCCAGTGCGGATTGGCGGTTGTTAACGACTGCTAATGCAGCTGGGACCAACGGCTACACGTGCCTTCCGAAGCACGGAGGAGCGAGAGATGATACATTTTTAGACACCCTTGACGATGACCGGCCTTTGCGAACCTTAGCAATATCAGACCGGTTGCGTTAACCACTGCGACAACGAGCTCCTCGAACCTTAAACACACAACACACAATATAGATTAATAAAAAAATCACGGATGACGCAGTCCCCGCAAGAATTGGAAATGAATACAACAAATGTTCAAATAATTTTTAACGCAAATTTTGTTGCGAACAAATTACAAAAACACAAATGTCGAAAAAATTTCCACGAGCAGGATTTGAACCTGCACCCTTCTGACATTCCGGGTCAGGTGCTCTTCCAATTAAGCTATCGTGGTTCTAACCAGCAGCCCGGCGAAATTATTCAACACTTTTTACTTTGAAAGCCAAAGGCGCCCATTCAATGTCAACAACTACCGTCACTAACATCCGATCATAATATTTTTACAAATATTAAAGATCAGTTAAGAAGTAAGCAAGCAATTTATAAATGTTCAAATAATTTTAACGCAAATTTTGTTGCCAACAAATTACAAACACACAAATGTCGAAAAAAAATTTTTTACAACTATAAATACAACAATTACGAAAAAAAAACTTTTTTTTTTAAATAACACAATCCCAACTTAATTGCACTTCTCGCCTGCATCCGCATCTTTTCCATTACCATGACGATCGGTCAATAATCAAAGAGGCTACACCCGTTTTTCTACAATACAATATCTAAAGGAACCGACAGGTCACAATTATTAAGCGATTTTCAAAACTTTTTCACCATTTTGTAGCTAAACTAATACCCTAGGACTTTTTTTCATTTTTTCTTAAGTCGGTTTTCTTTTTGAAATATTTACAATGTAGTATACAAACACCCCCCAAAAAACCCGATTTTTTTTTACATTTTTCAAAATTCTAAAAAAAGTTTAAAGCCTATTTTCAAAATTCAAACGCTCACACGTGTCTCGATAAATTCCTCAACTCTTGGTATTATTTCCATCTCGATTTTCCCAAAATCCTCGGAGCTATGGCCAAAAATACTTCTCAGGCGATTTGCATCTGGTAAAATCAAAACACTCAAAATAAATTTGAAATCCAACTCAAAGAGAACAAGAAACAGTCTACTTTTACAACACACTTCGCTTAAGTTTATTTCCCACGTTAACCATAAATACTTCAATAACAAATATACCGAATTCAATGCGTCTCACTACAATGGGAACCAGTTAAAAACCTATCAACTTTAACGGTAATATGACAAAGGATATTACAGAGCCGCAAGTATTCACAAAGGGTCGTAGGTATTTAGGTTTCGACCACAAAATAAGGAGATTGCAGAAGGTGAGCTTCGTACAAACGAGCTTTAGCAATTCATGGACACGGAATCTCGCAACCTATAAGTTTGTTAATTATAGCTCGATACCTGTGACAGAAATCATCAAAATCGAAGACATGACTTTGTAAAAGCGTATGAAATTATTTGACTGTATTTAAATAACATACATCTAACATCAACATCTAACTAAAAAGTTGCCTGAACTAGATATACATTTTCAGAGCCTTCCAACGTTTTTGGAATGTCTTAAAACTAGTGAAGTACTTTAGGTTGCATTTAGTATTTATTAGTATTTGTTATTATTTAAAAAAAAAATATATTTAAAAATTGTTGTATTCACTAAATGTTTTAATGTTGTATTATAATTTAATTGTTTTTTTTTATATAATTTAATTTAATTTCGTTTATAATTTAATTTAATTTTTTTTTAATTTAATTGAATTTGTGTCTTTTATTTTTAATTTTTAATATTAATTTTGTTTTAATGCATGCTGTGATTGCCCATAATTGTAAGAGCAGTTAGCTAAGAGAACATTGTTTTCATTCTTAATCTTAAATACTGTTTCTTATGTCGGTAATCTAATAAATAAATAAATAAATAAACATTATTATTTATAATCCATCACTTAATATACTACAATTACTTTGTGATTCTATTTTATATGTTAGATTAGGTTTATCCCAATAAACTCCCGCATAACTCACATTTATCATAACTTTAAAACATACAATAAAACAAACGTACTCCTTTAAAAGGTCATTTCATTACAAATAAATACCGATGTTGGGATAGTACACCAATTGAAGTTCAATTGATATTCAATCACTACCAATCGATTAAATTTAACTTCATATTTTTCATCCTAGCTGTATTCATTAATTTGTTAAATAGTCTTTATTTATTTTTCTTGAATATATGACGTTTTTACAGAACTTCTAAAAATTAACAGTATTTCAATATATTCACGTATTTGTTTTTTTGTGTGCGTTGCTCGAGTACGTTATAAGTATAATGGAGGTATAAAGCTTACCTTCTGCGCGCTCCTTATTTTGTTTTAAAATGTGGCGAGTATTGAGAACTGTGAAAAATTGAAGTTAATTACATTCATTCCTTAGATTTAATCTACGTAGTAATTATAAGAGTGTAGTTATTCATTTTTATTTTTTTTGAAAAAAGAAAAAGAATGAAGACGAAGTATTGAAAAAAATCTACGAGCGGTATTCGAACCCGCATTCATGACACTCCGGGTCAGGTGCACCTTTTTTTTCAACACTTTGTCTTTTTTCAAATTGTAATTTGTTTGCAACAATATTTCCGTTAAAGTATATGTAAATAATTTTATTTTTTAAATTATTATTTTGGGTAAGCTCTTGGCTTTCATCTCACCAGATGTTACATGATAATAAGGCCGAATGATGAAGGTGGAAGCGCACTTCACCCTGAATCCTCAACTACAGAGGAACTGTTGATGGTGGTAGCTATTAAGACGGACTTAAGACAACCCCTTAATTTATTATCGTATCGCCAAAAAATAACAAGAATTTTTAAACAAATACAGCTAGAAAGCGTGGTCTGTATTCAATTGTTGTTTAAAACTAAAACCAGTTACTGACCCCTATTTTAATGATTAAAGGAAAAAATGTCGATAACTGGTTCCTGCTGGACACTGGTGCCCCTATCTACAGTGTGTAACAAAAACCTGTCAGATCCGTAAAGATTTGTACCGAAATTGCTCAAATTACCCCAAAATTATGCTATTTTTATAAATGTGACCACACTTTCCATCAATGGCGGCCGGCGGCGGCGGCGCCAAAGGTCCTACCTACCGAAGTGCCGACAAAATATTTGGCATGTAAGTTTTGTCATTTAAAAAAAAATATCGGGGTAAATTTTTTTCACTTATTACTTTAAAATAAACCTTTACGGATCGGACAGGGTTTTTGTTACATATTGTATATCGTAAAAAAGTAAAATTACCTACCAAAATATACCTATGACATACTACTACAGAGTGCCTAGTGTTAGTTTTGTTTAAAATCCGTATTCATTCGATTACGTTAACGAAAACGAAAATTAGTTTGGCAATACTCTAACTCTTCTCGTATGTCGCCAGGAAGCGCTGCTTTAATGCCATACAAACTTTTGTTTTCGTAAACATAATCGAATTAATACGGATAGTGTCTCACTCAAATATCAAATGAAACTCTAGACGCCCTGAGATAGTGTGCCGTACCATAGTAGAATTTCATTCTACTTCATTGAGGAGCTCGATGGCGCAGTGGTTAACGCGCCCGGTCTGCGAGTGCTGAGGTTAAGCAACTTTCGCAAAGGCCGGTCATCGGATGGGTGACCAAAATTTATTACTCGAGCTCCTCCGTGCTTCGGAAGGCACGTAAAGCCGTGGGTCCCGGCCGCATTAGCAGTCGTTAACAACCACTAACCCGCACTGGGCCCGCGTGGTGGTTTATGGCCCGTTCTACCTATCCATCCATAGGGAAGGCTCGTGCCCCAGCAGTGGGGACAAAAATGAGCTGATGATGATGGCCGTACTATCAAAAAGTTACCTACACTTTATAGCAGTAGGTATGCAAAACGCGCAATTCAAAAACAGTGAAAGTTTATGTCGCCTTACATTGTCGCCATTAGCTCCTAATAACCAGCTTAGCCACAAAAGTCTATCTTACCAGTTCACTGTCCAGTTACCAAAGAAATTGTGTCAAAATGTTACCAGAACTTTCGATACCAGTCTTGGTTAATTGGAATCAATAAAATCACTTTCTTAATTAAAAATGTTAATTTATTCAAACTAGAACCTACACTTTCGAAAAATCTGGTTAACGCCTATTTTTGAGGGCCCGAGAGGAGCTCGAAGGCGCTGTGGTTAACGCGCCCGGTCTGCGGCAACTTTCGCAAAGGCCGGTCATCGGATGACCAAATATTTATCATCTAGAACTCCTCCGTGTTTCGGAAGGCACGTAAAGCCGTTGGTCCCGGCTGCATTAGCAGTCGTTAACAACCATCAATCCGCACTGGGCCCGCGTGGTGGTTTACGGCGCGTGGCCCTATCCATCCATAGGGAAGGCTCGTGCCCCAGCAGTTGAGACATAAAATGAGCTGATGATGTTGATGATGATGATGACACCTCATCACCAGCTTATTTTAATGTCCCCAATGCAAATTATGTTGCGAACAAATTACAATATAGATTATTATTGTCAATCACTGTCCCACAGCTGGGCAAAGGCCTCCCTCCATTTCTTCCAATTATTGTAGTCTTAAGCTTAATTGATTCCAATGTTGGTTAAATATTATCCAGTTTGTCTCGCCATTGCCATATCCTTCTCGTGGCTCTATCTGACCCATGATATCTATCAACACTATCTAGGTACCTTGTAAGACAAAGGAGTCTTATTGAATAGCGCATCTAACCCTATATATCAAAGGTTGAAAATTATATCAATCCCAATCCCGGGGGTGACCCGTGTGGTGCCGGGGGTAAAGAATTGCACCACCCCATCTCTTCCCGTGGGTGTCGTAGAAGGCGACTATGGGACCATTCCAGAAGATGGGCAGCAGCGTCTCTCTGTGATTATTCTCACCTTACTGCGATCGCCAACCCGCCTGCCAAGCGTGGCGATTATGGCAAATTCTCCTCAAAATGATTTATCCTTGAGGGAGGCCTTTGTCCAGCTGTGGACGTCTTTTTGGCTGAGAAGATGAGATGATGACTTTTCTAAATAATTGTTATTTTTTTGCGAAAAAATTGCTTAAATCTATTATAGTATATCATGCCAATATTTATAAATATAGCTTGGCTAATTTTTTAATATTTTAAGAGGTGATGATCACACTGAGGAGCTCGATAGCGCACTGGTTAACGCGCTCGGGCTGCAAGTGTTGAGGTTAAGCAACTTTCGCAAAGGCCGGTCATTGGATGGGTGACCAAAGATGTATCATCTCGAGCTCCTCCGTGTTTCGGAAGGCACGTAAAGCCGTTGGTCCCGGCTGCATTAGCAGTCGTTAATAACCACCAATCCGCACTGGGCCCGCGTGGTGGTTTATGACCCGTTCTCCCTATCCATCCGTAGGGAAGGCTCGTGCCCTAACAGCGGGGACATAAAAGGAGCTGATGATGATGATGATGATGATCACACCTCATCTCCAGCTTATTTTAATGTCCCCACTGCTGGTGTACGAGCCTTCCCTACGGATGGACTGAGAGAACCACAGAACAGACACCACGCGGGCACAGTGCGGATTGGTGGTTATTAACGATTGCTAATGCAGCCGGGACCAACGGCTTTACGTGCCTACCCAAGACTGCCTGCCTTTTTGGTCACCCATCCGATAACCGGCCTTAACTAAAGTTGTTTAATTTTAGCAATCGCAGAACGGGTGCGTGCACATCGAGCTCCTCAAAAATCATATATCATGCCACGTTACGATCACATAGCTTTGCTGATTATAACATAAAAAATGCCATTCAATGTCAACAACAATAATAAAGCTGTATCGATACAAAGAAATCTTTTAGACATCTCTAGTAGACGATTCTCTAGGTGCTACTTGTATTCTTAACACGGTATCACAAAGGCGGTCCAATTTACTGTTAAAAAGAATAAAAGAAAAAAAACGAAACACCACAAAGATTCTAGTTTCAATAGGCCTAACGTTTTTATTGATTCCTCTGCGTCATAAAGCGGGTGGCGAATAAAAAGTGAATCAGTATATTAAAAACAACGATTAACTGTTGAATTTCACGGAAGCTGCTCTATAGATCACTCGGCGCAGAATGTGGTTTGGCAACGTTATGACAAGCCTACCTACGTGTTGTGCGAACGGTTGAATTTTCATTTCAGGAGTTGAGTGGCAAACCAAAAAACCTTTTTTTAATATGTTATATAAGGTGACTTTTATCAACTGCAAATATTTTGACAAAACATCTAATTATATCAGAGAAATAAGACCCTAGCATTTAAAAAGAAATCAGACTAGTTTTTTTTTACTTTTCCTGACACAAAAATTGTAATATTTTTAAGAGCGGCCTCTCTGTCGGTTTTATTGAATGAAACTAGGGGCACGTGTAAGCGGTGAACGCATTGCGGCCTCTGTTTCGGCTCCTTTGAATTGAAACTACCGAAAGTGCTTCATTTTTCTTTTTAATCGAAATACACTTCTCATCAGAAAAAATCGAAACACTTCCCCGTTTTTATGGTTTCTGTCCTAATTTTACACAAAAGAGTTTTCATTCCATGAAAAAAATCACATGATTGTATAGCAGGCAGTTTGGCCATTACATGACAAGCGAATTCATTCATTCTAATCGATGAAGAATCGTATGGAAGCAGTTATAAGAGTGTGTTGTTTTATCAATTTCTTTCATACTCCATACAGTGTTAATTTTTTTTTAAATATAAGAAGGAGGCAGACGAGCAGGCAGGTCACCTGATGGAGAGTAATTACCGCCGCCCATGGACACCCGCAAAACCAGAGGAATCACAGACGCGTTGCATTTGACTTGTTGAACAAAATACGAAATTTAGAACGTTAACATTAGGATTTGAAAACCTTGTATTATATACTACTAGCTGACCAGGCAAACGTCGTTTTGCCATAAAAAATAAAAAAAAAATTTAGGGGTGGACTACCCCTAACATTTAGGGGGATGAAAAATAGATGTTGGCCGATTCTCATAGATACCGGATGACCCGGCAAACGTTGTTTTGCCATAAAAAATTAAAAAAAAATTTAGGGGTGGACTACCCCTAACATTTAGGGGGATGAAAAATAGATGTTGGCCGATTCTCATAGATACCGGATGACCCGGCAAACGTTGTTTTGCCATAAAAAATTTAAAAAAATTTAGGGGTGGACTACCCCTAACATTTAGGGGGATGAAAAATAGATGTTGGCCGATTCTCATAGATACCGGATAAGCACAAAAAGTTTCATCAAAATCGGTCAAGCCGTTTCGGAGGAGTATGGCAACGAAAACTGTGACGCGAGAATTATATACTATTAAACGACATTTGACACATATTCCTAAATATACACATTTTTCTGATAATCCTTACAAAACATAAACTTGCAAGGTGTTTCGATTTTTCAGATTAGAAGTGTATCTTTTGGCGTTTTTCTTGAAAACTATCGTATAAAAATTTAAGGAAATTTAAAATCAGGTGGAGTGGCGTCATATTCCGAGCTAAGTATTAAAAAAAAAACATTGAAATGAAACAATTTCAACGGATCTACTCACGTTTATTTTACACATTACTTTTTAATGTTTTTCCTGACGTTTCGTTCGTTTCTGAAACGGACGCACCTGATTAAATTTAAATGTTGGTATACAAGCTACTAACTAATTATGAGACTACCAACACCTCAGTCTCCCTGTGACCACGGACCCTGCGAAGGGTTCGAAACGTCAGGAAAAAAAATTAAAAAGTAATGTGTAAAATAAACGCGAGTAGATCCGTAAAAGTTGTTTCATTTCAATGTGTAGTGTTGTAAAAAAAATATTATTCATGAAAATAAAAGAGTTATCGTAATTTAAAACGCAAGTTTTTGTACCAAAATTGATCAAATTACCCCCAAAATAATGCTAATTTTATAAGTGTGACCACACTTTTCATCAATGGCGTCGGCGCCAAATGTCCTACCTACCGAAGTGCAAACAAAAGTTATGTCATTTAACAAAAAAATTTCGAGGTAAATTTTTTTCACTTATTATTTTAAAATAATTACGTAAATAGAACTGAATCTCGATATCTAATAACACCTTTACAGATCGGACAGGGTTTTTTTACATATTGTATATGAACAACAAATAAAACTCCCCTCCGGTGAACTCCGGTCACATTGGCAACTGAGATTCACCACCAGTTTGCAGGTACAGGTGTTTTTTTTTTTTTTTTTTTTAATAATGGCTTTGCACAAGCATTTAGCCAATGAAAAAGTCTTACAATACTTAAACAATAATAATTTCTTTCATGTATGATGATGATGATGAATGAATAGAAATGAGAAGTGAGAAATGATATACCCCCCAACCCCTCGAGTATCTCAGTAAAGATGTGGGGCTTTATTAAGTCCTCGGGTGGACTTCTTGAGAGAATTTGAAAAGTGACGTTGCACTGTTTTGTTTCATTTGCAACACTCATGCACACTCACGAACACTTAACGGTTAATAATCCACCATTATTTCACATTAATATTCGACATAACACAAATTTTTGAAAATAAAACAAAACCGCAGACATGACTCTTCACTTTCCCGCCAAGAAGTCCATACAGGTGTTATCTATTACTACTAGTGATCGCCCAGTGGTCAAAATACCGAAATACCGTAATTTTATTAAGGCTGCACGGATTGTATCCTAAGATTCCTAAGCAATGAAAAATTAAAAAAAATAGAATTTGAGTTTGAATTGGCATGGGACTTCTTGGCGGGAAAGTGAAGAGTCATGTCTGCGGTTTTGTTTTATTTTCTAAAATTTGTGTTAAGTCGAATATTAATGTGAAATAATGGTGGATTATTAACCGTTAAGTGTTCGTGAGTGTGCATGAGTGTTGGCAAATGAAACAAAACAGTGCAACGTCACTAATCAAATTCTCTCAAGAAGTCCGCTTGAGGACTTAGTAAAGCCCCACATCTTTACTGAGATACTCGAGGGGTTGGGGGTATATCATTTCTCACTTCTCATTTCCATTATCATTCATCATCATCATTTCCATTATCATTCATCATCATCTTTAGGATTATAATACTAATGAAATTAAGAAACTAATGACATGGCAGCATGGTCTATGACCTTAGCCGGTTCCTCAGAGAACAAACTATTAAAAAAAAAAAAAATTGAATTGGCATTGACAGATGTCAACCGCATTAAAGACAAACAAGAGAGTTCTTGGCGGGAAAGTGAAGAGTCATGTCTGCGGTTTTGTTTTATTTTCTAAAATTTGTGTTAAGTCGAATATTAATGTGAAATAATGGTGGATTATTAACCGTTAAGTGTTCGTGAGTGTGCATGAGTGTTGGCAAATGAAACAAAACAGTGCAAGGTCACTAATCAAATTCTCTCAAGAAGTCCGCTTGAGGACTTAGTAAAGCCCCACATCTTTACTGAGATACTCGAGGGGTTGGGGGTATATCATTTCTCACTTCTCATTTCCATTATCATTCATCATCATCATTTCCATTATCATTCATCATCATCTTTAGGATTATAATACTAATGAAATTAAGAAACTAATGACATGGCAGCATGGTCTATGACCTTAGCCGGTTCCTCAGAGAACAAACTATTAAAAAAAAAAAAAAAAAAAAATAAAGACAAACAATACGTGTGCGTCAAATACATGGTAGTGTGTGTAATGTTGTTTTTGTTGATTTATATTTAAATAATTTGAAAAAAATATTAACATTTGGATAACCTTCTCCTATAAATCTCATGAAGAAGTCTCCCTTCTAGTATGAGACGATAAGATGCGGACCAATAGTGTGCGAAATTTCATACTCCTCCGTCCGCGCAATTTTCGTAAAAACGGGTACAAAGTTTTTGCTTCACGTATTACAATGCTGCTTCATAAATACAAGGGTGTTATTTTAAAAAAAACTCTTTTTGACTGGTGGCCGAGTAGCACTCGGTCCGATAGCCAAAGGTCCAAGTTCGATTCCCAGGTCGGGAAAAGTTTAGATCGGATTAATGAAAACACATTCATGGACAAAATCAAATCATTTATTCAATATAAGCCTTCACAGGCACTTAATGACGTCAAAACGATCAAATACAAATAATAATACCTAAAAACTAAAAAAAAACGTTTAGACTGAACTTCTGAATCTACCACCAGTTCGGATTCCTTCCGAACCGAGAAAGCCTTCGACCGAGAAGAGCTGGCAAGAAACTCAGGGGACTTATATGTATAAGTCCCCTGAGTTTCTTGCTAAGTTTCTCCATTTTTTCGACCAATAAAAAAATCTAGGGGATGTCATGAAACGCTAATTGAATAGTAATATATTTTTGATATTCAGTGTTTCGTCCCAGTGCCAGTGGGACGAAACACTGAACGTCTCACATTTATTCATTAAGCCAATATGCTAATACTCATCAATTGTTTGGCTAGATTTCCATTGGAATAGAAAAATATACTTAGGTTATTTTTCCTTATTAATATACTTTCATTTTTCAAATTTTAAATCACCGGAACCCATTAGAAAATTAACCCTTCATAGGCCTATGCTATATGATAAACAAAAAAAAGTAGAAAGTGCCGTGACCATAATTTTTACTAAAAATAAACATAAAATGAAGTTTTTTTAAAAACCGCACCAATTTAACTGCCTCTTTAACCGAGTGGTTAGAACCACCGGTGGTTCCGGGTTCGATTTCCAGCTTGGGTATATTATTATTGTACTCGGTTTGGTTAGTGGTAATGCTTGTTAGAAGTCCGCCTAATTATAATTTTTATTATTATAATTATTATCTAAACCTGAACAGCACAAGCTTCACCAACACCACGCACCACGCTTTGTTCGCAACAACACAAGCTGAGGCGGGTCCTGATTGACCTATTGTTTGTTTTTTATTTTTATTTTTTATATATATAAGTGAGTGTGGTCAATAAATTTTTCTTTCTCTCTTTCTCTCAACAACAATCTAACATTGTTGTTGCATCAGGTTAGAGGTAAGATAGCCAGCTCGTCAGTAGTTGAGGATTCCGGGCCTTCGGCCTTATATGACTTAAACATCAGGCGTGATGTAAGCCTAACAAAAAATACCAAGACGTTTGTGCTATTGTGATAAAGTAAAAAATATTACGTCATACTGTAGTCTAGCAAATAAATAAATTTCTACAGCGAACACTATATTAGTATCTGTATTAGTAGTTACTCGCAAACAAACAAAATAAGAAACACAAAAAAAAACACAAAAAAAAGTCATTACACGCTGTGCATTATAGGGTTAAAACTTCAAAATTAATTATTCACCGATGACATAAATTTGCTATCACTTTCGATCACTTAGGACACTATAAAATAACTACATTACAATTCTTAATAAAACATTTGAACCAGTTTCGCGAAAAAGTTGATTACCTACATAGAGAAAAAAGTATTCAAAAATGTTCAAATGGGCAATGCGACCATCTTAACTAGATCTGTACCGCGAAGCAAGTTTTTATACAACACGGCATTGATAACAGCCGTTAGAGGTCAAGACAAAATGGTTACCATACCCAAGTTTGCGTACTCGCATTAGACAAGCGTGTTTATACAGCTATCGAGGGCGCCACTGTCTTCGCAAATTACTTTAAACAGTATTAAAAATTGGTAGTTCCAAATTTTGCCACCCGCACAAAGCATTTGTCGAATCCAAATAATACTTTCGATGTACGAACCACAATTTAAACAGTTCCATTTTCGAAACGGCAGCTCACGAACGCGTCAAAAAACACTAAGAAACAAAAAATGCATTTTCGCGCGGCATTTTTGACTTTTTTCTTTTTAATTGTCACTTCGGTCAACGCGGGCGAAGGGATCGAGAAAGTGGGGCTTTTATCTAAGTTAGAGGATACGCTGGAGGGCACACTATGCGGGTACACGAACTCCTTTGTTGGATGGCTGGAAAACTTCAACGACGAGCACATAGGGAACAGTGAAGTCGGACGATTTCTGCACTACAAAGAACTGAAACCGAAAATTGAGGATACCGTGCGACGTGAGTGAAAAATCATATTTTTTCATATTTACTAACTAAATAAATCAATAATTTAATAGGCTTCATAAAAACAATGTAAAAAAAACTTTTTTTAGTCATGGAAGTTTGTAAAGGCTGACCAGCTCAGCTGTTATGAGCTGGTGATGATGAAGACCCATCAACTTACCAACATTGCCAAAGATGCTATTTTACACGATCGTAATTCGAACGATTTTTTATTTATTTACGCGTAATTACTCGACCTTCAAATCACCTGATGATGAACGATGATAAGGCTGAAGGTGGAAGCGGTAGTTTTTTCTTGAATTCTCGATTTATTTTACGTGTCCAACAAAACAGATTTTTATTTTATTTTATTTTAATCGGTACATAAACAGCCAAGGCCAATATAAATGTACACAACTAGCTTAGGTTGATAACAAAACAATATATAAAAGTAACGATACATGATGCTTAAACACTACAACTGACAATAATCACATTAATCATAAAACGAGAGGATTAGGATGAAATTTGAAATCTGTGAACCACAAAACAGTCGATAAAAATACTATTATAAATAAAAAATAAAAAAAATAGTTACTATATAAGTAGATACCTACTATTAACAAATAATAGTATAAATAATAATGTTTAATGGAAGATAACAACCAAATAACATTTAAAGATATTACACTCTTGACGCAAACTCAATCTCAATACAATTCCAATGCGATTAATATGTATCGATATTGAGATAAGTTTCGCAATTTCGGAACGCCCCATCTCGATAATAATTTGTTCACTCAATTTCCACGCAATTTAATTCCAATGTGGCGCTATTATCGCTTTTAAGAGTGCCATTTGAATTTTTTAGATTTGGGATTGGAAATTGATTATTGCCATTGTGTTTCAAGAGTAACCCACTGGGCTGCGATTTTTTAATCTCACAGGTGATCTCGAAGTTAAAAGAGAGATGAAACACACTATGAAATATAATAATATGTGATATTATGATAAATATCATTAGAGAAATTTCAGTGACAAAAATAAGTCACCAGTGACCTTGAATAAGAGAAAAAAGAGCACTAGCGTGAGAATTAATCATTGAATCAAAAATCGCCCTCCCCTATATCAGATTGTGATCCTTCCTATGTTGACACATAATTCAATACAAATTAATTCCCAATCTTCTGAGAACGTCACAATAATATAGTCACCAAAATCAATACTGATGATTTGGCTATATTATGAGCATAAACAACTAACATGTAAATTCAAAGTCAAATTCAAATTCAAAATCATTTTATTCAGTGTAAGCTACAAGTAGCTCTTATGAATGTCACTATGCCATCGGTTCGTAAGTCTACTCTGGGTGGGAGATCTTGTACTGAGAAGAACCGGCAAGAAACTTAGCAAGTGTCCAGATCTTTTCTCCCTTACAGCGTCAAAAATATTGGAAAATGCCCGATCATAGCAGGACACTTTCCATTAAAAATAAACACAAAACATACTTATAGAAGACAACCACAACATGTACAAAAAAAAAACAAAAAAAAATCTAGGTTAACAAATTTACATCAGGTAAAAGTTTCAATTTCCACAATGTCATACAGTACCACTACAGTACTCTAGTAAAAGTCAAAAATTGTTTCAGAAAAACAAAGTCAAACTATAGTAAATAATACTAAAAATAAGATAAGTATGCAAACGCCTTATAGCGAAGAGTCTCGACCAACATCTCAATAGACTTTCGCTGGATGGCTGGATTAAGGGTCAGATACAGAAGGCAACACTCCTGGACACGGAACGTATTGTCAGGAGGTTCCTCACTCTGCAGCCCTGACCACCGGTAGCTTGGGCCCTGCCCCGCTGCTGGTGGTACTCTAGGATTAGGTTTTTATAATGTTTTATTGTTTTTATATTAAAATATTGTAAAAATCTAGTTTTAAGAAAGAAAATAAATAAAGGAGATTAGTATACAAAAATAAGATAAGTAAATAAAGTAAATAGCCTATAACTGTCCCACTGCTGGGCAAAGGCCTCCATCATTGAAATCAAGTCATCACTACAATTGATTAATCACCACGCTTGCCAAACCCGGGCTATGCATCGAAAAATCCAAACACACTATGCAGGGCCTGGGAATTGAACCCAGGACCTTCGAATATCGGACCTAACACTTTGCCACACGGTCAACGAGGCGTATTGACGACATATTATTTTATATATCAAGCTTTACATATCGATTAACCAAACCGTGTCTGAAATATCATTAAAAAAATAACTTAAAAATAGGCTTATAAAACTAGATTCCCTTCTCGGCGTTTCATAATTGGCTCATAATCGAATTAATCTATACTCGTACTAATATTATAAAGAGGAAACCTTTGTATTATATATGTATGTATGTTTGCACCGAATAAACTCAAAAACTACTGGACCGATTTCAAAAAGTCTTTCACCATTAGAATGCTACATTAGCGCTGAGTAACATAGGCTATATTAAAAAAAAATACTTAAAACGACAATTTCATTTTTCAATACAAAATGATTTGTTTGTTTTGTTGTCATGGAATTTATTGATATTTAACTCGATGATGGAAACTGTCAGAGCACGGTACGAAGTCTGCTGGGTTAGCTAGTAAAAAATAAAGAAAAGTTTAAACTGTACCAAACAAACGAGGAGCTCGACAGCGCAGTAGTTACGCGCCCGGTCTGCGAGTGCTGAGGTTAAGCAACTTTCGCAAAGGCCTGTCATTGGATGGGTGACCAAAAATTTATCATCTCGAGCTCCTCCGTGCGTCAGAAGGCATGAAAAGCTGGGTCGGTCCCGGCTTTACAGCAGCAGTCGTTAACAACCACCAATCCGCACCGGGCCCGCGTGGTGGTTTATAGCTCGTTCTCCCTTTCCATCCTTAGAGAAGGCTCGAGCCCCAGCAGTGGGGACATAAAATGAGCTGTTGATAATGAAACAAACTATTGAAAATATTCCGCTAGATCTAAAAACTTATCTCGGTATATTGAACCGCATATATCATGGGGAGTGTTCTGAGGAATTGTTCGGCTTGATCCCTACCGCTGCTTTCTTTCACCGCACTACACGCAATCGACTGTCATTCCATCCACATAACCTTGATAGATGGCGGTCTACTACTGTGCGTTTTTTACGAAACTTCTTGCCTCGAACTACAGTGTTGTGGAACCAGCTCTCGGCGGCGGTATTTCCGGACCGTTACGACCTCGGAATCTTCAAGAAACGAGCCTATTCCTTCCTTAATGGCCGGCAACGCGTCTGCGATTCCTCTGGTTTTGCGGGTGTCCATGGACGGCGGTGATTACTTTTCATCAGGTGACCTGCCTGCTCGTTTGCCTCCTTCTTATATAAAAAAAGCCAGCTCATTTTATGTCTCCGCTGCTGGGGCACGACCAGAAGCCTTCCCTATGGATGGATAGGGAGAACTGGCCATAAACTACCACGCGGGCCCAGTGCGGATTGTTGGTTCTTAACGACTGCTAATGCAGCCGGGACCAATGGCCGTGCCTTCCGAAGCTTGGGCGTCGTCGCTCCCGCACGTACCGCTCTGAGACAAGTGGTAACCTGTCGCGCGCGAAATGCACATCTTTTGCCGAACATTCGGCGCTTCGGCCAAGTGCGTAGCCGATTATTCGGTATTCGGAATTCGGCCAAATCACTATTCGTGGCATCTCTAGTTTCTACATTCGGCCTTATCATCGCTTACCATCAGATAAGATGAAAGCCGAGTGCTTTACCCGATGTTATGTAAAAAATTGCGTATCTTAAAACTTTACAAAATAGCTGCAACTCGTTTTCACTCGTTAATTTTTTTGCAACAATTATTTAAAAAATCTACTTACCTACATATTATTTGTATTAACATAATTACGTACAATTAGGAAGATAATTAATTAGCGTTACACGTGTTCGTGGTCGCGGTAGTGTTCAAAATGTTAATTGTTTCAAAAGCTCAGTTAACGAGTTCAATTAATTGGTTAATTAATATTATGTTGTTTTTAAACATAACTATCTTATTCATAAGAAATCAAATATTAATAACAAGTGAAACTTACTAGTACACGCTTGCTAAAATACTTAACAATAATTGTATAATAACACCTCAAAAGTGACAGTAAAATGAAATTAGACTTATAAATGATTAAAAGCCTTACAGTAGTTGCATATGATGTGTTACATTTGACATCTCACCTTAGTAATAAGCAATTTTAACATTATATTCTAAAATAAATGGGTCAGGTATTATAACATTTTATAAATATAAAATAAATGCAGTAAATACTTATTAGAAGACATTTGACATATCAAAATGACCTTTGATAGTCAAATGACACAATATGTCACATATAATAATAATATGTCAAGTTCATAATATCGATTTAAAATTTACAAAATGGCGCTTCCCCGACTTCCTGTTACACTGTTACACATACTTCCGTCCCATTTCACGAGTTCACTCCCACAAATTGCTTATATAGAAAGCGAGCGGAAAGATGTTACTCATCAAAAAACATAAGTAGCTGTAATAAATAACTTACCAAATGGTATTTAAGCAACACTTAACTAACTGCTTCGAGCTCAATAGCGTAGTGACTTACACTTTCGGCTTGCGATCTTGCAAGTTCGCTACATCATCATCATCATCATCATCATCAGCTCATTTTATGTCCCCACTGCTGGGGCACGAGCCTTCCCTATGGATGGATAGGGAGAACGGGCCATAAACCACCACGCGGGCCCTGTGCGGATTGGGGGTTGTTAACGACTGCTAATGCAGCCGGGACCAACGGCTTTACGTGCCTTCCGAAGAACGGAGTAGCTCGAGATGATACATTTTTGGTCACCCATCCGATGACCGGCCTTTGCGAAAGTAGCTTAACCTCAGCACTCGCAGACTGCGCCATCGAGCTCCTCTATACTTATAAATATTTAATTCTAATTTGTATCACGTTATAATCATTGTATATATTAAATATGCTATTTGTCGGCGACTATTAGCATTTTAAGACAGACAGACATACGTTAAAGTGTGAAGAGCATAATGAAAGTAAAAGATTTGTGAAACAAAATATGAAAGTGTAATTTGAACTGTCTGTGGTGTAGTGGCTAGTGGCGCTCTCAGACACAGAAGTCTTGAGTTTGATCCCTGATTTTGCGGTACAATCAGAAACTTAAGTCGCCTAACCTCTTTTTCTGTCCTCTTTATCTATTAAAATGATTCAGCGAACGGTCTGATAGCGAAGAGCCTCAACCAACACCTTAAGAGGCTCTCGCTTGATGGTTGGGTCAAGGGTCAGATTCATAAAGCAGTACTGCTTGACACGCCACGTATTGTCAGGAGGTTCCTCACTCTGCAGCCCTGACCACCGGTAGCTTGGGCCCTGCTCCGCTGCTGGTGGTACTTTAGGATTAGGTTTTTATAATTTTTTATTGTTTTTATATTTAAATATTGTAAAAATCTAGATTTAAGAAAGAAAATAAATAAAGGAGATAATAATAATATATCTTTATTGCAGACATGATCCATATATTCGTAAATTACTACAAAAGTTTGTAAATTTGAATGTAGGAGGTAATCTTTAACACTGCTTCTCCGATTTAAAAAATTCCTTAACTAATGTTTAGAATGGACAATCAGGGTGGACATAGGCTATTTTTTTATGTTTATAATAATAATTAGTCGTTTATGTAAAAATCAACAGTCACTGGTAAAGTGCTAGTGTCATTATAACAGCAGTTGGTGTTGACAAGCGCCTGTTAGATTATCTATACTAATATTATAAAGAGGAAAGCTTTGTATTTTTGTATGTATGTATGTTTGCAACGAATAAACTCCAAAACTACTGGACCGATTTAAAAAATTCTTTCACTTTTAGAATGCAACATTAGCGCTGAGTAACATAGGCTATATTAAAAAAAATGCGGTATGAAGTCCGCCAGGTCAGCAAGTCTCTCTCAAGATTATCTAGAAAATCAAGATATGTCTAGCTTTGGCAAAGTACTAAAGCGAATGCACGTTATATAAAAAAATGTTATTCAGTGAGTGCTGTTCAAACCCGACTCGTAGACATTTTAACAACAGTATTCCAAATTGTAAGAATCAACATATGCATAAAATTATATTAATATCATCATAGCGCAGTGGTTAACGCGCCCGGTCTTCGGTTGCTAAGGGTAAGTCATCTTTCGCAAAGGCTGGTGATGACCAGATGGGATGGATGACCGAAAATGTATCATCTCGAGCTCGTATAACGTAAAGCCTTTGGTCCCGGCTGCATTAGCAGTCGTTAACAACCACCAACCCGCACTGGGCCCGCGTGGTGGTTTATGGCCCGTTCTCCCTATCCATCCATTGGGAAGGTTCATACCCTAGAAGTGAGAGCATAAATTTAACTGGTGATGGTGACTGCAAGAAAGAGCTGGCAAGAATCTCAAGACATTTTTAATGTCGTAATAATAATTTGTAAATAAAAAAAAGAAATTTTACTTTTTATTTTAAGTGATAATTGATACACTTAGCCTGAATTAAATATTTTTATAAATACAGTGAAAAAATTAAATGATTGCGGAAGACCCAGGTTCGATGCCTGGCTGGGTCGGGTAAGCATTTAATTTTTACATTGTATTTTATAAAAATATTTAAAAAAAAGAAAGCTAATAAAGAAAATAAAATACCTAACACGGACTTCTTGGCGGGAAAGTGAAGAGTCATGTCTGCGGTTTTGTTTTATTTTCTAAAATTTGTGTTATGTCGAATATTAATGTGAAATAATGGTGGATTATTAACCGTTAAGTGTTCGTGAGTGTGCATGAGTGTTGACAAATGAAACAAAACAGTGCAACGTCACTTTTCAAATTCTCTCAAGAAGTCCGCCCGAGGACTTAGTAAAGCCCCACATCTTTACTGAGATACTCGAGGGGTTGGGTGGTATATCATTTCTCATTTCTATTATCATTCATCATCATCATACAGAAATTAAATATTGTTTATTTATATATTACTTGTAAGAAAAATTACTTTGACACTGGCTAAATGTGCTAATCGCACAAAGCCATCAACAAAATAAAAAAAATAAAAAAATACCTAACACATTGAGATTGACGTCTTTTAGCTGAGATGATGATGATGATGATGATTGAGGTTAGTTCATACAATAAAAAAAACGAGCGAGCCTTACAGTAGTCCCCATATAATGTGTAACATTTGACACCTCACCTTAGTAATAAGCAATTTTAATATTATATTCTGAAAAAAATTACATTACATCATTTTATAACTATAAAATAAATGCAGTAAATACTCATTAGAAGACATTTGACACATCAAAATGACCTTTGATAGTCAAATGACACAATATGTCACATATAATAATAACCCCTTGAGCGTCGATCGACCATCAGGTGGCCGATAACAATTAAAATTCTATTGTGTCTGGTATTCGCGCGCTCGAGCTCATAATATGTTATGTTCGATTTTAAAATTACAAAATTGCGCGCGCTTGCGCGCTTCCCCGACTTCCTGTTACACTGTTACACATACTTCCGTCCCATTTCACGAAATCACTCCCACAAATTGCTTATATAGAAAGCGAGCGGAAAGATGTTACACATCAAAAATAATCCAACATACACGTAATTATATGGTAGTTACTATAATAACGATCATTAATCAAAAGAAGTTTTCTTTCTAAAATAGATATTTGCTAATTGGTCTACCAATTTGAAAAAAGGCATTTTGTTTATCCAATTTGCGCTTTATGGCTCTTGTGATAGCGTGTAGTTTTTTCTACAACTAACTAATTGCCTAAATCTACTTTATTGTCAGCCTAGGAAATAACTATAGGTACACTTTTTTTTCAGTTTGGACACTATCAGCTTTTTAAAAGTATTCGTTAAAGATTGCCAGTTGCAATGTAAAAACGTCTAGTTTACGGTTGCCGCGATTCTAAACTAACTTTTCAATTGCATGCTCAACTCAAGCATGCACACATAGAACTCTTACGCGGACACACGGATCTCGGAACATTTCGAAACAGTCCGAGCGCAGCTATGTGCTCGGAATGTGGGTGCCATAAGTGCTAGTTTTGTTTACTATCCGTATTCATTCGATTACGTTGACGAAAACGAAAATTAGTATGGCATTGAAGCAGCGCCTCCTGGCGACAAACGAGAAGAGTTACAACTTTGCCAGACTAATTCTCGTTGCACCCAGGGTGCCTCGTGCGAGTTCCTATTACTTTTTTTTTCCTTTTGTTGATGGCTTCGTGCGATTAGCACATTTAGCCAGTGTCAAAGTAATTTTTCTAACAAATAATACATAAATAAGCAATATTTCTTTTCTGTATGATGATGATAAATGATAATAGAAATGAAAAGTGAGAAATGATATACCCCCCAACCCCTCGAGTATCTCAGTAAAGATGTGGGGCTTTACTAAGTCCTCAGGCGGACTTCTTGAGAAAATTTGAAAAGTGACGTTGCACTGTTTTGTTTCATTTGCCAACACTCATGCATACTCACGAACGATTAACGGTTAATAATCCACCATTATTTCACATTAATATTGGAAATAACACAAATTTTCGAAAATAAAACAAAACCGCAGACATGACTCTTTATTTCCCGCCAAGAAGTCCTTCCTATTACTTTGATTATACTCTTGACAATATGTGTACAAAATTTCATGACGATCGAATAGTTTACGCGTGCAAGCGTAACAAACAACAAACAACAAACAAACAAACAAACACACTCTCGCATTTATATTAAGATTATTGTTATTAAGAATATCCCTCTCCCCTTTCCAGAGAGCCGTAATATGAAGAAGCTGGGTATGGCGCTGATCCCCTTGATCTTCCACGTGGGGGTGACGTCGACCTGGATGGTAGTGACCACCATACTCGCCGCCAAGTCCGTCGCCATCGGACTGATGCTGCTTGTCTTCAAGATCGCAGTCAGCTCGGCTAAGGTCAGTAAACTTTCTAACTAAATATCATATTATCAAATATTACTTCTTCACAAGTTCTTGGGTTGCGGTGCGGTTTGTACGGTCTTGCGTGGAGTATTGCTCGCACATCTGGGACGGTTCCGCAAAGTACCTTCTCGATGCCTTGGACAGAATGCAGCGTCACGCTAAACGCATTATCGGCAATGCAGAAGTCGCAAATGAAAAAAATAAATTAAAAAAATGTTTATTATTAACTGCAAAGTGACAGAATTACTTAAAACTAGATTTAAAACTATGGAATAACACCTTTGCATATAACGCTGATTATTACTAGTCCATATTCTAGTGGTTCCTTACTGGGCAAGCCTGCATTGAGGTAACCTAGGCACAAAGTTACATAATCCTTAGTTAAACCTCAGGTATTGTGTCGTCGATCATTCAATATATATATATAAGTGGTAAAGAATCGCTCCACATCCACTAAGGTAAGTGAGCTGAATTTGATCTTTGGTGCTATGTCAGCACTTATAGTTTTTGGCAAAAGTTCTTTCGTCCCATTAATAAAACTATCAATTTGACACAAACGTAGGTACCATAACAAACGACGCGTGGCTGCTGAGTGCGCTGCGCTCGAAAAATATTGTAAATGTATCAATAATATGCATCATAACTAGATTTTAAGTAAAATATGCTTTTACCGCTGAGGATGGCTTAAATATGCAAATGCATATGCAAATATGCAAATGCATATAATCCGGTCCCTAATGATCACCAACCCGCATTAGGCAAGCAAGGTGATTAAGTAAATACCTACCCTTTGTATCTGAGAGTTAACATTTTAAAATACTATCACTCATTTTCGATAACCTGATCTTGCAACTTGCATAGTGCATGTTTTAATTGCCATGCAAGGCTACCTAAGTGCCTAGTGTGAGTTTTGTTTGCTATCCGCATTCATTCGATTACGTTTACGAAAACGAAAATTAGTATGGTCTTGAAGCAATGAAGCAAAATTTTGTCATACAAATTCTCGTTTTCGATGAGGGTGCGTCGTCCGTAAATGACAAGTGTTATATATTTTATTTGAAATGTCTTCGTCCATATTCATTTATTTGATGCCGCGCGGCCATACTAATTTTGTATGGGGAATTTAAGGTGCTTAATAAAAAATAATAATTTAAATAACCGCTTGTTAAATAGAAAATGTGAGACGGACGATTTGTAGTTAAGACATTGGTGATTGTTTAGACAAAGTCAGAGGTATGTACAATAATTTAGATAAACTATAAGAAATCACTCGTTTTCATGATTTTTGCCCAACTTTAAATGGTTTTGTAGAAAAAACTATAGTGTGTTATGAATTTATGGATCGAACTAATTGTAAACACGTTCCCTATGATACTAAATACATATTTTGTTTATGTAATACGATAGTATTTTTGATTATATCAATTTAACCGTGACTACAGTTTTGGCTTTTTTTAGTCGGCGCACCCTTATCATGATAGAATGGTGAATGGCTACTGGAGCCTTGCTATAACTCTCTGCGTATTAACCTTCATTTAGTAATTATTCTGAGCTAGACTGAAGCTGTCTCTCCAAATCAACTCGTCAATCTCTTGACCCGCCAACATTGACCGCGTCGCTTCATGTAGAGACTGAAATGAAAGTAACTTTCAATTGCAGTCATAATTGTTGTTTTATTATCCTAATTTAATGAATACATACATATACATACATACCTATACATACATGCATATACATACATACATATATTAAAAAGATTGATTTGGCCGCAGGTAGCCTTTATACTGAGACCGGACTTTTGTGGGTGGCGCAAATTAAAGGGTTCCTCGAGTCGTGTGATCGGAACATCCTCAGAGGGTTTCTAGAGGGGATGGCATCACGCCAGCGTGTCCCTGACACCTAATAGATTCTTCGAGGCGTTCGGATCAGAACAAATGAATAACTACACCCAAGTCAGCTTGCGCGTGGTGTTTCTTGCGCCCATTCTTCTCCACAGCTAAAAAATAGACGTCCTGAATGGGTAGTAGGTAAAAATTGTTTGGACTATTCAAAAGCACTTTTCTATAGTTTATTTGAATAAAAAATATTTGACTTTAACTTCACCCGAACTACTGATACGCAATGCTCTTGCGTATGAGTAAAGGTAGCCAGTATGAAACACTCCAAATCCTTCCTAGGTGAAAACGCCTTAGGACGGAGTAAGTTCATATGCGGAGGCAGTAGAAGGCAGGCCCGATTAACCATCGGTGCCTTGACAGGGCACTATGTCACAAAAGAAATGCTCTACAGAGTGCATCTATCAACAAATAGCTTGTGCAGGGCATGTGGAGAGGAAACGGAGTCAATGCAGCACCTACTGTGTGACTGAGACTCTCTGGCTAGGAAAAGAATGGGACTCCTGGGATCGGCTTATCCGAAATCGGAGGACTTCAGGCTCTTCGCTCTTAAGGACGTGGCCAAACTCATGGCATCTATCTTTACAGAAGAAGAGTTAAAGGATGGGGTTGCACAAAAGATCCCGATGGGTCGAAGTGTTACTGCGCGAGGGAAACCTCAGCAGGCCCCACTAAGATAAGATAAGATAAAGGTATAATACTTTACTGCGAACTTTTATTAAGCACTTTGCTTTCATCTTTCATCTCACTTGATGTTAAGTGATGATAAGGCCAATGATGGAAGCGCACTTCACCCGGGATCCTCAACTACTGAGGCACTGGCTATCTTGTCTCTTGCTGCCGGAACACAACAATGCTAAAAATGCAAAAAAATATATATATTAAAAAGCAGTGACAAAATTCAGCGCTTACGTCAGCCTTCCCGGTAGCATAACGGTCAGCCAGATTGCGGAAGACCCAAATTCGATTCCTGGCTGGGTCGGGTGGGCATTTAATTTTTTTTCATTGTATTTTATTAATATTTTATAAATAGTTAATTCAGCTTCAGTGCAGCAATTAGCACTTAAAAATAAAAAGTGAAAATGCTACAAAGATCAAAGGTCTTCTAGAGTGAATATGAATAGTGACGTTGCCGTTTTTGTTCTAATATTTGCTAACACTCATGCACGTACATGAACACTTATCGGTTAATAATGCAACATTAAAACACAAATTCTTAAAAATAAAACAAAACTGGAATCATGACTTTTCACTTTCCCGCCCAGAAGACTTGCGCACCTCGAGACAACTTGAATCACTTCATTTGCAATCACTCACGCACGCTCACGAACACTTAACGGTAAATAATCCACTTTTGTACCGTGAATAGGTACCTTTATCGTAATTACATTTGAAAATCTGAAATGAAAGAAAAAACTAATCTGCAAAATGTGACTCTTCAGTTTTTTTTTTTTTTTTTCATTTTGTTGATGGCTTTGTGCGATTAGCACATTTAGCCAGTGTCAAAGTAATTTTTGTAACAAGTAATACATATATAAACAATATTTCTTTTCTGTATGATGATGATGAATGATAATAGAAATGAGAAATGATACACCACCCAACCCTTCGAGTATCTCAGTAAAGATGTGGGGCTTTACTAAGTCCTCGGGCGGACTTCTTGAGAGAATTTGAAAAGTGCCGTTGCACTGTTTTGTTTCATTTGCCAACACTCATGCACACTCACGAACACTTAACGGTTAATAATCCACCATTATTTCACATTAATATTCGACATAACACAAATTTTAGAAAATAAAACAAAACCGCAGACATGACTCTTCACTTTCCCGCCAAGAAGTCCCGACTCTTCAGTTTCCCACCAATAAGTCCAATAAAAAGTTTTTTTTTTTTCATTTAGTTGATGGCTTCGTGCGATTAGCACATTTAGCCAGTGTCAAAGTAATTTTTCTTACAAGTAATACATAAATAAACACTATTTCTTTCCTGTATGATGATAATGAATGATAATAGAAATAAGAAGTGAAAAATTATATACCCCCCAACCCCTCGAGTATCTCAGTAAAGATGTGGGGCGTTACTAAGTCCTCGAGTGGACTTCTTGAGAGAATTTGAAAAGTGACGTTGCACTGTTTTGTTTCATTTGCCAACACTCATGCACACTCACGAACTTAACGGTTAATAATCCACCATTATTTCACATTAATATTCGACATAACACAAATTTTAGAAAATAAAACAAAACCGCAGACATGACTCTTCACTTTCCCGCTAAGATGTCCCCAATCAAAAGTATTCATCTATAAAATCTCTTACTTTTAATTTTGTCTTAATAATGATCTTCCAAAAAGGTTACATTACATGCACCTTTTTAAACGGTTCCTTGCTAACAAAACTCTTTTCATTAAACCATTGTTAATTGTATAATTACGTTGTACCACCCACTGTTAACACCGTGTTTGAACACCTTTAGGCTGTAGAGAGTGATGCCTTTGCTTTATTGTTACACAGATAAAAAAGTAAGTATCTCGGTCAAGATCGCGGGTTGTGTAGGTAACTTAGTTGTTTTATTATTGCTATTAGAGATTCTTATCTTTAATTAAAGTGAATACGTTTTGTTTGTACAAAAAAGTTTCAGTAAAACCTGCGCTTGATATCGAAGGAGAAGCAATTGTCGTAGTCGCCCAAATGGTCAACACCAGGTTTCGACTTCAGTTTTCGTCACGAACAAATAAAGTTTCGTTAAATAAAGTTTCGAACTGCAAATATTTTGACAAAACATCTAATTATATCAGAGAAATAAGGCCTTAGCATTTGAAAATAAATTCAGGCAAGTTTTTTTTTTACTTTTCCTAAAACAAAAACTGTAATATTTTTTAGAGCGGCCTCTTTGTCGGTTTTTTTTAATGAAACTAGGGGCACGTGTAAGCGGTGAAGGCATTGCGGCCTCTCTTTTTCGGCTCTTTTGAATTGAAACTACCGAAAGTGCTTTATTTTTCTTTTTAATCGAAATGTCGTTCGGCGTTTTTCTTGAAAACTGGCGTATAACATTTTAAGGTTTTTTCATAAAAATAGTTTATATACATATGTTGTTGAATTTATCCTTAAAATATTTGCAATTGATAAAATGTGACCTTATACTTACTTACTCGTAGAATTTCATTGAAATTTTACTAGACGACAGCTAGGGAGCAAATTCCAGTAAAATGTCAATGAAATTCTATTAATATTTTTTGATAACGAAAATTTGTTTCGTACACTGAGTTGCACTGTGTCGAATACCCCCGATACGATCCAAACCCTCGGATCCCCTCGGAGAATCTAGTAGGGTACGGGGACACGCAATAGTGCGTGATGCCGTTCCCTCTAGAAAACCTCCGAAGGTGATTCGATTCACACGGCTTGAGGGACCCTTTAAGTTTCTCGCCGCCCCCAAAAAAGCCCGGTGAAGCCAAAAATGCTTTCTAAAGCAATCAGCAAACTCTTTCCAAAAATGTGTTGAATACTGGTGTCTCTAGATACATTAAATTCCTTCAAATAACATAAATACCGGGTCACTTTTTTATCACGGTCCAAACCATCTGAGATGACTCACGTGATACAAACGAACAACTCTTACTATTGGACCAACTCCCTAACTCGAAAATAATATTCAGCTGTTCCATACAAAACATCAATATTCATTCGAGCAAAATGTATATGTAGAGTTATTCGTTTGTATCACGGGAGTCACATCCGAAGTTTTGGACGGTGACAAAAAAGTCTACCTGTAAGTATATTATAAATCTTGCAAAAATAGTTTATTTAATAAAATATTTCAAATTACAACATAATTTAAAAAATGAAATAGAAATAAAAATATATTACACATAATTTTTACAAATTAAAAAGGGACTCCAAATCGCTGCCAAGCCTGAGAGTGCCCAGGACGCTGGCGGCGTTGCCTAATCTTAATCAAATAATATAATTAATTAATTTAATTTTTGGTCACCCAAAAACACAAATGTTGAAAAAAATTCCACGAGCAGGATTTGAACCTGCACCCTTCTGACATTCTGGGTCAGGTGCTCTTCGAATTGAGCTATCGTGGTTCTAACCAGCCCGCCGAAATTATTCAACACTTTATACTTTGAAAGCCAAAGGCGCCCATTCAATGTCAACAACTACCGTTCGGCGGGCTGGTTAGAACCACGATAGCTCAATTGGAAGAGCACCTGACCCGGAATGTCAGAAAGGTGCAGGTTGAAATCCTGCTCGTGGAAATTTTTTCAACATTTGTGTTTTTGTAATTTGTTCGCAACAAAATTTGCGTTAAAAATTTATTTGAACATTTTGGTTACCCATCTGGGAACACCGTACAACCCACTGTAAAACGGAAAGAACGCTCAACTTTCACGATAACAACTCAAATTCGCTAGACCCCAAACACACTATAAAGACATTAGTGCAACAAAAAGATGTGGGTAATTGTCAAACGTTTGTTAATTTACATTCATCCGTCTATAGACATAAATAACGAGAGAGCATAGACAAAAAATCTAGGTCACTACTGGTCAGGTCGTTAATAATCGTACAAAATTAAATTAATAAGAATTTCCTGAGAGAATTTAAGATGCGTTGCACTGTTTTGTCTCTTATATGCCAACACTCGCACGTTCACTAATGCGGCTTACGCTGAGAGATAGAGGCCTAGTTGGCCTCATGCCATTGCTTTAAGTTTATTTATTTTTATTATCATTTTTTTTCTTTATTTTGTTGATGGCTTCGTGCGATTAGCACATTTAGCCAGTGTCAAAGTAATTTTTCTAACAAGTAATACATAAATAAACAATATTTCTTTTCTGTATGATGATGATGAATGATAATAGAAGTGAGAAATGATATACCCCCCAACCCCTCGAGTATCTCAGTAAAGATGTGGGGCTTTATTAAGTCCTCGGGCGGACTTCTTGAGAGAATTTGAAAAGTGACGTTGCACTGTTTTGTTTCATTTGCCAACACTCATGCACACTCACGAACACTTAACGGTTAATAATCCATCATTATTTCACATTAATATTCGACACAACACAAATTTTTGAAAATAAAACTAAACCGCAGACATGACTCTCCACTTTCCCGCCAAGAAGTCCATTTTTATTATCATTTATTTTTTATTGTTTTGCGTTTTTAACTAAAAAGTTACATAAAAATACATAAAAATGTAAATTTTACTTTTTATTTTTAAGTGCTAATTGCTGCACTGATTCCTGGCTGGGTCGGGTAGGCATTTAATTGTTTCACTGTATTTTATAAATATTTAATTCAGCTTTAGTTTAGCTTTAGCTTTTTTTTTTTTTTACGTACTTTACGGTGCCAACCTGTGCGCCCTCAAGAAGAAAGATGGCGGTATAAGACCAATCGCTGTGGGTTGCACTTGGCGCCGTATTGTGTCTAAAATCTGCTGCCGACACATTCTTCCAACTGTCACTGATTATTTCTGTCCAGTGCAACTGGGTTTTGGTAGCAGAGGCGGTTGCGATGCTGCTGTCCACGCGACTCGCACTTTCCTCGATCAAAATGGAGGCGAAGTGTTATTAAAAGTTGGCGTGAAAAATGCTTTCAATTCTGTAGACAGAGGCGCTTTGTTGACTCAAATAAAACAAATAACCCCTTTACAAACAACAAATAGCGCCTTTTAAATATCCATCCTCATATAGCTTTTACCATCATCCGTTTTTGTTTGTTTGCTCCAAGGGCTATCTATCTGCTCCGATGTTGTCCATTGTGGAAACATCCTAATCTTCTTCTATCACTCGACGCGTCCATTCAGAGTACTTTCTCATCAGTTTTAAATTGTCATTTCGATAGCAAATCATGGACCCAGGCCTCCCTTCCCATCAGGTTTGGGGGCTTGGGTATTCGCAGTATAAAAGACCTATCACTACCGGCTTTTCTGTCTTCTGTACACAGCACGCTCACTTTAACATCTAAAATTATTCTTCCGTCCCTGGGCGGCGTTGAAGTGTCGTGCCTGTCGGAAACCAGAAATGCCTGGTCTGTTATCTGCCAAAACTGCGACCTACCAACATTCCTTAACTCCCAAAGACACTGGGACGAGCCGCTCTGTAAGATGACTTTCTCCGCGCTCATAGAGAGTGCTGTTAATGATAGGGAACGAGCTCGTCTTCTTGCCGTTTCGGAGAGGGAGGCCGGTTTTTGGCTACACGCCATACCTTCACCCAACACAGGCACCCTTTTAACCGGCCCTACACTCACTTTGTCAGTTTGCTTACGCCTGGGCATTAAAACAAATGAACCTCATCGTTGCCTTTGCGGGACTGAAGTGGATATTTTTGGGCACCATGGTCTTTCTTGCCTGCGAAGCGCTGGTCGTCTGTCGCGACACGCGAATCTAAACGACGTCATTCGCCGTGCGCTTTCTACCGTCAATGTGCCAGCTGTATTGGAACCCAATGGGCTGGCTCGTGACGATGGAAAGAGGCCTGATGGAATGACGCTCGTTGCCTGGTCGCAAGGTCGATCCCTGGTGTGGGATGCGACGTGCGTGGACACTCTAGCTCCATCCCACATTAGGGCAACCTTGGTTAGTGCTGGCGCGGCAGCTTCAGCGGCTGAGGACCTCAAACGGCGTAAATATAGTTCTCTAAGTTCCTTGGGCACATATTTGCGCCGTTTGGGGTTGAAACTTTGGGACCATGGGGACCGTCAGCTAGAAAGATTTTTCAAGAAATTTCCGCTCGCCTTATAGAGACCACTGGTGACCCTCGAGCTGGCGCGTATTTTGGCCAACGTTTAAGTTTGGTCATTCAAAGAGGCAACGCCGCCAGCGTCCTGGGCACTCTCCCGTTTGGCAGCGATTTGGAGTCCCTTTTTTATTTGTAAAAATTATGTGTATATTTTTATTTCTACTTCCTTTTTTTTTTATTTTATGTTGTAAATGTCATAATTATATCGTTCACTGAATAAATGATTTAGATAAAACTTACTATAGCGTTGTGTTATCAAATTTGTGGTATTTTATCTGTAAAGATGAATTTGCATTGCCATCGGTTGCAAAAACCGTTGGATAGATGGCACTCTGCCGCTAAAAAGCAGTCAAAAATCAAAAAGCAGTGAAAAAAATCAGTGCTTACGTCAGCCTTCCCGGTAACATAATGGTCAGTGCAGTTCACTGTATTTTATAAATATTTTATGTAAATTCTTTTTTTTTTTCTCGGAATTATTTTTTGTTTTCTATCATATTTTTTTATTTTTTTATAGATACTTTATTCTATCATGTTCTTTGTTTTTCATTTTATTTTGTTCTGATGTCAATTAATGTATTTTCTTTATTTTTTATCTTTCATTCCATTAGCTAACAGCTAACAATTGTCGAAACAAAAAATTTTGGGAATCAAACAAAAAACTGACAGAACTTAACACTTTCCCGGCCAATAAGTCTCTATATAAGTTATTTTTATATTGATAAGTTATCGTTTTGAGGTCTGTTTGTAATTAATCGGATGGGTGATCTAAAATTAACATCGCTCGCTCCTCCGTGCTTCGGAAGGCACGTTAAGCGGTTGATCGCGGTTGCATTAGCAACCGTTAACAACCACCAATCCGCACTGGGCCCGCGTGGTGGTTTACGGCCCGTTCTCCCTATCCATCCATAGGGAAGGCTCGTGCCCCAGCAGTGGGGACGTCAAAATGAGCTGATAATGATGATGATGATGATAATGATGAAGATATGGAAACAGGTAGTAGCGAGTTGTTTGTTGCTGCAATACGGAAATCAAAGTTGCTCTGTTTGCATGGCGTTTAAATAGGCTATATTACGACTTTAAAGCGACACTGATTGACAGACAGCTAGACATTTTGCAGGCCCGATGTCTTTTGTGCCAGATTTTTACAATGCAACCATCAAATAGATCTATGCAGATTAATCAGAGAGTGGTTGATGCTGAGAGTTTGATGTGTCAATCTGTCAGAAATTAAAAAAAATACAGTTTAATCGTTTTTTAGTGTTTAAACAAGTTTCGAATCACATATGACTGGACAGAGAGTTTAGTCGGCATCAAATACATCGAAACATCATATGTAGTATAACTTTGTATAACTATTTAAACTATTGTGGCTGCCTCACCTGCCGCATACGCCGCACACAAAGAGATTTAATATAAGTAAGTAGTTAAATGTCTTTGACCGCACATTATTTCGACACGAAGCAAACACCTTCTCAACCGTGTCAACAGATGGCGCCAAAAACGCATACCCACGACGTCGCCATGCTACGACGATAAAATAGTATGGGAAGCCTGCATCGCGGTAGCGAAGTTTCACCATCTCCTTCGATATATATAGCACCTCCAACTAACATCTCGGTCTCCGAGCTATACCAACCAGCTCGAAGGAAGATCTTCCCTTTGGCCTTCCTCGATGTGGCATTCTACCTACCTTAGGCATGGTATATTCCCTACAATGCTATGTTTGTATACGATACTATTATAACATACTTTATCATAAAATCACGCCTTTCGCAATTTTTCTCGACATTAACATTGACAAAACTACAAGTTCAAGTTACTACACAAACATCTTTGCGCTCTAATAAGCGCAAATAGTCTTCGACTCGCTTATTAGTTATAATCACTTTGATTGATTGATATATGTATACTGATTAATAGAACGTATTAGCACTTTCTAATTAGTTATGGATTAGACGATCACAAATAATTGCGTTTGCGCAGCTCGTACTAAACCGTTGAGTCGATTTTTTTTATTTCACTAACTGGTGTTTAATTGGCATAGGTACGAAATATAAACTTTACCGCCTCAGTGGTCTAGTGGTTAAAACCATCGTTGTCAGACCCAGAGCTCCTGGGCTCGATCCCCAGCAGGTACTTGTCAAAAAAAATTAGGTTGCGAACAAAATCTAAAATAAGGATCGGATGTTGAAGACGGAGCCACGATAGCATAGTTGGAAGTGTACTTAACCCGGTTTTTCAGAGGATGCGGGTTGAAATCTTGCTCGTGGAAATTTTTTCAACCCTTTTGCAAACAATATTATTTATTATTAAAAAATGTTGGTACTTATGGCGAACTTAATACAAGCACTTACACCAACCAAGCCAAGTACAATCATGTCCTACTCGGTTTGGTCTCTGGGATTCGAACGCGTCTTAACCAGTAAGTAGACCACAGACTGCTGAATAAAACTAGCTCTCAAACTGCAGACAGAGTCAATGCAAGATGGGACTCCTGGGGTCGGCCTATCCGAAACCGGAGGACTTCAGGCTCTTCGCTCTTAAAGACGTTGCCAAACTTATGACATCTATCTTTACAGAGGAAGAAGAGTTAAAGGATGGGGTTGCACAAAAGATCCCGATGGGTCGAAGTGTTACTGCAAGAGGGAAACCTCAGCAGGCCCCACTAAGATAAGATAAGATAAGCTCTCAGACTCTCTCTAAAATCGAGTAGTAATGGTTACAGAAATTTCAATTAACTTTTTTTGCTATACTTGTAGCTCGTATTACAAATGCCGGCACATAAACTTATGAGAAACTGCCAAATTTCTTAAATAAATATTCAACCATATGCCATATACATATAAAATTCAAAGTCTATCAGTCTGATGTACAACCGTGTGTAGGTACGTACGTACAGCAATAATCTTTCAATACACTATAAGTAGGCCTCTCAGTCTGAATGGATTTTTTGTGACACTAGTTGGCTATTGTTAGTGAATTTTCATTCAGCCCATAATTGGTTGACGAACTGTCTTTTATTCTATTTGTTTAAAATATTTTATTGAATATTTTGTTGCTTTATTTTCTCGTCTCATGTGGGAAAGGGAAAGGTATCTGGCTCATACAGCTAAATCTTTAGGTTGTCGTGATAAATGTTGATAAATGATAATGATGATGATGAGTGGTGATTAATGTATGAACGATGAAGGATAATATTGCCCCCCAATCTCTTCAAATTTCAGTTTAGAAAAAGAACCGGTCCGTTAATAATTGTCAAATTATCAATTGGTGGCGCTAGTGTGCCTTACCCTTCGCCTTAAAACAGAGATTTGTATTTTACAGACAAACCAGACCGATTTAAGCATCTAAATTTTCATAGTAGTTTAGTCTTAACACACCCTTCAATAACTAGTTAATTTTTTAAACTTATTTCTAGTTTTAATTGGAAAGAAATAAAAAGCTTTTCTTATGGTACGGAGCGCAAACGCTCCGTATTAGATAAATTGTTTAGCGATGCGTCGTCGCATTAACGTGATCGAATAGCGAATGAGAGCACTAGAACCTAAAGGCGCTGCTTCATAGCCATATAAACTTTCGTTTTCGTTGAAAACATCGAATGGTTCATTCACCATCGAATACACACTCAGTACAGTCATCAACAAAAGCCTCTGAATTTACTACAGACGGACGCGTGCACATAATCCTATCAAAAACTGTCAAATCTATACTAATATTTAGTCCTTACCTATGAAATTGGCGTTTTTTTCTCACTCATAAATAGGTGTATTACTTCTAAAACTCAATACCGGTTGTTAATATTATCATACACATTTAATTAAGACTATATTAGTGAGGCTTCAGTAATAACAATGATTTTTGATTTTGTGTCTTTATTGCCCAAATATTTTTTTAAATTGACTTCTTTTTTTGTTAGCGGAATTGCTTCAGTGTAGCTTTGAAGGTACTTGTTTTTTTTTTTTTAGGGTCTGCTATATTTAGCTAGTGAAACAAACACACTGCCCTACAATTTTTATAGTATCAACCTAAGTAGATGCTAAGAAAATTGAAAAATACGTTGGTATGAAAAATAGAATTTTATAAAAAATCTTCATACAAAACACCAATTTCATAGGTAAGGACCTAATATTATAAAGCTGAAGAGTTTGTTTGTTTGTTTGGTTGAACGCGCTAATCTCAGGAACTACTGGTTTGAATGGAAAAATTATTTTTGTGTTGAATAGTCCATTTATTGAAGAAGGCTATAGGCTATATTACATCACGCTATGACTAATAGGAGTGGAGCAGCAATGAAAAATGTTGTAAAAACGGGAAAATATTTACCGCTGGGCACAGCTAGTTTCTTCAATAAATGTTCAACCATATGCCATATACGAGTAAATAATGTTCAAAGTCTAGTTTGGACATTTGACAGTTTGTCAGCAACAAAAAAAATAACAAACGACAATCAGTTGCTAGCAAAGTTAGTGAAAGTTAGTGTGACGTTATCAAAATCCGAACTGTTCGTATATTCTGAAGTTTAGTTTAAACTAAGTTTTAGTTTATTATCATCAGCTCATTTCACGTCTCCACTGCTGGGGCACGAGCCTTCCCTATGGATGGGAACACCAGAATGGGCCATAAACCACCATGCAAGCCCATCCACTTGAACACACACAGAAAATGTCAACCAAATCAGTCCAGGCGTTTAGAAGGAGTTCAACAACATAAACACGCACAGATTATAAAGATAAAAATGAATGATTTGACTTTGACGTAGAGCTAAAGTGATTACAGACTTTCGCTGCTCACTGTACCCAAGTAATCATTGCCGGATGTACTATTCAGGTTACACGCGAGCGTAGCGTATAATGACACCAAATCACAGACTAAATCTCGAGATCTTCATAACAAGGTCTCTTTTTTTGTGAGTATACCTACTATCGCTAATAGACGGAACGTCTCGTGGCTGTAGCATTATTTTTTTTGGTGTTTTTTTTATATCACGACTGCAGGCGAAGCGCTGCCTTAAGTGTGCGGCTAAAAAGGTCACGCGAGCATTTGTGCTAATGGCACTTATTAATATTATTTTCATAAAAGATTGCCCTTTTTATTTAATTGTAATTAAGTGTTCCGTGCTTCGGAAAGCACGTTAAGCCGTTGGTCCCGGCTGCATTAGCAGTCGTTAACAAACACCAATCCGTACTGGGCCCGCGTGGTGGTTTATGGCCCGTTCTCCCTATCCATCCATAGGGAAGGCTCGTGCCCCAGCAGTGGGGACACAAAAGAGCTGATGATGATGATGCTGATGAATTGAGTATTTACCTACCTACATAGCTGTTAGTCTTATTACCGTATTGAAAATTACCAAAATACGAGGTTAGTTCTTTCTTTTAAGTGCAAGTTCCACCTTCCCCATTTTACCATCGGGAATTCAGACGTACGGCTGGCACCAAGCGTTTTGCTTCTATATTTATAATGCACTAACTGACCCAGCGAACTTCGTACCGCATTTTAATTTTATTTTTTACTATAGCCTATGTTACTCAGCGCTAATGTAGCATTCTAATGGTGAAAGAATTTTTTAAATCGAACCAGTAGTGTTTGAGTGTGTTCGTTGCAAACATACACACATACATACAAAGATACAAAGTTTTCCTTTTTATAATATTAGTATAGATACAGCCAAAGAGTGGAATTCCCTACCGGGCGTCTGTGTTCCCGAGTGCATATAACCCTAAAGTTTTTAAAGCCCGAGTGAATAGGCTTTATCTGGATAAAATTATTATTCCGATCAGTAAACAGTGTCTTCCAAATGCAGGTTGAAACATATATCTTTAAATTGGATTTTTATCATTCCAGGTGGCATCCTTCTTCACTGCGCTGAAATCGAAACATCATCATCACGATTGGACGCCGCACTACGAGCATCACGGTATGTGACAGCTACCACAGATTAAATAATAATTACCACTACGTCATAGCCTGGTCTGGCCCTAGGGTAGAGCATTAAATAAGGAGACTTCAATAGGAAAGCTTTTTAAAAACGCACGCGAGCAACTGACACATAAGACAACCTCTTCACGCAGACGGAATTTTACAACATCTGCGCAAGAACTGCTAGGCTACTCTTGACGCAAACTCAATCTCAATACAATTCCAATGCGATTAATATGTAGCGATATTGGGATAAGTTTCGCAATTTCGGAACGCCCCATCTAGATAATAATTTGTTCACTCAATTTCCACGCAATTTAATTGCAATGTAGCGCTATTATCGCTTTTAATAGTGCCATTTGATTTTTTTAGATTTGAGATTGCAATTGTATTGAGATTGAGTTTGCGTCAAGAGTAGCCTACCTGGTTCGAGATTGCGTGTCCATCGTTGCCTACGTCTGCCACAGCCATAGCGTGGGCTGGATGACGTCATTACTGTGCGACGTCATTGTAAAACGATGTGCGATTGTTACAAAAAACAAATTGAAGTATTGAACCCCCAGAATAATAACTAACCCCCTTACAAATAAACAGGAAGCACAAATAAAGGAAATAAAGATAATCAACGATTTTCTTAAGTAAGATAACATCGCAGTAACAAGCCGTCCATTGAACAAGGCTTCGCAGTATGATAGTTGTATAATCTTTCAATGTAACGAAACATCGCTTTAAGAGCGTTTGAGCCAATGAAAAAAAAACATATCTAGTAATTAGAGATAGAAAATCAAATTATTCTCAACAAACTATTTGAATGAAGTAATTTAGCATTTTTACGTCACCTAATGAACAGCTGACATGGTATAGTTTACCTAAATAAGACGTTACAGCTAAAAACGGGCACTTTTAACTATAACGCCGTTTCATTTTCATTGGCAGCGCTAGTGTGAGGATATCGTTGAAAGGTTTTACAAAGGAACAAAATTCGATGAAACTGCTTTCGCACTCAAGTAGGTATACCGTTGAAAACGTGCTTAGAACTAGCATGCATAAAAGTAGGTAGGTGTTTAAAAAACCTTTTTTAAATAATTTAGCTCGCATTTCTATGCTTACAAGCTTTTAAGGTGCTACGTTAGACGAGCCGAGCACGAGCGGAGCACGAGCCGAGCCCAAATTCGTGTAATGCGGACCGACTTCGAGCGTTTAGCTCGTGATCGACTGTACTCCGTCTATTGTCGGTTTTTTGACGAACACAAAGTGAATTACTCTGCGGAAAACTATGTTCGAGGAGAGTGATTGTTGTAGGTTCGTTGTACGTCCACACTTGAGACCGCGAGTAGAACGGCTCAGCTCGTGCTCAGCTCGTCTAGCGTAGACCACCTTTAGATATTAGAAAATTGTGTGTTTACAAACATGTAACATTATAAAGCAAAGTATTTAAGTAATTAAGGCGAAGGGTAAGGCACACTAGCGCCGCTAATGGATTTAATTTGATAACTGCTGAACTGGATTTTATTTCAAACATTGCGGACCTTCCGATTCTAGGCAACATCTATTATTTAATAATTGTGCACTTCTTTTCGGTTTGTTTTTGTATTCATTCGCTAACACCCAAAAGTGGCCATTGTTTGTGAATAAATGCGATAGCCCGTTTTGTGAATAAACCACGTAACAAACAGTAGTGCACAATTATTAAATAAATACTATGGATGCTTTCCTGTTGTCGGACGGTACGCAATGTTTAAAAAAAGATCCGGTCCGTTAGTAATAGTCAAATTATCAATTGGTGGCGCTAGTGTGCCTTACCCTTCGCTTTAAGAATTGGCTACTGAATCGAGTTAGTCTAAAACTAAGGTATGTTTTAAAAATTACATTTGGACCTATTATTTAATCTGTGCACGCTTATAAAGTAAATTAAATCATTGAGGCTTTTTTAAATGAACGTGTAGACTTGATCCTCTGCCTTTATTATGTTACATGTTGTGTACCTAGGATAGTGGCACCGCACCAGTGTTCGACACTTTAGACCCAGTTTTCGACACAGTTTTCATCACCAAAAATTAATATAGATTATCATAGAATTTTTACGAGATGCCAGCTAGGACCCAGGTGGTCTGTATCCAATTGCTACAGACACTACTGCTACAGACTAAAATTGGTTGATGACCCCTATTTTTAACGATTAAGGGGGTGCAGCGCGGACGCAAAACTGCGAGTTTCAAGTTTCTTTATGATAGCGAGCGAGCGGCGCGTGGCAGTGGTGTGACAACGGCGCACGACAAGAATACGCACGCACACTAATATCTGTACAGAGTAGGCTGGTGATTTAATTAGAGCAATGTTTACTTTCGTAAAATCATAGGCGTTTGGGTAAAAAATAAGAAAAGTCTTAATATTTTCATATTCATGTTTTTTTATTGAAAAATAAGACAACAGTGACCTGCGGAATATCAATACAAACATTTTGATGTCGGATCATTGTTTCATTTGTGCTATATTTACAAAGTTTCTGAAGAAATAAGTTTTTAGATATCATTATTTTACGTATTGCTTATGCAGTTTCTGGTTATTTGTTACAAATTCCAAGACAACCATGGCCTTGTGAAAGGATCAAGCTAACCTATACTAGTCCTTTTAATGTATAAGACCTATTCAGCGCCTAGCACCAGTGACTTAAAAACACGTAAATTTTCAAATTCCGCGCTGCACCCCCTTAAAGGAAAATAACAGTCGAACACTGGTTCCTGTTGAGCACTAGCGACACTTCCCTATACACTATAAGTACTTAATTATTATCGCAAAACTAACAAAATCTCTTTTTCTCTATATATAATTTTCTAAAACCACGATCTGTTTTTGTTTACAGGTCATGACCGAAGCTTTTCAGAAGGTAAGATTAATTATGGTTTGATAAATGAGATTTTGTTAGTATCAACATTTTAATAGTTTAGTTGTGCATAGCTAATGAAATATGTCTACAATTTTAGTCGTAGACGCTTAGACGGGTGCACCAAAGTTCACCTAAACTTTCAACTCCGATAATTGGAACTCCGAAAATGTTCTTCCTAACATTTTTCATCCTAACAATCACAATTCCTTACTACTCTTTTTCTAATGTTCATAATTCCGAATCATTCAACTTCATAATGTCAGTAGGAATAAACATCGATTATACTATTATTTGTTTTCCTATGTTTTCTCAACATAACCGTCTTTTACACTATTATTCAAAGTCATATCTTTTTTATTTGAAGCTACTTTAAAATAAATGCGCTTAGGTTAGCGAAAAGCGAAGCGATGAGCGGGTTAGATTGACATAAACACAGCGACATACCAGAAGCGACTTTAGGGCGTTTCTCACATTAATATACATCACTTTACAATGGAAATTATGTTTAGGGATAAAAGCGTTATGAAAAACAACAGTAGGAGTTTAAATACATTTACATTAGTGATATTATTAATTACAATTTTCGGAAACATGAGTGTTATGAACATCGTCTGTAGTACTACAAATTGTATGAATAAAAACTTTAGGAAGAATGATCATTCGGAGTACAAATCGGTAGGAATAACAATTTCAGGTAAAAAAAACTTTAGGTGAGCCAAATGGACCCCGCTTAGACATAGAGCTTGATGTAGAAATAGTTATGTCACCTATATGCATATAAATTACAATCTGAAAAACAAGTGTTGAAAAAATTTCCACGAGCGGGATTCGAACCCACACTGACATGCAGAGTCAGGTGCACTACCAACTATGCTATCGTGGCTCTATCCAACCCACCGAAATTAATCAACATTATCTACTCTGAAATTTGTAAGCCTATGGAGCTTAATTCAACGTCAACAAGTCGACAACCACGTCATCAACATTCTATCATTATTATACTTTTACAGAAGAAATAGTTTCCAATCATATAGGTCTTTATATGTTTCGCTTTATTTATTCTATTTCATCTCTGAAATTGTAATTTTTTTACTTTGCATTTTTAACACATTCAATTGTTATACCCACCTACAAATATGTGTATCCTTTAAGGCGAAGGGTAAGGCACACTAGCGCCGCTAATGGATTTAATTTGATAACTGCTAAACTAGATTTTTTTTCAAACATTGCGGACCTTCTGACACTAGGCAAACATCTATTATTTAATAACTGTGCACTACTTTTAAGTTTGTTTTTGTATTCATTCGCTAACACCAAAAGTGGCCATTGTTTGTGAATAAATGCGATAGCCCGTTTTGTGAATAAACCACGCAACAAAAAGTAGTGCACAATTATTAAATAAATACTATGGATGCTTTCCTGCTGTCGGACGGTACGCAATGTTTAAAAAAAGATCCGATCCGTTAGTAATTGTCAAATTATCAATTGGTGGCGCTAGTGTCTTACCCTTCGCCTTAAACGACTCGAGCTGTTTTTAAGGGGACTAGCGCCAGAGTATTCTAAGCTATTAGAACTAGATTTAAGAAATTTTGATGCACTCTAACCTGCTTTAATGTAGGGCAGTGGCTCCGTGTTCGACACAGTTTTTGTCGCCAAAAAATAACATATTATTTTTTAAGAGAATCTGCCGATTGCCTTAGAAGGCATTTTCAGCTTCACCGGGCTTTTTTGGGGGGCGGCGAGAAACTTAAAGGGCTCCTCAAGGCGTGTGAAACGAATCACCTTCGGAGGTTTTCTAGAGGGAACGACCTCGGGCCTAGGGAACGGTTCCTGTTAGACACTGGAGCCACTAATACCCTATGTATTGTTTTTTTTTATACATAGCTCGGCAAATGACTCCATCCCACCTGATGTTAAGTGGAAATGGAGTCCAGACGCGAAGACAACTAGTGCAGCGTGAAAACAAACGCAGCATCAGTTAACCTCACTCTGCCGGCCCAAAATTGTTTTAATTTTTACAGGTAAGTACAGTGTCTTGATCTCACCTGATGTTAAGTGATGATAAGGCCAATGATAGAAGCACACTTCACCCGGGATCCTCAACTACTGAGGCACTGGCTATCTTATCCCTAGCTGCCGGAACACAACAATGCTGCAAACATTGATGTTATGGCGATATATTTAGATAAGATGGTGGTAGCTAGCCAGGCGGACAAACAAGTCCTACCGCCAACCAAACCGAGTACACATATAAACATGTACCCCCGCTGGGAATCGAACCCGGGACCTGTGATAAATAATTATTTTATTCTTTTCTATCTGTTATTTTACCGACGATGCTTTAAAGTTAGTTATTATATCATTGAGTTTATATTTCCATCATTTTCCTTTACAGACTTCCACCCCACTATTATGGACCACGCCCCAACTTACGTGGACCATCCACCATCCCACGACGGACCATCATACCCCGAGTGGACCCCAGACTCATCACCACACTACACTGGCAAATCAATAACAAGCTATACACACCGGGAAAACGAGCCGTTCAGTTACGCCAAGAAAGAGAAGAAAGAAATTTAATTATGATAATACACAATTTAGGTAAATGTGTGTCTAAGGGTTTTTTGAACCGGTGACAACCATAATTTCATCATCATCATCATCATCATCATCATCATCATCATCAGCCCCATGTGCTGTCTTCAAAGTAGGGCCTCCGAGGTGGAATAGATAGATCAGTGATGGGGTGCAGCTGACCGCCTGGTAGGCTACTCTTGACGCAAACTCAATCTCAATACAATTCCAATGGGATTAATATGTATCGATATTGGGATAAGTTTCGCAATTTCGGAACGCCTTATCTCGACGACCTCCTTGGTCAAGTGGTTTGTACACCGGTTTTCATGGTGTCGCCATCTCTGAGGTCCCGGGTTCGATCCCCGGTCGGGTCAATTTAGAAATTATTGTTTTTTCTAAATTGTCTCGGGTCCTGAGTGTTTTCTATGTATAATAAGATTAATAAGTATGTATTTAAGCATTTTAAGTATGTTTATCCATTGTCTAGTAACCATTTAACGAGTTTCATAACGAAGCTTCTCTTGGGCTAGATAATTGATGTAAGTGTAGGAAAGCTTATTTTATAATTACATTGTTCACTCAATTTTCACGCAATTTAATTCCAATGTGGCGCTATTATCGCTTTTAAGAGTGCCATTTGAATTTTTTAGATTTGTGATTGGAAATTGATTATTGCAATTGTGTAACCCTACTGATGTGCGAGCACCTTGGAACCCTGGTCCCTTAGTCGGCTCTTACGACATGCACGGCGAGTTAGGCAGCTGATACATTGTTTTCAAGCTTTGATCCTTAGTAATAATGGTACTGTAAAAAATATTCTAATTTTAATTATGTAAAGTTATAGTTTAAAAACTTTGTAACAAGTATAACGGAATCTGGCTAACGACTCGAAACTTCATTCAGCCTAATTCAGAAAATGGCCAATGCTAAAAATACAAAAAAAGTTGTAGTTATGATATACAATTTTACGCAAATATTGTTGTGAACAAATTACAATTTGTTAAAAAAGTAAAAATAGAGTGTTGATTAATTACGGCGAGATAGATTGAGCCACGATAGCATAGTTCGTAGTGCACCTGACCCGGCATATCATGGGGTGAGTGCGGGTTCGAATCCCGCTCGTGATATTTTTCAACACTTTTTTCAACGTCTTTTTTCAAATTGTAATTTGTTCGCAACAATATTTACGTAAAATTATATGTAGGTTAATAATCATAAATATAGCTTACCTAATTCTTAACTGATCTTTCAATATTTGTAAAAATATTAAGATCGGATTTTGATGACGTAGTTGTCGACATTGAATAGGGCTCCTTTAGCTTATAAAGTAAAAGTAGATAGTGTTGATTAATTTCGGCGAATTGGATTGAGCCACGATAGCATAGTTGGCAGTGCACCTGACCCGGCATGTCATGGGATGCGGGTTCGAATCCCGCTCGTGGAATTTCTTCAACACTTTGTCTTTTTTCAAGTTAGTTTTATATTTTGTTTACCAGATTCTGTTTAATATCTTTGTATTATAAGTAAATACAAAATATTATTATCTATAACTTATTAGGTATAGAATTAAATGCGAATATTTTGATACTTGTAAAACGTTTATAACGCCTAATTAAAAAAAATCTTGCAAAAAAGTAAGTATGATTTATACTTTTTTATTCGGCTATACAATATGATGCAAATATTTCATAAATAAGTCATGATTTATTTTTAATCGAGAAACAATCGAATTATTCGCAATTATTTTAATTTATATTTAGAATTAACAGATGTCATCTAATGACGTTTGTAGATAGTCATTAATTTAAACAATTTATTCTATTAGTTTTAATTATTTATTTTATTTGCAGACGAACTGATATTTGTTATCCGCGTTATTAATTAAGTTAAATACAAGTATACGATAGGCTTTAAGTTTTTAAAATAAATTGTTCTGTTACAATTATTTATACAACCGAATTATGTATATTATATTAATATTTTTAAATTTCTGTTTATAGGAAAGTTGTTTTGATTTTATTTCACAAAATGCACTTAATTAACATTTTTAATAATAGATTTTTGGTATTATACCGGCGTTATTATTCTAAGATTATACCACACCATTTAAATCAATTATTTTTTGGACCTTTATTTATGTAACATATAAATAAAACAATTTTTATAAAAGAAATAGGTATTTAATAAGTATAAAATGTATAAAAACACGTATATTTTTTAACAATTTCAAATAAAAAAAATATCACTAATTTTGGACGGAGTTTAATTTTTCCTTGTAAATATAATTGCAAAATACAATATTCATATAAAAAATTACGAGTAACATACAACGCAGGTACAAACATGTAATACAATTGTAAATGTATAATAAAAAAAACAATAATTTGAGATAGTATTTTACATATACAGAATGTTTTTTTAATACCTGTATAATCCCGAATGTGTATAGTATAGTGTATAGAATCCCTAGAAAATTGCATGCCTGAAAAGCACCACATGGCCGAGATATTGAGGTTGTCTGCTACAAAGGAACATTGCAAAATGACAACTCGAGATCCAGCTGATACATTGTTCTTGGACGTCAACCCATGAGGTTGACGTCCAAAAGAAAAAAGCAGACAAACATGACAGGGTTAAACAAAAATAAAGTTCAGTAATTAATTAAGTTCTAGGTTTTTTTTCATTATTTGAAACTTTGTGCTAAGTTTTTATTACCGTTACGCAAAAAGTCTGAAAGAAGCCACTTAGTATTCCTTCTATAGCGTTTTTCTTTTTTCTATTTTCTGACAATTTCATTACCCAAGTAAAAGAAACCTGTAATTGGCTTTACTTAATATAATTGTCAGCATATACATTGCAATAAGCTAATGGTTTCTATAAACATCTCTATTCTTATGCCACAAAATGGCTTTGAATTGACGTTCAAAAAATACTTGTAAAAGTTCATGTAGAATTATTTTTTTAAATTGGTTTGAAAAAAAAATTAAGATTTTGTATGATAAAGTAAACCTACGTAAATATGCTTTTACATGTTATCACTGCGTTCTTTTTACCTGGTTGCATGGCTGTTTCGGGATTATACACATATTACCAAACACCCTGTATGTGTATATAAAAAATGAGATTCTCAACACTTATATACAATATACGTCTAACAACTATTAGTCTAAATATAAATATATATGTGTAACAATTGGTATTCAAATACATATACATACATACAGACAGCGCCAAATTGATCAAAGCAATTAAATTATTCAAAATCTCTTTAAAATCAGTCATACATACATAAAAGTCTATCATCGTCACCAGCTCATTATATGTCTCCACTGCTGGGGCACGAGCCTTGACGGATAGAGAGAACGGGCCATAAACCACCACGCGGGCCCAGTGCGGGCGGTGGTTGTTAACGACTGCTGATGCAGCCGGGACCAACGGCTTTACGTGCTTTCTGAAGCACGGAAGAGCGAGAGATAATAAATTTTTGGTCACCCATCCGATGACCGGCCTTTGCGAAATTTGTTTAAAATCAGCAATCGCAGACCGAGCGCGTTAACCACTGCACTATTGAACTCCTCAACATAAAAGTTACTTTTCAACAGTTTTTATTGTTTAATTTTAAAAAATATAAATTAAATTTAAGTTAAACACTCATTAAAATTGGTTTTAATTTTGACCACTTGTTCCAATTTAACGCTGACGTACGACAATATCCAAAACAGTTTACAATGTAACCATATTTCTTTATAAAAAAGATCGTTATTGTACCACGAATACCCATTACACACGGTATTACTCGTACAAAAAACAAAATTAAAGCCAACATATTGTGATGGTCTAGTTATATTAAACATTAATGAATGAATGAATAGAATAAAAGAGAATGAATGAAGTAAGAAGGAATGTTGTGAATGTAAGCCGTAACATACATCATCATCATCATCATCATAATCATCATCTCAGCTAAAAGACGTCCACTGCTGGACAAAGGCGTTTCCCATGGATCTCCACAACGACCGGTTTTGTGCTGAACGCATCCAGCGGTAGGTATCTATAAAATATAAGTAACTATCCGGTAGATTAATATGATTTTCTTTACATATAAGAATATCTTCAACTGGCGTGCATGTATGAAGAAATTAATTGAAGTAGATGAAGCAAAAGAGGTATGTAAGAATCGTAGTAAAGGGCATGAAGTAATCTCTACCTACCCCAATGGGCAGTATCTCTGTACAGGCTTAACTGTATGTATGTATGTATGTATGTATATATGTATGTATATATGTATGTATGTATTTATGTATGTATGTATGTATGTATGTATGTATGTATGTATGTATGTATGTATGTATGTATGTATGTATGTATGTGTGTATGTGGGTCAATCAACTTTTACTTGCCAGGCGACAACCGTACCCTGTCCCATAACGCTAATAGAAATTCTACCACAAAATATGCGTCTAATTTATATTAGTTGTATTCACATAAACATTTGCAAACATATAATTGAAATATTATTTACTATTTTTTCAATTTAACCGTTGTTTAATGGTTGTCCAAAAGACAAAAAGTTCGTTAATTTAGTATCACAGACTGTCCCCGAGCAAAAGTGCATCACAAATATTTCTATTACAAAAAAAAACTCTATGTAGCCATTTATAGCGATTAAACAAAATCATTTATATGTATGTATATTGTCAATAAAACGTAGCGATTATATATTAACTTCATACCAATTTTGAATTTTTGGCGTCTAACTTTTGTCCCCGTTAATATCTACATCGAATAAGTCACCCGGACAACCGCTAATTGGTTATAAAATACAAAACATAGATGGCGTTGTATGAAGTGACAACAAGACTGACTTCCTGGTAAGTGACGCGCTCAGTCGCCATTTTGATTTCACCAAAGCCGCGGCGTCAGTCGGCCGAGTTCTGTATAAGGGAGTGAGTGTGTTTATTGTCAGTCCATCGGACCACCGGCAGATTTACGTAAGTAATTAACATTTTACAACAAATCATATTGTGCTTTAAGCAGTGTTATCTAGATTTTACTGTGAGAGTGAGACAAAATGCAAAAACACATTAGTATTTAAAAGACAAGGCAATGTTTCAGAAATGTCACTCGGACAACCAGTCACTTGGACAACAAAATCGGTTGTCTATGGGACCGTTTGGTTGTCCTTAGGACAAAAATTATCCATTTTGATTTTTAATAGATATCATCAAACAATTTGTCTATTTTTAGGGTTTCGTACCCAAAGGTATTCCCACGAAACCCTATTACTATGCCTACGCTGTCCTTCTTTCCTGTCCGTCCTTCCGTCTGTCCGTCCGTCCCTTCGTCCGTCCCTCTTACACTCACAGGGCTCTTTCTTGAACTATAATAGGTAGACACTTGAAATTTTTACAGAATGTGTATAACTATGGTCGTTCTAACAACAAGTACTAAAAATAAAATAAAGTAAAAAAATAAAAGTGGTGCCCATACTAGAAATGTGTTTTTTTACGGCAATTTTCGCTTGATCTTAGTAATGGTAATAGGCAGACGCTTGATTTTTTTACAGATTGTACATTACTATAGCTACTATAACAATAAATACTAAAAATAAAATAAAGTTAATAATTAAAGGTGGTGCCCATACAAGAAACGTGTTTTTAACAGAACATAGCTCTGCGTGTGAGTTTTTTAATTTGGTTTCGTTTTTACTTTTAGGAAATGGGGTTGTCAGAGAAAGAAAAATCAAGACGATATAGAGAGAGGCTAAAAGCTGACCCAGAAAAATTAGCTGAACGGAAGAGAAAGAAAAGAGAGAGCTATCATAAAAACAAAAAGTTGATTTCAAGTATGCAGCCAGAAGATCAAAAAAATTGCAGAGTTATTTGGAAATTGCGAAAACAGGAGCAGAGAAAAAGGATAAGAGTAGTTTGTGACGTTCTTAACAATACGCCTCCAAGTTCTCCAAGGTCTATTTTGCAAGAAATAAATATACCGCAAGACCATCATGAGCCCATTCCGCCTCCTTCTCCTGCTGCATCTTTGGAACCGGAATATAAAGAAAGAGGAAGAAGAAAAATCCGCCGAGATAGAACAAAACTATATAGAGAAAATTTGAAACTACAAAGCGAAGCAAAGAAGTGGAAGACGAAATGTGAAAAATATAAAAAGAGAGCTCATCGCAAGGGGAAAAAATTACTTGAAATAAAAGAAAACGAACCAAAAACAGAAAGTGAGGATTTATACAATAAATATAATACCTTGACCAATGCCATTAAAGAAAGATACAAGAAAATAAAAGATCGAAGAACGAAAAACACGTTAAAAAATATATTTAAGAACATAGATGCATCGCAAAAGAAAATAATCATACAGGACAGTTTAGGTTTAAAAGATAGAATGAGAACAAGAACAAGTACGCGCAGTGGAAACACAGAGCTCAAAAAGAAAATAACATGTTTTTACCTGAGAGATGATGTGTCAAGAAACACTGCCGGTAAAAAAGAAACTGTTACTAAAGCCAAAGAAAAAATACAAAAACGGTTCCTTTTGGACTCGATAAAAAATCTTTATAAAGCTTTTAAATCAGAGAACATGGGCGTTAAATGCTCATATTTTAATTTTACAAAACATCGACCCTTCTATGTGGTCAGACCAACCGTGGATGGAAGGGAAATGTGCCTTTGTAAAACACATACGAATGCTGAAACCAAGTTAAAGGCTCTAAAATACAAAGGCGTTGTTAATGCGATAGATTTAAGTACACTCATTTTAGAAACAGTCTGTGACAGTAATGAAATGGATTGTATGCTTGGGATTTGTGTCCAATGTCAGAATAAAGATATAAAGATAAACGAAGACAAAAATGACGGTAAAATACAATGGCATGAATGGGTGAGAGAAGAGGAAATCTACATGAAAGAAGGGAAAAAGATAAAAGCTGTAAAGAATGTCAAAAAACTGAAAGAAGACATGGTACAAAATATGATAGAAAATTTTAAAGAAGAACTGAAAACCATTAAGAAACATATTTTTAACATGAAAACCCAGTACAGGAATTTTAGGCAAAGCGTTGATGAGATCCAACCAAACGAGGCAGTGATTTTGGTTGATTTTAGCGAAAACTATAATGCCAAATGTACTGAAGAAATTCAAGCCCACCATTTTGGTGGGTCTCGAAATCAAGTTACTCTTCATACAGTTGTTGTGTATGTATATGACAATGACAAAAATCATAAGGTTTTGTCTTTTTGCTCGGTATCTCCATGCAATATACATCAACCAGCTGCAATATGGGCGCATTGCCATCCAATTCTAACAAATATTATTGAAAACTATCCAGAAATCGACACTATTCATTTTTTTTCGGATGGACCGTTTTCTCAATATCGCCAAAAAGCAAATTTTTTCTTGGCTTGCACAAAAACATTCGAATATGGATTCCAGGCTTTCAGCTGGTCATACTTTGAAGCTGGCCATGGAAAGGGACCGGCAGATGGTATTGGGGGATACCTGAAAAGAGAAGCAGACAACAAGGTGGCTACTGGAAAAGATATTACCGATGCATTTAGGTTCTACCAAGTTCTTCAGGAAACGAGTAAAGTTAAATTATTTTATATATCTAAAGAAAACATTGACGCCGTTCAGAAAGATCTTCCAAAAAACCTTCTCCCTCTGTGTGGAACCAAGGAGGTGCACCAAATCTTTTCAAGGATACCTGGCCAACTAATGTACAGAAATTTAAGTTGTTTTTGTTCGAGAGGACTGTGTGACTGCTTAAATCCAAAGAATTACTCACCTACACCAGCTTTAAGAAACATTTCATTTTCTGTAAATGCTAGTAAAGATATACCTCAAGATGAAGACTTGGTATTGAGTGAAATGCCAGCTTTAATAGGAAATATTTGTGACGATCTATCTAGTAGTGATGACAACTTACCTTTAAGTAACTTGGCATCTTCAAAAAACCACGATATATCATTCATCAACCTAAATGAGGCTCGCCGCAAAAACATCTACAATAGTGTATATGGCTGTTCTGATAGCTCCGATGATGAAAAAAACACGATTGAACCACAGCCATCTGTATCAGGACAAAACAACGAGTTACCTAGAATTGGCGATTATCTGCTAGTCAAAGTGTATGCTGCCAGAGGCAAATCATACCATACGTACGCAAGTGTTGCTCAAAGCGATATCGAAGACGACGGCGAAATTAAAGTCACATTCCTGAAATGTGTAAAAGGAGGAAATCTATTTATTTTAGATGAGAAAGATGTGTCTTATGTAGCATTTGAAGATATACTTCAAAAACTTCCGAATCCAGAAATTCAACGTAAAAGAGGTGTTGATTATTATAAGTTTCCATCTGACGTTGATGTTTTTGAGAAATAATTTAATTTTTGTATGGTACCTGTTCTCTTTTAAGCTTAAGAAAAGTTTATTTTTTGTTTAGATTTTATTTAAAAGTTCCCAAAGGTTCAAATTCTATTGTTATTTATTTTATTTTATTTTGTGATATGGTTCCTGTTCTCTATTACGCTTAAGAAAAGTTAATTTTTTGTTTAGATTTATTCTCAAAGTTAGTAAAGGTCCTAATTCTATTGTTATCCATAGTAATTGTTATAATGAGACTGTTAATTAAAGACTGCGGACGCATGTATGTGTAAGAAACGTGAACCAGTTGATTTAAGATACTGTTTTTATCGTGTAAGAATGTTGATTACCTTTTATTTTTTTTCTATTGTAATATTATTGATAAGGTGAATGTTTTACACATAAATACCTTAATTAATTCTTTTTTAAAGATTTTTTATTCATTGCCATTTTTTTATTTAATAATAAAACACTAAAAACAGGATTTTGATTTCGTAACATTTCCTTTGGACAACCAAATATGTCTATTGGACAACTGGGTTGTCCCCAAATTAAGAAACGCTTTTCGTTTTATTTTTCCTTTCCAATTATGAAATAGTTTACTCAACTTTTAAAGATGAATAGTACAATAAATAATACAATGGCACGTGATAATTTGTTGCATAATTATCACAATTTCCTGTTTACAAAGAAAAGCTTCGTTGCGTGAAAAAGAACCGTTGTCTTGGGGACAATATTAACAGAAATATTTCTGAAATAAAGAGTTATTTCATTTATACAAAGAAAAAAAATTAAAGTCTACATTATAATTTATAAAAAAAGGGTTTGATTTAATCTTAAATCATATATTTACATTGTTTAAAAATTCTATAGAGTTAGTGGTCCAGGGGACAGATTTAACTTAGATCGTTAGATTTTTTTCTCTAAATTATTGTATTCTACTAAAACAGCTCTGCTCTTTATAAAATCGTAAAATATAATGAATTATCTATTCATTAAAACAATAAAACATAGAAAATGGAAAAACAAAATAAAAATCAAAAATTTGAGAATCGCGGCAACTAAAAGTTGATTGACCCATGTATGTATGTATGTATGTATGTATGTATGTATGTATGTATGTATGTATGTATGTATGTATGTATGTATGTATGTATGTATTACTTATTGTGTAGCACGTACACCCGTACTTTCATTGATATCCCATGTTTGAATAAATTAGTGAATTAGTGATTGGAAAAAGATCGACAGATGTAAGTTCAGATTTAATTAAGATGTAAGTTTTTAGAAACATTCTCTGGGTACCTAGTGTGAGTTTTGTTTACTATTCGTATTCATTCGATTACGTTTACGGAAACGAAAATTAGTATGGCATTGAAGCAGCGCCTCCTGGCGGCATACGAAATGAGTTAAAATTTTGAATTACAAATTCTCGTTTTCGTTAACGTGATCGAACGGCGAATGAATCTCGCACTTGGCACCCTGATGATTGCTAACGACACTTCAACAATGTTACTCTTAATACAATGGAATAAGAGTCAAAACTAGTCAAAAGTGAATACATGTTAATACATTTGGAAATTGAATCTTGTACCCGATACCAATTAGCTAACTTATCTATTCTTTCCGCTCGCTTTATATATAAGCAATTTGTGGGAGTGATTTCATGAAATGGGACGAAAATATGAGTAACAGTGTAACAGGAAGTCGGGGAAGCGCGCGCCTTTTTGTAAATTTAAAATCGATATTTGAACATGACATATTATAAATGTTCAAATAATTTTTAACGCAAATTTTGTTGCGAACAAATTACAAAAACACAAATGTTGAAAATTTGCGTTAAAAAATATTTGAACACTTATAAATACCTTGCTTACTTCTTAACTGTATAATATGATCGGATGTTAGTGACGGTAATTGTTGACATTGAATGGGCGCCTTTGGCTTTCAAAGTAAAAAAGTGTTGAATCATTTCGGCGGGCTGGTTAGAACCACGATAGCACAATTGGAAGAGCACCTGACCCGGAATGTCAGAAGGGTGCAGGTTCAAATCCAGCTCGTGGAAATTTTTTCAACATTTGTGTTTATGACATTATTATTATATGTGACATATTGTGTCGTTTCGCGGCTGACGCGCATGATTTAACTAATATCATATATATATTTAATTTATAATTGCATGACAAATTAAAGTTAATAATTATGAATTAGTAACAACACATACAAGTTCTAGATCGGATACCCTTTGGATCTTTTCATTTTGACCACATCTTTTTTTTACACGTTGTATACTCGCTGGGATGCGAAACCGGGAAATGGACAAGGTTGGTTAAAATGCAAATGGATGAACCCACCAATACACTCTTACACATAGCTTGTAATATTTAAGACAAGAACACTTTCTGGTAAAAGTAATTATCATTGTAAAAAACCTTCAGTATCTCTGATTAACAAATTCGATTCCAATGGCGACTAGCAACAGTTTTTTTTTAATTATAGGAATCATTTAAACATAGCACCATTCGCAGTACAGTCGGCAACAAAATAACTGTTATAAAAAAATTAATAGCAAAAACTGTTTTATAATATACGCTAACAGTAAAATTAAGTGATTATCTACGAATTTGTATTTAACACTTTTCCTTACAATTATACATTATAAATATTACAATCAAATCAATAATTATTAATATTCAATCATTGTATAAAAAAATATTTTTAAGAAATTAATAATTTTCATTTCATCGTCATATCACTATTTATACCAATTTTTGTTGTCGACTATACCTAGTACCCATTTACAAAAGAGAAATATAAAAAAAAATTGCACTTAGTTACTAGTAGGCAAAAAAAGGTAAACTTGTTGCTACAATGCAAACTATCAGTTAGACTTCATAGCCATAATAAAATAAAACATGTAAAAAAACACAATTTCTAAAAAGTAATAATACTATCACATGTGTAAATCCGATAACTTCAAACAGACTCCTAAGAAAATACACAAAGTGATCAATATAGAATCACTAACCAGACCTAAAACGTTATTTCTCGAAAACCAACCTTTCCTAACCTTCTTTTTGGTCAACCTCCTTTTGTCTACGGTCAATTTTTTCTGCCAACTGTCAAAATCTGGCGGCAACTGTTGACACTGGCTGTCAAACCATTTGCGCGGGAGTCCGCTCGACGCTTTCGCCTGAATGCAGATGTCAAAACGTCCGCCATTTTGTAGAGCGGTCTTGAAGTCGTTGTCTATGGTGATTGTCTTTGAACGGAGGGTGTATGCGACCTCATCGCTGGACAGCAAATTGTTTTTGTCGTCTCTAACGTAAAGATAAAAGTCTGCGATGTCCTCAACGCTTGATACATACCAGTAGACGTATATAGCTTCTTGTGAACTGTAAATAAACATATAATATTTTATTAATTTCAATAATAATAAAATAATTTATTTGTCTTTAAATAAAAAAAACCTGTATAAAATACCTTTTATACAGGTTTTTTTTATCGTATTGTTACAATAGTTTACCGTTCATCTGCGGTGAGTACTGATCAGTGCCCTAAACAATTTAAAATTCTATTGCGTTTGTATTCACTAACAGCAGACGACAGGTTATGAAGTAGGTCCCGGGTTCGATTCCCAGCGGGTACCATGCGCTGGGAATCGAACACAGGACCTCTGAGTCCAAAACCGGTGGTCTAAATCACTAGATCACAGAGGCGGTTAGTTTGCTAAACTTTGTTTTGTTACATTTTGTAAACTAATAAGATTATTTAGATAATTAGTTTTACTCACAAGATTTAATAAATAAGACTAGGATTATATAATAAGATTTACTTACTACTGTATATCCCTAAACACCAAATCCGGTTCCGATTCGAAGTCATAGACAACCTCCCCCTCAGTGTTGCCGTACTCCACTTTCTTTTTGTCGCTGGCAACACTGCCGGTGCACAGTAACCTCTCTTCGTCCACTGACAATAGAGTTTCGCCCTCTATACTCGGTGGTTCGGTGCATGTTAAGTTGTATGGGTTGGAGATGAGTGTGGAAGGTTTGAGTCTATGCAAATAGTGTTTAAGTGGTCGTATGAAACAATCACAAGTTAAGCCGTTGCCTGAAAAGAGTTGGTTAATGAAAAATATATTTTAAAAAAATACAAATGTTGAAAAAAAACACAAATGCTGAAAAAATTTTCACGAGCAGGATTTGAACTTGCACCCTTCTGACATTCCGGGTCAGGTGCTCTTCCAATTGAGCTATCGTGGTTCTAACCAGCCCGCCGAAATTATTCAACACTTTTTACTTTGAAAGCCAAAGGCGACCATTCTAAGTAAAAAGTGTTGAATAATTTCAGATTTTTTTCAACATTTGTGTTTTTGTAATTTGTTCGCAACAAAATTTTTGTTAAAAATAATTTGAACATTTTATAAATAGCTTGCCTACTTCTTAACTGATCTTTAATATTTGTAAAAATATTATGATCGGATGTTAGTGACGGTAGTTGTTGACATTGAATGGGCGCCTTTGGCTTTCAAAGTAAAAAGTGTTGAATAATTTCGGCGGGCTGGTTAGAACCACGATAGCTCAATTGGAAGAGCACCTGACCCGGTATGTCAGAAGGGTGCAGGTTCAAATCCTGCTCTTGGAAATTTTAATGTATGTTACTTTTTTATTTATATATCAAATGATTACATGTGGAGGTCTCTATAATGACTTACCATGATACTTGACAGTCAGTCCGCTCTTGATTCTGCTTATAATCTTCGGTTCGAGCGCGTTAAGCTTATTATCTCTGACATCTAGCAGGGTCAGTAACGTAGCGTTTGCTATAGCTTCGGTGGGTAATGACTCCAGAATATTATTCTGTAGGTACAGCTCTGTCAGATTAGCTGGTAAGGAGAACTTCGCTTGGGCTAGAAGAGAGGTGAAGTGTTTTAAATAACATAAAAAATTAAATAACGTTACTTATTGAGTTAGTTAGAAGTAAACCGCCTATAACTATCCCACAGCTGGGCAAAGGCCACCATCATTGAAATCAAGTCATCACTACAATTGATGGGTAATGGCTTAATCACCACGCTTGCAAAATGCGGGTTGGTGATCACTGGTGATCGGAATAGGTAGGGCTAATTCACCTAAAGTTTGAAGAACGGACAAAGATAACGAAGACTTCCTTATGACAATATTTTTTATCGAAACAACTGTCCCGGTTTCCGGACATCGCATAAGAACATTAAAAAACAATATTATTAATACGGTAATTGATTTTATTCATCATCATCATCAGCTCATTTATGTCCCCACTGCTGGGGCACGAGCCTTCCCTATGGATAGATAGGGAGAACGGGCCATGAACCACCACGCGGGCCCAGTGCGGATTGGTGGTTGTTAACGACTGCTACTGTAGCCGGGACCAACGGCTTTACGTGCCTTCCGAAGCACGGAGAAGCCCGAGATGTAAAACTTTTGGTCACATCCGATAACTAGCACAGCAGACAAAACGATGCAGCTTGGCAGCAGAAATTTTTGACCTCATCCCACCTTCTCCCTTCCTCCATAGAATTATACTGCTCTCCAGAGTCACCCCTGTAATGTCTCGAACATTCCATCGCACACAAAGAAGTTGATTTTATTACTTATTTGGTATCCTGGAATTGCCGAAAATCACTAGACGCGTTTTTTATTGTTTTCAAAAATGAAAGACAATCTCGCTATTATAGATTACTAGTAAACGAACGGCATTGTTCCACTTCCGAGAAATTTGAGGCTGCCCAAGTCTTGCGAGACATGAGCGAGACAAGAATAGATTTAGACACGCGCAAAAAAAAAGTTTAATCCAATATATAACGACGAGATTGTTTTTCATTTTGGAAAACAATAAAAATCGTGTCTACTTATTTTCGGAAATTCCTGGATACAAAATAAGTAATACAATTAATTACTGTATTGATAATATTAATTTTTAGTGTTCTCAAGTGATGTCCGGAAACCCGGACAGTAGCTCCGAAAAAAAATATTGTCATAAAGAAGTCTCCATTAATTTTTGTCTATGTTCTTCGAACTTTAGGTGAATTAGCCCTACCTATTCCGATCACTGGGGATCACAAACCTGAGGTATGTATCGAAAAATCTGAAAACACACTTTGTCCGACCTGGGAATCGAACCCGGGACATTTAGGGTATCGGGCCGAGCGCTTTGCCACTTGGCCATCGAGGCGTCAGAAACGTTAGCAGCAAAAGTTTAAATTTAAATTTAAGTTTGTTTAATTTGAGTAATTTAGGCATAATATGCGGTCTTACACAATCACATCACAGCCTCTATGATCTGCCTCAAGAGCATACCAAAAATATATTAAAATTTCGATTATTAATTACTTGCTGACCCGGCGTACTTAATACCGCAATTTTTTTCCTTTTTTTTTAATATAGCTTATTTTTCTCAGCGCTTATGTAGAGCATTCTAATGGTGAAAGAATTTTTTAAATCGGTCCATTACTTTTTGAATTTATTCGTTGCAAACATACATATAAAAATACAAAGCTTTCCTCTTTATAATATTACTATAGATACAATTCTGATTATTATTATTTTCAATAATTATTATACATATTTTTTTTTCTATATTTGCAAGTAATATATATTCTTGAATGCAGATTTTTCTTATAATAATACAGCATTTTAATTGTTATCAATTATTTATACTTACATGTTACGGATATCAAATCCTTCAAATGGTTATTGGACAGATCGAGAATCTCCAACGAAGTCAGATTTCCCAAAACATCTGTAACACAAAAACAATTTAAAGAGTCAGAAAAAAATTACGCACTATATACAGTTACTGGTACATGACCAGCCACAGCAAAAACATATATGGAAGAGGTCATTTCCTAATTATTGTAGCTTAGTTTGTAATGTTTTTCCTGACGTTTCGAACCCATTACCTCAGATTTGATAAACCACAAATACTCGCTAGAGAACGATTCATCCCTAGGATGATACTCGAGGCTATTGAAATTAAAAAAAACCCTAATTTCAATAGAGAAGGTGGTTGGAATCTGCCACCAGCCTGGGATTCCACGTGGCAAGGAAATATTTATCAATAAAATCTTCTACTGTAGCCTCAGAACATGACAAACGGAGAAAAGAAATCGTCTGTCACCAAAAAAATTGCATATGCTATGCTTTTTTAGTAAAAAATTATCAGAAGTCCATTTTGATTATTAAAGTGCTTACATTTATACAACTGAGGTTCAGCTATTTGTATTCGCCGAATAGTAAAAAAAATATCCGTATTCGTATTCGTAAAAGTAGTATTCGTTGCATCACTATTTTTAATTGTAAATGTATTCAATGAAATATTGTATGATTTGGTATACCTACGACATACCTACTTTTTTCTTTTTTTTGTAAATGTCGTTACTTCTATCAAAGCTGTGGAGTTTCTTGCGCCCATTCTTCTCCACAGCTACAATTGAATACAGACCACCTTCTTTCCAGCTGTCATCCCGTAAAACATACATGAAAATATATGTTTTTTTTATCCGATCCGATCTGAACCCTTCGGAGAACCCGATCCGATCCGAACCTTTCGGAGAAGTACGGCTAGTAGGGCACGGGGACACACACTAGAGCGTGACGTCGTTCCCTCTAGAAAACCTCCGAAGGTGATTCGTTTCACACGGCTTGAGGAACCCTTTAAGTTTTTCGCCGCCAAAAAGCCCGGTGAAGCTAAAAATGCCGTCTAAGGCAATCAGCAAACTCCAAAAAAAATTTATTTTTTTTGCGACAAAAACTGTCAAACACGGAGCCACTATCCTACATTAGAGCAAGTTAGAGTGCATTAAAATTTCTTAAATCTAGTTCCTATAGTTTGGAATACTCGGCGCTAGTCCCCTTAAAAACAGCTCGAGTCGTTTAAGGCGAAGGGTAAGGCACACTAACGCCACCAATTGATAATTTGACAATTACTAACGGACCGGATCTTTTTTTAAACATTGCGTACCGTCCGACAACAGGAAAGCATCCATAGTATTTATTTAATAATTGTGCACTACTTTTAGTTGCGTGGTTTATTCACAAAACGGGCTATCGCATTTATTCACAAACAATGGCCACTGTTGGTGTTAGCGAATGAATACAAAAACAAACCTAACAGTAGTGCACAATTATTAAATAATAGATGTTTGCCTAGTGTCGGAAGGTCCGCAATGTTTGAAAAAAAATCCAGTTTAACAGTTATCAAATTAAATCCATTAGCGGCGCTAGTGTGCCTTACCCTTCGCCTTAAATAAAACTGTAAATACTTACAACCCCTAATATCGTTAATGATATTGCCAGAAAGGTCGAGTTTCTTCAACCTGCTAGTGCCAAAGGTCAGGTCGAAGGTGATCACCGGTATCTCGTTGTGACTCAAGTCCACTTCGAACAGTCTGTACGGGATCCATGGGCTGTAGGGAAACATCTTCTTCGTGAGGAAACCTATTCGGTTGTAACTTAAGTTGACCTGAAAATATATTGAAATCTATAGATTTTCATACATAGGCACTTGGTATTCATCACACCTGATGTTAAGTGGTGATAAGGCCGACAGTGGAAGCGCATTTCACCCGGAACCCTCAACTAGTGAGTCTGTGGCGACGCCACCTACCGCATACGTCGCACATTATTCGACACGAAGCAAACACCTTCTCAACCGTGTCAACAGATGGCGCCACAAACGCATACCAACGACGTCGCCATACTACGACGATGAAATAGTATGGGAAGCCTGCATCGCGGTAACGAAGTTTCACCATCTCCTTCGCTATATATAGCACCTCCAACTAACATCCGTTGGACCTCGGTCCCCGAGCTATACCACCCAGCTCGGAGGAAGATCTTCCCTTTGACCTTCCTCAATGTGGCATCCAACCTACCACAGGCTTCCCTACAAGTCACTGGCTATCTTATCTCTAGCTGCCGGAACACAACAATGCTACAAACATTGATGTTATGGCGACATATTTAGATAAGATGGTGGTAGCTAGCCAGACGGACAAACAATACCTACTAACCAAACCGAGTATAAAAACATGTACTCCCGCTGGAACCGAACCTAGGAATAGTAAACGCACACCCTGAAAGAAAGTCCTACGACCCGGTCAACCCGAGTCGAGCTCTCCGAGCCTTGAGAGGCGCGTTAGACTCGTAAATCAATAGAAACCTATTAAGCAATTGTCAAAACGATTGGTGGAACGCAGAGCTATAAGGCTCATCGTGATGACGCGCTTGTCGAGGCCAAGCTTACCAGCCTCGCACACCGGCGTCGTGTCGCCTGCCTGTGTGTCTTTTACCGACTTTACCACGGAGAGTGTGCCGGGGAGCTTTTCGAGCTCATACCACCATCGCCATTTTACCACCGAACCTCCAGACGTACTGCAGGATATCATCCCCACCTAGTAGATATTCCACTATGTCGCACTAAGCGCTTCATGTCATGGCAGGGAGTGAAATTCTCTGCCATCGTCTGTGTTCCCAAAAACTTATAACCTGAATGCCATCAAGGCGAGAGTTAATAGGCACCTGGGGGTCGACCGCCTAACGCTCTCGCTTTCGATCGCTTTGAAGGCGAGGCGAGGAGGAAGCGTCATCTTGTCATTTCGAAAGCAATATGAAAGCAATATCAAAAGCTATAGGCTATAGCTTTCGATAGTATTCGATATTATATTTCGATATTATAATAGAAAGCGAGGCGAGGGCCTCGCTTTCAAAGCGATCGAAAGCGAGAGTGTTAGGCGGTTGGGGGGCTGGGGTAGCTCGCTCCACCGTAGACCTCATCTACTAAAAAAACTATTTTTTCGATGGTAATTAGATAAGATAAGATAAGATAAATTCATTGCAGTACAATACTTAGCCTACAAAAATAATACTTAATCCTATATCATTAATTTAAGGGTATACAATAAATGTATGCAATGCTTAAGGAGGTGCAGCGCGGAATTTGAAATTTTACGTGTTTTTAAGTCACTGGTGCAAGGCGCTGAATAGGTCTTATACATTAAAAGGACTAGTATAGGTTAGCTTGATCCTTTCACAAGGCCATGGTTGTCTTGGAATTTGAAACAAATAACTGCATAAACAATACGTGAAATAATGATATCTAAAAACTTATTTCTTCAGAAACTTTGTAAATATAGCACAAATGAAACAATGATCCGACATCAAAATGTTTGTATTGATATTCCGCAGGTCACTGTTGTCTTATTTTTCAATAAAAAAACATGAATATGAAAATATTAAGACTTTTCTTATTTTTTACCCAAACGCCTATGATTTTACGAAAGTAAACATTGCTCTAATTAAATCACCAGCCTACTCTGTACTAGATATTAGTGTGCGTGCGTATTCTTGTCGTGCGCCGTTGTCACACCACTGCCACGCGCCGCTCGCTCGCTATCATAAAGAAACTTGAAACTCGCAGTTTTGCGTCCGCGCTGCACCCCCTTAAGCTAAGCAAAAAGATGCCTGTGTCTTATGTACTATCAACAAATTTTCTAGATATCCACCATTAGGGCGATTTTTCTGTGTAGAGGTCAGTGGCTATTAGCGATGAAAGAGACTTAGTTTTTTAAGGCCTATTAAATAGACTAGACTATTTTTAAAGCTTTACGACTAGATTAGTCTTGTAACCCTTCAGCCTTTAGTCATAAGACTGCAAACTGACGAGTAATTTCAGTCGTAGTCTTTAACCTTATTACGTAAAAGACTTAAGGCTAAAAGGACTAAAAGCGCCTTATCGCCGTGGGCTGGCGTGTCACATAGGAAATCGAACGTTTTGATAACACATGAGTAAAAAAAAATCGGAAAGCAGCAACATCGTTAATTCTTTTTTAAATTACGGTTGTTGTCTATACTTAAGTTAATTTTTAATTAATGAAACATTCAACGTGGGTAAGTTTTTAAATCGGCGGTAGATTTGGTATTTTTAGTGCGGTAATATTTTTTCTACCTACACACAAGTGTTTATTATTTGATGTTTTTGTACATAAGGCAGTAAACTATTTCTTTTAAGAGCGATTATTTTTCAATGTTCATGTATAATACTCAGGCGCGAGTCCTTTTAAAAACAACTTTAGTCGTTTTAGTCTTTTAGTTTTTTGAAAACAACTCTAGTCGTTTAAGTTGCTTAGTCTTTTAATACAACGACTAAGTCTTATTAATAAAAACTCGAACCTTTAGTTTTTATTTTAGAGTCGAGTCCTGTAAGATGGAGGCGTCTTTTTAATAGGCCTTAAAAGACTAAGTCTCTTTCATCGCTAGTGGCTATACCCGCCCCTTTTGTTTTGACAAATTTTCTGGATAATCTACCATTAGGAATCTTAAAAAATGTATTTCTATTTAACACGTTGATTGCCTTAAAACCAGACACAATAGAAATTTAATTGTCGCCCCGCACTTGTGCGGGGTCCGGCATTTACAATAGAGGCTTTAACAATGAACTAAAACAAATGGCTTTGTCAAAAAAAAGGTCCGAAAGTTTATATTGGTCATTCTATGGTCATTTTCATGGTAGGCGGAGTTAACTACGATCGCCACGTTAAGGCAAAAATGTTTGTAGCTGGTAATCCTTAAAATTTGTCGATTACCTATCTATAGCATTAAGGTTAGCGCTTACTCAATTCTATGGGAATAGCAATGTTTATTAATGACTTTTTAGGTTACAAAAATTCATGCGTAGATCAAATAAAAAATAGGTCAATGTTTTAAAGAACAGTTGTGTGATGTCAACTTATACGTACTAGTAGTCGCCCAGTGGTCGAAATTCGACCGTAATTTTATTAAGGCTCCACGGATTGTATCCTAAGCAATGAAAAATTAAAAAAGATAGAATGTGAGTTTGGATTGTCATTGACAGATGTCGGCCGCATTAAAGACAAACAATACGTGTGTGTCAAATACATGGTAGTGTGTGTAATGTTGTTTTTGTTGATTTAATGTATTTTTCACCTAAATTAAAAAAAATATTAACATTCGGATAACCTTCTCTATATAAACTATAAGTGTGCGAAATTTCATACTTGTCCGTCCGCGCAATTTTCGTAAAAACGGATACAAAGTTTTGGCTTCACGTATTAATATATAGATAATGTTCTGGCATTAATTATTGTTGTTTATTAACTTTCCTATTGATGCTTTTGGTGTTTATCGAGCCGACAAAAAGGGTCGTGCGTTCGAATCCTATTTGAAGCAAGTAATAAGTCTCCTTTTAGGTAACTTACCATTTCTAGAGAGAGGCAATCGTCCAACAATCCATTCGTTTTATTGTCGATTTTGTCCAAAAGATTATGTGACAGATCCAGCCTCCTGTAAAACAAAAAACATATAATAAAGAAATGTAATAATCACGAATATAACATGATTGTAAATGCTTTTTGTTTTTTTTTTATAGTAACTTTATAAAATAAAATGTTCAAATAATTTTTTAAGGCAAATTTTGTTGCGAACAAATTACAAAAACACAAATGTTGAAAAAATTTCCACGAGCAGGATTTGAACCTGCACCCTTCTGACATACCGGGTCAGGTGCTCTTCCAATTGAGCTATCATGGTTCTAACCAGCCCGCCGAAATTATTCAACACTTTTTACTTTGAAAGCCAATCAATAAGCCAATCAAGACGCCCAATCAATCTCAATAACTACCACCGTCACTAACATCCGATCATAATATTTTTACAAATACATATTAAAGATCAGTTAAGAAGTAAGCAAGCTTTTTATGAAATCATAAATAGCTTGCTTACTTCTTAACTGATCTTTGAACATTTGTTCAAATATATAAAATACAAGCCGTCACGCGCCCGCTTCGCTGTGCGAAAATAATGGATCAATGAATGCTAAATAAAATAATTATTAGGTTTACCAACATCATATAATATAGCCTGTCATTTGCACAATCTCATGTTCTTACTACATACAAATTTTCATCAAGATCAGTATAGCCGTCCTTGAGTTATAAGAGGATATACACAGACAGACAGACAAAATTTCAAAAATCGTAGAATTGGTGTCAGTGAGTCATAAAACGAATATTTATCTCAAAATTTGTCAGAAAAATTGCATGTACAGACAGAGCCTACAGATTGATATAGTAGTGTAGTATAGTAACAGTAACAGTGTGACTCCTGTCTCCTCCTTTCTACGAAATCACTCCTACATGTTACACAGTTACAGTGTTACACATTTCACGAAATCACTCCCACAAGCTTCCCCGACTTCCAGTTACACACTTGTTACACTGTTACACATACTTCCGTCCCATTTCTACGCTGTTACGGCCTACTTCCGTCACATTTCTACGCAATCACTCCCACAAATTGTATATATAGAAGATGTTTCACATCAAAAACTAAAAAGCTTAAGGGTCGGTAACGCATGCGTCACAATCTGCAGACACTTACAGCACCTTAAAACAAAATAACAGTGTATAGAAACTGACCTCATAGCCACCAGTCCTTTAAAAGCCTCGTTGGGTATCCTCTCGAGCTGGTTTCCGCTTAACGAGAGGTTCTGCAGCTGCTGCAGGCCCGCGAAGGATCGGGGCTCTATGGAAACCAACTGGTTGCGAGACAGGTCCAGGTTGAAGGTGGTAGGGAGGTTGCCGAACGCTTGCCGGGAGAGGGAGGTTAGGTTGTTGTCCTGTAAAGAAAATTTGGTGTTTTTATTTACATCTTACAGTTAAGCACAGTGTCTTTAACTCACCTGATGTTAAGTGATGATAAGGCGAAGGTGGAAGCGGACTTCACCCGGAATCCTCAACTACTGAGGCACTGGCTATCTTATCTCTAGCTGCCGCAACACAACAATGCTACAAACATTGTTATGGCGACATATTTAGATAATGTTATCCATCTGGTAGCTAGCCAGGCGGGTAAATATGTACCTCCGCTGGGAATTGAAACCGAGACCACTAGACCACAGAGGCGGTTAAAGTTTATTTTGTAATAGTAAACAAAATTGATGATTGAATGAATAAATGTGGGAATAATTAACGATGACGATGGACGAATGAATGAATGATTATAATGAGTCTAAACAATAATCAAATTAACAAATGATCTATATATTAATACGTGAAGCAAAAACTTTGTACCCGTTTTTACGAATCTTGCGCGGGACGGACAAGTATGAAATTTCGCACACTTATAGTTTTTATAGAGAAGGTTATCCGAATGTTAATATTTTTTTTAATTATGCATAAAAATACATTAAATCAACATAAACAACACTACACACACTACCATGAATTGACACACACGTATTTGTCTTTAATTTTTTTTTAAGTGTAGTTCGTTCTCTTAGGAACCGGCTGAGGTCATAGACCATGCTGCCATGTCATTAGTTTCTTAATTTCATTAGTATTATTCCTTTATGATGATGATGAAAGTTAACAGAAATGAGAAGTAAGAAATGATATACCCCTAACCACTCGAGTATCCCAGTAAAGATGTGGGGCTTTGCTAAGTCCTCGGGCGGACTTTGTGAGAGAATTTGAAAAGTGACTTTGCACCGTTTTGTGTCATGTTTGTCTTTAATGCGGCCGACTCCTATCAATGCCAATCCAAACTCACATTCTATCTTTTTTAATTTTTCAATGCTTAGGATACAATCCGTGCAGCCTTAATAAAATTACGGTCGAATTTCGACCACTGCATGGGCGACCACTATAATTATAGTAACAATAATTGCACCTACCAATGTCATCTCTGCACCACAACGGTTGACTGTTTAAGAATGCCTCGGGCATTAGGTCTGCCATGTAATGTATGTTGCAAAAATCGTTGATGACGTAGTTGTCGACATTGAATTTGACTTTGGCTACTTTGACGACTTTGGCTTATAAAGTGAAAGCATCTACTTTTACTTTGGTGTGGATTAATTTCGGCGAGTTGGATTGAGCCACGATAGCATAGTTGGCAGTGCGCCTGACCCGGCATCTCATTGGGTGCAGGTTCGAATCCCGCTCGTGGAATTTTTTCAACACTTTGTCATTTTTCAAGTTATGTTACAAAAGTTTAAAATAAACAATGAATATTGAACATATGAATACGAAATTAAATGCTGACAGTGTTTGTCAAAAACGTGAAAAGTAAAAGTACTAGTTAAACTAAACTAGTTCAAAAAACATTATCATCACCATCATCATCAGCTGGTGGACTAGTATAGACTAGTTCACTGGTTGACTAGTATAGACTAGATCACTGGTGGACTAGTATACACTAGTTCACTGGTGCACTAGTATATACTAGTTTACTTGTGGACAAGTATAAACTAGTTCACTGCTGGACATACACCTCTCTAAAAAAGGTTAAACTTACTTGCAAGTAAACGTACTGCAAACTAGTCAGTGTGTTCAGAGCCTCCCACGGTGGCTTAGTGATTTCATTATTGGACAAATCCAACGCCTGTAAGGTCAGTAACGGAGTGAAGCTGCCGGTGTTCAGGTTGTCAGCCAGATTGTTGTGGGAGAGGTTCAGGCGTAGGAGAGCGTTCATTGAAGGCCAAGTGTTCGCACGAACCTCGGATAAGTTGTTGTGGGCTAAGTTCAGTTCACTGTAACGAAAGAATAGGAAAAACATTAATTATTGAATGATTGAATGAATGAACGAATAAATGAACGAATGAATGAAAACAAGTTTCATCGGTATTCAATTAACACATACACAAAGTAATGACAAAGAATGGAAAACTTAAAATGAGCTTCGTAATTGGCAAACGCAACATGTTTTTATGCGAATAAATAATTTATTTATTATTTCATTAACAACATACAAAACAATTTTAAAAAATTTAGATATTTTTTATTACAATCACCGTTGTGAAACAGAAAACACACAGATATAGCTAATTAGCTATGCCTAGGTTGCAGTTAGACCATTTACTCAATGTCTCTATCTTGCTCGCACTCTTTCTATCCCACTCACACACTATATGTTTATATTTCTTGGACACTTCTATTTCACACACTCACACCATAAGTCTTGCTAGCACACTTTTTATTTCACTGTCATACCGTATACTTCACGCTAACACTCTCTGCCTCGCTTGCACCCTTCCCTCTCAGTCATACACTATATCTCTCGCTCGCACACTCTCCCATCGTTTTGCACTAAAGTTAAACACATATATACTTAGTACTCACCCCATGCTAATAGGTATCTGGAAGATCCTATACAGGTGGTTAAAGCTGATATCCAGTAGCCGACAGCTGGCTAGCCTCGACAGGCTTCCGCGAGACACATCAGTCAACTAGTTGTGGAATACATCCAGCTCTAGTATTGTTGGGATTGTGCCGATGTGGCACAAGCAGTACACCATATCACACCATCTGTCTCGCTTTCATAACCTTCATCTAACTCACACACTGTCTTCCGAATACAAACTACTCAAATCAACATTTTTGTCGTTCGCTCACTCACTATCTATCCTTATCACACATTTATCTCATTCACACACTTTTCAAACATTGTCTTTCTTACATACTTTTTCTCATATCCATAGGCCATGTCATTATGTCTATCTTTCTTGGACACTTTCTGTCTTTCTCACACTCTGTCTCGCTCGCACACATTCTTTTTCAGTTCCATGCTTTCTACTTCACTTCTCTCTATCTCATGCACAGTCTGTCTCGCTTACACACTTTTTATCTCACTTACACAATAAAGCTATATTTTTCCTTACATAAATTACTTACCCCAAGCTTATGGGTATCTGGAATATCCTATCCAAATGGTTATAGCTGATATCCAGTAGCCGACAGCTGGCTAGCTGCGACAGGCTGCCGCGAGACACATCGGTCAACTGGTTGTGAGACAGATCCAGCTCTAGTATGGTCGGAATTGTGCCAAAGGTGGAAGGTTTGATCTGCCGCATGGAGTTGTGGCTTAGGTTCACGAATCTAAAAGTTTTTATATATTAATACGGAGCCCTAACCACCGGTAGCTTGGACCCTGGTCCCGATGCCGGCGGACCCCTATTTTTTATATATTTTTAAATGTTTTACTTGTTTTGTTTTTAGAAAATATTTAAAAATTTCAATTGATATGAGGAAAAATAAATAAGGGAACTAATAATAATAAAGTAAAGTAATTAATAAAATCCTATAACTGTCCCACTGCTGGGCAAAGGCTTTCATCATTGAAATCAAGTCATCGCTACAATAGAAGGGGAATGACTGTTTTTTTAGTTTAATTATTTTTCACAAAATGTTTAAACATTTTATAAATAGCTTGCTTACTTCTTAACTAATCTTTAATATTTGTAAAAAATTTATGATTAGATGTTAGTGACGGTAGTTGTTGACATTGAATGGGCGCCTTTGGCTTTCAAAGTAAAAAGTGTTGAATAATTTCGGCGAGCTGGTTAGAACCACGATAGCTCAATTGGAAGAGCACCTGACCCGGTATATCAAAAGGGTGCAGGTTCAAAACCAGCTCGTGGAAATTTTTTCAACATTTGTGTTTTTTTTAAATTATTCACTACAAAATATACATAACAACCCACTATTAATACCAATCACCACGCTTGCCCAAAGCAGGTAGGTGTTCACAAACCCGGGCTATGCATCGAAAAATCCGAAACACACTTTATTAGACCTGAGAATTGAACACGGGATCTTCGGGTGAGCCGAGCGCTTTGCCAGTCGTCCGCCGAGGCGTTAACAATGTGACATATATTTAAAAAATCAAAATACTGTCCCCTTAACCTGTCCCCTATTAAAGTAGCAAAACGCTAAAACGGTATTGACATAAGTCAACGATACGTATAAATGACGTTTATGTCAATCTCCATACAATAACCATTCTATTTAATTTCTATTCTATAAGCGATTTGCATTTTGTCTAGGGGGCTGGGCAGACATAAAAAAAGAATATCATATATTAGCAACATTGGGAAAATTTAAATATGACGGCGTCCTTGTTAGATTGGCATTATTTGTACGGACGAGAGTGGCAACACTCTGACGGAACGTCACTTGCGTTTTGACAGCGGCGGCCATGTTATCTGGGAAACACTTTTGATCGAGACGCGGCACGTGTAAGACGCAAGTGACGGATCGTCGACGTCCGAACAAAATCTATTTTCATCAGCTCAAATTATAGTGCGTTTATTAGTAATAGTTGATTTCGGTAATAAAAAGATTGCCATCTATAACGTCCTAGCTTTATTCTGAGTAATCGGTGCCGAATATCCACGTGCTATGGAAAATACTGAAGAAAGTACCGACGTGCCTATAAATATTTATAATAAAAATAAAATAAATACCTTATCGAGAACAGATTCTGGAACACCGCATTGAATATCTCCGACAAGTTGTTATGTGATATATCGACCGTGTGCAACTCGTATAGCTTGGGGAAAGCGGCTCTGGGAATGCGAGCGATGCTGTTGTGAGACGCGTTCAGCACTTTTATACCGGTCATGTTGTGGATCGGGATCTGCGAATATATATAAGAAGAGTAGTAAAGTAAATAGCCTATGACTGTCCCACTGCTGGGCAAAGGCCTCATTGAAATCAAGTCATCGCTACAATTGATGGGTATTAGTTTAATCACCACGCTTGCCAAATGCGGGTTCATCATCATCTCAGCCAAAAAGACGTCCACTGCTGGACAAAGGCCTCCCTCAAGGATAAATAATTTTGAGGGGAATTTGCCATAAACACCACGCTTGGCAAGCGGGTTGGCGATCGCAGTAAGGTGAAAATAATCACAGAGAGACGCTGCTGCCCATCCTCTGGAATGGTCCCATAGTCGCCTTCTACGACACCCACGGGAGAGATGGGGTGGTGCAATTCTTTACCCCCGGCACCACTCGGGGATAAATGCGGGTTGGTGATGACAAACCCGGAGTGTGAATCGAAATAAAAGAAAAATAAAGAAATAAAAAGAAATATATTAGATCAAATAATTTATATATCAATTTGTAATTTATAATTATTATTGAGGTCAAAATTATAAAAAATCCATATCATCATCATCTCAGCCAAAAGACGTCCACTGCTGGACAAAGGCCTCCCCCAAGGATCTCCACAACGACCGGTTTTGTGCTGCTCGCATCCAGCGGCTTCCCGCGACCTTCACCAGATCGTCGGTCCACCTTGTTGGAGGCCTGCCCACACTGCGCTTTCCGGTACGCGGTCGCCACAAAAAAAATCCATATACTTACTATTATATGGATTTTTTATAGTTTTGACTGAGTTGAGTTTAAACTAAAATTTAGTTTAAACTAAACCACTGAATCTACCAGCAGTTTGGATTTGAGAGCCTTCTACCGAGAAGAGCTGGCAAGATTGATCACAAAGCCGGGCTTAGCATCCAATTATTATATTTTTATTTTCAGACGAACTAAAAATGTATCTAATCGCTATCCAAATGTATATTTATTTATTTCAAGATACCTTATCATACGTAATCATAAAATATGATTAAGGGGGTTTACGTGTTTTTAAGTCACTGGTGCTAGGCGCTGAATAGGTCACATACATTAAAAGGACTAGTGTAGGTTAGCTTGATCCTTTCACAAGGTCATGGTTGTCTTGGAATTTGAAACAAATACCCAGAAACTGCATAAACAATACGTAAAAGTAATGATATCTAAAAACTTATTTCTTCAGAAACTTTGTAAATATAGCACAAATGAAACAATGATCCGACATCAAAATGTTTGTATTGATATTCCGCAGGTCACTGTTGTCTTAGTTTCAATTAAAAAATATGAATATAAAAATATTAAGACTTTTATTATTTTTTACCCAAACGCCTATGATTTTACGAAAGTAAACATTGCTCTAATTCAGAGGTTCCCAAACTTATTTCGTCTAACGCCCACTTTGAAAATCAGTTATTTTGTAGCAACCCCCATTTTTTTTTTTCACTTTAAAAACCTCATTAGCATATTAGTCTCGCCTGGACTTTAATTAAACCTATATTCTAAACACGAATATTTCTCAGTGTTTGATACCTATTACATACGAAATATCTTAAAATATAAATAGCGTTATGAACGCATTAAAAATAATAAATATTTAATATATTTTTAGTTTATATTTATACAAAAAAATAGGATATAAATATGAACTAATAAATGGATGTTGTGTAGTAGGAGGATTTTAATTTCAGTGAATTTTAAAATATGAAGTAGCTGAAGTTATTAATCACCCATCGCCCCCTAAAATCAGATCAGCGCCCCCCAATTTTTTCCGGGTCCCTTACCCCCCTGCCCCCCTCTAGGCCTCCAGCGCCCAAAAGGGGGCATTATCGCCCACTTTGGGAAAGACAGCTCTAATTAAATCACCAGCCTCTGTACAGATATTAGTGTGCGTGCGTATTCTTGTCGTGCGCCGTTGTCACACCACTGCCACGCGCCGCTCGCTCGCTATCATAAAGAAACTTGAAACTCGCAGTTTTGCGTCCGCGCTGCACCCCCTTAAGGTAAAATGAGTACTAGAACACTTAAAATAAGGAAACTAAAACCTTTCTACTAATCTCATACTAAATGTATAGGAGTGTTTAATGTCAACATTTTGGATACTTTTCGTTTGACTTTTAAAAAGTTATTGATGTCATTTTACTCATTACGTATCGTACTTTCGATATCAGTTTAAAGTTTTTTGATATCTGTAACAGTTACGGAATAATCGCCTGGATACACTTAACGATTACACTCTGTATACGATGTGTAATAAAATAGTGTGGTCAAAATGAAAAGATCCAATGTGTATCCGATCTAGAACTTGTATAAATTATTAACTTTAATTTGTATTGTAATTGTAAATTTAATATTTATATTATTGAAGTCATGCACGTCAGGCGCGCAGCAGTACACAGAGGTTACTAAACCACTAGGGCTGTGATTTGTTTCTTTTGGTGTGACGTCACAACGCAATAGAAATATTTGTCGGAGACGTGGCGCTAGCATCGCTTAGCTTAAAATCCATTTGCATCGGGCAACTGTTTCTAAATTATTACATTGTGATATTAAAATAACGACCGCGTAGATACCTGCGCAGGCGGCGGCATCGCGCCACATCAAAGGATGCTCTACTGTATGAAATAGTAATACTGTGGCATAGGTTGATGTGACATGACAGGTTGGTGTGATGTGTGTGTCTATACAAAACTTGTTACCTTACCTGCCCAAAATCTGTCAATCCATTATAAGAGACTTGCAATTCCGTAGCATATGTATTTTCATCAAAAGCCTTTGGATTGATATCAGTCAGCTGATTGTGGCTGAGGTCCAAGAGGGTCATGTTGTTACAGTTCTGGAAGGCGCCGGCTTCAATGCTCGTCAAAGCGTTATGGGATATATTGACTACAGCTAAGTATAAGTCGGTGAACGCTTGAGATTCAATCATGGCAATTTTGTTTTCCGCTAAATTTATAAGCTGAAATGAGACGAAAAAGATTTAGAAATATATGAACACTAAGAATACTCCTTATTGTGAAGAGAGAAAAAAACGTTTTTTATTATTATCTATATATTAATACGTGAAGCAAAAACTTTATACCCCTTTCTACGAAAATTGCGCGGACAGAGGAGTATGAAATTTCACACACTTATCTATTATAAAGAGGAAAGCTTTGTATTTTTATATGTGTGTTTGCAACGAATAAACACAAAAACTACTGGACCGATTTAAAAAATTCTTTCACCATTAGAATGCTACATTAGCGCTGAGTAACATAGGCTATATTAAAAAAAAGAAATGCTGTACGAAGTCCGCCGGGTCAGATAGTAGTTTATATAGAGAAGGATTACAGAATGTTAATATTTTTTTTTTAAATTATGCATAAAAATACATTAAATCAATAAAACAAACATTACACACACTACCATGTATTTGACACACGTATTGTTTGCCTTTAATGCGGCCGACATCTGTCAATGCCAATCCAAACTCACATTCTATCTTTTTTAATTTTTCGTTGCTTAGGATACAATCCGTTCAGCCTTAATAAAATTACGGTCGAATTTCGACCACTGGGCGACCACTAGTTTTATTAAATACGAATTAAACAGAGCCTTCTATTTTAAATTAATTAATTAATTTAACCGCCTCTAAGGTCTAGTGGTTAAGACTACCAGTCTCTCAGACCCAGAGGTCCCGGGTTAGATTCCCAGCGGGGACCATAAACTGTCTTTCCTCAATAGACTTTAAACTTTGTGACTAAGACATATGGTTGAAAACGTATTGAAACATTTGACAGTTTTGCATAGGACATGTGCAGACGTCTGTCCTTCTATTTAAATTAAATATTTAATTTAACCGCCTCTTAGGTGTAGCGGTTAAGACCACCGGTTTAGACCCAGAGGTCCCGGGTTCGATTCCCAGCGAGTGTACATGTTTGTGTACTCGGTTTGGGTGGTGGTAGGGCTTGTTAGTCCGCCTGGCTAGCTACCACTGTCTTATCTAAATATGTCGCCATAACATCAATGTTTGTAGCATTGTTGTGTTCCGGCAGCTAGAGATAAGATAGCCAGTGCCTCAGTATTTATGGATTCCATTAAGTGCGCTCCCACCGTCGATCTTATCATCACTTAACATCAGGTGAAATGAAGGCCAAGTACTTAGCTAAGATATAACTCAGGCATTGAAGCCAAAAAGCAAACTCTTCCCCCCCCACTCCCTCTCCCCCCCTCTCTCTCTCTCTATCTCTCTACATACCTCCGCATACTTGACGGCCTGGAACATCTGGTAGTCCACTTTCGTGATCTGGTTCCTGGCCAGGTCGACAGTTCCTATCCTGGTGACCGCTGAGAAGGTGCCGCGGCCTATATCCGCTATCTGGTTGTCTTGGAGGTAGAGCCGCCTGGGTAGAACGACCATTTCAATATATATAAACATACACATATATGAACTTTTACGTCTCTCTCCCAAAAAGGGAGATTGGGGGTTTCGAAAACACCAATCTATATTTAAAGGGGGTGCAGCGCGGAATTTCGAAAATTTACGTGTTTTTAAGTCACTGGTGCTATGCGCTGAATAGGTCATATACATTAAAAGGACTAGTGTAAACAAATACCCAGAAACTGCATAAACAATACGTAAAAGTAATGATATCTAAAAACTTATTTCTTCAGAAACTTTGCACTTAGCACAAATGAAACAATGATCCGACATCAAAATGTTTGTATTGACATTCCGCAGGTCACTGTTGTCTTATTTTTCAATTAAAAAATATGATTATGAAAATATTAAGACTTTCATTATTTTTTACCCAAACGCCTATGATTTTACGAAAGTAAACATTGCTCCAATTAAATCAGCAGCCTACTCTGTACAGATATGAGTGTGCGTGCGTATTCTTGTCGTGCGCCGTTGTCACACCACTGCCACGCGCCCCTCGCTCGCTATCATAAAGAAACTTGAAACTCGCAGTTATGCGTCCGCGCGGCACCCTATCATCATCTCAGCCAAAAGACGTTCACTGCTGGACAAAGGCCTCTCCCAAGGATCTCCATAACGAGCCGCTGGATGCGAGCAGCACAAACTAATATACCTAACTAATATTATTTTTGTTTAATCAATTACTGTAACGTCAGTAAGTAGTTAGCCTATATACTGTCCCACTGCTGGTCAAAGGCCTCCATCATTGAAATAAAGTCATCACGCCAATGGATGGGGTATTGTCTTAATCACCACGCTTGCCAAATGCGGGTTGGTGATCATAAACTCGGGCTATGCATCGAAAAATACAAACACACTTTGCCCGACTTGAAAATAGGGTATTTGACAGGTTTTAGAAAAATATGTCTAATAGTTCATTTTAGCATAATATATTTGCAATTTGATTAATTCGTTGTGAATTTCTTTATTTTTATGAAAATCGCCGTTAAAATTCAAATTAATAAAATAGCCGCCAAAACGATGCATGCAGGTCACGTGATGTCGTGACGTCAGTTGCATGTAAACAAATGTTCCGATATACACTGCGAGCACTGTAAGGTGTATACTGCGAAGCCGTTCCTTGCTATAGTGGTTACTGTTTAAAACGGAACGCAGTCCAGTATACTGTCATCCATGCTGTCATCCATGTCATTTCTGGACGCTGTTGATCACGTGATCAAAGCACTGAGAGCACCTTACCTCGAAAATGCCAGTGCTTACAGTACAAAAATGGCGACGATTTATAACGTCATATATTACCCTAGGATACTGCGGCAGTATACTGTCAGCCATAACGGAACAAATTTCTCACCAGTAAGAGCACTGGACAGTGCTCGCAGTGTATATCGGAACATACCCAAACTGTTAGCTGTCAAATCACACCGTGTACAAAATTTCGAGTGACATCAAGCAAATGACGTCACGACATCGCGTGACCAATCTCGTGCGTTTTCGATCACGTGGTCAATCATAAAAAATTAACTATTTTATAAATGACTTTTTGTGTTTAAAGAATTTATTTCTCATACGAACATACAATGAGTTCACTTAAAATGAGAACTTAAAACTATAGGTACTTAATATTATTATATTCCGCGCAGCGCAGCTGCAGTAAAAATAATAAAAGACTTATATAAAAAGAAAACAAAAACACACTTACATGGCAAGCTTCTATGCTGTCAAATAATAACATTGTATTGTTATCCAAAACAAAAACTAAATTGAACAACATTTTAGAGTTACATGGTCATTAACACTCACTATAACATATAGTTATAAAAACCAAAAACTGCATACAAAATTTCAGCTCAATCGAACATTGTACTAGAAAATTATACTTATTTTAAAGTTATGTGCTGGCTAAATTGGTTTAAAAAAATGTTTACTGTTAAGTTAACAACAGTTTTATCTACATTTTCATTATAGTCAAATACCCTATTGCGCTTTACCACTTCGGCCAACGAGGCGGTAGATTAAAAAAAAATTGTCAAGGAAGTAAATACATAGATATAGAATATTTAAATAATTATTAAATATAGTGAAAAAATTTAATGCCTACCCGACCCAGCCAGAAATCAAACCTGGGTCCTCCGCAATCCGGGCGGCTGCACTGACCATTATGCTACCGGGAAAGCTGACGTAAGCATTGAATTTTTTCACTGCTTTGATTATTGACTGCTTTTTAGCGGCAGCAGCGCCATCTATCCAACGGCTATTGCAACCGATTGGCTATCTTTACAGATGAAATAACACAAATTTGATTACACAACGCTATAGTAAATTTTATTTTTTATGTTTTTAAGTGCTAATTGCTGCCCTTATGCTGAATTAAAAATATAGTGAAGAAATTAAATGCTTATGTAAGCAAGAAGCGCTTAAAAAAAATAAAAATAAAATTTAAATGTTAATACAGTACTGACCTTAAAAATCTCATTCCTTTGAAACTGTTGGTGTCCAATTTTTTTATTTTATTGTTGTCCAAATGTACCACTTTTATAATTGTGTTTCTCGCGAACATACCTCTGAAATATACAAACATAACAGCTTAACACTAAACAGTATTTAAATATATTATTATTATTATGTTTTTAATATTTGTTATTTTATTATTATTTAATTTTATTATTTTTTTTTTATTCATTTCAATTCATTTCTTCAAGCTATACTGATAAAACATCCTAAGAAGTTTTCTAAAGGGGATAACATCACGCAAGCGCGTCCATACAGACATGTACCTGGGCGCTTTTCCCCACCACCACGGCCGGCCGAGGTCCGAGCCAGCCTTTAGAGGTGCCTTTAAAGTAGTTACATTTCAAGACAATATTTATACGAACCTCGGTATCTCGCCGATCTGATTGTGGCTAGCGTTGCACCACCCGAGTTTGGTCAAATCGCCAATATGGCTGCCATCGAGCTTCTGTATTAAATTGTGGCTGAAAAATAATAATCATATCATCATCTATATATAAAACTAGCGGCCGCCCGCAGTTTCACCCGCGTGTTTCCGTTCCCTTGGGAATATCGGGATAAAAAGTATTCTATGTGTTAATCCAGGTTATAAACTATCTGTATGCCGAATTTCATCCAAATCCATCCATCCGCTGCAGCGTGAAGAAGCAACAAATTTACACACAAACTTTCGCATTTATAATATTAGTGTAATATTTTTATTTTATTTTTGGGTGGTTGTTTGACAGGTGGTATGTCTACAACGTACGGATGGTAGGCTAACCTGCGTCTAGTACCCCGATGGTGGAAGGGGGCTGGGGGAACGAGATCGTGTGATCATATCGATATAGTGTGATTCTCGTGTCACATGTTGCCATACCCCGAAGTGATAAGGGTGGATCACCCAAATTTTTTGTTTAATTTTCCAATACAAAATATTCCTAGCTATGAAAAATACGATTTGTTTGTTTTGTTGACATAGAAACTGTCAGGCCTCGGCCACAAGCACGAGCGGCTTGCGACGCGGCGAGCGGATTTCTAGTTCATTGCGCGTTATACTACAACAGTCATTGTCAACGGTGATAGAAAGAACACAATGAACTAGAAATACGCTCGCCGCGTCGCAAAACGCCGGTGGTCGTGGCCCAGCGGTCAAAGCGATACGAAGTCCGCTGGGTCAGCTAGTATCTATATATTAATACGTGAAGCAAACACTTTGTACCCGTTTTTACGAAACTTGCGCGAGACGGAGGAGTATGAAATTTCGCACACTTATAGTTTATATAGAGAAGGTTATCCAAATGTTAATATTTTTTTTAAATTATGCATAAGAAATACATTAAGTCAACAAAACCAACATTACACACACTACCATGTATTTGACACACACGTATTGTTTGTCTAATAAATAATGCGGCCGACATCTGTCAATGCCAATCCAAACTCACATTCTATCTTTTTTTAATTTTTCATTGCTTAGGATACAATCCGTGCAGCCTTAATAAAATTACGGTCGAATTTCGACCACTGGGCGACCGCTAGTTAATATAATATCTTGTCCAGCAGTGAACTAATGTAGGCCAATGATGATGATGACTTCCTCAGTAGTTAAGGATCCCGGGTGAAGTGCGCTTCCATCTTCGAGCATATCGTTAGCTAGTAATCTTGTTACATACTTGCTAACGTGTTGCATGCTATTTTATGATTTCTTTTGTATTTCTCTTGTAAGTGAATTGTTAAAACTCTTTTAGAGAAATAAACACCGAACCTAAAATAAACTTAAAACAGAAAACTCACCTAATGTCGAGTACTTCAGTATCACGAAGACCTCTAAATTGATTTCTTTTCAAAGTTGCTAATTTGTTGCCGTGAAGATCCAAGGTTTTTAATTTTTTCAGTTGCTGTAATAAATGAAATTATTAACCAACATGAAACGTTTTCATTTAAGTCTATCTCAATAATAACTCATCACATCATCACCAGTTCATAATATGTGCCAACTGCTGGGCCACGAGCCTTCCCTATGGATGGAAACACTGCAGGGAGAAACCACCACGCGGGCCCAGTGCGTAAGGTGTTTGTTAACGAATCTACCAGCGAAAGATGATAAATGTTTGGTCACCCATCCGATGACTGGCCTTTGCGAAAGTTGTTTAACCTTAGCCATCGCAGAACGGGCGCATTAACCACTGTACTGCGCCATCGAGCTCCTCAATAATGACTAATAATAACCAAAAAAACTGTTATTGGGGTCTATCCAATAGGCACTTCATAAAGGAGAACCGGCAAAAATGTATGAAGTCTGGTCCTGGAACCAATAACGACGGCATATATATCATCAGAAAGCTACTTCGATATACTTTAATAGTTACTATTGCAGCTCATTTCAACTAGCTGTGTGGAAGAAGTTATGACTATTATAAATACCGATTTTTCTCAAACAACTTAAGGGGGTGCAGCGCGGAATTCGAAAATTTACGTGTTTTTAAGTCAATGGTGCTAGGCGCTGAATAGGTCTTATACATTAAAAGGACTAGTATAGGTTAGCTTGATCCTTTCACAAGGTCATGGTTGTCTTGGAATTTGAAACAAATACCCAGAAACTGCATAAACAATACGTAAAATAATGATATTTAAAAACTTATTTCTTCAGAAACTTTGTAAATATAGCATAAATGAAACAATGATCCGACATCAAAATGTTTGTATTGATATTCCGCAGGTCGCTGTTGTCTTATTTTTCAATAAAAAACATGAATATGAAAATATTAAGACTTCTTATTTTTTACTCAAACGCCTATGATTTTACGAAAGTAAACATTGCTCTAATTAAATGACCAGCCTACTCTGTACAGATATTAGTGTGCGTGCGTATTCGTAGTCGTGCGCCGTTGTCACACCACTGCCACGCGCCGCTCGCTCGCTATCATAAAGAAACTTGAAACTCGCAGTTTTGCGTCCACGCTGCACCCCCTTAATAGCACATTTTTCATTCAGTGACGTCCGCGTCGTAGTGCAAGTTCTAACTAGTCCGGGAGGATGCGGGGTGGATGTCGCGTTACATATTCTTATGTAATAAGTAATCTATACTAATATTATAAAGAGGAAACCTTTGTATTTTTGTATGTATGTATGTTTGCAACGAATAAACTCAAAAAATACTGGACCGATTTAAAAAATTCTTTCACCATTAAAATACTACAGTAGCGCTGAGTAACATAGGCTACATTACAAAAAAATATATTAAATAAAATACTAAAAACGACAATTTAATTTTCCAATACAAAATGGTTTGTTTGTTTTGTTGTCATGGAAACCATTGATATATATTTAACTCAATGATGGAAACTGTCAAAGCGGTACGAAGTCCGCCGAGTCAGCTAGTATAAAATAAAACAATTGGTTTTGATAAAAACAGTGCATTGTAATTAATATTAAAATATCTATAATTACATCAATTAGATTGCCAGCAGGGGCCCTGAAGGGGTGGTGTCTGCCAAATCCCAAGTACCACACAACTGGTAATATAATAGTTAAAACTTGTACTACGAAGACGCGGACGTCACGGAATAAAGAATGTGCTATTATGTTGTTTGAGAAAAGTACGTATTTAAAAATAGTCATAACTTTTTTCACACATTTATTTGAACTGAGCTGCCATAGTAACAATTGAAGTACATAGAAGTAGCTTTCTGATGACATATATGCTGTCGTTATTGGTTCCAGGACCGTTTTGTCCGGTTTTGATAGAAATCTATATAGTTATATAAAAACCAATTGCTGTTCCTTAGTCTTGCTAAAACTCGAGAATGGCTGGACCGATTTGGCTAATTTTGATTTTGAAATATTTGTGGAAGTTCAGGGAAGGTTTAAACGGTGAGAAACATAAATAATAAGTAACGGAAAATATTAAAAACGACATATTAATTTTCCAATACAAAATTATTTGTTTGTTTTGTTGTCATGGTAACTGTCAAAGCGATATGAAGGCCGCCGGGTAAGCTATAACAGTATAAATATAAAAGACTAGGTGTACCTACTTATTTTGTTCTAATCATTAAAAATATGGATCAGCAACTGATTTGTGACTTTAGCGGCTATTGAATACAGACCAACCTGCATCCTTTTTTATATCTATATACACACACTCACACACTTTTAACAGGAAAGATAATAGATGCTTCCGAATTGTAATAAAAAACCTACATCCATCTTGACCAGTGAACATCATCAAAGAAGACATAGAGGCAAGTGAAAATATAGTAACAGGAGAGATAATAAATGCAAGATACGGACCAAACAAGAATCCGACATCTACCTTCTTTGTTAACCTGGCTAGTGTTCCTAACAATAAAGTTATTAAAGACCTGAAATATATCTACCACCAAAGTGTCACCATAGAAGAACCAAGAAAAAAGAAGATAATAGTTCAGTGCCAGAGATGCCAACAGTATGGTCATACCAAGAACTATTGTATGAGACCATACAGGTGTGTAAAATGTGGACAATCACACAAGACATCCGAATGTCAAAAAGGTGATCGGAGCACTCCAGCAATGTGTGCCTTGTGTAATGGACCACATCCAGCTAATCACAAGGGATGCGAATAATATCCCTCCTATAGTAAACAAAACAGCATTTAAAACACCTTGATGACCGAACTGAACAAACAACGAATACAGTAAAATTAGCCCCAATAAATAACAACTCTCAACTCAACTGATACCAAGATGGTGCCAGATCTAATAGACTTATAAAAGTTCAAATATTTTTTAACGCAAATTTTGTTGCGAACAAATTATAAAAACACAAATGTTGAAAAAATTTAAGAAAGTTGAAAAAAGTTAGTGACGGTTGTTGTTGACATTGAATGGGCGCCTATGGCTTTCAAAGTAAAAAGTGTTGAATAATTTCGGCGAGCTGGTTAGAACCACGATAGCTCAATTGGAAGAGCACCTGACCCGGAATATCAGAAGGGTGCAGGTTCGAATCCTGCTCGTGGAAATTTTTTCAACATTTGTTTTTTTTTTCTAATAGACTTCTTCATCGACAAAGGTCTAACGAAGTTGTATACGAAACGTGAGTCCTGTTATGACAGTTTCTCAAGCACCGCCCGACGTTGAGACGGGTCTACCACCACGATATCAGGCTTATTGGCAACAATAGTCCTGTCCGTGATGATTGACCGGTCCCAATAGAGCAATACACGACCATTTTCAAGAACGGGCGCCGGTGCGTACTTGTAGTACGGCATTTCAGACTCAACAAGGCCGTATTGAAGACCAAGTTGCTGGTGAATGATCCTGGCTACTAGGTTGTGTCTGTGCAAATACTCGCCGTTAGCAAGATGAGAACAACCGGAAAGAATATGCCTGAGAGATTCTCCGGAACATACTTAATATATAAAAAACTTACTTGAAACGCCTCCACGGGCACATCAGATATCATTCCGTTAACGATGTGAAGTTTCTCCAGTTTCCCGAGGGCGGCGCTGCCAGCGAATATGTCTTTGTCTAGTTTGACCATCTTGTGGCCGTCTATTGAAAGGATCGATAAGTTGCCGAGGATCTACAAAGGGAAATTGTACAATTTAATTAAATTAATTAAATAATAATAACATAAGTAATTAATTAATTATTTAATTAATTTAATTTGTTATTATTTAATCAAATAATAATTATTAATAATATTAATATTTTTATACTTATGTTTTTATTTATTTTTTATTATTTTGTTAATTATTTTATAATATTTAATAAAATAATAAATATTATAATAATAAATTAATAAATATAATATTTTTTTATTTTTTTTATTATTTTCTTATGTTAATGTATTGGAAACACTGAATGAATAATTATTTACTTACTTACTTACCAATTTGAGTGTGGAACAAAAGCGTTCTATAAAGTACAGTGTTTTTTTTATTTTATTTAACTTTATTGCACATATAAAACACACATTAAAACAGACGTTATACAAGACATATACAACGGTGAGCTTATCTCTAGAAAAGATCTCTTCCAGCCAACCCTAGCTGTGGTGTATTTATGTATATATCTGTAAAATGGTACCGAAATGAAAATGTGGGTTTCTTTGATTCTTAGATGTTATTTTATGGATGAGTAAACCAAAAAGAGAGCCGCAGATAGCCTGCCCCTTTTACAATGCATTGCCCCAACAGCGCTCCCTGTCCACACAGTTACGTAATATTAGCAAAATTGCTGCGCGTGCGCGTGAGAGTGCATCTGTTTTAAATTGCAGGCCGTTTATCCGCGATTCGGCTTGATGGCGCTGTTTTACAGTAGTTACAAAAGTGTTCTATAGTAAATAATATTGTAGTATTGTTTTCTAAAGTTTACTTCACTTCTATATATTATAGCTTTTTTTTTATACATATACATATAAGGTCACATTTTATCAACTGCAAATATTTTGACAAAACATCTAATTATATCAGAGAAATAAGGCCTTAGCATTTAAAAAAAAATTCAGGCTAGTTTTTGTTTTAATTTTCCTTGTAATATTTTTAAGAACGGCCTCTCTGTCGGCTTCTTTGAATGAAACTTCGGGCACGTGTAAGCGGTGAAGGCATTGCGACCTCTCTGTTTCGGCTCCTTTGAATTGAAACTACCGAAAGTGCTTTATTTTACTTTTTAATCGAATTTTTTTGGCGTTTTTCTTGAAAACTAGCGTATAAAATATTAAGGTTTTTTCATAAAAATAGTTTACATATATGTTGTTGAATTTATCCTCAAAACATTTGCAGTTGATAAAATGTGACCTTATATATCTTTCGGGTAAGCACTTGGCCATAATCTCACCTGATATTAAGTGGGCCGCCGTAGGTGGAAGCGCACTTCACCCGGAATCCTCAACTACTGAAGCACTGGCTATCTTATCTCTAGCTGCCGGAACACAACAATGCTACAAACATTGATGTTATGGCGACATATTTAGATAAGGTGGTGGTAGCTAGCCAGGCGGGCAAACAAGCCTTACCCTACCACCAACCAAACCGAGTACAAAAACATATACCCCCGCTGGGAATCGAACCCGGGTCCTCGGAGATGGTAACACCAGAAACCGGCGTGCGAGCCACTCAACTACGGAGGTCGTCAAAATATTTTCGGTCGGCCATATTTTAGTTGTTTTTTTTTTAATAAATAAAGAAATCAGTATTATTATTCAATAATATTATTCTTATAAAAAAAAAATATTCTTTTTTAAAACAATACATCAAATTTTGTACCTTAAAAGCCTCCTTAGGAAACTCGACCATTTCAGTGTTGGAGAACTTGAGCTCCTGTAAGGTCATATTCACACCGGCGAACGAGTACACGTCTATAGTGCGCAGAGGCGTGTCTACTATGTGAATCACCCTTACCGTGGACCGGTGGAGTATTGGGCCGAAGAGATGCGCTGTAAGCACAACAGCACATTATCTATTTGTAGTAGGTAGGTAAAAAATGTATTAAAAAATGTATATGATTTATTCCACTTCGTCATTTTCCCATTTTATCATGCGATGCCTATTCTATACAATTTATTCCCATTTCATCATACATCCCACATCATCATTTTCCTTTTCATCATGCGATGCCCATTCTTTCAATTTAATTTAATTATTTGACAGGTTTTAGAAAAATATGTCTAATGGTTCATTATAGCATAATATATTTGCAATTTGATTAATTCGTTGTGAATTTCTTTAATTTTTATGAAAATCGCCATTAAAATTCAAATGAATAAAATAGCCGCCAAAACGATTCATGCAGGTCACGTGATGTCGTGACGTCAGTTGCATGTAAACAAACTGTCAAATCACACCGTACAAAACTTCCGAGTGACATCTTTGAATTGCTTGCAAATGACGTCACGACATCACGTGACCAATCCCGTGCGTTTTCGATCACGTGGTCAATCATGAAAATTTGATTACAGTAAAAGCTCCCTATTCGCGCTTCCGTCATTCGCGTTTTCACTATTCGCGGATTAAAAAAATGCAACCCAATTTCTTTATTCGCGGCAAAAAATTTCTTTATTCGCGGATCTAAAATTTCATACAAAATTCCAATAGGTGTTTAACGCAATATCTTTTGCAAGTGCCGTCAAATGGTACCGCCGAGCACTTTGACCTAAGGCGTCTTTGTCGCATTTGCCGCAAACACCGCGGTCGGCGTTTTTGAAAATGTAAACAAACAGAAGAAAGCAACCTTATTTCTGAAGGAATAAAGTATATTTTTAAATGTTGCTGTTCCGTTCTTTGGTAAAAGCCGCATTGCCTAAGCCTGAGGATAATGATTAATCAAAATGTTCAATAACATCAATAAAATTGATTTTCTTATATATTTGTGTTTTTTATTTTGGCACCTAGGAACGTATCCCCTATAAACCCATATAAATTACCATTCTGTATTCACGGTTTCTGTATTCGCGGCATATTTATGGAACATATACCCCGCGAATAAAGAGATTTTACTGTATTTTATAAATGATTTTTTATAAAGATTATACTTATTTTAATATTATGTGCTGGATAAATTGGTTTAAAAAAAATGAATACTGTTAAGTTAACAACAGTTTGATCTATATTTTCATTGTAGTCAAATACCCTATTATTATCTCGCCGTAACTATCAATATTTATTATTTATAAACTCATTAGTCATTACTGTAACTCCCCATTACTCCCACTGCAGAAGTTTTAATTATTACTATTGAACATGATACATCTAAAATTAATTCATTGTTGAATATCAGCATCAATTCAGTGATTGGGCCACAGCTGGCATCTATAAGAGTAGTAATAGGTTGTATCAATTATATAATGTAAAGGCCAATTCTAAGGATCCAAGTGTAATTGAATATGTTAAATATTATTAAAAAATGTTCAAAAAAGTTTATTCCATAGCAAAGGCTAACTACATTCGGGAATACAAAAAATAAAATAAAAGCCACTTGGAAAGTTATTAATAAAGAAATTTGTAAAGTAAGGTCTCGTGATCGTACACTTGAACTCAAAGTCGATAATGCTTATATCAATGGTGATACGGAAGTGGCAGGCGCGTTCGAAACATTTTTCTCAAAAATTCCACTCATTACATCAAATACATTAAAATCTTGTAAACATCTTGCCCAGTCTCTTCTTGTGTCAAGTGTAAAAATATGTAATATTCCATTCAATTTTCACTATATTGATTCTGATATTATAATAAAAGCTTTTAGGGAAATTAATATAAAAAAAGACTGAGGATCTTCGGAGTATCTCCACTGATATATTAAAATCTATAATATCTTCTATCGCGTCTAATTTAGCAATAATATTTAATAAATGCGTTGATGAAGGAAGGATGAAGAACCACTAATGAAGAGAACATGATGAAGTGAGAAAATTATGAAGTGGGAGTAAATAAAATTTTTGGAAGATTCAAAAGCAATCTTCTTAAGTTTATTGAAATAAATAAAAATGTCATTGACTTTAAATAATTTTATAGGAACTTACTAAATCTCCCTTCTCTTATTTCCAGTTTCTCAATTGGCAACCCCAATCCCGCCAGGTTGCCTAACCCGACACCCAATATTGCTAGACCTGTGTTTTCACATCTGCAAAAAAAAATATAAAATGTTCAAATAATTTTTAACGCAAATTTCGTTGCGAACAAATTACAAAAACACAAATGTTGAAAAAATCCTGCTCGTGGAAAAAAAAAATTTTCAACATTTGTTTTTGTAAGAAAATATATTAAAAAATAATTTGTTATTGACCAAAAAACTTTCATATAACAACGCCTCAGTGGCAGAGTGGCAAAGCGCTCGGCCCGATACCCGAAGTTCCTGGGTTTCCTGGGTTTCCCAAATCAAGTTATCAGTACAACAATGGAGGTCTTTGTTATAGGTTGTATACTTTACTTAATCTATCCCTCATTTCCAAAGGTCGAAACACGCCCTATCGGATCCCTCAGATCAATTTATCACGTGACCTGGATTGCCTACTTGCGGCAGAGAGCGCGCCGACTTCACCACGGCAAGCACTCTAATTGAGTAACGCCAACGTCGCCTCCCTCCCCGAGAGGGGACCGTTCCATCGGCCTACGCAGCCCTTACAAGGCTATAGGCAACCCCAGGGGGTGTTTAGTCAGTAGGAGTCTGACAGTCTATCTCAACCGCCAAAGGTGGGTTTGCCCTTTTATGGGCACAAAAAAAAACTGTTCTTAATATTAATAATCTTAGGCTAGATGAATTAAGTCATGGATTATTAGACTCTATTACTAAGATAGCAATTTTAGCATATAATAGTAATGTATTTAAGTTTGTCTTTTAAGTGAAAAATAGTCACTGAATTATTACATAATATACAATAAATTTTATTACTCTAAACAGGATTTCTTTAATAATAATCAGTGATCGGAGTAGGTAGATTGATTTTACGTACTCGCATCATGAATAGTTATAGAAATAATAACATGGATAAGCCTTTTTTCCGGGATTTATATAAAAAATAACTGAATCGAACAATAAATACTTTATATTGCCAAGAAAAGTACATTCAAAGTATTTGTTACACAAACAAGGTTAAATTAATATTGGTAAATCGTCAATATTCACTTGCATCACGGAATTTTGTGAGTAAGACGAACATCAATAGATCCGTCAGTAGGATAGCGGTGAGGTAAGTCCCATCTTTTGTCGCACGCACCACAATAACTATTATGAATAGAATCCCACTTTACGTTTGCTACTTTTTACTCAAGTTTAGCCATCCATGCCATAGTTTTTTTACTACTTATAGAAGGCCGATCACCTATATTAAAAAGACAGCATAAGGGTTAAACATTATTTATTCATATTGATGTATTCTTTATTCTACACATTACAATGTTTGAAATTCCTTAAAAAAATCTTAATAAATTCAAAATCCAGGAATCCCAGAGGCATATCCATACTAATATATACGTGCCAGTTCATTGACCCCAAATCAATCTACCTACTCTGATCACTGATAATAATTTATGATAAAATCAAATATTGCATAACATTGTTTTTATTCTATTTTATTATTATTGTGAACAAATATTTATTTTTTATATTTTTGATTTTATTTTTTTTATTATAATTCTTATATATTTTTTTTGTTTTATTAATATTTTAATTTGATACTTTGATTTTACTTACATTTAATTAATTTTTAGTTTGACAATCAACATTATGAAATTTTCTATTTTTAGTTATTTCAAATAAAATGTGAAATATTGTAGGTACTCACATAACACAAATAAGGAATCTGAAATTGTAATTTCTTGAAACAAAAAAATATTCTATTAAACTAGATAAGATAAAATATGTCACCATAACATAGGTAAAAAAATGTTTAGAAGATTCAAAAGCACTTTTCTAAAGTTTGGACTTTGATTTCATCAATGTTTGTAGCATTGTTGTGTTCCGGCAGCTAGAGATAAGATAGCCAGACCCTCAGTAGATAAGGATTCCAGGTGAAGTGCGCCTCCACCTTCGGCCTTATCATCACTTTACATCAGGTGAGATAAAGCCAAGTTACTTGTAAGATATTTCAAAAAAGATGATAAATTTATGTTCACCCATCCAATGACCGGCTTTTGCGAGAGTTGCTTTACACCAGTAAACACAGAACGAGCTTGTTTACCACTGCGCCATCGAGCTCTTTAAGGATGAAGAATAATTATATATATACCTTATATACAAGCCTGAGTCTGACCCCTTCTCACATACACAAGGATGGATTAAAAGCTTGTCAGAGTCCTTTGGGCAAGCGTAAGTGGGTCCCGGTGGTATGTACTCCATGTTCAGACATGGAAACGTTGCCAGTGTGAGAAATATTATACACCAGTTGTGCATGGTAGGTTGAACTGGAAGAAACGGAAAAACATTAAAATACAGTCAAGTGTGGTTTATTTATTTATATAAAATTTTATTTAATAACAGAACAAATCTTATTTATATATGTTTGCTCATATCTTTGACCTCTATGTATTGATTAAATGGTTATTCAGTTTTTGACTGTATGAGTTTTCTCTCTATATGAACCTATTTTTAAAATACCTTATTCTTTATTTATTTATATATAATTAGGTACACAAAACAAATTATAGTATTGTAACAAATTATGGGTAGCAATAATACTTTGGGTAAACTGAGGCTATGATTTTGGATGATACATTTTCCATATTTAACTTGCTTAGAATTTTGAGACTAGCTTGGAAGTTAGCCCTAGTGGTCTTGGCACGGCTTTGAATACCTTTAAAATATTAGTATCAATTAATACTTCGGTCAAATGAAGATACAGTAAAAAATTAACAGTAAGCTTGGTATTGTTACTTGGGTGACATTTTTATTGGTAAATTAACTAATCTGCGCGAATTGGCAAAAGCGCAACATATAACGAAAAAGTAGATACAGATCAGATAGCGTTACCTGCATTACCGGTAGCAAATCACACTAATATTATAAATGCGAAAGTTTGTGTGTATGTGTGTATATTTGTTGCTTCTTCACGCTGCAACGGATGAATGGATTTGGATGAAATTTGGCATACATATAGTTTATAACCTGGATTAACACATAGGATATGTTTTATCCCGATATTCTCACAGGAACCACACAGGTAAAACTGCGGAAAGACGCTAGTTACCTATATAGAAATAATGTTACATACCGGTACAGATAGTAGGAATTTGGTACAGTATCAAGCCATGGGTCTAGGGGGTTTTAAAAGTTTTAGTAACTTTTTTCTCAGCTCAAGACCTCCACCGTGGGGTTTATTAAGCCTTGGCTTAGATTTGAATGATCAAAATATACTTTCTATAAAGTTTCTTTTGAATAAAACAAGCAAATGATCAAGACAAAAATTTGTAGTAATTGGAACTCACCAAAACATAGAAGTGATTCATACTTACTTTCCCAAAAACAATATATGATTTTTGGATATTATGACTAAAAAAACCTGAACTGCAAGTTAATATTGATAAGCTTTTTAAACTTTACTAAATAGATAGGTGTAGCTAAACCAAAACTGACACAGATTGTGTTAAATAACGTTCAATGTAACAAGCAAAAAGTGAATAAAAACATTCTCAAGGCAACTTGTCAAGTGACATTACCCTATGAAAAAACTTAATAAACTTTTTAGAAGGTCATCTAAACCTGCTGTGTGCGTATAATTTAAATGAAGCATCACTCACGTAATTATACACATTACTATTGTGGCCCTACAAGCTCTACTAGACTTTTAATTACCCAATAATTGATTATCATTCTTTGACAAAGCATTGCGCGAATCCGTAACTTTGTACGTAGTACTTAAATAAAACTTACTTTCACTAACATGAAACGGGTGTTAACAAATTACCTGCCGATAATCCTTGATCCATTATTGATTACAGCAAATTCTGCAGTCTGTGTGTTAATTTCGACGATTGTAACATAATAATTGCAGTTTATCTGACACAATAACTTTTTGCGAAAAACTGCACAACCTACCTCTGCATGGCTAACGCAAAACTGTTTTGTTTATATTTTTAAAATATTTACTTACGGCTCTGGACTACATACATTTGGGAACATAGTATTACCATCTAAGAAAACAACGTTTTTCAAAATAGTAGAAAGATACTACGAGTATGACATTAAATTTTAATTAAAAGCCTCCTTTTTAAGAAACAGAATACAAACCGAAGTCGGAAACCATATGTTAAATTAAAAATATATTGTGACATACAATGATATTAATATCATCATTGGTGACATGTTTGTAAGGTAGTTTATTTTATTTATTAAAATATAAAATAACAAGGCTATTTGTAAGCATTTTGTAAGGTAGTTTATTTTATTTATTAAAATATAAAATAACAAGGTATATTTAAAATCAAACAATGCCTCCGGAGGAATCAAAAAAGGTGCCTGTCGCTGAAAAATATCCTTGTGATCAAATAACAAGAGAAAGATTTGATGCACAGACAGATGATGTTTTCAAACACAACTGGTGGGAAGTGTTTTGCTTTCCATACATGTTATGTGCAAGAATTTGGGATTTTTGTGGATCTTTATGCGCTGGTGCAAATCAGTGCATGATATATTGGATGATCGTACAGTGGGTGGTTTGCAAGATAGCCCGATTAACTACTCCAAGTGCTATAATATTCCCATATTATTTCTATACGTTTTGCCGAGTTATAATATTAACACTCTTTTTCGTAATGCTTTGGATATGGTTCGGAAAAACTGTTGTCATCCCATATTTTGATGCTTTTTATGATGCTCTTATGGAAGAACCATTAAATTCAATACATAAAAATGCAACCCGAGACTCATTCAGGAAGTATTGTTTTAGGAAAGGAGAAATATTTGATAGTACTACTTTAAAACGTAATAATAATGGCGAAGTGCTCCAGCCTAAGTTAATAATAACAGTTGTAATGGATTTTTTTCTTCTTCAAACATTACATTAAATTGTTTTACAACCATCGATACTTTGTTTTTTTTTCAAGGTTTAAATAGTAGGTAATATTATAGATAATAAAGGAAAGAAATAAAAAATGAAATTATATACTCATTACTTTAAAAAATCCCTGGCTTTTGGGGAAAACGTTTAAGGTACCACCAAAATAGCTCTGCCTACTTTGATTTATTCTTTAGTAAACCATCCCAATTTCCTTATAGATGTTCAGTTTCGGCTTTTCTTGAACAAGTTATTTCTTAAAATGTATTTTTACAGTAAAATATAAATAAATATAATAAAAATATCTTTGAACCTGTCGTTGCCGGAAAGTAAATATCTAAATTAATTAGTTTTAAACTTAGAAGGTTATAAAACTATTTTTTGAAGGAAAGACTATTCAACAACAAAATATAATATATGGAATAAAATCTTTAATTGCTATTTAGAAATCGATACCTACGTAATTACCGATTATAAAAATAATTGTTCTCTTTAGACTTATACAATAGTAATACTGTGCTTATACGATCAAGTAATCTTTCGCAATTAATTTAATTATTTACCTTTAAATCAACAAAAACTCGCAAAACACTATGTTTTACTGCAAATTGTTTTACATGACATTTGATTATTTCTGTATCGATTTTACTTACTATTTTTTACATGAACATCAGCCTGTCTGTGAACATTGATGATGAGTATTGATGAGTGATGATGGCGGACGTTTGTAAATAAAGTATTCGCTTTGCCTTCGTGTACTGTGAATGTTACTTTTTCGAATAGAAAAAGCAGTATAATAAAGCATTAGAAGTAATAATATAATAATAATAATAATAATAATCATTTATTTGTATCAAGTGTACAGCGAAGTTTTGTTTACATATTTTTATGACATAAGTTAAAATTAGGTATAAAGGCAACGCTGGTTGACAAAAATTGAGACTACCTTCAACCAAACTAGGAAAAACCTGTTCTTCGGTGTCAGGTGCCCCCACCTCGGACTACAAATGAAGCCTACAAATCATGTTATTCCACAAAAATGGAAAGTAAGACAATTTGATTTACCATACAACTTTTACAAAATATGCTGATATATGAATATACCTATTTAAAGATACCAGAAATTTAACAGAAGATAACTTAATAATAATAATATATTCTACACAATTTCAAATAAAAAGTAAAATAATAATATTAAAATATATTAAAACTATGGTTAGTAATTTATTTTGTTATCATAATTCACTTCACTTTATGTGGGGGCTGCTGCGGTAAGCGCTGAAAATCGCAAATGGCATAAATACGCAAACCTGGGTCATAATTATTTATTTATTCCGTTTGCGGTGGAAACAATGGGTCCATGGGGGCCGGAGGCAAGGAAACTTGTTAGAGCTAAGTGCTTGCCTTATTGAGGCCTCCGCTGACAAGAAGGCTGGCAGCTACCTCTGCCAGCGTATTAGCTTGGCAATCCAGAGGGGCAATGTTGCCAGCATTCTTGGGACCATTCCCATGAGCCCACAGTTGGAGGACATCTTTTATTTATAGGCATTTAGTTTTTAATTTGCTATTTTTATTTCTTTGGTTTTTGACGTGACAACGTCTTATAATTCGATAGAGCCGGCGGCACGCACGAAAAAGTTCGGCGTTACCTCGCTCTGAGGCGTTCCATAGTAAGGCTTGAAGCACAGATTAGGTAATAGTTACCTTGAAGTGCAAGCGAGAGCGCGGAACGAGCGACAAAGAAGCACAATCGGCTGAGTAGAAATTTAGCCGTGCTGCTGTGCAAGCCCGTGTCCGGCATCGCCACCGCGGTACTTACCCCCAACACCCCCCGACACCCCCAACACCTCCCGACACCACCAACTCCTCCCGCCTATCTGTTCGACGGGCTGCTGCTGCTGTGCAAGCCCGTGGCCGGCATCGCCACCGCGGTACGTACCCCCAACACCCCCCGACACCCCCAACACCTCCCGACACCCCCAACTCCTCCCGCCTACCTGTTCGACGGGCTACTTCAGGCTGCTGTGCAAGCCCGTGGCCGGCATCGCCACCGCGGTACGTACCCCCAACACCCCCCGACACCCCCAACACCTCCCGACACCCCCAACTCTTCCCGCCTACCTGTTCGACGGGCTGCTGCAGGCTGCTGTGCAAGCCCGTGGCCGGCATCGCCACCGCGGTACGTACCCCCAACACCCCCCGACACCCCCAACACCTCCCGACACCTTCTTAAGACGTTGTCACGTTCAACTATCGTCAGTAAACCGACTTTACAGACAACCAATTTTTTAAGTTCAGTTAAGTTATGTTTCTTTTTTTTGTTTTAAGTATTGTTCTGTAATAAATTATATTAATTATTTCTCTATATAAACTGTAAAGATAAATAATTACTACATTGATTCAGCAATAATTGCAGCATTTAACAGGAACATTATACTTGCTTATTCATACATATATTACGTTTTCCTGCTATTATATTACTATAATTACTTTTTTTAGGTACAAAGAATCAAAAATACTAATTTTTGATAATATCGGTTAATGTTCACTTTAAGCCAAATCACCCTAGTAAACTGAACAATTCCCATGAAAAGTAACAACAGTCCCCCACCTACCCTCACGCTTCTAAGCTGGTTGGTTACCATTTTGGACATTTTCGTTCAATACTTCAGGATGCCTAGTGCGAGTTTTATTTACTATCCGTATCCATTCGATTACCTTAACGAAAACGAAAATTAGTATGGCATTGAAGCAGCGCCTCCTGGCGGCATACTAGAAGAGTTAACAGTTTGCCATACAAATTGTCGTTTTCGTTAACGTGATCGAAGCGAATGAAACTCGCACTTGGTACCCTGTTCACAGTGAAGCACATTACACACCTTTTGAATTGGTTTACGGGAAAAAATGTACTTTACCAAGTAACCTACTAGAGGCGGTGAACCCATTTATATCTATGATAATTATCCATTAGAATTGAAATTTAGGCTACAAAAATCTCAAAACAACACTCGTAATTATTTAATAAACAGTAAACTTAAACGTAAAGAATATAAAGATAAATTATAATATATATTATAATATAATATAATAATTATAAAATATTATAATTATAAAACTTTGTACCCCTTTTTACGAAAATTGCGCGGACGGAGGAGTATGAAATTTCGCACACTTATAGTTTTTAAAGAGAAGGATTGCAGAATGTTAATATTTTTGATGTGTAACATCTTTCCGCTCATTTTCTATATTTACAATTTGTGGGAGTGATTTCGTAGAAAAGGGACGGAAGTACGTAACAGGAAGTCCGTAAAAGCCACCACTGATCGACACTTTAAGCCCAATGTCCGTTGTAGGTAGTAATATTTGTGGGAGTGATTTCGTAGAAATGTGATCGTAACAGTGTGATGCTGTCGCACAATTTATGAACGCATTAAGTACAACTTACTGTGTTTGTGATTATGGGTTACCTGTTTTAAATCCGATTTTTTTTAGTACGAATTTCATTATCCCGAAAACGTTTTGTCACATTTTTGTATTCCATATTTTCATTCTACCGAAAACACGATTGACATATTGCTGATAATCAGATTTTCAAATATATATTTTTTTTTAATTCTATACGCTTTGAAATCTTACTCCACCTTTGATAAATATATTAATGTTAGATGATTTCATCATCATCATCAGCTCATTTTATGTCCCCACTGCTGGGGCACGAGCCTTCCCTATTGATGGATAGGGAGAACGGGCCATAAACCACCACGCGGGCCCAGTGCGGATTGGTGGTTGTTAACGACTGCTAATGCAGCCGGGACCAACGGCTTTACGTGCCTTCCGAAGCACGGAGGAGCTCGAGATGATACATTTTTGGTCACCCATCCAATGACCGGCCTTTGCGAAAGTTGCTTAACCTCTGCTCTCGCAGACCGGGCGTGTTGACCACTGCGCTATCGAGCTCCTCAGATGATTTCGTTTCCAGAAAAACGTTTCCTATATTATAAATAACAATTACTTACAATTCATCAAGTTTATAAACACGCTAACGCTTAACGGAAGAATAATAGCAATTTCATCTTTTGTCGCATTACTCCAACAATAATATTAACAATTTCAAATGTCAGCTTCTGTAGGAATGACTAAAACGTATGGTCATAAAGGTAAGGTCTAGGCATGTAAAAAAACGTCGCACGTACAAATACGTCGTTTCTGGCGCTTCGCCGGCCGCTGCCACCGCGGCACGCTCGCTGCGCTCGCTCGGCTCGCGCGTTTTTTTAACCTATCCTAACCTAATAAACTCTTTACTTTTTTTCATGGCGTTTATTCAGGGGTTTCAGTAAGAACCCCTGAGCTCCCCACGGTATCAGTTTCCCTTGAACGAGGGAGCTCGTTTCTAAATCCAACCTTACTTGTTTATTATTTCAATGAATAAAGTTGATAAATAAAAAAGTGCGTATGTAAGAATAGAGGAAAGGTTACTTTGATATTTAATACATCTAGAAAAGAAAATTATTGTAAGCAAAACAACTGTAAAAAGAAAAAAAATGGTTTTTATAATCGGCTATTAGTTTTTCTGGAAATTTAAACATATGTAAAATGAATTTATTACTTACAATATTATGTAAAAAAAAATATCTGGGATTCAAAACTTCGTTAAAAGCGTTTACGCCGCACACTATTACTATAAGACGAAAATGGATAATATCAACAGGGATGTAACATCTAAACGAAAGCTGTTTAAAAACCAAATTCAGAGAGAAGGTCACTAATGATTCTGCTATACCTAACAATGAGAATTAAAATAAATAACTGCCAACTAATAATTATCTTTTCATTTTATTTCATCTTCATAAAAAAATATCATAATTATATAAATTAGAACTATTAATCATACAAAACAGAAACTTATTTATTACCCACTTTTATGGGAAATATTCAGGGCGCTGGTATCACTCAGAGCGCTACGTACTGTACGTCACGCCTGCAGTGACAACAGTAGCACGGTATATTTTGTAATTCTAATTGGCAATGGCACACAAACGGTTAGCCTAAATTTTTTTCGCATAATTTCACTCTTCATAATCGAGTTTGGTCTAATTTCACTTCGCCTAACTTTTTATCGCCATATTGTTATTAACCAAATGCGGCATTTGGCGGAACAATTCGTAATCCCTAAAGTTTGCACAAAATTTAAAGTCACAAAATATAAAATGCCTACTCATTTTAATAAGGCAAAGTAACTTCGCCAAAGAGTTGCATGCAAGCAGGTTTGCCATGCAAACAGGCATGCAGCATGAAAGCAGGCATGCAGCATGCAAGCAGGCATGCAGCATGCAAGCAGCCATGCAGCAGCCATGCAGCATGCAAGCAGGCATGCAGCTGCAAGCAAGCATGCAAGATTGTTTTTGTCACGGCTCCGGTGCTTGCTCGTGCGGGCTTAAATTACACTCTAGGGTAGGGCAGACAAGACTACGTGGAGTCGGATTTGCAGCGATTCGTTTCTGTCAATTTATTTTTTCAATAAAATTGTTTTTGTCCTAGAAGAATTGAAATTCCATGCTTTCTTTCATTCGGCGATTCGTTTCTTACAGCGCGACGCTGCAATCTGTCCAAAGCATTGAGAAGATACTTTGCAGAACCGTCCCAGATGTGCGAGCAATACTCCACGCAAGACCGTACCTGTGTCTTGTACAAAAGGCACAACTGGTCAGGCGTAAAGAATCGCCGCACTCTGTTCAGAATACCGAATTTTCGTGAGGCTGTTTTGATCACGGCTTCGATGTAGTCCTTTTGGTTCAGATCGCAGCAAATCGTCATACCGAGTATGTTGGTATCAACATGCTCGGTATGACGATTCGCTGTGCTCTGAAGGCTTAGAGATGTAAGTACCCTGAAGAGTAGGAAGGGGAAGGAATGGTGACTTTTTGCCGTGAACGTACACACCTGTTTTCTTGGCATTGAATATGAGATTTAGATATGAGGTCCAATACCCGATTGAGCTCAATGACAAGATTCACTAGATTGATTTCGGTTTCAACCTGCCCCTGCTGCTGGGTGACCGTTATATCCCCCATGCACTGTGCTATCTGCATAGCAATGAATATTTCCAAGTGGAAGCATTATCATATTTATCATTGGTATGCAGCAGGAACAGCTAAACCAGCTAAACCTGCTGTGTGCGTGTAATTTAGATGAAGCATCACTCACGTAATTATACACATTACTATTATGTGGCCCTACAAGCTCTACCAGACTTTAATTACCCAATAATTGATTATCATTCTTTGACAAAGCGTTGCGCGAATTCGTAACTTTGTACGTAGTAAATAAAACTTACTTTCACTAACATGAAACGGGTGTTAACCAAGTACCTGCCGATAATCCTTGATTTATTATTGATTACAGCAAATTCTGCAGTCTGTGTGTTAATTTCGACGATTGTAACATTATAATTGCAGTTTATCTGACACAATAACTTTTTGCGAAAAACTGCACAACCTACCTCTGCATGGCTAACGCATAACTGTTTTGTTTTTATTTTAAAAATATTTACTTACGGCTCTGGACTACAAACATTTGGGAACATAGTATTACCATCTAAGAAAACAACGTTTTTCAAAATAGTAGAAAGATTCTACCTTAGAGCATTAAGGGGGTGCAGCGCGGACGCAAAACTGCGAGTTTCAAGTTTCTTTATGATAGCGAGCGAGCGGCGCGTGGCAGTGGTGTGACAACGGCGCACGAAGTAACTATTACCTAATCTGTGGCACGACTACCAATCAACTACCAATACGCACGCACACTAATATCTGTACATAGTAGGCTGGTGATTTAATTAGAGCAATGTTTACTTTCGTAAAATCATAGGCGTTTGGATAAAAAATAAGAAAAGTCTTAATATTTTCATATTCATGTTTTTTTATTGAAAAATAAGACAACAGTGACCTGCGGAATATCAATACAAACATTTTCATGTCGGATCATTGTTTCATTTGTGCTATATTTACAAAGTTTCTGAAGAAAAAAGTTTTTAGATATCATTATTTCACGTATTGTTTATGCAGTTTCTGGGTATTTGTTTCAAATTCCAAGACAACCATGACCTTGTGAAAGGATCAAGCTAACCTATACTAGTCCTTTTAATGTATAAGACCTATTCAGCGCCTAGCACTAGACTTAAAAACACGTAAATTTTCAAAATCCGCGCTGCACCCCCTTAATGCTCTAAGTCTAAGCCTTAGAGTCTAAGGATTCTAAGAGTATGACGTCTTGAATAAAAACCTCCTTTTTAGGAAACAGAATACAAACCGAAGTCGGAAACTATAAGATGAATTAAAAAATATATTGTGACATGTTTATCAAGACGTTATATGTAAGGTAGTGTATTTATTAAAATATAAAATAACAAGACATACTAAAGTATTGCATTTAAAATCAAACAATGCCTCCGATGAAAAAGAAAAAGATAACTGTCGCTGAAAAATTTCCTTGTGATAAAATAACAGGAGAAAGATTTGCTGCACAGGAAGATGATGTTTTCAAACACAACTGGTGGGAAGTGTTTTGCTATCCATACATTTTATTTTCAAGATTTTGGGATTGTTGTGTATCATTATGCGCTGGCGCAAATCAGTGCATGATTTATTGGATGATCATACAGTGGGTGGTTTGCAAGATAACCCGATTAACTACTCCAAATGCTATAATATTTCCATATTATTTCTACATGTTTTGCCAAGTTATATTGTTAACAATATTTTTCGTAATGCTTTGGGTATGGTTCGGAAGATCTGTTTTCATCCCATATTTTGTTTCTTTTTATGATGCTATGATGGAAGAACCACCAAATTCACTTCATAAAAACGCAACCCGACTCTCATTCAGGAAGTATTGTTTTAGGAAAGGAGAAATATTTGATAGTACTTTAGAACGTAATAATGGTGAAGTTCTCCAGCCTAAATTAATAATAACAGTTGCAATGGATTATTTTCTTCTTCAAACATTACATTAAATTGTTTTACAACATTAGGCACTTTGTTTTTTACAATAATTTTTTTTATTATTATTTTTTTTTTGAATTATTTTATTATATTTTATGAGCCGACCAAAATAAAATGTTTTTTCTTTACTGTACTTACCCACAAATTTGATAGGCAAAGAGAACACAGACACAGCCAAGTCTGTTGTGAGAAAATAACAAATTATTTTTTTTATTCGACGGTGTGTTGAATTCCCGACTACCCGGAATTCCCAACCAAAATTACCCGGGTAGAGGAAAGGTTCCCGGGTGTTCCCGTACACGGGTAGACCGGAAATAAACCCTAGTAAGTATGCTTCAAAATGGATAATAATTATAAGTGGCCAGCAATGTTTTTAAAAATTATGTAGGTATTAAGGCTAGGTATTCCAGCAGAGGCCGCTCTTTTGAGTTTTTTCAAACCATCTGAGACATAGAAAATAATGTTTTGAATTCTGAAAAAAAAGTATGTATTAGTTAAGGATCTAATCTAGTCAGTTACAAGATCCAATGAACCTCACTCGATAGAAAAAAATCCCAAAGTTACCCCTTTTTGTAATGTTTTTTCAATATTATGACTAAACTACTGATATTTTACATTTACTTTTTGTACTCAACTAAAGACACTAATATTTCGCAGACAAATTCGCAGAGTTTGATTTGATAAAATAATTGTCTTATTTACTGTTTAAATACCTACGAAATGCGCGAGTACGGCTGCTCGGCAGGCCCGGTCAGTCGCGCGCTGGCGCTTACGGACGACGGACCTGTATCAGTTTTTTCCGTGACTGGGTCATTTCGTGAAACACGGAAAAAAACTATTTCTAGTTGATAAAAAATAATATCTCATTTTTCAGTTACTTCTTTTGGTTAAGCGAGGTTTTAAACATAATTTAACGTAAGGTGACACAGTTACGGACCTTGTATTCTAAAAACTCATTTTGTAATTTAATTAAAACCGAGTAAATCATAACCATCTAAAGAAAATACATATATGTTTCAAACACAAAACTTTCAAAATAAATATTTCAATAATTAAGAGCGCCAAACCCGATTTTTTCAAACGTTTAGTAATCTGTATTTTACAGTGAACAACATAATAAATAGCGATTATAATTCAGAACAAAATATAAGTCAAAACGAAATTTCTAAAGTGTGTAACAGAAATTCGTCAATACCATCGCGCTAACGTCAAATTTACTTTCTTCCAAGATCTACGCGATGTATCTTACAGTCCCCGCGCACACCGCTCTCTTTAGTCACTTGCACGAAATGAACCACAGCGCGCGTCACGGTGAGATACTTTTTTGTTACAAATTATGTGTCCAGGAATTGGTTGTCACGTATTTCCATCATTACCGGTAAATACGTTTTCTGGGTAACTATAAATTAAGTACTTGTTAGCATTAGAACTTATTGTGAATCCCAGGACAAATTCTCAAAAAGGCGGTCACAAAATAGTAGCGATAAGAATTCACGATTTGTTCAAAAAAATTACTACGTTTGTCATTACCATCATCATTATTACCATTTGATTTGTGTTGATGGTAATGGCGTCATGTTAATGGGAATGATGAAGTGTGTGTGTGTGTGTGTGTGTGTGTGTGTGTGTGTGTGTGGGTGTGTGTGTGTGTGTGTGTGTGTGTGTGTGTGTGTGTGTGTGTGTGTGTGTGTATGTATGTATGTATGTATGTATGTATGTATGTATGTATGTGTGTGTGTGTGTGTGTATGTATGTATGTATGTATGTATGTATGTATCCACATGATCAAAATTTTTTAAACGAACTACAACGTCTACGGAATTTAAAGGATATGTCCAATTTTTCCATGGACGTAGATGTAGTTAATAATTTTCATTTACAGCAATGTTTTATGGTGTTTTGTTTTCGGGAATATTAGCAGATTTTACGAGTATTCTCATGTTTAAAAAACTCAAAGAACTTGTCAGTCAAAAGTACTAGACATCAAGAGTTTCATTGCTGACTTTGCTATTTAAAAGAGTAAGGCGTTTTAATATAATTATTTTATGTAGGTTTGAAATGCTTGGTTATTTACTTTACAAAACTAAAAAGTATGAAATAAACCACATTATTAAAATAAAACAAAAAACCCGACTGCTAAAACACTTATATAAAAAACAATTATATACTCGTTAAAACCGGACTAACATAAAAAATAACTGCAAAAAGAAAAAACTGAAAAGAAAAAACAAGCTCTACTATACCGTATTTATAAATACATTGAATATTGATAGTCGTCGCAGACGGGGACAATCATCAACCAATTGGCCGTGGCTAGCTCAATTAAATCCGCACTGTCTTTGGTTGGCGATTGTCGCCACCTGCGACAACTACCAATATTCAATGTATTTATAAATACTCATTTAAATACTCTGGTATCGTAGAACTTGTTTTTTTCTTTGCAGTTTTTTCTTCTTGGAGTTATTTTTTATGTTAGTCCGGTTTTTTTAAATTTAAAATGTTGTAATTATTTTATGCTTTAACGTAACCGAAATACCAGCTGGAAGTTGAATGGGTTTTTTTGTGCGTTATCTTTATTTTAATTTGCTTAAAATATTAAATTATCCGTGCTTGTCTGGATCATAGTATTATAATAACCAGCTTTTCTTGTCAGTATTTAGTAAGTGGTGAATCGAGATTATGCGCCAGTGCATCAAAAAAGGCGATTGGCCAGCATCCTGACACTTCCTTTGCATAATTAACAACAAAGTCGCTCTTTTTGCTAAAAGTGGACATCGATCCTAATCATGGCTTGGATAGGATATGATGGTCTCTAACCACCCTTTGGAGGATAATGGTCGTGGGTTTATGCATACATACACTATACATATTTTAGCTTTAAAAATACATCATACAATATAATATTTTATTTCAGGTAGTTGCTGTTTTCAAAAATGAAACTTCAATATTACATAGTACTACATATTGAAACTAATAGATGTGTAAAAAAAGACAGTGCTGAAAAAATTTCCAGGAGCGGGATTCGCACCCCATGACATGCCGGGTCAGGTGCACTACCAAACTATTTGCGTAAAATTATATGTACTTATATGTAATCATAAATATAGCTTGCCTAATTCTTAACTGATCTTTTAATATTTGTTAAAATATTTAGATCGGATGTTGATGACGTAGTTGTCGACATTGAATAAGGCTCCTTTGGCTTACAGAGTAAGAGTAGATTAATTTCGGCGAGTTGGATTGAGCCACGATAGCATAGTTAAATTAAAGACCGAGATTGTGTTTGTTACGAGATTTGTTGAATTTTAATTTTTGTATTATTAAACTTTACAAATTTATAAGTAAGTGTTTTATTTACAAGTTAGCAACTATGTACTTATATATGAAAAAAATACATAGGTTTGTCTTCTAAAATAGGTATCAGGTAAATAATTATTATTTTTGCCGTAAAAGCTAGTCATTACCAAGCATTCCTAATCATTACCATCCTCAAAAAATAATAATAATAATAATTGTCATCACCATTTCTTATTGTTTTTTGCTTAGAGCATTAAACCAACCGGAGACGCCACTGTCAGGCGTTCCCCTCTGCCAAAAGTATATGACCGCCAATCATATCCGTTATATAAAACTAGTTCCAGCGTGTTCCAGCGTCATTTGCAAATCGTCTCACGCTCATTGAAAAATGCATCAGTGTGAAACTGTATTTGTGTGCGTTACCTCGTCCCCCGCAGAAAATGACAGACTTTTTTTCATAGAAATTAGTGCGCATGGCCTCTCCATTTGGTTTAATGCTCTAAGAACGATACCGATGCCGATAATCGTAAACCGCATGTTATCGTAATTTTTACGATCATTCGTATCGTAAAAAGTATTAGGATTTATAAAAATTCTTAAAACTAGTTTGATGTAATTTTTTTTCGTGAAAAGGAATGCAAACAGCATCGATGTTTGCGCTGGCGATACTAATGACAGCCATCTTTCATATTTTTGACGTTTGCCACTGGCATTGTCAATTTGTGACATTTGTTTTGTTTCAGGCGCGAGTAAGTAACTAAACTAGACACTGGCTAAATCATAGCGAGAGTCATCTTACAAGAAAACTACATTAACTATTGTGTTGTTTTTTAATAGAAAACCATGCCAAAAAGCTTAGAGCATTAAACCAACTGGAGACGCCACTGTCAGGCGTTCCCCTCTGCCAAATGAGTATGACCGCCGATTAGAGATGGCGTTAATGGTTGAAAATATTTATTCGTTAAAAGTTAATTGATAAATATTTTTAACTGTTAATTTAAATGGTTGAAAATATCAGTTAATAATTTTATCGAAGTAGTAACTTTAAACACATGTACGTTAAATTGAATAATTCTTTTAAAGTGTTACTTTAAAACTATTCAAAGAACTTTCCTTCATACTAATTTTAAACATTAATAATTATAGACTATATTGTATAATATTATAGACGTGCCTCTCATAGAAAAAAAGATGGGATAGAGAGATGGCGCTAAAAATATATATAATATTTACAAAAAACTAGTTATTTTTTTTGTGTATATTATTATTGTAAGATTGATATAAACATATTAAAAATTTATAAATGAACATAAAATTCAAAAAAATATTAAATTATTTTCGAAGGATCGAACTTAGGCTTTCTCTATTCTATTCACTACTACCGCACGATACGTCGTCATAGCCACTAGGCCACCGAGCTTCTTAAGGAGATGACAAAAGTTATGGTTATAAGTAAGTTACTAGAAAATAACTAAAAGTAATTTATTAATTTAAAATGCTATTTATACTACCGCCATCTAGTGACATTATATGGATAACTAATTAGTAACTGAGGTTCCTCCTACGGAACATGGCGCTGCCGTGTATGACTTTTTTTTGTAATTATTCAATGTATGGAAGATTCACCCCTCTTTAATAATTTTAGTTCCTATAAATATAATTCTAATCAAATTAAATACAGAACTTAACTTAAAAAAAACAAAGAAAAAATAATTAGAAATTAAAAACTAAAGACCTATAATTATAAATATATTCTGCAACATGCAATGTTGTCCTCTTCACTACACTTTTCAAAATGACTTCAAATTTCTGTATGACGTCTTGGCATTTTATTAATGTTCAATGGAAACCTAATTACCTACTTACTTAATCAACTAAGAACTGTATAAAATTAATTAACGTCAGCTAACAACATCGATATTGCACTCGAATCGCCACGCAATCCTATCTACACAACGATCAACCACCGACTGCGCTAAACAATAAAAATATCATATCAAAATATCAGTTTAAAATATTACATGGCGAACGAACGATAAATCGTAATAAATAAAAAGACTTTTATTTCTATAGCAAAAGAACATACAATCGAGTGCATCCAAAATTATTCAATAAATGACAAGTTGAAAAAGAATAAAAAACATATCAAAGAAAAATGTGCTTTAGCTAATAATGGTTAGGGGTCAATTTAGATTTGACGTCAACTGATAGCCGATGTCGTGTCTCTGTCGCTCGTCGTCTGTCGGGTGCCTCCGCGGTTCGCTCGGCGCCATTCGCCGCGCGCGACGTTAACTAATATTTTCAACCATTCAACTGATATTGTTAATTTCAATTATTGAATGTTAGTGATATTTTTTTTTATTAGTTTATTTTAATGGTTAATGAATATATTTATCATCTCTACCGCCGATCATACTCGTTATATAAAACTAGTTCCAGCGTGTACCAGCGTCATTTGCAAATTACGGTGCACGCGATAAGACCTGAGCAAAAAATGCCAAATAGCAGCGTGTTTTCACGTAAAAAGCGATCAGAAACGTCGATTGTACAAAAGGATAACGTTACTTTTCATCTGTAACTATTATTTTGTCTTAATATTATTGAATAATGCACAAAATTTGCAAAAAACTGAAAAAATATTGTTAATCAAAAAGTGTTGCCACTAAAACGTCAAGTTGCAACTTTGCGTAACTTTTAAAGTTGAACGAGCCAACATTTAATTACAATTTATATTTCACGTTCTATAAAGTTAAAACTGTATTTTTACTATAAATGCTTATTTAATTAATGATAGATCACTACTTATAAATTGTAACTTATTTTGTTTTTACAGATTTTTTTTCAACTTAATTGCATTAAAAATTCTCAATACTATGAAACTGTATGTTTATGATCGGTCTACTTCATTAATATATTATATTTACGTTTCGTCACTTATCCCGAAAATAGGAAATTTTAATTTAATTACATTGGCCACACTGCAACGAGAGCTGTGTGAGTACAAAAACAAAATATTGATATCGACTTCATCATAATGTTTATTCTGGCTATTATAGAAAAATAATAATAGAGATAAATAAATTTAAAAAAAACAAATTATTAGAGATCGAAACATACTTATCTCCATTTGGAGAAAAGGTAGTGGAATATAAAGCGGGCTTCGTAGTATTTTCTACTAAAAAATTAAACGCAGTACCTACATGCATAAAGAGTTTATGTGGGGAGCCAAATGACAAAAGTTTAACATACCAAAAAAGTCGTGGTGGCCTATTGTATGCATCAAAAGAAGTTATTGATTTATGTCTCCTTTGTGAATTAAAGATCCGCTTAACTGATGACAAAAAAATAAAAAAATAAAAATAAAAAACCTATTAAATTAATACAACATTATAAGCATCAAAATAATAGTTAATTTCTGACAGAAATAACAACACCTACACCATAGAATTTACTTAAAACTATAAGATTACGTTTTTTATTCCAATCTTTTTTTTTAAACCATATGAACACTCAGAGTAGCTTTGATGCATTAAAGAACTTTGCATCATTCAAAGATTTAACCTCAGAAAGCAGTTTAAACCTTGACAGCATTATGTATATTTCGCTGTTCGTCTGTATGATATCATTCTGGAGTTCGGTACATACCTGTATATTGATATGTTTGTTTTAATTTAAGTCTCTTGCTTTTAAATTCAGCCTTATTTGGAAACTTATATAGAAATAAAAAAATCTCTCGAATAATTGCATTTGGAAATCTGAAAAATTAAGACCGTACGTTGCCTACAAAAAAGAATTGATCTGCTTTATGGAACCATGAAAGTACTATACATGTTGTAAAATTTTTCGGTTCCTCTTGTTTGAGAGTCGGTTAGATAGGTAGCAAACTATTTTTCCATAATGAAAGAATAAGATTGCAGTTTTTCTTAAAAACAACAATTCTCCTTGGAATGGAATAAAATTATGTAGGTATATTTTGCAGATTTTGACTTATCCTAATGAATAACTGTCGATTTTAATAATAAAGAAAAGCAAAGTGTCTACCTTAATTAACCATACTGAAGAGCCCGATTTAAACAAAAAAATCACATTAATATTCATCATCATCATCATCATCTCAGCCAAGAGGCGTCCACTGCTGGACAAAGGCCTCCCCCAAGGATCTCCAATACGACCGGTTTTGTGCAGCCCGCATCCAGCGGCTTCCCGCGACCTTTACCAGATCGTCGGTATACCTTGTTGGAGGCCTGCTGACACTGCGCTTTCCGGTACGCGGTCACCACTCGAGGACTGTTCCGCCCCAGCGGCCATCAGTCCTGCGAGCGATGTGGGGCACTTGAGCTTAGCAACTTTTCGGGCTATGTCATTATTATTGGTATCGACAAATTAAATCGATAGTGTCAAGCACTATCGACGTTTACATAAAGTTGCCGTCAGACTCGTGCACGGACAGGTTATCCCTGTGTGTGAATTTATTAGTGTGCGTCTAGTTTATGCTAGTGTTTAATAATTTTGTCGTTTGCGTGCGTAGCGACGTCTTTGAAAAATGCATCAGTGTAAAACTGTATTTGTGTGCATTACCTCGTCCCCCGCAGAAAATGACAGACTTTTTTTCATAGAAATTAGTGCGCATGGAGTCTCCATTTGGTTTAATGCTCTAAGCCAAAAAGGCACGAACACAGTGCCTTGTTATATTGTTGGGGCTGGGATTTAATATTTTGTATGATGGGATCCCAGGCTGGTGGTGGTAGTCTCTATTGAAATTCGGATGTTTTTAATCCTTGTTAAGATAATTATTAATTAAGCATAAATAATAACTTGCAACAATTATATAATTACTTACGACGAAAACTAATTGATTGGCAGTGGGGTGGATTCGCGTTTTGGATTTTTTTTTATTTATTTTGAAGCCTTCTTGTAAATGAATCTGAAATGCGTGCAGTTTCAAAAATTAAAAGAAGTACTAGTAAGATCTGCTAACCTTAATATTAATGAGATATTTTTTTTATTAAATCAGGTTCTTCAGTATGGTTAATTAAGGTAGACACTTTGCATTGTCTTTATCGTTAAAATCGACAGTTATAACCTCTGAGATGGCACGCAGACATAATATGTCTTCTGTCAAAATACCCTAGAGTGGCAGGCAGACATATTATGTCTGCTCTGGTTGGGTCGCTTGGTAACCCTGCTAAATAATAGTGTGTAGTGAGCCGGACTAGAGAGAGTGTGACAAAGGGGCCTCGCCACTCGACGCCATATTGGTTTCTAGTGTCTGCCATCTCAGAGGATAAATTAGGATAAGTCAAAATCTGCAAAATATACATATATAATTTTGTACTATTCCAAGGAGAATTGTTGTTTTTAAGAAAAGCTGTAATCTTATTCTTTCATTATGGAAAAATAATTTGCTACCTATCTAACCGAGACTCTCAAACAGAAGGAACCGAAAAACTGAACAACATATGGACGCACCAGTTCGTAAAATCCCTAAGTCAAGTTTTTGCGTTTTGAGCTACAGTCGCATAAAGGTTAAAAATTAATCCTGAAACTTTACCTATGAGTTTTAGAAATAAAAAACCACTGTCTAAAATAGAAAAAAATACAAGCATTTATTGGACCAAATCAACAGAACTGTAAACTATGCTTAAAAATAATAAAAAATCAACAATGTTTTTGGACTTAACTCAAATTCTTGAACTAAGAGGTTTTTTGGCAGTTTTATAAGGACTTAGTTAGTTTTTAGGAATAGTTTGTACTGTGGCTATGACAAAACTAACATTGTTATTGAATAATAAAACATGTTTCTAAAGTACTTATTTTGTTTGTAAATGATTATTGTTGTTGAGATTTGAAATTGCCTACTCTGAGTACTTAAAATAAAAAAAATAATAACTTTAATATGCTACTAAATAATTAGTAAATAATATGAAAAGACTCTTAAAAATCAACTTTTCTATAAGTCATATCTCTCAAAAATTAACTTATTGTTATGCTTATAAACTAACCTAGGTGAGATCATACAATCACAAAGAGAAAATAATATTTTTGAGAACATAAATGAAATATTTCGACGAATAGAAAAAATTACTGAAGAAAGTATTATAAAACGTAATTTAATGTGACTGCTATGCTTCTTGCGTGTTTCTTTATTCAATATCATCGCAGAAATCATCCGGGTTATTAACATTATCCAGCAGAGCCATTTCTTAGAAAATTTCTTCGTAAAAAGCCCTTTCGCTCTCTGGAATGTATGCATCAACTTTTTGATGTCGTTTATTTTTGCCTCTTTTACACTCACCATTGATGAATAACAATCATCAGGTGTTTCTCTAATATTTCTCTGTTTTTGTCTTTCAATCAGAGCAAAATCTCTATTTATTTATTTATTTATTTATTTATTTATTTATTTATTTATTTATTTATTTATTTATTTATTTATTTATTTATTTATTTATTTATTTATTTATTTATTTATTTATTTATTTATTTATTTATTTATTGTGATAAAAACGACATAGATCAATAACATTTATCACACAGATACAATTCGAAATTAAATTAATTATTGGCTCAGCAGGCCCCTGCGCCGCTTTGTTACAATGAGTTGACGACGTTTATTTAAAAACTTATGCGTATAAAATAGTTTTAACTAATCTAAACTAATAAAAACAAAACAAACATTGCCGGACTAAGTTATTTTTTCAGAATTTTTCGTGGACTTAGAGATTTTAGGGACTTAGCGATTTTACGAACTGAAATTGAACCAAAATATTATTTTGAACTTTAAAAAAAACTGGTTTAGAGATTTTTAAAATAAAACTTCCAAAGACAAAATCATAGAAAAAAATTAGCTCTTTTCGATAGTATTGTTAGTTGAAAAAATCCCTAAGTGTGACTTAGGGATTTTACGAACTGGTGCGTCCATATAGGACTTTCATGGTTCCATAACGCAGATCGATTCTTTTTTGTAGGTAACGTAGGGTATTGATTTTTCAGATTTCCAAATGTAATTAATCGAGAGATTTTTTCTATTTCTATATAAGTTTCTAAATAAGGCTGAATTTAAAAGCAACAGACTTAAATTAAAACAAACATATCAATATACAGGTATGTACCGAATTCCAGAATGATAATATACAAACGAACAGCGAAATATACCTAATACTGTCAAGGTTTATAATACTGCCTTCTGAGGTTAAATCTTTGAATGATGCAAAGTTCTTTAATGCATTAAAGATACTCGAAGTGTCCATATAGTTTAAAAAAACAACACTTTTTGATTAACAATATTTTTTCAGTTTTTTGCAAATTTAGTGCATTATTCAATAATATTAAGACAATATAATAGTTACATATGAAAAGTAACGTTATCCTTTTGTACAATCAACGTTTCTGATCGCTTTTGACGTGAAAACACGCTGCAATTTGGCATTTTTTGCTCAGGTCTTATAGCGTGCACCGTGATTTGCAAATGACGCTGGAACACTCTGGAACTAGTTTTATATAACGGATATGATCGGCGGTCATATACAGAGGGGAACGCCTGACAGTGGCGTCTCCGCTTATATAGCATCCCTAACTATAATGTGACATATTGTGTCATCATTTTGATATGTCAAATGTCTTCTAACGAGTATTTACTGCATTCTCTTTATGATTTGTAAAAAATATACCTACGTAATTATTAATACTACATTCTCTTTCTACTAGCGGGCGCCCGCAGTATCACCCGCGTGGCTCCCGTACCCGTAGGAATATCGGGATAAAAAGTATCCTATGGGTAAATCCAGGTTATAAACTATCTGTATGCCGAATTTCATCCAAATCCATCCATCCGTTGCAGCGTGAAGAAACAACAAATATACACATATACACACAAACTTTCGCATTTATAATATTAGTGTGATTGTAATATTGATTTCAAATAAGGCGAGATGTCAAATGTTACACATCATATGCGACTACTGTAAGGCTCGTTCGATTTTTTTAAGTGAAAACTTCTTTAGCGGCGTTGTGCACTTTTTTTGGAATGGGTAAAAAATGTTAAACTCGCGTCAGGACACGTGACCGTCAGGACACGTGACCTGATGGCACAACACCACCTGACAGCACTTGAAACTCGTGTGCACGCACTAAAGAGGCAGCAGTAGAAGAGAAATCGTCACCTTATTGAACTGAACTCCTTTGAAAAAAGCTGCCAAACGAAGCCGGTCGTCGACGACGAGGATTTTAGGTAACTCATTTACTGTACGACGATCGACGACTCATCGTACTGTAAATGAGTTACCTAACATTCGCCTTATTTTTAACTTTATTTTGAAAATATTTCAAAATATATTATTAACCTTATGTTATTTATTATGCTATGCTTCAGTATGAAGATAGCACTAAATCATGATGACCAGGATGAAGGTATAGGCTCATGAAGGAGCAGATTATGCTGGAATCACGCTGTACCTTCGTGGTTGGGATTTACACCTTGCATTAACGTTAAATAAATAAATGCATTTTTATTTAAGATATTTTACAATCCATAGGTATTTAGGTATGAACTTATTAGTAGTACACTGAAATTGAACTCTTGTCTTAGTAAATGGAAGCAATTAAAAATGTTACATTAAAAACGATGGGAGTTCACAGCCACCGCCCGGCGCCGTGTGTAAGTGCATCCTGCGCATCAATAGCGGCCAGCGAGTCTCAGCGCCCGGAGAACAAATAAATAATAATAATAATATTACACGAAGTGACCGAAATGTGGGAAGTGGCCTCAGGTGGCGTCTACCGAAATCATCCCTATTGTCATATCAACGAACGGGCTAATCCCAGCCACGTTGAGTAAACATCTGAAAAGATTGGGATTCGCCGGCGGCGGCGGACGGGGGCGGTTCGCTTCCAGCGAAAATGCAAAAAGCGGTGGAACTTGATACCACGTGCATTGTCCGCTTATTTCTCTCTCTCGTGCCCTGACGCCGGCCGACTGTGCTATTGATTCTCTAAGTATTGATTGCCGGACTTAACCGCCATAGGCGAGAGGTATTTTGCCAATGCTGAAATAATAATAAAACATTCATTTTAAAACAACAACAGAGACAAAGCTTTTGCAGCGCAAATATTTTGTAAGCATACACAATGTTACCAAAGTCACTCGTTTCGATCGTTCGTTCGATGTCGTTTAATAACTAAAACGATACTTTAAAAAACGACTTCAGGCTTATATTAGTGCAGGGTCTACATTATTGTGTGCTGTGCATATAAAAAGTGTTTCGCTCGTAGTAGTAGAAAAATTAACAATAATTATTGCAACACCTTTTTAAGACTTTGGTTATTGGTAGAAAATACTTTTATTATCAGTTCACCCCAAAAATGGCGAGTGATGGGTCATGTCATGTGTGTTGATCCGATTTCATTTCACAATTTTAGAATTTTTGAGTATTATCCCATATATTGTGTAATCCCATAGTGAGTGATCTGCTCGTAAGAAAATCGTGAAGGAAATCTCATAGCCAGCACATTTTTTGTTCTACTGGTAAGTGATGTAATAACACTTTTTTTTATTGCGGACGATTTCACCTGATTTTCTTTAACTTTATTTTGTTACCAACAGTTAATAAGAAAATGCGTGTTTTATAACTTTGTCCATTACCATGCTATAACTGAAGCTTTTTTAACAGTTGCTGATAGTTATTTGAAAATAAACCACACAAATCGAAATAAATTAACGAGTTGTAGTTGTAGGTCAGGGATGTTAGCTGGGTTTCATATTTGTATCGTTTTCGTGGAATTGATGATAATGTGAAGAAAATGTATGTGGTGCCGGTTGATTTGCGCACGTTCACATATTATTACTAATAATTTATTAGTGAAATTGGAATCTCTGTATGTATTTAACTGTAAAGTTTTCAAGAACACTGCGATACTAGTGACCTAGAAACCTTGACCTTCTTTGCAAACTTTCGAAATCGTGAATGCTTTATTGGTGTTTGTTGTAGGTATTACCAAAAAATTTAAAAAAGAAAAAAAAACTTTTCTTCTTTCATTTCAAATGACAAAACACTTGTGACTCAAATAGAGCCCAAAAATATTAGTTCTACAGAATTTTGTTAAAAAACAAGCTTTAAAACGGATAAAGATAAGTAGGGTAATGCCTTGGTAACTCATGTTACATTTTCACTTCCCGATTAAAACTAACAAAAAAATAAAAAGTTAAAAGCATATATTCTTTCAATTTATTTTGAATTTTCTAGGTTTAGTTTAGTTAGTTTTTTTATAGTTTCAATAAAAATTGTTGGTAACTCACATTACCTTTGGCGACGTTAGCTTTTAGGTTAGTATATACCCTATAAAAATTCTGTACCATTTAAATAAAATAAAAATATTAAAAATCAAATCTGTTTTTATTAAATGTCTTATGTATGTTTTAGAAACACACATTTTTTAAGAGAATTAAATAATGGTCACTCATGTTACACAGATTTTGGTAATTCATGTTATATATATATTCAAAGTTTTATTTTAGATATTTTGTGGACTAAAAATTCAATTGAAGTAAGAAAATTTTGCCTTTATAATAGACAACGGCACTACATCATCGGAGCTGTCAGACTCATTCGATCCATACACAGTGTGGTATAAAGATTTCCCTTTATTAGAGTTGAATCTGTTGTTATGGATTCAGTTTTCACCACACTATTACTTGTGTAAATATTGTAAATTTGTAAAGTGTAAATGATGTGTAAAGCTTTGTCAAATACTTCCTTCATTTTCAACTTAGCAAACCTACTTTCAATTTCTTCTTCTTCCATATTTATCACTTTAACTTTTCCTTCTTATCTCTATGTTTTTGTACTCTTTCTCTGGTTTTTCTTCTTATTTCCTCAAATTTTTTGTTCAATTTTGTTTTTGGTAATTCATTTAGCATTCATTTTGCCTTGTCTCTACTTTTTTGTGCTTGTGCCTATGTTTGGCCTTAAATTCCTGGTATTGGTTAAGTCTTTTCAGTTTTTCCCATCAACGCCTCATCTTTTCAGCCTCGTCAAAGCCATTATCTCTAAAACAATACAAGAAATTCTTCACATTGTACAATATTACACATTCATTGACTCAAACTTTAGCATTGGTAACCCACGTTACTTCATCACTTCATAACGTGAGTTACCGATAACTCATGTTACAATATTAATGACATCTTTTTAATAAATCCATATAACAATGTATAAAAATAATTGCATGTTTCTGTTATTTATCTTAACCTTTTGAGCGCCAATACCTACAAAACGCAATGTAAACGCAAGCGCCAAGCTATAAATGTATAACGAATGTATAGTAAAATGTAGTGATGATGGTAATTATTTTATCGATAAATGTTACTTATATTATATTATATTTCTCATTCCATAAATATACTGTTAAAGACATTTAAATATTACAGATAAATACAATAATGACGTATTTCGAAATATTGTTCTATTTACCGTAACATACCTTCGTGCCATGTCTCTGGCGTTCTGCCCCCTAGTATGACGGAATTAAATAGCATCTGAAGAGCTACGAGTCAGTACAGGTCTTGCGTCTGATTTCAGAAGCTCGGCCGTAATTCTGTCAGCACCTGGTGCCCTGCCGTTCTTGAGCTGTTTGAGAGCCATACTAATCTTGTACAGGCTGATGTTAAAAATAAAAGAGTATAATCTACTATAGGGTTGTGTTATCAAATTTGTGGTATTTCATCTGTAAAGATGAATCTGCATAGCCATCGATTGCAATAACCGTTGGATAGATGGCACTGTGCCGCTAAAAGCACTCAAAAATTAAAAAGCAGTGTAAAAATTCAGTGCTTACGTTGTTAGCCTTCTCAGTGCAGCCGCCCGGATTGCGGAAGGGTCGATCGATTCCTGGCTGGGTCGGGTAGGCATTTAATTTTTCACTGTATTTTATAAATATTTAGTTTGTGGTAGGTTGGTGTGCGGGCGTGTGTACCATTTTTAATTTTTTACACCTTTTGTAACACGTAAGGTTGGCAATAAAATATTGAGTATTGAGTATGTTCAATTTTTGGTCAATCCAACCTGCTTTTCGAATGTTCCTTATCCTTCGAATCGTTCATTCCGGACCCAAGGCACCCCTGGAGAACACCCCTGGGGGTGCCACGGGAAGTTGGATTCGGACCCGTGCGGCCGTGGCACCACCAGTTCTCAAATCCATACAACGGTGTACCAGTGGTATCACGAGTTCTATTTACTGGTTCCCATGAACCCACCGATCGAATAGTGATGGAGTGGACAGTGATAAAAATAATTTCAATAGTTTAATAAATTTTTTATATTTATTAAAGATTTTTTTTATATATATATATATATATATATATATTTTTTTTTAGATCAGACTAGATACAAACAACAAATACAATAACTATAATAATTATTATTACCATTCGGTCAGGTCAGCTTCACATTAGAGATAAAGATGAAATCATATGTATTACATTCAAAAGCACAGCACTAATTGACTTGATGGTGCCACGGGTACGAATCCAAGTTCCCGTGTCACCCCCAGGGGTTTCTTCCAGGGGTGCCTTGGGTCCGGAGTTGGGTTCATTCCCGGGAATTCTCGAGCCGAGAATTCCCGGGAAATTGTTGGGCTTTGTTCCCGGGAAATTAAGCTCGAGAAAAGTCGAGAACTCGAGAAATCATATTTTATGAAAATGAAAGAGTGTTTTCAATTTCAGGATATGTAGTTAATAAAATAAGGAACCGGCTGTCTGATAAAGCTATAAATGCTTTAGTTTATCTAAAGGCATATTTTATCTCAGACAGCGTAAGCTGACCTAATTGTTACGTACATACCTGTATGTTCAGCTTGAGATGTTTCTTTGATCTTGCAAAGTTTTCATTTGATTTTTTTTCTAATGAACATGCCAAAAATGATGCTGTGATTGTAATTTAATTATAAGTTAAGATAATGTTAACGTTTTCATGTTGAAATTTTTGTTTGTTTTGTTTAATAGAAGCTAATTTTGTTAATAAGTTTTAAGTTGTTTTTTTTTCTATTTAATCAGCCAAAAATGCAAATGAAAACCACTGCATTTGGTGATTAATTCACATTATTGGAACCGAAAAAATATTCAAAAACGTACGTAAATGTAAATTTCTCGACAACCCGAGAAGTCCCGAGAAATCAGCCTCGAGAATTCTCGAGACCCGAGAAATTGATAAGCTCGAGAAATCATGAACCCTAGTCCGGAGTGGAATCGTTGAACATCGAGTTTTCCTCAATGCGGAAGCGAAAATGTTATCGACTATTTCCCCAGTACTCCCCCTTCTTGATTTTCTAAAGAGCCACTTATATGTTTTACGTCTGATCTGAATCATTTATGAGCAGTTAGCATATCAATAGAGCTTGAAGAATACAAATGTCATGACGTCAGCGCTGCACTCGATCGGGACATACTGATAGGATAGGCGTTAACTTCGACATGTTTAAAAATAAATCGTCACCTTCATTAATAATTGGCTTAGATGCTGTTCTAATGCTGAAAGGCCTCCATCTTTGAAATCAAGTCGACAGTTGATGAAGAAGATGAAGAAAGAAGAACATCTTTTATTAACAACACACACAATAATATGTACAAAAAAAATGAGGCAGACATACACACAAGAGAAAAAAGGAAAAAATTAAAAGAGTATGTAATAAAAACAGAAAACAGGAAGTGTGTTGGTATGGTATATGCGTGTGAAAAGAAATGACCTGGTTAAGTTTGTAGGACACGGGTGATATTGTTAAATTCTTCCATGTTTGCTATGCTTGGGCATGACGTGGGTTAACGGGCTAGGAGAAATAATAAAGCACTGATGTACAATCAACGGTCTATATGGTAATTACAATGAAAGTACAAATATAAAGATCTCTCGAGACTAAAGGAAAACCGAGACGTTCCACAGAACGCGTGATGCATGTGTCAGATGCAATACGGTTATCCAACTTAGTCTGAATAACGTGCAAACGCTATACTCCAGCGATCTGAGTTACATCAAGCGAGCTGTGACTGGAACTGCCAGTGCCATTCGCTTCACGATGGCTTGAGATCCATGGTATACTCGCTATACAGAAGCGCCGTCATGTTGAATATCGGTTGTCCTCATTACAAGGTCTCCCGCCCTGCAGACTAACGAAACGATGGCTTCCTGACATACATCAAAATAAAATAAATAATTAATATACGTAACAGTGCCGAGGTTAAGCACTCGCAGACCGGGACTTTCGCAAAGGCCGGTCATCGGATGCGTTACCAAAAATGTATCATCTCTCGCTCCTCTTTTTTTTTGAGAGAGATTGCTGATTGCCTCGGACGGCATTTTCAGCTTCACCGGGCTTTTTTGGGGGCGGCGAGGAACGTAAAGGATCCCTCAATTCGTGTGAAACGAATCACCTTCGGAGGTTTTCTAGAATCTAGTAGTAACCTACTAGATTCTCCGAAGGGTTTGGATCGGATCGGGGAGCGGAACCACCCGAGGGCGCCTCTAAAGGCTCGGACCTCGGCTCGGGTAGACCGGGCCGGGAAGGAGGAGAGAAGCGCCCAGGTACATGTCTGTACCTGGTATAGAGCGCGTGTGAACCGGTTCTTCGTACTCTTGTTCTACGAGTACGGTGTCTTGGACCTAAGCTAGTGTGCATGTTTAGTGTATTCTGTAAATGTGTAGTGGCATTTAGAGGATCGGGCGGGGGGGGCGTTCGCAACTGTTATGGGATCGTCGGGGTCATCTAAGACGTGTTTAGGACGTCTAGATGAGTACCGTCTTGTTGGTGGAAGGCCTCCAACGTTATAGTTGGCGGCCGCCACAACAAGCGGGTTGGGGTGGTGGGGGGCGTTATCAAAGTAACGTCTGGAAACGTCTTTGCCGCTCTTCTGTGCTTCGGAAGTCGCGTAAACCTGTTGGTTCCGGCTGCTTTAGCAGTCCTTGGCCCGCGTGGTGGTTTGCGGCCCGTTTTCGCTAGCCGTTAGGGTTGGCATACTGACTGGCAGCCGCCGTGGCCTGAATTCAAACGGTGTAGAAGAAAAAGAGATGGAAGAAAAAAGAAGAACATCGCGGACTCGGGGACGGGCCGCGACGACTATTGATTGTTATTATTTTAATGTTGAAAGCAATATAATATTTAAAGCTTTGGAAGCGTTATTTATTGAATAAACCCCCGGTACTTTAAGTAACGACCCAGCGGGGTGTTACAGTACGTTATTTCGGGTAATTGTACTCTTATACTTTATGAGAACAATAAAGTACGCGAAAATACTTTATTTATTTCTCTGTGTTTCTTTTTACATTTAACACACAAACAAGTTGCTGTGCAGCTATGTAGCAGTGATAATTATTTATTAAAAGTTGCTAAAAGCAATGAGGAGTATGTTTTTAAGCGAAATAAATAATCTTACTTTATTTTGACACAATGTACGTTTTTTGGGTGCCGCCTGTGGAGGCTGGTCTGCTCTTGCATACTTATCTTATTTTTAGTATTATTCACTATAGTTTGACTTTGTTCTTCTAAAACAATTTTTGACTTTTACTAGAATGCTGTAGTGGTACTGTATGACATTGTGGAAATTGAAACTTTTGCCTGATGTAAATTTGTTAACCTAGAATTTTTTTTTTGTTTTTTTTTTTTTACATGTTGTGGTTGTCTTCTATAAGTATGTTTTGTGTTTATTTGTAACGGAAAGTGTCCTGCTATGATCGGGCATTTTCCAATATTTTTGACGCTGTAAGGGAGAAAAGATCTGGACACTTGCTGCTAGTTTCTTGCCGGTTCTTCTCAGTACAAGATCTCCCGCCCAGAGTAGACTTACGAACCGATGGCATAGTGACATTCATAAGAGCTACTTGTAGCCTAAACTGAATAAAATGATTTTGAATTTTGATTTTTTTGAATTTTTTCTAACTTTTAATAACCAATGTAATTTTTTTTTGCACAAAAAAAAGGTGGTAACTATTAATCATCCATAGGGATGGCTCGTGCCCTAGTAGTAGGTACATAAAATGAGCTGATGATGATAAAGACATCAACAGCTCCTCATAACTTTCTTTATAGCAAGCAAAAGTCAATAAACATTAATGTAGGCCAACACTAATTAAGCAGATATCAAAACCGGTACCGAATGAGTAGTGTCGTGTGAAATCTCAGAACGGGTTCGTTTCAAGGTTGTTCAAATATAGATATTGTGTTGCTTTACAAATCGGGCAACTAACAGCTTTCTTGGTGCGATAGAAACTTGTTTATGGCGGACTTGTTCCATTCGTGGTCACCATCCTATCCTTTGGCTACCTCTGAAATTTCTCTAAACTTTCGTTTTATTTATTTGTTTAATAGCAAAAGAAACAATTTTTTGTACGTGTAATATATCACACACATAACAATAATTAAATTAAATTGAATTATAAAATATTACTCGCGACTCCGTCCGCGTGGATTTGTGATTTTAAAAAGAAACTCTATTTTTTAATTAAAATATAGCCTAGGTTACCTGCAAGGAATGTAGCATTATATCAGTGAAAGAATTTTTTGAATTGGACCAGTCGTTTCAGAGATTACCCTTCACAAACAAACAAACAACCAAACAAACAAACTTTACCTCTTTGTTAATAGTATAGATAACAAATAGTAATTATGAAACATGTGTACTGCAGAAGTACAAAAGGGCGATAGATCAATGGCGGATTTTACTTAAACACAACATGCTGAAGTGTATAAGCAAAGCACTGGTATTCTGCTGTCACCCAAAGGACACACACAAAAGTACACAAAACAGACAGGAATCGTAAAAAACATATGTTTTTCAATACTTGCAATGCAATTGGTCACCAGCTCATTTAATAAAATCATTTAATTAAATTCATGTAAGGTGTATGTTCCTCTACGATAGATCACAGTGAAATTCACACGGGATCTAATTTCTAGTTCCCTTTAAACCAGAACAGCAATGACAAACTATGCTGTTTGGCAGGCGGCATTCACGTGGTTATCCTGTAGGGTTCCGGAAACCTACCACCAGTCAAAGACCTTTCAATTTTTCTAATAGAATCTCTCTTTGTCCCCAGATATATAAGCTGCTCAGCAGCTACCACAGTAGACAATGAAGGTATGGGGAGCTCACGGCGAGTTCTGCGCTAGACACCAATGGGAAGTGATCGTGGCAACCCTCGCCTTGCTAGCCTGCGCAGCCAGCGTCGAACGACACGGCCCCGGGTCCAAGTCGGAGCGATGCGCCGGCTGGGCAAGAGCGTGCCCCGGCTTAGAAGCAGAGTACCAAGCGGCAGACGCTGTCATAATGACGTTCGTACGCTGCGCAGCCCTGCTGTACGCTTACTATCAAGTCTCCAACCTCCAGAGAATAGCGTCGAAGTACCTCCTCATCATAGCCGGTGTATTCTCCACATTTGCAAGTTTCATATTCACGTCCGCTCTAGCTGGTTTGTTCTGGAGTGAGCTGGCGAGTATAAAAGATGCTCCGTTCCTCTTTTTACTGGTCGCTGATGTGGCGAGAGGCGCGAGGATGGCGAAAGCCGGTTGGTCTGCAGGAGAAGACCAGGGAAAGCGCGTGGGACGAGCTCTAGCCTTGTTGGGGCCCACTGCAACACTGGACACTCTTATAGCAGTCCTCCTGGTCGGAGTTGGAGCGTTATCTGGAGTCCCTAGATTGGAGCACATGTGTACATTCGCGTGTCTAGCTTTGCTGGTAGATTATTTGGTATTCGTAACTTTCTACCCAGCATGTTTGTCCCTAGTCGCTGACTTTGCCTCGGGCAGGAAGGACATGGCCCGTGACAGCCCGTTCTCCGAAGAGGACATGAAACCCAACCCGGTAGTTCAACGTGTGAAGATGATCATGGCGGCCGGTTTGCTGTGTGTCCATTTGACGAGCAGATGGCCTTGGAGTTCAGACAGTGGCATTGTAGAAGGCCCTAACGACAACATGACTCCGGCAACGCATGACAACGTTTTACTCCACTCTTACGTGAAATGGTTCTCTGTCAGTGCCGATTACATTGTCATTGCGACGTTGCTTTGTGCTCTGATCATCAAATTCATATTTTTTGAGGAGCAGAGAAATTGGGTCATCGATATGAACGATATGACTGTCAAAGAGGTTGTACAGAATGACAAAGAAACTATTGTGTCTAGCCGCAAACCCCTGTTCTCTGTTGAAGACGACTCGAGCTCTGAAGTGTCTACTCAAACGGAGGACACGGCTTCTATAGACGATGCTGACTTATGGCCTACACTGTCACCTAGTTCTTCGGCCTCAAAGTTGAACTCTAAGAAACGCCCAATGGCCGAATGCTTAGAAGTGTACCGTTCTGAAGGTGCTTGCACTTCTCTGAGCGACGAAGAAGTTGTCATGCTGGTTGAACAGTCACATATACCGTTGCACAAACTTGAAACTGTTTTAGGAGATCCGTTGAGAGGAGTCCGTTTACGCAGACGTGTCATTGCCATGAGATTTCATACTGAAAACGCGATTAAACAACTTCCATACCTCAATTATGATTATAGTAAAGTGTTGAACGCATGTTGTGAAAACGTCATTGGCTTTGTAGGTGTTCCTGTAGGTTATGCGGGACCTCTCTATGTTGATGGGAAGCCTTATATGATTCCTATGGCGACCACTGAAGGAGCACTGGTTGCCTCAACGAACAGAGGAGCTAAAGCTATCGGGCAAAGAGGAGTGATCAGTGTGGTTGAGGATGTTGGAATGACCAGAGCACCGGCTGTGAGGTTACCGAACGTGGTCCGAGCACACGAATGCCGCCAATGGGTAGATAACAAAGACAACTACGCGTTAATCAAAGAAGCCTTCGACTCCACATCGAGATTCGCGCGCCTGCAAGAAGTTCATATCGGTGTTGATGGTGCCACGCTTTATTTGAGGTTTAGAGCCACCACAGGCGACGCTATGGGCATGAACATGGTCTCCAAAGGCGCGGAGAACGCTTTAAAGCTACTGAAGAATTACTTTCCCGACATGGAAGTCATCAGCTTGTCTGGTAACTACTGTTCAGACAAGAAGGCAGCAGCTATCAACTGGGTGAAAGGCAGAGGCAAAAGGGTCGTGTGCGAGACGACTATTACCGGCGAGAATCTGCGGACGATATTCAAAACTGACTCCAGGACATTGGCTAGATGCAATAAAATCAAAAACCTTTCCGGGTCAGCTTTGGCAGGGTCTATTGGCGGGAATAATGCTCATGCAGCGAATATGGTGACTGCTATTTTTATCGCTACAGGCCAAGACCCTGCGCAAAATGTAACTAGTAGCAACTGCTCGACAAGCATGGAATCATCTGGTGAGCATGGTGAAGATCTGTATGTGACTTGTACTATGCCGTGTCTTGAGGTTGGCACAGTAGGCGGTGGTACAGTTTTGACTGGACAAGGTGCCTGTCTGGAGATTCTGGGAGTAAAAGGTGCTGGCACGCGCCCTGCTGAAAACTCTGCTAGGTTAGCCTCTCTGATATGCGCTACTGTTCTTGCGGGAGAACTGAGTTTGATGGCTGCTCTCGTCAACTCGGACCTGGTGAAGTCCCACATGCGCCACAACAGGTCCAACATCAACGTACAGAACACTACTAATGCGGAACTGCGCTCATTCGGCTTGGAAGTGCCTCGGTTATAACAGCTATTACTAAGTTTTGAATTAAATTCTAATAATGAGGCTGTTAATCTATATCACAGTTGAATCTTAAGATACTTTGACTGTTTCTTGAGATGCTGGAAAAGTTGGAATGCACTTCGTAAGGGCATTGCAATTTTTTGTTGTTGATCATTTTAAAAATATGACTTCTCTTAAGAGTAAAGCATTTTTTTCTTTTTCTCACAAATGTATTCTTCTTTAAACAATGCCACAAGACTATATGGGAGACATCGTGACAATATGACGTGATTAGGTGTATGTTACTAGTTAATAATAATTCTGTTTTGACGCAGAGCGTCACTTTCGCAAAATGTCACCAGAAAAAGTGGGTTACTTTCGTAGAATGTCATTTTCGCGGAATGTCACACTTATCTGTAACTTTTATCTGTAAATTAAATGAATGAGACTATTAATACTAACACTACAGAAAATAGGGTAATAATAAAAATACATGAAAATCATCAATCAAATCTACTTTTTCCTTTGTTTTATAGACCCTAACGTGCTTTTCCACAATAAATTCTGCCAATATCACGTATGTAGCAAATACACGGTATCAAATTCTGACTCTGCTAAAATGGCTTTTGCGAAAGTGACGTTCTACGGAAATGACTTTATGCGAAAGTGACGTTCAACGTCAAGACCAATAAAACTTCGCTGATACTTTCTATGGATACTTATGGTATTACACTGTATTAATAGTTATAGTGAATAAGATGTATTTTAAATATTAATAATATGGTATAAGGCGCTAAATGGCTTTAATATCGGGTTGCCAATGTATTATACTGCCAATTTTCTTAAGCTTCTTGCCTTCAATGGTATTATATTATTTGAAAAGGTAGATACGTTACCAGCGCTCTCAAAACGACTCAAAAAAAAGAAGGCAATTATGTACTTTTGGCCTTATTCGCTCTCGCAGAAGCTATAAAATTTATATCAGTAAAAAAAATTCGGAATCACGTTTTCCCTCCTTCCTATGATATGGGGTCCTTCAAACGAGGCGTGAAGAGACACCCTGTGGGCCGGCAGGGCGAGGGTGACTGATGCTGCGTTGTTTTCACGCTGCACCAGTTGTCTTCGCGTCTGGACTCCATTTCCACTTAACATCAAGTGCAGTGGAGTCATTTGCCGTGCAATCTATAAACAATAAATTACAAACACTAGCTGTCTTTTTGTTCCTTACTTTAATTACGCCATTCCTTCTACCTCATTGTTAGTTGAAATAAAAAATGTGTATGATTGAACGCAAAACATCGGATAATTTTTTAGGGTAATTTTGTGTGCATATAACGTATCTACCTTTAACGAAATTCAATATATAGGTTTCTTTAAAAGCTTCAAGTCATAGTTCTATACGTATAAAACCTTATTTATAATAACCGTTTTGGTTTATATCCTTTTCAATTCTACAGAGTTGGTAACCTTTTTCATTATAATCATTTTAGTTTCCCGTCTTGCTCTTTCTCTTGTCAACGATGCAATTTACATTTGTTGATGATGCTATTATAGGATTTATTCATACACGTTTTGTGGATTTGTTTTGCTATGAGATGTTGATGTTTTTGTTAAATTATTTATTAGCGGCTAGGGACCAATGCGTGACGTACATTATGAATTGTAATAAATGTTATAATAATACAATTATTGGTGAATCGTATACTTTATTTGGTTTTTTTCCCCTCAGTAAGTTTGTGGCATTAGCGTCCGACGCAGTAGATTAGGCGCACAATGTCACATTCGCAAAATGACATATTGGAATTTCGCAAAATGTCATTCACAAAAGGTCATATCGCTAAACGTCACATTCGCTAAATGCCACACTAGCAAAATGTAAAAAACCTTCTCTATCCCTATATTCCTTACTAGCACTTTACTCGTCGCAACTTCGCGTCCGCGTTGATTTGGGATTAAAAAATAAAAGTTTTTTAAATAAAATATAGCCTTTGTAACTCGCAGGAAATGTAGCATTCTATTAGTGAAAGCGGCAGCAGCAGAAAAAACAAACAAACAAAATCACAAACTTTACCTCTTTATTAATAGTTCCCTATATGCGCGCATTATAACACAAATTCACATAATTTGAGGTATTTGTGTAAGTATTTTTATAAGTGGTATTTTTAGTGTTTTTGTTTGGTTTAGTTTATTGGAACGCGATCCCTATTATCACCGGAGACGGGCGTTGGTGCTGCGACTCAGTTTTTTACAACTAATCGCAGTATTAACGAACAACACGAAATGTATAATTTTTGTTTGTTCCAAATAATTTTTTATTATTTTATTTATTATTATTATGCGATATGGCTTTTTAGGAACGTGACATTTTGCTAATGTGACAAATTGCGTATGTGCCATTGTACGCCTAATCCGGCAACGCATCTGCGAATCCTCTGGTCTTGCATGTCCATGGGCGGCGGTGATTGCCTCCCATCAGGTGACCCGCCTGCTCGTTTACCACCTTCTAATATAATATAATCCGACACAGATGACACGGTGACCTAGTCGTCACCAGTTTTCGTCGCACATTAAAACAGAATTTCATTGACAATTTACGAGATGACAACCAAGAACCAGGTGGTCTGTATCCAATTGTTGCTGACCCCCTATGTTTAATGAAATGGAAATAAGTGTCGATCATTGGTTTATGCCGTACACTGGTATAGGTCGCGCCAAACTCCTAGTCCCCTCTGAAGTTGGCGCGATTCGCGTCGCAGTAGTAAAAAATAGGTGTCAGTAGGGCGTAGGCGGGGACGAGCGGTAGGGCCTGACTGTAGGGGAGAACAGGTAATGGGAGCCTACTAAGGGAAAATTTTCACAAAAACCACATTTGTTAACATTCTTACAATTTTTTATTAGGTATTTTATTTATTTATTTATTTATTTATTTATTGAAATGATCACCAACATATAAAACATCGTTGATTTCTTAAATAATACATTGTTAAAATAGATTTTTGCTAGATGTCAATACAATTATAGGTGAAGACTACATGCAATTACATTAATAAAATTTACAGAAATTTATATTTAATAAAGTGAGAAATGAGAATGAGAATTAAAATTGAGATTAAGTAATTATATAAAAAAAAAAAAAAAATTAAATTTAAATAAAAAATTGTGAAACATCATTAAAATTACTGTGTCAAATCATCACAATACACATTAGGAGATGAGAGATTTCTTAAAGCTGCGAATGTCACCCATGATCAAGTCCAAACTCTTTATTTTAGCTGCACCATTAAACTCCCTTATGATACGATTCAGGGGTGCATTCTGGCCAAGGTTGGACCTGCAAGGCTGATCCACAAGGACGTTACTTTTTGATGCCCGCGGGAGCTTTAAGGGTGCATTGAATGACAACGATATTAGTAAATCCGGGACATCAAGGATGCCATTCGCTAGCCTATAGAGAAACATGAGGTCGTGCATACGTCTTCGATCCGATAGAGAACTTATTTTAAAATGATTTAATCTCTCAGAATACTTTAATAAATTCTTGCCCATATTATACGAAAACGTTAAGTGCCATAAGAATCGCTTTTGGATGCTTTCCAATCTTTTTAAATACACGTCATAAAAAGGATTCCACACCATACTGCAGTACTCCAAGCCACTACGAACAAATGAGTTATATAAAAGGATCTTCGTTTTAGGAGACCTAAAATCCCTATTGTTACATACATTATTAATGTATGTTTCAATCACAGTTATAATCAACTGAAGTCTTATATTAAGGAACAAAATCGTTATTACAAAAAAAATCAGTCGCTCCCATTACCCGACACATGCGGGTAATAAGAGCCCATTTAACGCTCATATGGGAAATGAGAGCCATAATTTATTCTTTTCCGAAATTAAACTAAACATACTTTAAAATATGTGATCTTAGTAACTAATACAAATTACTATTTTTAACACAAATAAAAAAATCAAATAAGTAAACAAAATAAAAAATAAAGACAAAATCAATAAAGGAACATAAAAGACCCAGATTTTTACGGATCCAAACAAAAAGCACAAATATAAGAATTTGGACTATCACCGCCAGAACATTCTTTATGGGCAGCAGCAGTTTTAGCTCTTTTGTTTCTTGTTGTAGTCTTTTTGCTTTTAACCCCTTTATCTTTAATAAGTGTCCGCTTGTTACATTTTCCTTGGGTACATTTACCCTTAGCACAAATTTCTTTATTACTGTTTCCTTTATTTTTTTGCCTTTTTCTCTTCTTTTCTTCAAATACTGTTTTCATTGGTGTGCTTGTTATGATTTGAGAATGCTGTTTGTTCTTCAACGTTCTGTCTTTATTAGAGATGAGTTGTTATGGCAGTGGTCTTATTATAATGGAGACAATATTAGCAAAGTCAATAACTGTTTCATCATTATCAGTATTGGTCTCATTCGATTTGGACGGAGTTGTAATAGATCTAAGAGCATGTCGCTCTTGAATAGCAGGCTGTTCTGGTGTTGCACATGCTGTGGTTGAAATTGGAATTAAGCCTACAGCAGCTTCTTCTTGAACCACTTCTGGTTGAATTTCTGTATCACAAAGAATTGATGGACTTAGGCAGATGACTAGCCAGTATTTCTTCTTGTTTAAAACTGAATAATAAATAAAATAATATAATATTAATACAGTACGTCTTCCTAGCTTAGGAGAGTTTTTGTAGTTCCTATCGTTAGCTTTCGCTAAATTACCTATATCTTTTCTTTAAAGTGCTGTAAGGTATGCCAGTTTACTGAGATACTTTGTACACTGAAATACCTCCTCATCTGAGAACGGTGACTGCATTTTCTAATGTATCAACCATCCAAGAAGCTTTCGTGGTTGTCCGATTTGTTTTACGTGGCATCTAAAATAAAAATAAGATATATAGGTATCTAAAATGATGTAAAAATATATTGTGAAAGCTAATGGGGTATTGGGAGCTAGGTCGGGTAGTGAGAGCCATGCTTGGCTACCATAACCCGCTGACTACCATTTTAAAAAGTAATAACATAAATATGTAATTGTACTTTCAATCTTAATTTAATCAATTGGGCTTGTTAGTGCATGAATTTAGGAATATAATAAGCGTAAACATAATAAAATAAGAATATAACTTCATGCTTACCTCGGCGCTGGCAATCAGCAATTGTTTATAAGCGTGGAGCGAAAAACACACAACCGTCTCTCGTGACTTAACGAATGGCACTAACGGCTCGTGGTCATTAGGCGAAGTTTCTTGATGGTTGACGAAAGCAGCCGAGTGTTTGCGATCGCGCAAATGTGCCTACTTTCCGTTCAATCACAATGGCTCCCATTACCCGACCGCTCTCATTATCCCGTGCTCCCCTACAGCTGCGCAACGAAGCAACTTCAGAGGGGACTAGAAGCTTGGCGCGATCTATACCACTACTCAGTTTCATCAATCCGGGTGAAGTGCGCTTCCATCTTTGGCACATGATATAAGATATAATAGTATGGCCTTTATTCCCTTAGGCCTTATAGTCGATTACCATATCAGGCGAGATGAAGGCCGTATGTTCTAATCAGGGCTTGATACCGGTATCAACGTACCGTTATTTAAAGGTAAAATACCGATAATCGTTAAGGTTTCGATATCGAGGTATCGTAATAAAAAATACCGGTATTAAGCCCTGGCGCCACCCTGGACTCGATTACTATGCTCTTTCGCTCGCGCTTATGTAAACGCCTATTTGCTCTCAGTATTAGAACATTCACATTATACCGATCAAATGGTCAATACCGGTACCAACTCTCTCTGTTATCGGTACCAACTAAAGTATCGGTACTATATTATATCAATGTCTGTATTATCGGTATCTGAAAATACCGGTATTCCAAGCCCTGGTTCTAATACACAATGCGTTATAAAAAATAAATGCTACTTAATCCTTGCTTTGACAGTTTCCATGACAACAAAACAAACAAATCATTCGTCTGCTTAAGAACACCCGTATCCCATGATGGACCCCTATAGCAGCGCCACCTACCGGGTTCAATTGTAAATCTAAACCATTCGCGAATCCACTTAAACACACAACATCCAAATCGGTCCAGTTTATTAGAAAGAGTTCAATAACACACACGCACAGAAGATTTATTTATTTATCTAGGTAATGGCAAGGCCTAGTTCGACACAATTTTCATCGCCAAAAAGTAACAAAAAGATAACAGCTACAAAGCAGGAGGTCTGAATTCAATTGTTTCTGAAGACTGAAATCAAGTTGTTGACCCCTATTTTTTATGATTAAAGGATCACTGGTTTCTGTCGTGTCTACACTGGCGCCATTAACCTAAATAATAAAGTAACTTTATGTGCGCAGTGGTTAACGCGCCCGATCTGCGGATGCTGAGGTAAAGCTACTTTCGCAAGTCATCGGATGGGTGACCAAGAATCTCGGGCTTCGGAAGGCACGTAAAGCCGTTGGTCTCGGCTGTATTAGCAGTCGTTAAATACCACCAATCCGCACTGGGCCCGCGTGGTGGTTTATGACCCGTTCTCCCTATCCATCCAAAGGGAAAGCTCGTGCCCCAGCAGTGGGGACATAAAATGAGCTGATGATGATAGATGATTTCCTTGATTCTCAAAACAAAAATGTTCCAATGCAAAATATTTTACTTTTTCTTTTGTTGAAAATATCTACCTTACGTAGCAGAAGCAGTTCATTGAACTATTAAACAGACTTCCCATTTTTAGTATGACCTTACCTTTTATTTCCTTAATTCGACGGCCTCCTGCGTATCCAGTTCTCATCGTAAAGACCTTAAATGAACTCGGCGAGAGTTTATTGTAAATTATTAAGTGAAAGTAAGAAGTCCTTGGGCCGCATTCTTTTGGATGACGGAAGCGGTAGGTACGAACGTAGTTAACGAATACAGATTTTACATGGAATGGAATAAGTAGGCACCTACTTATTACTTACTTAAAATTATATATTATCACTAACTCATTATAATGTTAAGTATGCGTAGAAAAGGGTAGATGCACCCAGTAAACAACACTTTTTACTTTATTCCTTCGATCAATTATGTACTAGAATTCCGATACGCGCTTGAAAAACGGTAGGCGATTTTGGGGTCACAGAGCCACAATGACGTTTGTAGCGATGACATTAAATATTATGTAATCAAGATTAAAAAGAATACTGAATACTTTAACTGGATTTAATACTAATGAATGGCAGCATGGTCGGCCATAGCCTTATGGCCTTAGCCGGTTCCTCAGGGAACGAACCACACTTAAAAAAAAACAAATGTTTTGCAACCTTAAAATCTTTAAGATGTAAGGTGGTTCTTGGCGGGAAAGTGAAGAGTCATGTCTGCGGTTTTGTTTTGTTTTCTAAAATTTGTGTTATGTCGAATATTAATGTGAAATAATGGTGGATTATTAACCGTTAAGTGTTCGTGAGTGTGCATGAGTGTTGGCAAATGAAACAAAACAGTGCAACGTCACTTTTCAAATTCTCTCAAGAAGTCCGCCCGAGGACTTAGTAAAGCCCCACATCTTTACTGAGATACTCGAGGGGTTGGGTGGTATATCATTTCTCATTTCTATTATCATTCATTATCATCAAACGGAAAAGAAATATTGCTAATTTATGTATTACTTGTTAGAAAAATTACTTTGACACTGGCTAAATGTGCTAATCGCACGAAGCCATCAACAAAATGAAAAAAAAAATCTGGTTCTTGGCGGGAAAGTGAAGAGTCCTGGCTTCTTGGCGGGAAAGTGAAGAGTCATGTCTGCGGTTTTGTTTTATTTTCGAAAATTTGTGTTATATCGAATATTAATGTGAAATAATGGTGGATTATTAACCGTTAAGAAGTCCGCCCGAGGACTTAGTAAAGCCCCACATCTTTACTGAGATACTCGAGGGGTTGGAGGAGATATTATTTCTCACTTCTCATTTCTATTATCATTCATCATCATCATACAGAAAAGAAATATTATTTATTTATGTATTACTTTTTAGAAAAATTACTTTGACACTGGCTAAATGTGCTAATCGCACGAAGCCATCAACAAAAAGAAGAAGAAGTGAAGAGTCATGTCTGCGGTTTTGTTTTGTTTTCTAAAATTTGTGTTATGTCGAATATTAATGTGAAATAATGGTGGATTATTAACCGTTAAGTGTTCGTGAGTGTTGGCAAATGAAACAAAACAGTGCAACGTCACTTTTCAAATTCTCTTAAGAAGTCCGCCCGAGGACTTAGTAAAGCCCCACATCTTTACTGAGATACTCGAGGGGTTGGGGGGTATATCATTTCTCACTTCTCATTTCTATTATCATTCATCATCATCATACAGGAAAGAAATATTGTTTATTTATGTATTACTTGTAAGAAAAATTACTTAGACACTGGCTAAATGTGCTAATCGCACGAAGCCATCAACTAAATTTAAAAAAAAGATGTGAGGTTCACAGTAAGCTGAAGTTTTGGATGAAATCCAATGTTTTTTCAGATTTTGTTATTCGAAATTGAGATGTATAGTTATGAGCGAACAGGACCACTTTCGATATGCATTTTGGTTCCGGATCCATTATCTAGCACATTATTGGTCGAAGCTTTATTCATTGAAAATAGGGTCACTAACTGATTTTTGCTTTAGAGCTGTCATCTAAAATTTCAATGAAATTTTATGTACCTAATTTTGTGTCGCCGAACATTCTAGCTAAAAAAAATATTGTTATGATTTGACATGTCCTGAATAGTCCAGGGGGTCGACCGCCTAACACTCTCGCTTTCGATCGCTTTGAAGGCGAGGCGAGGAGGAGGCGTCATCTTGTCATTTCGAAAGCAATATGAAAGCAATATCGAAAGCTATAGGCTATAGCTTTCGATATTATTCGATATTATATTTCGATATTATATTAGAAAGCTAGGCGAGGGCTTCGCCTACAAAGCGATCGAAAGCGAGAGTGTTACGCGGTTGGGGGGCTGATGTAGTCTATCATATTATAAGTATTAATTACTAGTTGACCCGGCGGACTTCGTACCGACACAACAAAATAAACAAATCATTAAATAGCTTACGCGTGAAAGCGTATCAAGCCACAAACAAACTTACTTTCGCATTTATAATATTGTAAGGATGGAAGCGACTCTGTGGTCTAGTAGTTCTGGTAACATACATCAATTACAGAGCCAAAGGTCCCGGGTTCGATTATTATAACTGTCTCACCATCACTCTACTAAAGCCTGTCGCTATAACATCAATATTAGTAGCATTGTTAGATACGCTATTAAACCAGACAAATAAAAAAAAATCTTAAACTAATTTTGCGTGAAACTGAACATGCCCGATTATAAATAGTGAGCATAAATAGTGAAGTTGGAAATGAGATAAGATATTATAAAATAAACACGAAAATTCTTATTTCAATGTCTTTTTATTCCATAGCTGCTTGAAACCAGAATCATCATCATCATCATCATTATCATCAGCTCATTTAATGTCCCCACTGCTCGAGCACGAGCCAGGGAGAGTGGGCCATAAACCACCACGCGGGCTCAGTGCGGATTGGTGGTTGTTAACGACTGCTAATGCAGCCGGGACCAACGGCTTTACGTGCCTTCCGAAGCAAGGAGGAGCGAGAGATAGAAAATTTTTGGTCACCCATCCGATGACCGGCCTTTGCGAAAGTTGCTTAACTACAGCAGTCGCAGACCGGGCGCGTTAACCACTGCGCCATGGAGCCCCTCACCAGAAACAGAAACAGAACAGAACCAGAATAATATTCTTGTAATAAAAAAAAATATATTAGGGTAAAATAATGGCACCAGTTTTTGACTACCTCCGTGGTCAAGTGGTTAGCGCGCCGGGTCTGGTGTCGCGCCATCTCAACTCTGGTTCAATTCCCGGTCGGGTCAATTTAGAGAAAACTGTTTTTCTGAATTGATTTCGGGTCTGTGTGTTTTTCTATGTTTATATGTATTATCCGTCATCTAGTTTAACCATATTAACGAGTTTCAATAGAAGCTTATCTTGGGCTAGATAATTGGTGTGAGCGTAAACAAATTTTATTTAATTTATTTATTTATTTACTATTTAAGACCAGTGATCGGCATAGTTGTAAAATAACATACGTTTTTATTGAAATATTGCGGGATAACGTCATCAAGGAAGCTGTTGGTCCGTAGTCCGTAGTGTAGATAAAAAAATGTAAGTTTAGATTAAGCTACAATTTATGTTTTAATCCATGTATAAATTTATGGCTATGGCAGAATAACAGGGTTTGTGGGTCTCCTGCAAACACTGAGCCATAGACCTTTTTGTCTGTTTTTTTTTGGCAAATAAATATACTTATTATTATTATTATTATTAGTCAATTGTTGCTAAAAACTTGCTGGCCCCTATTTTACTGATTTTAAGACAAAAATGTCGGTCACCGGTTTCTGTAGAACACTGGTACATACCACATAGGTACTTCTTCAAGCAGTAACAAAAAAATAAAGTTTACTTCTACGGAAACCGTTTACATTATCTATGAACACACTCGCTTAGGCCCATAATGACACCGTACCACATAATCGTAGAACAATGGTGTGACGACCCGGATCACACGCTCTCTATAACAGGTACATACATGTACCTGGGCCACAGATTAGTTCATAGTTCTCCCCACCTCCACGACCCGCCCCCCAACCGCCTAACACTCTCGCTTTCGATCGCTTTGAAAGCGACGCCCTCGCCTCGCTTTCTAATATAATATCGAAATATAATATCGAATAATATCGAAAGCTATAGCCTATAGCTTTCGATATTGCTTTCATATTGCTTTCAAAATGACAAGATGACGCCTCCTCCTCGCCTCGCCTTTAAAGCGATCGAAAGCGAGAGAGTTAGGCGGTCGACCCCCCGGTCAACCCGAGCCGAGGTCCGAGCCTTTAGAGGCGCCCTCGGGTTGTGCCGCTCTCCGATCCGATCCGAACCCCTCGGAGAATCTAGTAGCCAATGCCAGCCATCCGCTCTAGAATCCTTCTGACGGTGTTTCGTTTCACACGGCTTGGCCGCTCCCAAAAAAGTTTGGTAACGCTGAAAATGCCGGCTGGCTGCGGCATTCAGCAAACTCTCTCAAAAAAAAACATAGTACGGTAACGCCCGGCTGGGTCGTTACTTTAGGTACCGGGGATTTATTAAATAAAAAGGCTTCCAAAGCACAAGATATTATATTACTTTCAATATATTACAATAATAATCAATCGTCGTCGCGGTCCGTCAATCGAGTCCGCGATGTTCTTCTTTTTTCTTCCATCTCTTTTTATTCTACACCTTTTGAATTCAGGCCACGGCGGCTGCCAGCATGTATGCCCGAGCAAGTAGTCTCGGTTACTACAGTACCTACCTCAGTTATAAATAGGTAATTTTAATAAAGAAAAATCACCTTTTCTTGTTCTGTGTCAAAGTATTTAAAACAAGCACAGTTCTCAACTCTGCAAGGTCACCGACACGGATACTGTTACTTATTCTGCGCCGACACTAAATTTAATTTCTGTTTCCCATATACATACTCGAAGTTACAATTTTGCCAAATTTAATGAAACTTTCTATCATCATCATCATATTCAGCCCACATAAGTCCACTGCTGGATATAGGCCTCTCCGAATACATGCCACTGAGCCCAAACTTCGGCTTATCTTTTCAAGTCGCTGCTGATGCTTCTAGAGAATACAGAGATTTAATAGTAAAAAGAAAACATTTAAATAACGTTATTAATTTACTTATACGAATTGAAATTTTTCATAGTGGACTTTCAGTCAATAAATTCAGTTGAAATAGACGTTTCTTTACGTACGTACCAAAATAGGTAAGTATATGAAATTTCTGTATTTTTTCCTAACGCTTAGAAAGCTTTATTAAAATTGGAACTTCAATAAAGTTAGTATATAACTTTGTGATGAATCTACAAATCTTTAAATAAATCTTTAATGTTATATGCTAACATATATGTCGCCATCCACATAGTTATGGCGAAATTTACCCTTCAGACTACATTTTTGTGTGTGCTGGCGTGGCGTCCAACCTTGGCGTTCGTCGTGAAGATTGGTTCATTTCATTCCCACATTCATTTACCAAATAAGGTCAATGGCTACATAAGTTATCGGTATTTCGCCTATGTACGCAGTCACGCGCATTTTTATGTATACATACATTTTTAATTATATGTAAAAACAAAGTATAAAGTCTTGTTTTCGTTAACGTGATCGAATAGCGAATGTACAGTTACATTGAACTGAGAATAGGTATTGTCGCAAAGTCCCATATGCGAAAATTCTTTGCCTAGTTGTATAAATGTGTGAGTAAATAGAGTGTATGTGTGGTGCGTACGTGATAGAAAACTTTGTAACAAAACTAAGACTGAGATGAAATGTTAGCCAAATCTTTATTAGATTAACTGCGGTCACACCATCTTCTTGAGGTGTTACAGGGGGACTTCTTGTCCCCAGAATGAAAGAGGAGCTCGATGGCGCAGTGGTTAACGCGCCCGGTCTGCGAGTGCTGAGGTTAAGCAACTTTCGCAAAGGCCGGTCATTGGATGGGTGACCAAAAATGTCATCTCGAGCTCCTCCGTGCTTCGGAAGACACGTAAAGCCGTTGGTCACGGCTGCATTAGCAGTCGTTAACAACCACCAATCCGCACTGGGCCCGCGTGGTGGTTTATGGCCCGTTCTCCCTATCCATCCGTAGGGAAGGCTCGTGCCCCAGCAGTGGGGACATAAAATGAGCTGATGATGATGATGATGATGATAGGGCGGAAGTGGGGGGGGGGGGGTCGATATTAATATACGTGCAAGGTGTCTATGTGGACGTTGCTCAAGTACTGCTATGAAATTGACATTTTGTATAAAGATTTTTTATAAAATTATATTTTTCATACTAACGTTTTTTTAATTTTCTTAGCGTCTATTTATGTTAACACTATAAAAACCGGCCAAGTGCGAGTCGGACTCGCGCACGAAGGGTTCCGTACTTTATGACGTATTAAAAAAACTATTAACTAGATCTCGTTCCAACCAATTTTCGGTGGAAGTTTGCATGGTAATGTACCTATTTTACCACTTTGGAAGTGTCTCTCGCGTAAACTATTCAGTTTAGAAAAAAATGATATAGAAACCTCAATATCATTTTTTAAGACCTATCATCCATAGATACCCCACACGAATGGGTATGATGAAAAAATTTTTTTTGAGTTTCAGTTCTAAGTATGGGGAACCCCCAAAATTTATTGTTTTTTTTTTCTATATTTGTATGAAAATCTTAATGCGGTTCACAGAATACATCTACTTATCAAGTTTCAACAGTATAGTTCTTATAGTTTCGGAAAAAAGTGGCTGTGACATACGGACGGACGGACAGACAGACAGACAGACATTACAAATCCATAAGGGTTCATTTTTTTGCCATTTGGCTACGGAACCCTAATAAAAGTAGGTAAAATATAGCAGACAATAAAAAGAAAAAAATCAAGTCCCTTCAAAGCTACAATGAAACAAAAAGTCAATTTAAAAAAATATAAAGACATAAAATTAATAATGATTGTTATTACTGAAGCCTAAGTAACATAGCCCTAACTAAAGGTGTATAATAATATTAACAACCGGTATTGACTTTTAGAAGTAATACACCTATCCTATTAATAAGTGAGAAAAAAACTGACTGTTCCAACTTATATCTAGTATAAAAAGTGTCTTACAGTAAGTATTTCAAATTTATTGTATTGGCAAAATATTATGAAGAACTAAAGGTGTTAGCCAATCTTCTGGTAAGTATGCAGAAATTACTTTGCTTCACCGCAAAACTATCTCTTTTGTATACCTACTACTTACGTAATTGGACGATCAGCAACAATTCGCCGACATCAGTAGAAATAGACAAGCGCTTGTTAGAATCAGAATTGTTTAGACTGTAACCTATGTAACTCTTATACATTGTAATAAGAAAGAGTCAAAACTAGACAAGTTTATACATGTTAAATGCTCGCGACTGTACTAATAGTGTTCAGTTACTTTTCTTACCGACTGTACACCGATTGGTTAGGTTGCTTCTGCTTGTAAGCAGAGGCGGCTCTAACCCATGTAGCACCCGTATGCAATCAATACCCTGGCGCCCTCTAGTAGGCGCGCGGTAGGCACTTAGTTATATTTTCACCAGTAGTGGACGGAAATCCAGGTGCAAAAGGTGCAATTTTAAATGGTGTCGGTAAGCATGTACAATTGTACAATCGGCAACACGTTAACGGTAACATTAGTAGTTCTTATTTTAGGCTGAACAAGGGTGATAATAACTGATAACTGTTAACGTGTAGCCGACGGCACACGAGTATAGGTAGGTACTCATAAGAAGGGGTTACAAGAATAAAAAAGCACAACTTTTTGTGGTTATTTCAAACTCGATAGTGTGGCCATGCTAAGATGAGCCAAACCATTAGTACCTAATTAATTTTAGGCGAAGTAGTGCGCTTTCACCTTCGGCCTATAGTTGCTTAGCATCCAGGTGAGATGATGAAAGTCCACCTGCCTAGCTACAACCATTACATCCAAATATGTTCGCAATTAGAACAATATTGTGTTGAAAGAGCTGCGAGATAACATAGGAGCTACTCGTAATTTTTCGGCAGTTGAGGGCTTCTTGAAGTGTGCTTCCAACTTCTGCCTAACAGAAACTTACTACCATCAGGTGAGATGAAAGCTAATCACTCCCAATAGAAAAAATACCAAAGGATCCTTACAACCACAAAAACAAATCAAACAACTCTACTTATAAATATATTAATATTTATTTATTCCTTTCGACGAGTCATTTTCTTTACAAATTAACAAAATTGGTTCTGGACAGCAATACTAGATCGCAGTCACTCGCTATATTTACATAAAACCACTGTACTTTACAAATAATTAGAGATCTTTATACAAACGAACTCGGCCACCGCACCAACAGACCTAAATACAAACAGAAATATATAACAAAAACTATTTATTATATAATTCAACTTGCTTTTCACTACACATATGTCCTGAGGTACATAATAGATTATGTATAGTTTGTCAAAAAAGTTATCTAAAAGAGAATATGCATAATTAAAAATATTTAGAATCACATAAACTGAAGTTGGGATCCTTTTTGAGTATAGCCCAACCGAAACATTGGGTACTTAAGGCATGCCTAGGATGGCCTAGTAAATGAAACATTTAAATTTTAAATGGATTGCTAAAGTTTAAAGGGCTAGCTTCGTTTAAACTTGAGCAATCACAAATCGATGCAGTATCAAATGGTAGAGTCGAAAGCAATTAAACTTGCTTCCAAAAATATCTGACATAACACAAAAACAAGTTTTACTTTTATTTACTTTTCTATGGGTAAAAGAAATGTTTGGACAATTCAAAAGCACTTATTTTTAAGTTCATTTGAATAAAAAAAATGGACTTTGACATAAGACTTTATTTACTAAAGAATGCATATTCTCCTTACACGTAAGATGTATCGGCAAATCACTTATGCGATCAGAGATCATAGTAACAGTCACTACTCGGCGATGCGGCGGCGTTCCTTACGCGTGTGTGGGTAGCGATTGCTATATAAAAGTAATTAGACCACTAAAACGTGACCTAAGAGCTTCGACCGACGCCATCGCACCCGTACGCGTTTATATACTACATATGTGATAATTATATATCAGAACAGATAGTGGAACGGTCAATAAACTTAAGCATTGTCGTTAATATGGATTTTTGAAAATCAGGAGTTGTTTTGTGAAGAGAAGAAATTGTTTATTTTCTGCATTTTAACTTGTCATTCGTATTTATTCTATAGTTAAATATGCCGCCATAACATGTATGTAGCATTGTTGTGTTCCAGCAGCAGATAAGATAGCTAGTGCCTCAGTAGTTGAGGTGAAGGTGAAGGTGTATCATCACTTAACATCAGGTGAGATCAAGGCAGTGCTTACAGGAAAGATATAAAAAATCTTTCAATTTTAAGTGACATTTCATACAGATAATTTTATCAGTTCCATAAAACATTAAATTTGAATAAGTATTAAATCAATCTTCAATATTGCTATCAACACACTTTACTCTTCCAAACTTAATCCATATTAAAATAACGTCATAAAAGTTCATAATACCGCCCTCTACCTATCCAGATTATTTGTGATAATAATTCAAAACGCTATTATGCGACATTAAAAAAGAAGGGTCATGTATGTGTTATTATGACTCTAATTTTTTTCTGTCAATTGCTACATCAAATTCGAGATAATCAACCCTGTAAGTCTTTGAGACTTTCCCGCCTACATCCAAAGACAAATTTGAAATGAATAATAAATTAAAAGTTTGTAGAATTTGAGATACAGTCGAAGGAGCGAGTCTTTGGATCGAGGCGTGCGTGTACCAGCGTGAATTTTGTTCATAAAACTAATTATCAAATATACAATTATTCAAAATCATTTAAGCAGAGGGATTTAATACTGAAATTATTCGAAAATAATAGTCAAAATTATTGAATTTCTAATAAATTCAATGTCTTTTTCTTATTTAATTTAACACATTTTTTCCGCATATTTCTATTGATTTACATCACTATTTATTCTTGAACAACTTCAGTTTACATAGAGATCTGTCTAAATCAAAGCAAATTGTTTGTATCACAAAATTGCCTATTTAATTAACATTAACGCGTTAAATTATGCCTCCTTTTTATAAAAATCATCATTTAGGTATCCATTTAGCTGAGTAGTAACCTAAGTTATGTATGACTTGTTTGTGCATTCGAGACATACCCGCCCGTCACGTAAGTATTGTAAAACAGAACTATTATATAATACTGTAGTGTTTAAAGTTTATCTCTAAAAAATTTTGTTTCTAATGTAAGAAAAATAAAATGAATTAAGATTTTAATCTTTTTAAACTTTTTATTGAGTAAAGTTGATTCTATTTAGCTACAGGATACGATTTTTGAAACTGTAACCACAATTCTCACATATACAAGTTATTTGTGTTTTTGCATTTTTTTATTTCAATGAGTAACTCAAAAACCGCACCCTGACCAACAAAATTACAGCTTTAACTTCCCTAATCTTTCGCATGTCTGTAAGAGAACGCTTAAAGTAACAAGACTGCCAAACTCGTATCTGTTCCAAGTATATAACATACATACAGTACAGCACCATTTCGTGGTGTTACCAAGTACATAATAACTGTCGTTCTTACTTCTACACTCAAAGAACTTCGCAACAAAAATCACACGATTATCTACACCCACAAAATCACTGTTATTTTTCACTTTTCACGTCACATGATCACTTTCGCAGGTTGTGTTTGTCGCGCTGGCTCCTTAGCTAGCGCATCAGCCAGGCTCGCAACCGCGCCCGCCTTCTCGCATGCAATCGCGCGTGGGAGGCCTTCGCTGCGGCGAGGGCGCCGCTTCTGTATAAGCTGAGCGGTCGGAACGATAGTAAGCGGAGATCGTCGCTCAACTGGCACTCGGTGTGGTCGTGCAGCTATGGGGAATAGAGAAAAATGTTGTTTATTATATGTAAATAGGTAGGACCTCGATGGCGCAGTGGTTAACGCGCCCAGTCTGCGAGTGCTGAGGTTAAGCAACTTTCGCAAAGGCCGGTCATCGGATGGGTGACCAAAAATTTGTCATCTTGAGCTCCGTCGTGCTTCGGAAGGCACGTTAAGCCGTTGGTCCCGGCTGCATTAGCAGTCGTTAACAACCACCAATCCGCACTGGGCCCGCGTGGTGGTTCCGTTCTCCCTATCCATCCATAGGGAAGGCTCGTGCCCCAGCAGTAGGGACATAAAATGAGCTGATGATGAACATATAATTTTACGCAAATATAGTCGCGAACAAATTACAATTTGAGCCACGAAAGCATAGTTGGTAGTGCACTTGACCCGGCATGTTATGGGGTGCGGGTTCGAACCCCGCTTGTGGAATTTTATCAACAATTATTATTGTCTTTTTTCAAATTAGAAAGGTGGTGGTTAAAAATTAAAAGATCTAAAGTGTATCCGATCTAGATATGTATGCAGAGTTACTTAAACTAAATATTTGTATTTTGACACCACATAAAAATAAACAATAGGTTTTCGCTTTCTTCTTAAATTGCTGATTTTTCAGCATTTTGCATACCTTGAGTAATTTGCAACGCGCGTATTGCGTAGCAACATTGAAATCAGCTGTTTATAGCGACTTTTTTTTTCTTTTTTCATTTTAAGCTACTTTGTAGTAGTTTTTCCAGCAGATTTTAGCAACTTTTTTCTATTTAAAGCTACTTTTTAGTAATTTTCAGCTGTTTTTAGAGACTTATTTCGTTTTCTATCATTTAAGGCACTTTTCAGCCGTTTATAGCTACTTTTAAGTAATTTTCCGTTGTTTTAAGCAACATTGAAATCAGCTGTTTATAGCGACTTTTTTCTTCTTTTTTCATTTTAAGCTACTTTGTAGTAGTTTTCCAGCAGATTTTAGCAACTTTTTTCTATTTAAAGCTACTTTTTAGTAATTTATAGCTGTTTTTAGAGACTTATTTCGTTTTCTATCATTTAAGGCACTTTTCAGCCTTTTATAGCTACTTTTAAGTAATTTTCCGTTGTTATAAGCAACTTTTTATTAATTTTCAACTGTTTTTACCAACTTTTTTCATGGTTTTTGCATTTCCAGTTACTTTTAGCGTGTATCGAGTATCCCTCACCTTGGGCGGCTTCCGCCTGGCGTGCGCGGCGGCGGCGGGCGCGGCCGCGGCGTTGGCCACGTTGTGCGTGTAGCCGTCGCCGCAGCGGCGCGCGTTGCGTGCGAGGAACACGGGCTTGTTGCGGGCGGCGGGCGGCGAGCTCGCGGCGCGCCCGTAGCGCGGCGAGTACAGGGACCACGCGCCGCGGGATACTAGGCCGCGCCCGTTGTTACTGTTGCGCTGGAGAGACAAAAATTGAAATTTAAAAAAGGTTTTTGCAAGTAAAAATCTACCAGTCCCAAGAAGCTGCAGTGGAAATCGAACCCACGACTGACCCTGCCGAGCTACTGATACCTAGAAGATTTGTCGTGTCTGTAACTACATAATATAGTGCAAAAATATCAAATGTTCTCAACTCAAGTAAGGTCACGACAAATTATGTATTTTATTGGGAAATAAAAATATTTTTTTTTAATAGTTCAATGCAATATGCATCGTTAACTTCTCTTTTCACCGACAATACCGTGCGTCCCGTAAAAAACTTTAACCTTGTACTACGTTACATATTTTTCTTGAATTACCAATATACAGCGTGTTAGTTAAAACGAGGGACATATTTAATCCTATGGTAGTTTATGCCTGGGTAAGCATAAACAAATAAAAAAATACGGCGAAGACTGCCCGCGGCGGGGCACGCGCCGCGAGGCGGGGGTGAAGACGTGGCCTCGCGGGGTGCGTACGGTGTGCAAAGCAAAAAGTGACCTTCTGGCATGATCTATCGGTGGCAGTCAGTCGGCACATATTTGATCTTTTCCAACGCTTATTTATTAGGATTATGCAAAAAAATAACAATATTTTTTATTTTATTATTTTTTAATGAATCGGATCGGAAATCGAATACCTAATGCTCTCTCGTAATATGTCCCTCGTTTCAACTAACAAGCTGTATAAATAAATCCATATATTCTAATTACCTGCGTTGGGGAAAGCCGTGCGTCAAGGGGCGGCGATGCTCGCGGTGGTGGCGCTTCTAGAAGCTCGAACGATACTCTGCACTCATCACCACCGTACTAAGGGACAAAGAACACAGAATTATTACACCAATCAACTATAAAAAATAAATAGTATGATCACGATTATTATGAGTGTAGATTTTTTTCCACAAGCAGGATTTGAACCTTGTCCCCCTGACATATTAGGTCAAGTAGACTCCCAATAGGTTTGTCCGACCTGTACAAATTTAAAACTATCTACTTTTGGGTTAGCGTTTATTATGTTACATTATAGTACTCTATATACTCATTCAACTAATTGCGTTTTTTATGTAATAAAAAATGGTCTTAAATATCAAAAGTCAATCTTATACGGGCGAGGAAAATATATGAACAAAAAAATTAAATAAACAAATCAAATTAACTATAATTTTAATAGGTTCTGTATGCTCTTGATGCCTCAAGATGCGTCCATTACACATGATCTTAAAGCTAGTATGGACAGAGGCGGTCTTATCGCTACAAGTGATCTCTTCCAGGCAACCTTTGGTTGAGACAGTTGATGAATGTACATACCACTTTAACGAGGAACGCGTTATGCTCATGCCGTAAGTAGCGCGCGGCTCTTCGTACGTAGGCGGGTGGACCTCGCATACCGCCCGATGCGCAGAGTTCAGCCGCTCGTACCGACCACGGTTCTGATACGCAGTGTTGCAGCTGTAAATAATGGGTGGGTTAATACTAATGAATGGCATTTTAATTGAATCGGTTATTTTGAAAGGGGCGCAAGTCGCACCTTTTGTTCAAATAAACTTAAACACAGAACTTAACTAGAAAAAAAAAACAAACAAAAAATAATTAGAAAATTAAAAACTAAAGACCTATAAATAAAAGAAGTCCTCAAACTGAATTATGAATGTAGTTGTGTTTTTGCTGTAACCGCTCATGTGACATGAATGAAAGAGATAGTACATAATGTGTATCTATATTGTGCAAAATATAGAACTATGAAAAATAATATACAACCCTACAAAATTATTCAATAAACAGTTTTTTGTTGCTCCTGAAAATTTTCTCCAGGTGGACTTAAGCCCCTTTCAAAATAATCGATGCAATTAGTTCTTTTAATAAGAAACAAAAGTAGTAGACAAGATAAATAAAATAGATAAACAAAAACAGGGAAAAAATAAGTAATAATAGCATTTCTTAATATTACAACTACTTTTTTGATAAGTCATTAAAAAGGGAAAATTTATTTTCCAATAGTATTTTTTTTCAGATAGCTTTGGGCCTTCATCTAACCGGATGATAAACGATAAGGCCGAATAATTTTTTTGTAATGTTTTTCTTAATAAAAATTAATTTAGATCCCCGATTCAATCCCAGGTCGAGCAGTGTGTTTTAGATACTTTGATGCATATCCCGTGTTTTTGATCGATCACCAACCCGCACCTGGCAAGCGTGGTGATTAAGCCAATACTCATCGACTGTAGTGATGACTCGATTTCAATGATTGAGGCCTTTGCCCAGCAGTGGGACAGAATATAAATCGTGTGATTTTATAACAACATGTGTCAAGGAGCTATAATTTTTCAGTAGGTACAAAAAAAAAGATATTATTTTAAACATACGTTGCCTGCAACAATATAAAAAAAAATCGATACCTCGTTTAAAGTATAAATCGTCAGAAGACATGTATGGTTTCTACGGTAAATATGTAAATAGGCCTAAAGAAAAAGTTGCATTCAAAAACTCAATTTCTAAAAAAGTGGCGTTTGTGTCGTTTTAAAATCACACGATTTATATAGGCTACTTGCTTTTTACTTTATTAGTTAAAACAACCCACCTGCCGCACGATATGCGAGACGAGCTTGTCCAGCGTGTAAGCGGGGTACGCTCGTATGCCGAGCATCTCCCTCGCGGCGTCTTCGTAGGCGGCCGCGTCCGTGTTCCCGTCCAGGACGCCGCGGACCAGCTCCAGGAGGGCGCCGTAGTACGCGGAGGGGGAGGAGGCTTCCACTGGAAGGTCTGCGGGGATTAAAAAGATATTGATAAGTGTTTTACTAGCTATAAATTTCGCGTAACAAACAATAACAAATAGACATTAAGAAATTCACCACTGCAATACTGAAAATAAATTTAGAACGCATTAAACAAATTAGCATTCCGCTAAATCATTATGCATATTATGTTATGTACTTTATCGATCTAAGTGAACTGTATATTCGTATGAATAAATGTCTTTAAACATGTGTGCTGCCTAAGCACAAAAGGGCGATAGCTTAGTGTATAAGCAAAGCACTGGTGTTTTGACATAAACCAAAAGAGAGAGTAAGAAGAAGTAGTAAGCATAAAACTAAATACCTAATCATTAGGAAATATAGTAAATACAGATAAAAAATCACAGGAAATAATAGGTACTTAATAAAAAAACAATCTGATTAATTTATTTATATTTCTAATCTTTCCACAACTTATGCTGAAATAATCTACCAGCAAAAGTAATTGCAAACCCATTTTGAGACACAAAGTACCATTTTGTACCATAAATATGTACCATTTTGAGATTGTTCATGGATCATAAATAAAAATAAAGGGGGGAAATATTTTTAATACAATTTCAGTATTAAGAATTTTGTATACTCAAGTGCAAGATTAAATGTTGAGTACCTATATATTGCAATTAAATGTTAATTTCACTATTTCATCAATCAATCATCTGATTAATAATGAATAAATAAATAAACAGGGTATCTATTAAGATTTAAAAGCTTAATATTTGTAGTGTGTATATAGATTCACTGGACCTATATTTATTCATAATGATGTGCAATAATAATAATAAAACTAAAAATAATGAATAAACAATACTCACTATTAGGCTTCAGCCGTAGCGCTGTAGCAACGCTGGGATGTTGCCTCGCGGCCGTGGCCTTATCCCGGTCGGCTAAGGCCAGGGCAGTTCGCCGCGCAGAGGCCAGGCGCTGGCACAGGGTACCGTGCAGACGAAGGAACAGGTACCAAGACGATGTGCAAACGAAGCGGGCTTCCTGTGGAAAAATTTTTTAAAGTTGTAACTACATAATACATGCAATGTAACAGGACACTCGGTCCTGCTTTGAGTGAACGCTCCTCGCCAGTAATGCGCTGGCAGGCACTGTAAACACGCGCTATCATTTATTACCAATATAAGGTATCTAAAAACTAATAGTATTTTTATTCAAAATCATAACTCTAATATATATAACTGTTACATTGGTGACCCCGACGTGATTTGAACACGCAACCTTCTGATTGACATTCTGATTTAAAAATTGTTTAGAGGACATAAATAGACGAGGGATGAACTGGAGCCTCCGTTTAGGCTTACAACTAATAATAATACTCTTTAATGAATTTGCATTTCCTTGAGTACGAAATGGTTTTAATAATGTAAAAAGGTGATAACAATGACAGCAAAATAAATGGATGAATTAAATTTATATATCAAAGCAACAAACAAATTAGACAATACGAAATAATTGTTTTTTTGTAAGAATAAAAACTTTATAATACCATTACCAAATAAACACAATACAATAGTTAAATTAAATCTTATTAACATATAGTGTTAAATTATTATAGAGTTGTAACTAAGGTATACAAGATAAAAATTTCAAGATTAAATTAAGATACTTAATAAAAAGTAACTCAAACTGTAAAACTAATTCAATAAGTACATGATAATAATTTAAAAAAAATATTCTTTATTTTAAAACGAAAGATTTATCAAGGCGTCGAGATCGAGATCAAACATTATAAGGGTTTCTAGAGGGGATGCCATCACACAAGCGTATCTCCATCCCCTACTAGATTCTCCGAGGCGAATCGAGATGTCACGTGTACTTACGTTAGGCGGATGATCCCTGTAGTCGTCGGCGAGGTCGTTGCCATCGGCTTTCACGTCTTTTGGCGGCTCCTCATTGCTGTTTCTCTTCACACTGATTGGCGCGTTCGTGCACTCTGAGGGGGAAAATAAAGACGTTATACAATGAGTTTAGTGTTTGAAATAAATATATTCAACATTAACTATTAAATTTACACCCTGAAATTGTTAAGAATCAGCAGCTAAATTTATTAAAACAATCTTTATTTATTTATTTGTGTTTCTGTAAACAGTATTTTTAATTAAAATTATACATCTACAATCTTTACTTGTCTTTAAAAATGTCTTGATGGCTACTTTATTTGTGTGTTATTGTCTTAGTTTTACCAATTAGTACGTAAATAGTAAAGCGAAATTTGATTTTGAATAAATTATTAAGGTGGCAGGCAGCTAACATTTATCACATCAATAACAATCAACAAATTATTTCTTAAATTGATATGGCAGAGCAGGTAGGCTACTCTTGACGCAAACTCAATCTCAATACAATTCCAATGCGATTAATATGTATCGATATTAGGATAAGTTTCGCAATTTCGGAACGCCCCATCTCGATATTATTTGTTCACTCAATTTCCACGCAATTTAATTCCAATGTAGCGCTATTATCGCTTTTAAGAGTGCCATTTGAATTTTTTAGATTTGGGATTGGAAATTGATTATTGCAATTGTGTTTCAAGAGTAACCCACCTGTTTTGAGGTCTAAATAATACCAAGAAAGAAAAACACCACCAGCCCCCCAACCGCCTAACACTCTCGCTTTCGATCGCTTTGAAGGCGAGGCCCTCGCCTCGCTTTCTAATATAATATCGAATAATATCGAAAGCTATAGCCTATAGCTTTCAATATTGCTTTCATATTGCTTTCGAAATGACAAGATGACGCCTCCTCTTCGCCTCGCCTTCAAAGCGATCGAAAGCGAGAGAGTTAGGCGGTCGACCCCCAGGCTTCCCAAACATAATTATCAAGATATCCCTCTAGTTTCAAAGTAATTTTTAACTTAATTTATATTAATATTTTTAACTCAATACAATTATTATTGTATTGTTTGTCTTTTACCATTAGTATCTACATACATTTTTGAATTGAATGCAAATGAGACGTCAGTAGGAAGGCAGCATGCTCGTATCAACACTGAAGTTCAGTTGATGCACATCGCATGATTTCTCATCATTGTCTCCATTTATTTACTTACTAATATTTTAACAACAAGAAAACTGTTAAAAATTACCACGGATTTGTATCCCCTTCAACCTTCTAACTTATTTTATGTGTGTCTAAAATAATGTATAACAGCATTCTGCACCATTTTCATGAGCTTTATGCATATTCAGTTTAGGCTACAAATAGCTCTTATGAATGTCACTATGCCATCGGTTCGTAAGTCTACTCTGGGCGGGAGACCTTGTACTGAGAAGAACCGGCAAGAAACTCAGCAAGTTACACGGCCTGCCCTAAGGAACTCCACAACGACCGGTTTTATACTGCTCACATCCATCCGATAGTGCTTTATCTATACTAATATTATAAAGAGGAAACCTTTGTATTTTTGTATGTATGTACTAGCTGACCCAGCGGACTTCATCTCACATTTCCCCCCCTTTTTTTTTAAATATAGCCTATGTTACTCAGCGCTAATGTAGCATTCTAATGGTGAAAGAATTTTTTAAATCGGTCCAGTAGTTTTTGAGTTTATTCGTTGCAAACAAACATACATACAAAAATACAAAGATTTCCTCTTTATAATATTAGTATAGATGTATGTATGTATGTATGTATGTTTGCAACGAATAAATTCAAAAACTACTGGACCGATTTAAAAAATTCTTTCACCATTAGAATGCTACATTAGCGCTGAGTTACATAGGCTATATGAAAAAAAAATGCGAGACGAAGTCCGCCGGGTCAGCTAGTAAAATATAAAATAACAAAATAAATGATTAACAATACCTTTCAAGTCCGTGTTGTTGTTGTTCTTGGGCTTGTTCTCCTTGTCGTTTTTGTTGTTGCGGCCGCTCTTGTCCGACGCGTTGTCGGATTCTGACGACTGCTGGACAAAAAACAACATGTATTTTTTTTATACTATAATGGAAAAACAATTTTTTTCAAAAATCTAATGATGTATTTTTATTTTGTATCAAAATCGGCACCAAGACTATTCGAGTATTTTTCACTATTTCTCATAGTTTCGGAATTTCGGATTCTGATCATATAAAACTTTCTGTGTGAAATCGCTTAGGTATATCTTGGAATTGTTATGTTGTAGGGCTAAGCTGTCATATAAAATATTAGTCGTATGGATGCCCTCTACACATATAACAGAGTTTTATTGGTGCACAGACGTTTTCAAAAAATACCTCGAATACCTAAGAGGAGCTAATGGCGCAGTGGTTACTGCGCCCTGTTTGCAAGTGCTGAGGTTAAGCAACTTTCAACTTTAAAAATCGTACCAAAAGCGCCCTATTGTATTTTCGTTTTCGTTAACGTAATCGAATGGCGAATGAAACTCGCACTAGGCACTGAGGGGCTTATTAATAAACATAGTGTAAGCTTGGAGTAGTTACTCCGTGTTTTGTCTCTTTTACTCTAATATGAAATGAAATTTACATGACGGGAACAAAACACGAATAACTGCTCCGAGCTTACACTTTGTTTATGATATATGATGGGGTGATAGTCTAATTAACTATGAGGAACCACGATTTATCAGATTCAACAAATAACGTAAGTTCATATGTCATACTCGTGAACGGGTGCCGCCTGTGGAGGCTGGTCAGCTCTTGCATACTTGTCTTATTTTTATTATTATTAACTATAGTTTAACTTTGTTTTTTCTTAGACAGGTTTTGACTTTTACTAGTACTGTAGGACATTGTTAAAAATTTAACTGGTAAATGATGTTTTTGCAAACTTAAATATTTAATTTATTTATTTTATATTTTTTGTTTTTTTTTTACATGTTGCGATTATTCTTCATATTTTGTATTTTTATTTGTGATGGAAAATGTCCTTTAATGATAGGGCATTTTCCAATTGTTTTTGACGATGTAAGGGACAAAATAGCTTTACACTTGCAGAGTTTCTTGCCGGTTCTTCTCAGTACAAGGTCAGCCCAGAGTAGACTTATGAACCGATGGCACCGTTCATAAGAGCTACTTGTAGCCTAAACTGAATAAATGATTTTGAATTTTTTTGAATTTTTCGACCCGATTATCAACCCGTTTGACTACGGGGTTTCTAAAAAAAACTATAGAAGCGACAAATAATGGAAGTAAAACACTTGTCTGATCATTTTCGGCACGTCGAGCGTCTAATTGCCCGCCCGACGCTTCCAATGATCAATCGCTATACCCCCCTGTACGCAGTGCGCAAGCCTATGGAGGTTAGCCACGGGCTAGGGGGGTGGATGCTCTTGTTTGGGATAGCCAGTCAGTTAGCCATCCTATGTATCTTAATCTACAACGTCAAAGCGATTTTTCTCCATCGCATACGATAGCAAACGATGAAAAGGCTGGAAATGGAAACGCTCTTCACCCGGCATGAGGAACTGTCTGATATTAAACTGTCGAAACGTCAGGGAAGACGACAGACTTAGAAAATATTATAAGTGTATTACTTGGCTCTTCTCAATAGAGACTGCACTACGGACCGAAATCAATGGATGATGGATGTAATATATAACGTTGTTATTTTGAAATGTATCCAAAATAATTATCTTATTACTTGCTCAATAAATGAGACTATTCAACACAAAAATAATTTTTCAATTCAAACCAGTACTTCCTGAGATTAACGCGTTCAACCAAACAAACAGCTAAACTCTTCAGCTTTATAATATTAGTATTTGATATTTGAGTTTTATACTTTTTTATTTTTATAAATATTTGTCTTCTAAATATTCTGATATATTATAATAGCACCTTCTTATAAATAATTCTTTTAACTTGTTTATAAAATGTTTATCATTGCTAATGTTTTTTTATTGAATCGGGCAACTTATTGAGAATTTTTATAGACGTTGTTGGTTGTTGGTAAAGATCGCGGGAAGCCGCTGGATGCGAGCAGCACAAAACCGGTCGTTGTGGAGATACTTGGGGGAAGCAGACGTCCAGCAGCGGACGTCTTCTGGCTGAGATGATGATGATGATGATGGGAGGTTGAGGTTGTGTTAACAATAATGAACCCGCACCTCAGGTTTCTCCTGCTTGACGGCGGCGTTGGCGTTGGTGGGTTTGTCGTCGGCTGCGTCGCCCGCGCTCCCCGGGCTGGCCGGCTCCTCTTTCTCTTCTACAACAACAAACAAACATATAAAACTATTAATAATACATTTATTCAAAATATTTTTATCCGATTATGGTTACTAACAATGGGTACTTTAAACTTATATAGACACGACTCATTATTAATTATACATAGGTAAAATTATGTTTTTAAAAATAATTACCTACCTATGTCGTCTTCTGAACTTGCTACACCTCTATATAGTGTGTACAGTTCTAAATATTGAGAAAATCCTTAGCCCGTTTGTGTAATAATTAATAAATTACATAAATTAAATAATTACATTTGTATTTGGTGGCTAAAATTATAAAAAGTATAGCCTATATAATTTTCCACTATCAGGCAAAGGCCTCAAGTCATCGATACAATCAATGGGTATTGGCTTTAATGTAATATTAAATGTTGTTTAAAGTTGTTTAGTTCAATGCACACAAACTATACAAGGAGTCGAAGAGAAAAAAAGGGACACGTATTTAAACTTGTATTATTTTTATTAGGTACTTTATAATTTCGAAATTTAAATTGCCCTAATGTTACCTATTATATTTAATTACACGAGACGTCAGTAGGAAGGCAGCATGCTGATATCAACACTGGCATTCAGTGATTTGCACATCGCATGTGGTATCATCATTGTCTCAAGTTTCATTCGTTATTAAATTATCGGTAGTACCAATGACAAAATACTTGAATTAGAACTTTTTGTTGACATTTTAATCTTATTTTGAATAAAGATTATTAATTTAAAATATATCTATACTATTAATACTATAATTTCGACGATCGTGGTCGAGTGGTTAGCGTGCCGGGTCTGGCATCGCGTTATCTCTGAAGTCCCGGGTTCAATTCCCGGTCGGGTCAATTTAGAGAAAACTGTTTATCTGAATTGATTTCGGGTCTGGGTGTTTTTCTATGTTTATATGTAATTATCCGTTATCTAGTTTAACCATATTAACGAGTTTCAATAGAAGCTTATCTTGGGCTAGATAATTGGGGAGAGCGTAAACAAATTTTATTTTTTAAATTTTAATAAAGAGGTAAGTTTGTGACTTTGTTTGAAAAGAGTAATCTCTGGAACTACTACAATTCCAAAAATTCTTTCACTGATAGAATACTACATTCTTTGCGGATAAGTCTATATTTTATTTTGATAAAGAGAAAAATAAGTTATTAATTTTTGTATAGAAAAATACGAAATCAACGCGCACAAAGTGCCAGTTACTTACAAAGCGAAGACAATGTTTAATAGATATATGAGTACATACCCTCGTCCCTCTCATCATCCGACAACGGCTGCCGCGGATGATTGAACAAGTCAGGCAGAAACTGCCTCAACAACTGCTTGATTCTCCTCTTCTCCGCCTTCTGTATAGCGGTCTGCCTTCGAGCGTGGTGGATCAGCAGCTCGGTGCAATCGCGCAGGATTTTGATCGCTGTGACCAAGGAAATAGGTTAGATTATCCTTTGTATAATGTGTGGGTGGAAACGTTTGGGAAGTTCAGTAGGAAGGCAGCATGCTTTTATCAACAGTGTGTATTCTGGTGTTGCACATCGCATGAGATTCATCATTTTAGCAACAATATTACTAGAGTACTTTTCTTTAAATTATAATTTGATAATGCACTACATGAATAATAATCTCGTAACAAGTACAGAAAGCTTATACGCTTGCGTAAGTTATGGGTTCACGTGAGTAGTAAAACGAAAACATGAGAGAACGAAAAGGACGACAATATCTGTTGTCTAATGTCATTGTAGTTTTTTTTTTAATTCAATTCCGTTCCAATTCATTGTTATTTCTGAACAAAATTATTCGTGTTGGAAATACATGCATGTAGAGTAAGAAATATAGCAATATAACCCATCGTGGCGTTATTAGTAAAAAGTATAAAATATTAATTAATAAAATTCGCATAAGATTAACAAAATAATAAATTTCAAAATTAATTAGTTCCAATAAATTTCTTCATATCATAAAATATCTAACAAGAAGCACTTAAGAACCATATTGTATATGCCTAACAAATAAACAAAGAATGAGTTTCGAATAGTTATTCCATGTTTTGTCTCTTTTACTTGAAAATTACAATTTTTGATTTTTATTAGTACTAATGTCATACATTGTGTAAATTTACAAACTTAGATATTTAATTTAGATATTTTTAACATGTTGGGATTGTCCTTTATATTTTGTATTTTTATTGGTGATGGAAAGAGTCCTTCTATGAAAGGGCATTTTCCAATAGTTTGACGCTGTAAGGGCGAAAATAAATACCCTTGCTGAGTTTCTTGCCGGTTCTTCTCAGTACAAGGTCTCCCGCCCAGAGTAGACTTACGAACGTTATTTGTAGCCTAAATTTGAATAAAAAAATGATTTTGAATTTTGACGTTTACATTACAGGAACAAAACATATTCGGAGCTTATTCTTTGTTTATTTGTAAGGCACTATAAGTATAGTGCGAAGTAGATAGTATGAAGAGCTCGATGGCGCAGTGGTTAACGCTCCTGGTCTGCGAATGCTGAGGTTAAGCAACTTTCGCTAAGGCCGGTCATCGGATGGGTGACCAAAAATTTTTCATATTGAGCTCCTCCGTGCTTCGGAAGGCACGTAAAGCCGTTGGTCCCGGCTACATTAGCAGTCGTTAAAAACCACCAATCCGCACTGGGTCCGCGTGGTGGTTAATGGCCCATTCTCCCTATCCATCCATAGGGAAGGCTCGTGCCCCAGCAGTGGAGACAGAAAATGAGCTGATGATATGTATAGTATGTTTGTTTGTTTACCTTCCTGCCGCGAGTGCATAGCATAATCAACGACTAGATGGGGGCCGGGGTGTCGCGCGGCATAAGCGCTCTCCACTTCATTGAACAGCGCTTTGGAGCGCATCGCTTTCAGGTCGTTCTGCTTGAAATTGATGCCTTGGTGGTCGAGGGATTTTAAATAGTACTTCTCGTTCTGTTCCCGCCACTGTTTGTTGAAACCCTGCGGAGAAAAAAAGCTATATAAGTCATTAATTTAAAAAAATTGGATTTCAATTTACAAAAATTATGACTGTTATAAGATGTATCTAAAAAGGAATAACAATAAAAAATATATCCTTACAGTTAAAGATAAATGCTATTTATATGCTATATTTATATTGAAAACGAAACAAACAAAAAATTTAATATAAATTTATAGACTTTTAATAAATAAATAATATAATATTTATAATTATAAATAAAATGAACGAAGTTGAATAAATGAGACATCAGTAGGAAGGCAGCATGCTTGTATCAACACAATTATTCTGTGTAATGCACATCGCATGTGTTACATCATTGTCTCATACGATATATTATTATATTTTAATAATTTTTAATTTAGGTTATCTATTTAGAAAACAAGAAAGAAAAAAATCAATCATAACCTAAAACTGAGGAAAATTGTTAAGAATTATATTTTAAAATAATTAAAACACCATGAAGAACCAGACTGGTTGTATTATTATATAAAAATACCTATCTAAAGAGATTGCTTAATATTTTTAGGGGACATTGTACAGGAGCCTATGTCCAGCCACCGCTGGACCTATTCCAGTCAACTAATTAATATAGGATGATGAAGATGGTGATGATAATGAGTGTCTATTTACCTTCTGAGCCTCCCTCCACTCTTCTTCCTTAGCCTTCAGCCGCCTCAACACGACCGGCACGGCCACCACCGGATTCTTCTTCAGACCGGCTATTATGTCCACCGCCTGAAAGCAAAACATCTTGTAAGGTTACATAATGGACGCAGTTTACAATGTTTAATCGAGGTAACAGTAGGAAGCATCAAACTGAAAGCAGATATACTAAATGGGTCAAAAACATTTTGATGTTTATGTAAATTAAGCTTTAATGCGTAAGTTTTAAGTCTATTTTTACGCAAAAGTTTCTTTAACAGCTTTAATAAAAAACATACTCTTATCAAACAACAGTTTGTGATTGCACAGAGTATTATTAAATATGGTTGATTTTACTCAACAGATTATTTGCATCTATTTAAAATTGATTTTAGTATAGCATAATAAATAAAATGTTCAGTCAAAGTATACATAATGTAAATAGTTAGGACAACAAAAACTCTGCTTAGTAGTATGTTGCAAAAATTGCCATAGTAATTCTTTTTCAACTTTGCTATAACAGCTTTGTTAATAGGCAACGCTAAAATGACAATGTTAGGATGATAAGCGTGATCATGTAAATAATGAAATATGTACAAGGTTACTTTTACATTTTTTTACTACTATAAAAGGTAAATTTTTAATTTTTGGTATAATAATTTTTAAGTTTTTACTTAATTTTTCTGACAATTTAATAGTTTTTGAAAATTTACTATTTTAGACACTATATTTTATTTTTTATTTTTTTATTTTATTGACACGTCATAGTGACCACATCCTGCCTGATGGTAAGCAGCCGATGCAGTCCAAAATAATGAGAGCGCTCCCAATATATTTGTGTTTCTATTTCTTGAAAGTTGCTAAACTTTCAATTTTAGCAATTCCGTCGACGTCCGTCGTTAAGACGCTAAGTATGATCACTAAAATGATAATGTTTTGGCTTTTTTGCTACAAAATGTATTTTTTTTTTAGTTTTTCGCTATGATAAATGGTGTTCCTATAGTTAGGTGACGGTCAACGATGACGTGGAGCATGAGGTATAAGCGCGCGCACCACCTTCTCGCCGTATATGCGCCGCAGCGCGCGCTGGTGCACGGTGGGCGAGTGTCCGCCGAGGCAGTCGTCGAGGCGGTGGCGCGCGGCCTCGTCGGCCGACAGGCGCGCGAGCTTCTTCTGCACGCCTTCCAGCACGCGGATGGTGGCCGCGTTGGTCTCTATCACCACGTCCAGCTGTGGGTTCGATGTCGGGGGTTCAGTGTTTCGTTTAATACAGATAATAATTAAAACGTAAAAATACTTTACGACTATAAATAAATAAATTGTGGCCGAGTCGGTGTCTATTACCACGTCTAGCTGTGGGTTAAATATTTTATACAGTTAAGAATTAATTCAATAGTGAGTAAACAGATAATAGAAAATACGAACAAAGCTTTATGTGCCTTACAAATAAACAGAAAAAGCTCTGAATAGCTATTCCGTGTATTGTCTCTTTTGCTCTAACTCGTTTACATAAAGGGAACCGAACACGGAATAACTATTCAAAGATTATTCTTTGTGTATTTGTAAGGCCCTAAAACTATATTTTTTTTTTCAATTTTAGCTTTCACAATGCTATATATTGCATTATGTATTTTTAGACTTTTGGGCCTAATTCTAGTTTAATTTATAGTTACTTTTTTTTCAACATTTGTGTTTTTGTAATTTGTTCGCAACAAAATTTGCGATAAAAATTATTTGAACAATTAAAGTTACAAGATAAAATTTTACTAGAAAAATCGAGCAGTCCCAGTGAGCTCGAGTGGGAATCAAATGTCGTGGGTTCGAATTTTCTAGTAAAATTTCATCTTGTAACTATAAATTAAACTAAAATTAGGCCCAAAAGTTCAAAAACACATTACACAATGTGTGCAATGCAAAGAAAAAGATTATTCGAATTCCACAAAAGTAAAGTTAAGAGGAATGCAATTATTATAACATCATGTTTTTGTATAATTATAAATTTAATTAATAAACGACATTCAGTAAAATACCACACCAAACTTTCTTTGAACTAATTATTATTTGTTTCATTAATGCTAGTTGAAATTAATAATTAAGAGACATCAGTAGGAAGGCAGCATGCTTGTTTCAACACAATTTATTCTGTGTAATGCACATCGCATGTGTTACATCATTGTCTCAATACCATTATTTTTAATACATTAATATTTAGAGCGCTACAAGTTAATTTGTCTTTTTTCAGCTATATTTTGTATTGCAAATAATAAACCTCGTGTTGTTTTTACTATACGATACTCTCTTGAATCAGACTGCTTGTACTAAAACATAAAAATACCTATCTAAATAAATTGCTCAATATTTTTGGGGAATATTGTACAGAGGCTTATATACCTGTTCACATCATTCAATATTGCAGGTCGGGGATAGATCAAAAGCACGTAAGTAGTATTTGGTAAATACCGCGTAAACGTCAAACACCTGATTTTTTAAAGAGAATGGGGAGAATGGAACACTGAATATTTAATTATTTACTTTGTGGTTAAACCAATTAGAAAATAGGAATTGTTTTGTCTCCTATATACAATAATGAAGTTAATGTCTATAAAAACTACGTAAATCATAAGATAAAAGCACAAAAACTTTGTGCGGAATCCACTAATGCTAATTACACGGTTTTGAACTATTCCCTTTGATATGTGTTAACATATATTCAACATGTAGTTACCTCGAATCTCTCGTCCTCACATCGGTAAATGTACTCCTCGTACTGGGTCTTCCTTGAGGTGACGAAGGTGGAGTCCTCACTCCAAGTGGGGAAAGACACCCAAGTGTCATTCAGCACCTAATAACAATGACATGAGTGTTAAAACACCTTGAATACTTGACTTGAAATGCAGTACCGGAGTAAGAGGCCACTCGGTCAGGGAAAGAAAGTTATTTAATCGATAAGCCTAGAAAATAGGAGCCACTAATATGCAGTGCTTAGGGGCTTATACATGGCTTAATCCGGCTTTGCTTAACCGATGACGTAGCCTAATTTTATTTCTTGTGAACTTCGAATATAGCTATTGTTTATGGTGATCCAAAATTCTATTTTATTTTGTTCAAAATGATCTTTTACTATTATTTTTTGAACATCAAATCAAAGCAACGACTTCGTAAACCCAACAGTGAAAACCATGTACCGAGAAGAAGACGCAAGATATAAGTTATTACCAATTTTAAACATTAAACCACATTGATTAGGTATCAAATTATTAAAAGTGTCAACAAAGTAACACAATTACACAAAATTATTTTATTAAAAAAAAACATTGTTTTACATCAAGTTAAAATGGAGGGTGGGTAAGGTCTGTACACTACTTATTTTTTTTCACTTGTCTGATCATTTTCGGCACGTCGAGCGTCTAATTGCCCGCCCGACGCTTCCAATGATCAATCGCTATACCCCCCTGTACGCAGTGCGCAAGCCTATGGAGGAAAGCCACGGGATGGGGGGGTGATCTATCACTATTATTTAACATCTTTTCACTTACAATAATTTATTAATATTAGTTATCAAAACAAATACAATAGATGCCTTTTTTTTAAAGTGGCTTTCACATCTCTTGTGGCGATGCCTTATTGGCGGTCAAACCACAGAATGTCAAGTGACAGCTAACGCCAGTGATGTGGTTAATACAATCTAGTAAAAGGGAGTTTGACCAGAGTTCTTCCCGTAATAACACGTGTTGTAAGACATGTGCGCACTGCGTACAGGGGACGCAGTGCGCAAGCCTATGGAGGTAAGCCACGGGCTAGGGGGGGTGATCTATCACAACTTACCATTAGGTGAAGGGAAAACGGTGTTAACTAATATCCTATACCTATAACGCTTTGATGGCCGAGTGGCATAGCGTTCGGCCTGATACCCAAAGATCCAGTTGCCAAGTCGGGTAAAGTGTGATTCTGATTTTTCGATGCATATCCCGGGTTTATAATCACCAACCCGCATTTAGCCATCAATAACGAGGTCCGTAGCCGAGTGGCTTGCACGCCGGACTTTGGGCGGCGCTAACTCTGAGGTCCCGAGTTCGACTCCCGGTCGGGTCAATGTCGAAAACGAACTTTTCGGTATTGTGTCGGGTCTGGGTGGTTGTGGTACCATCGTTGATTCTGATTTCCATAATACGAGCGCTTTAGCTACTTACTTGGGATCAGAAGAATGTATGTGATTTTGTGTAATACTTATTTATTTAATTTAGAAAAAAAATTGTGATGATGACTTGATTTCAATGAGAACTTCGCCAGGGCCAGTTATACCAACTGTACCTACATATACACTTGATAATATTTTTTTAACAACCCATTATGTCCCACTGCTGGGCAAAGGTCTCCTCAATTTCCTTCCATCTCATTACATCTCCGACCAGCTTGCTAATTAACATAATAAATAAATAGATTTGTCGCCTTGTTACGCTTTTGCAATAGCTGTTTCTCATTAGGTCGGATTGTACGATGAGGTTGGTATATCTATCAATTTTATTTAAAATAATACATAAATAGACTTACAAAACACAAATGCTGAAAAAAATTCCATAAGCAGGATTTGAACCTGCACCCTTCTGACATACCGGGTCAGGTTAGGTTAGGATTATTTGAACATTTTATAAATAGACTTTTCAAGCTTACCTCTTTGCACAAAGCAGTGCGTCCCGAGCATCGTCTAGCGGCCGCGTCGCGCGGTAGGGCGCAGTAAGAAGTGCCTAAACGCTTGCACGTCGACAAGTCTGCGGACGAAGAAAAAACAGAGATTTTTTTATTTTTGGGTAAGCACAGTGCCTTGATCTCACCTGATGTTAAGTGATGATAAGGCCATTTGGTGGAAGCGCACTTCACCCGGGATCCTCAACTAGTGAGGCACTGGCTATCTTATCTCTAGCTGCCGGAACACAACAAAGCTACAAACATTGATGTTATGGCGACATATTTAGATAAGATGGTGGTAGCTAGCCGGGCAGACAAACAAGCCCTACCACCAACCAAACCGAGTACACAAACATGAGCCCCCTGCTGGGAATCGAACCCGGGACCTCTGGGTCTAAACCGGTGGTCTTAGCCACTAGACCACAGAAGCGGTAATAAACTTCAGTGGTACAAACTGTCGAATTTCTTCTTAGAAACGCGTATTATATTGTTTCCATAGAAACGCCTATTGTATGACAATAAGTATTTATAATAGATTGCCGGATGATCTCAAAATTTTGCCCATAAATACGTTTAAAAGAAAATTTAAAACTTGGTTAATTGAAAGCTGTTTTTACTCCTTTGAGGAATTTATGGATTACTGTAAAAGACGACGATTGGGAATTAGGCTTACATAAAATCTATTCTATTATTTTATTATTAATATGTCTTTAAAATACTGCAATGTTTTTGCATTGATACTATGAAGATGCCTAATTTTCAATATTGAATAGGGTATTTGACTACAATGAAAATATAGATCAAACTGTTGTTAACTTAACAGTATACATTTTTTTAAACCAATTTATCCCGCACATAATTTAAAAATAAGTATAATAGCGGCTGCAACACAGTTCTAAACTTGCAGCTTCTATTGTACACATTTTTTTCTGTACTGTTTTAATGATTTTATAAAGAATTATTATTATCATTATGATGAAGAGCTCGATGGCGCAGTGGTCAACGCGCCCGGTCTGCGAGTGCTGAGGTTAAGCAACTTTCGCAAAGACCGGTCATCGGATGGGTGACTCAAGGTTTATCTCGAACTCCTCCGTGCTTCCAGAAGAAGCCGTTGGTCCCGGCTGCATTAGCAATCGTTAACAACCACCGCCCGCACTGGGCCCGCGTGGTGGTTTACGGCCTCCCTATCCATCCATAGGAAAGGCTTGTGCCCCAGCAGTGGGGACATAAAATGAGCTGATGATGATAATGATGAGTATCCTTATTATTAAGGGTTATAGACCATAACCCTTGACATAAGATCGAAAACCAATGAAAAAATATAACATGTATCCGCTAAAGGGATCATTCGAAGCAAATTGTACTAATGAGAACACTTGTCTGATCATTTTCGGCACGTCGAGCGTCGAGTTGACCACACGACGCTTCCAATGATCAATCGCTATACCCCCCTGTACGCAGTGCGCAAGCCTATGGAGGAAAGCCACGGGATGGGGGGGTGATCTATCACTATTATTCAACACCATTTCACTTACAATCATTTATTAATATTTGTTATCTAAACAAATACAATAGATGCCTTATTGGCGGTCAAACCACAGAATGTATAAAGTGACAGCTAACGCCAGTGATGCGGTTAATAAAATCTAGATAAAGGGAGTTTCACCCGAGTTATTCCCGTAATAACACGTGTTGTGAGACTCCATTTTAATTTCTATCTACCGTACAACTGTACCCTAAAAAATACTTGAAATTGGCTAAAAGCTAAACGCGAAGATATTAATTAAGATAAATTTATTAATCTAGAAAAATTGTGTTGTTTATAGCTGCCGATTTCTTGTCGTTATGTTCAAAGAAGCTACTAGCTATAGCGGTTCCAATTTTAACCCTAATAGTATTCCCCCTTAATACATTTTTCATTGGTCTTTCGAGCCGGTTAATAAAGGTAAATTTAGAGCAAGTTTTTAAAGAAATATTTCACTTTATACCTATTGATAGAAAAATAATTAAGCCTCCTGTGTTGATGGCTCACGCAAAATCCGAACTGGTTGTAAATTCAGTAGTTTAGTATAACAATTATTTTAAATTTTTATTATTATTATTTGGTTTTTATAGTTTTCACGTCAATAAGTGACTGTGAAGGAAGAAAGTATGTTGAATAAATTATTTGACTTTGACTTTTGAGAAGTATTATTCTTTATTTTTTACTAGTGGACCCGGCGGACTTCGTACCTCTTTGACAGTTTCCATTCATTCCCGTGGGAATATCGGGATAAAAACTATCCTATGTGTTAATCCAGGTTATAAACTATCTGTATGCCGAATTTTATCCAAATCCATTCAGTAGTTTTTACGTGAAAGAGTAACAAACATACTTACAAACTTTCGCGTTTATATTAATAGGATGCCGATGGATAGTCACCAGAATATTATAGACATCTGTTTGCTCTTACGGAGCACTACTTTGTTTATTTCCAACACGTTTCGTCCCTATTTATTTAATTACTAAGTACACCATGTGGCATGCAATAAATATTGTTGAATCTGTATAGTATATAGTATAGTAACTCACCGATATCCATAGCAGCGTCCCCTTGCGGCCGATCGTGCCGCAACTGCGCGCCGAGCGGGCCGAGCGGCTCGTAGCGAACCTTGTCGAGCGCTCGTTCGCGATCGCGCTCGCCGACGCGCTCGCGCTCGCGGTCGAAGCTTAAAAGGCTGTTGGTGCTCGTGAAGCTGGTGTTGTTGTAGCCTGATGGTGGAAATGTTGGGAGGTTATTTTAGATTTTAGGTATAATATAGGGGAACTATTGAGTAGTTTATAGTTAATGTCGCCTCACATTACATAGAATAAGGCACTTGCATGTATAATCAATTATAAAAATGATTAATATTAGTTTAAACAATATGATAGTAATTGATTAATATAAAATAATTATTGGCAATATTATTACAAATAATATTTCTTTTTTTAATTATTTATTAATTAAAAAAAATTGAAAAAGAAAAACTGCTTTTCTGGAGCATAATTTGAACTGGCACTTTTTACCTCTTACTGGTTATGCTCTAACAAGTTATAATTAAAATTAAAGAGAAATATTGTAACCGTTAGCTTTGCTTCTATTTATAAATGTAATCTGAGATTAACTAGGTTTTTTAGTTGATTTTTCCTTCATAATTTTTAACTCAATAAAGAAGAAAAAACCTTGGAACCCTTATATTTCTACCAGTCGATTAGACTGGAAGAGAGAAGACGACAGGGGAATTACTCCATCGATAGCTGTATTTATCAAATAAATAACAATAAAATAAACTTTTTTTTTAGTATTTGACAAGTAAGCACAGTGCCTTGATCTCACCTGATGTTAAGTGATGATAAGGCCATTTGGTGGAAGCGCACTTTACCCGGGATCCTCAACTAGAGAGACACTGTATAAATAAAAACATATATTGTCAATAAAGAAGCATCCCCTACCAGTATGCGCCAGCGGGCGGGGCTCGGGCTCCGCCTCGGCGGGCCCCACGAAGTCCTGCAGCCACTTGTGCAGCTCGGGGTGCCGCACCAGGAACGGGCCCGTCACCATCAGCAGCTCCGACGACGAGATGATCTCGTTGGTGAACAGCAGCAGGCATCTGGGTTGCAGACAAATTCAATTTTAACTTTTCAAACTATCATAGTCACTTATATCAGTATAATTATTATTAACGGGATTATTACCATATAATAAAAAATATTATGATCGGATGTAAGTGACGGTAGTTGTTGACATTGAATGGGAGCCTTTGGCTTTCAAAGTAAAAAGTGTTGAATAATTTCGGCGGGCTGGTTAGAACCACGATAGCTCAATTGGAAGAGCACCTGACCCGGTATGTCAGAAGGGTGCAGGTTCAAATCCTGCTTGTGGATTTTTTTTTCAACATTTGTCTTTTTGTAATTTGTTCGCAACAAAATTTGCGTTGAAAATTTTTTGTACATTTTATTATTACCATGTTTTCATTATGGCGCATGCAACTGTGGAGGAGCTCGCTGTCACAGTGGTTAACGCGCCCGGTCTGCAATTGCTGTGGCCAAGCAATTTCCGCAAAGGCCCGTCAAATTTCAAAATCATTTATTCAGTTTAGGCTACAAATAGCTGTTATGAACGTCATTATGCCATCGGTTCGCAAGTCTACTCTGGGCGGGAGACCTTGTACCGAGAAGAACCGGCAAGAAACTGTGTCAAGCTCTTTTCTCCACTACAGCGTCAAAAATAATTGGAAAATGCCCGATCATAAAAGGACATTCTCCATCACAAATAAAAACACAAAATATAGTCGTATAAAGTCATCAGATGGATGATCAAAAATTTATTATCTCTCGCTCCTCCGTGCACGTAAAGCCGTTGGTCCCGGCTGCATTAGCAGTCGTTAGATACCACCAATCCGCACTGGGGCCGCGTGGTGGTTATGGCCCGTTCCCTATCCATCCATAGGGAAGGCTCGTTTTCCAGTAGCGGGGACATATTTTTTTTCCTTTAGTTGATGGCTTCGTGCGATTAGCACATTTAGCCAGTGTCAAAGTAATTTTTCTTATAAATAATACATAAATCAACAACATTTTCTTCCTTTATGATGGTGATGAATGATAAAAGAAATGATATACCAACCCTTCGAGTATCTCAGTAAAGATGTGGGGGCTTTACAAAGTCCTCGGGCGGACTTCTTGAGAGAATTTGAAAAGTGACGTTGCATTGTTTTGTTTCATTTGCCAACACTCATGCACACTCACGGACACTAACGGTTAATAATCCACCATTATTTGACATTAATATTCGACATAACACAAATTTTAGAAAATAAAACAAAACCGCAGACACGACTCTTCACTTTCCCGCCAAGAAGGACACAAATTGATCTGGCGATACAAAAATGTTGAAAAAATTTCCACGAGCAGGATTTGAACCTGCACCCTTCTGACGTACCGGGTAATTTTTTCAACATTTGTGTTTTTGTAATTGTTCGCAACAAAATTTGCGTTAATAGTAGCTTGTACAACAAGAGTATAAAACGAGCCATTTTACCCGAGCCGGTACGGCGAGGGTGAAATGGGTTTTATACTCGAGAGTTTTACACTCTGCTTTTTACTTTGATTGCAAGGAAACAAAACAAGGATTAAGCATTTATACAAGAAATTTTAACCCATCATAGTAGGTACAATTTTTCTTATTTCTTTATTATTTTTAACTATGTGACGTTTGACTACAGTCCGAGCCGTAATGCAAAGTTATTATAAATATTTGTGTTATATTTTTTTACGTACATGCACGCCCCCGTATTAATCGTAAATTTGTATTTCGATAGTAATACATATGTCGTAATTAAATTAATATCTAACCAATAAATAAATTAAATTAAGATGTAACCTAAATCTCATAAAAACATATCAATTAAACGAAGGTTTATATGGCTGTAAAGCCTAATTGCCTTCGTCTTATAAGAAGAAATTAATTTATGCACAAGAGCATAAAAACCCATTTTATGCAGCCTTTTCTCGACATAAAGAACAACTTTACTAGCATGAGAAGTGAAAAAATGATTTGAACATGATCTGGTGGGTTACTCTTGAAACACAATTGCAATAATCAATTTCCAATCCCAAATAAAAAAAAATTAAATGGCACTCTTAAAAGCGATAATAGCGCTACATTGGAATTAAATTGCGTGGAAATCGAGTGAACAAATTATCATCGAGATTGTGAGTTCCGAAATTTCCAAACTTATCCCAATATCGATATATATTAATCGCATTGGAATTGTATTGAGATTGAGTTTGTATCAAGAGTAGCCTACCTGGTGGGTTACTCTTGAAACACAATTGCAATAATCAAATTCCAATCCCAAATCTAAAAAAATTAAATGGCATTTTTAAAAGCGATAATAGTGCTACATTGGAATTAAATTGCGTGGAAATCGAGTGAACAAATTATTATCGAGATTGTGAGTTCCGAAATTGCGAAACTTATCCCAACATCGATACATATTAATCGCATTGGAATTGTACGAGTTACGTACATAATTTTAGTTAATTAGGTTTTTGATTTGTTCATAGTTTTACTACCATGTAGGCGCGATTCAATATTGCACTTTGGTCGCGGGTTTGCGACCTACTTTTTGTACATTGACATTAGGCCAACCTGGCCGAATGCATACATCATTACAGTTAGTGTTCAATTAGAAGCCAATCGATTAACTTGGGAGTTTCATTTTGACAACACCTTTTATCCCTTGGACACTCAATCTGACTTTTACATTTACATTGACGTTGACGTAGCTAACCGTTACAGGAATCGTATCGAGATCGAGTTTGCGTCAAGAGTAGCCTATCTGGGGGTCGACCGCCTAACTCTCTCGCTTTCAATCGCTTTGAAGGCGATGCGAGGAGGAGGCGTCATCTTGTCATTTCGAAAGCAATATGAAAGCAATATCGAAAGCTATAGGCTATAGCTTTCGATATTATTCGATATTATATTAGAAAGCGAGGCGAGGGTCTCGCTTTCAAAGCGATCGAAAGCGAGAGTGTTAGGCGGTTGGGGGCGATGACGATACATTTGTCTTACTGGAATTTGAAGAATTCCAATTAACATTATGTATTTGTTTCAGGGTATAAAGTTCGCATTCAAGATTTGGAATAGGAATAGTAACGTCTGATTCGTTAGTGTTTACACATGTGATTAAAAATAAGTTGTCTCTAACTTCTACTAGAGCGTGAGGCAAAATGACACCTTCATATAATGTTTGTTTATTTATAATAGCTGTTCCGGATGTGATGGAATCAGTTTTGCAAGCAATAACAGGGGGGCGATGACGAAGTTCACTGATAACCTCGGCTGTCCCATTTCAAAACCTAGTAAGGAACATTTTTTGTAAAAAGAGGTTTTTGCATTAATCTTCCAAATATTGTAAGTCCCTACACAATACAAAAACACCAGCATTGATATCTAAGATATAAATATAGATATTGAAGCAAATATATATAATATATAAAATAAAAAATAAAAAATAAAAATAATATAAATAAAATATGTAATATACACATAAATCAATACATCAATAACATTTCATGTTTCGTATTTTATATATTATACAACCGAAAGATTTTTTCTTACCCAAGATAAATATTTTTCGAAGGCTAACCTATTTTACGTTTATACGCTCTCCTGTAAAATTTGCTTTTAGG